>CM030791.1:58609318-59209318 GCA_018127125.1 Rhododendron griersonianum
ACCAAACATATCGATATAAAGTATCACTTTATTCGCTCTCTGTTGGAAGAAGGACAGTTCACTTTGGAGAAGATTCACACAAGTGAAAATCCGACAGACATGTTCACGAAGGTGGTTACTGTGGGGAAGCTGAAGGCTTGTTCAGCTTTCGTGGGTCTCCAAGCTTGAGTGGGAGACTGGGTGCTGGTGGTGTTTATGATTGGTGGTGTCTAAAGATGATCGTTGATGTATATTTGGAGGTGCCGCTGTAAACAGTTTTCAAGTGGGAGAATTGTTGGGATGAAATCTATTTAAGCTGAGCGCGAACCGAGATGCGTGCGGATCAGCCTTTTTAAGGTTTCGGTCCATTGTATGCTTATGATATAAAAGCAAAGTTAGGGCTGCCTCCTTTTGTAACTCTGACATATTTTACATCATAGTGAAACACCCCAGCACCCCGTGGACGTACGATTAAGCAATCAGCTTAAGTCGGAACCACGTAATCTCTGTGTCTTGTTCTTTTCTTGCTTTAGATTGTTTTCTGTTCTTGGTTTGTTCTTCGATTGTGTGTGTTGATCGTGGGTTTGCGCGCTTGAATCCCCAACAATGTTAAAATGGAAGCGCAACCACGCCAATGGTCAATTTGACATAATCTGCTAATCATCGATTCGTACTTGGGAGCCTGTAGGCACTCAAATACACGATACGTTAAGAACTTTCTATATTGGTATTTGGTAATTTGTGGAACGTGAAATTTATTTCCATCCCTTAAGTCTGGCCTATTGACAGCGTGCCTAAAATTGGAGGCACTGAAATGTACGATGTGTTGAAGATTTGGGAAAATGACGGCCAATGACGTGTTTTGATAATTAATACTCGTCAAGGACATTTTCAGCATTAACAAATATTTTTAGCTTGTCCTTGACGGGTATTAATTATCAAAACACGTTCTAAGCCGTCATTTTCCCTTGAGATTTCTTTATTAATTGGTGATTTGTTGAACATGAAATTTATTTCCATGCCTAATTGTCATGTGAGGCTTGGCATCAAGGTACCTGAAATTTGCCTCTCTTGGATGCCAGATTTTGGTTGTATTTGGGTCCCGATTTGCTATGTTACTTGGATCCATCATTTTGACTGAAGTATCCGTGTTGATTATTTTGACACTCGGATCCTCTACTTGTTATGATAGTTATAGAAAAATTAATATCAAATTAGCTAGAAAAACGATACTTTTAGTCTCACATGGACAGGAAATAGCAAAAACATATTTTTCTTAACCCCTTGTTCTTTAAATGCTAAATATAATTTACAATACATAAGCTGCAAATATTACAAAATATATATTACAAACAAGTGTTTAGGATGTGTCGGCGCACCCATACCCAATTTAGGGATACATATCTGAGTATCCTGAAATTTAAGTTTAGGAAGGTCTGACGCTTGGACTTGGACTTGCACTTGCACCCACGTGAGCCCATGCAACATAGCCGATTTGTGCATGGATTTACCCAAGGGAAGAGAAAAAAGTGAAGAAAAAATCTTACTTTTGCTTCAATTAATATTGTACTTATAGCACATTGTTCAAGACTCTGGGTTTAGTTCTTCGGGAGAATTACTGGCTGGAGGCGTGGACCAAGATTAATCACCAATAGATGGTATCCACTCTTAAAATCACCACTTTCATGGCACAAACAAAATTATTCATCAAGACCTGGTATGAGGAGTTGAATTGACAATTATATCCTCCCTTATATACCAGTAAAATCCTTAACCCTCGTTCCCCTCCCAAATCCCCAATCGTCTCCTCCTCACCGACTCTCCTCTCTCTCTCTCTCTCTCTCTCTCTCTCTCTCTCTCTCTCTCTCTCTCTCTCTCTCTCTCTCTCTCTCTCTCTCTCCTGAACTCCATCTTTCTCTCTCTTTTTCTCCATTGATTCAAAGAAGAGTAATAGCTAGGGCTAGTTTGAAATTAGCTCACTCCAATCTCCTAGGGTTTCTTTTGTGATTAATGGAAGATGAACTGAGGTATACCCACATATGTCTATATAATAGCGTTTCATTAAATCCATCTACAGCGTGCTGCCCAAATAAAAGAGGCACAAAAATGGCTTCACGCCCCCCAAATCGCATACCCCTTCAAAATTTTCACACGATTTCACACTAGAGCCCGAATCCTGATCCCTCAATCATTCTCTGCGAACTCGCGCATGAGTGTTCTCCAGCCATGCGAACTGCGAACTGGAGTTGGATGCTATTCTAGGGTTTTGATCGTGAGTTGAAGGTTAGTTGTTGTTCTTCAGTTCTCCTAGTTTCTGATGATTAACCTCTGATTCCATACTAATCGCTCGACTTCATTGTATTCTGCTCTCTCGTTCTGTAGTTGGAGAAGAATCAAAGATCTATTCAGAACTTTTGCACCGATTGAAGCAACGAGGTCATTGTTCGGAGAATCTTCACCAGGTTTGATTTGATTTTTTTTCTTAATTCTTGCCCAAATATGAAGTTAGGGTTTTAATCTTCGATTATTAGAATTTGTTAATCAGTCTAAGATTTCCACAGTTTTTGCACTTAGAGGGTTTGGATTTACTTTCATCGAGGTATCGATTTTCATTCGGATAACATATTGGGGCTTTTGGATTGATTCATTCACGTTCAATAAGTGTGCTTGTGAGGCCACTTCTATACCCAGGAGAAGTCCAAATGTGGACCCCTTGGCTAGCAATTTTTCTTTTGATCCTCTATGGCTAGCAATTTACTGCTTTACATTCTTGTGTTTTTGAAAAAGACAAAAACTATGGGTACCAAAATTGGATACACTGAGTAGAGTCGTAAGGGATATGCATGGTTGAAAATGTAATATACTTGACTAATGCAAGGAAGCAAAACATAGAGCTAGAAAATACCAAGAACCAGAAAAGATGCTACAATTTTTAGAGTTGTTCTTTGACCTCAAATTTGCTCCTTTTTTTTTGTGAGGAAACACAAATACATACCGATAAACTAAACAATTACAAAGGACATATATCTTGACATACTTTTTTTTTGGTGTTTGAAATAGAAGTGCACTGTGTTTTGCAAGGTTACATTGAAAAATTAGATTTATGCCGGTGACTGAGTTGTATAGGAAGGACAAACTTTGTTCTTTTATCCCTTGTTTATTTGATAAGCAGTTCATTGATTCCATAGTCTAATCTTTAGTGTGGATTTCTTGTTCTCAAAAGCAAAGTATACATGTGTATTTTACTTGGGTTAGACTGTTGAATATGGAATAATTTGTGAAATCCTATGTAGACATCATTTTGGGACTCCTGTATCTCTCTTCATGGTTGCAGTTGTAGGCTTGCTGTGGTACTTAAGACTTTTTGTTTATTTACCTATTTCTCTTCAAAAGGTAATCAAGCTTATGTGATAAATTACTTTGTTGCATAAGAATATAAGAATATAAGAATATAGCGTTTTTCTGCCATCGCTATAATAAGTTTGGGAAATCAGTAGCGTTTTTTTTTTACCTTTTCCATAGCGTGTAAATTAAAGAAGGAAAAAGAGCGCTGAAATTTTTTGCACTCCCACTCGATTGAAATTTTGTTCCCCCAAATATCTGTGATTTTGTTTCAAGCTCCAACTTTTTTCATCCACGGGATTGGTAGTTCCTCAAAAGATTTTGCCGAAATCGCTCTTGTCATACGCGGCAGTGCGCCGATGGAAAGGTTTTGTCAGAAAGAGCTCGCCACTCTTGTCTTCTTTCTTTGAACTTTGAATTGTTGAGTATACTTGTTGGAGTTATTTGGAAATTGGTAGAATACATACAAGTCTGCATCTTACTGTTTTGACGCATTTTAGCCAAAATGTTGAACTTTAAAAGGCATTGTTCAACTGCTTGCACTGGTAAATATGATGTGAATTGTGGAGCTTTTTTCCGGTATGGTTTGATAGTTTTAGCCTTAGGAGCATGGGTCCTTTGTCATCTTTTAAATTTTTTGTGTTTGATTTTGATACTACAAATTGTTTAAATGTGCAGCCCTAATATCTAAGCAGGACTGCACAGTCTCTATCTAATTTAACAGAATGTCTAGGAATCAGCCAACACTAGCTTTTTGGTAATGTGTTGACAATCAACAATGTTAGAGAAGAATGGGCCTGAAGTAGTGAGCAAATTTATTAGTGAAACTGAGAAGAATGTTAGAGATTTATTTGCTGATGCTGAACAAGACCAGAGAACTCAAGGTAAAAGGCTTATGCAAAAGTTACTCTAAGCATTCCCTCTGGTCTAATGCTTTCATAATTCTGCTTTTCAGGGGATCAAAGTGACTTACATATTTGATGAAATTGATGCGATTTGTAAGGCAGGAACTCTTGCTGCTAAAGCTTGAAATTCGTCCTAGCTTCTAGAAATTGATGCGATTTCTAATGCTTTCATAATTCTGCTTTTCAGGGGATCAAAGTGTCAAACTTAATTTGCTCAATTTGTAGATACCTTTATCTTGCTGACAAGGTAGACCTTGAAGATCTTACGGCAGAACAAAGATACTTATATGCAAGTAATGAGCAGTTTTTTAAGGTAATTTTGCATATGTTTAAGTTGTATATAGACTCTTATAGATTACTTCAAGCTAACAACTATCTATCTTTATTGTATATAACTTCTCTGTTATATTTTTACTTACCAGACTTAATTGCACTTGTTTATTTTTTACTAGGATGAGCATAGATATTGAAGTCCACTTTGCCACTGAACTTGAATGTTACTGTCTCCCTTGCTGAGGTATGTATTGCTCTATTTCGGAGTTCATCTTTTAACTTCCTTGTTAGTGGTTTGATTATGCTGTCACTTATCCATTTCTATTTTTTCTGAATTGCAGGTCTAAGAGTTAAAGGTTTATCAATACAGAGTTGATCATTCTCTAGCACTTATTATTTTTTAATAGAAAGCTTTTTTTTAGCTACAAAGAGATGTACATTAGTTTTTTCTTTTTTTTATCACTACATTTATAGAGTTCTTTTCTAAATACTTGGAATTTCCGATGCAATTTATGGTGAAGATGCATTAACATTCTCATTTTTATGATACTGGCTTATTAGTTTGTTGATACCAAGGAATGAGTAGTCATTGGGACATTTTTGGTTATTTTTGTATGAAATGGTATTCAAGTTATCGCAACAGTAGTGGTGGTGGTTAAACATATAGAATATATCTTTCATAGGACCATCTCAGCAACGGAAATCTTTCATGTCGAGCTCTTTGGGGGAGCTGTCCAGTGTTGTGTCACAATTGGAATCCACCAGTGCAATCTCCCCTTGATGAAGGTGACTCCAACAACATATGGACACAGATGATATAAACAAGATATTGAACTGGAGGAGAAGTCGATGTAACTATCCATGATACCACTTTCGCTCCCCACTTATATAAACAAGATGTTGGCACTTTTGTTTCCCACTTATATAAATAAGATGCTGGTGAACTTTAAGGAAAGTCAATGTAACTATCAATTACACCATTTTCATGATTTTTCTCCAGACCTTCCATACTAAAGATGGATTACCCAACAAATGTATATAAAAGACCAAGTTATTAATTATAACTTTTCACACTTACCACTTGCCAAAAAAATATGACGTGGTCTTTATACAATAAAGATATGGTCCACAAAGACATACAGTGTAGTCTTTTAGCAATATGGACTTAGTCTTGAAAGGTCCTCCACCTAACTTTCAACGATTACCATTTGCCAAAAAATATGACATGCTCTTTATACAAAAAACATATGGTCCACAAAGACATAGAGTGTAGTCTTTTAGCAATATAAACTTGGTCAGGGTCTTGGTCTTGAAATAACCACCAACTAACTTTCCACGCTTATCACTTGTCAAAAATTATGACGTGCACTTTATAGAAAAAATATATTGTCCACAAAGACATAAAGTGTAGTCTTTTAGCAATATAGACTTCGTCTTTGTCTTAAATGAACCACCACCTAACTTTCCACGCTTATCACTTGCCAAAAAATATGACGTGCTCTTTATATAAAAATATATGGTCCACAAAGATATAAAGTGTAGTCTTTTAGCAATATAGACTTGGTCTTTGTCTTGAAAGAACCACCACCTAACTTTGTCTTGAAATAACCACCACCTAAATTTTCAAACTTATCACTTGCCAAAAAATATGACTTGCTCTTTATACAATAAACATGTGGTCCACACAGATATAGAGTGTAATCTTTGGGCAATATAGACTTGGTCTTGGTCTTGAAAAAACTACCACCTAACTTTTCACTTGCCAAAAAATATGACTTGCTCTTTATACAGTAAACATGTGGTCCACACAAACAAAGAGTGAAGTCTTTTAACAATATGGACTTGGTCTTGGTCTTGAAAGAACCGTCACCTAATTTTTCACACTTATCACTTCCCAAAAAATATGACTTGCTCTTTATACAATAAACATGTGGTCCACACAAATACAGAGTGTAGTCTTTGGGCAATATGGACTAGGTCTTGATCTTGAAAAAATCACCACCTAACTTTTCACTTATCACTTGTCAAAAAATATGACTTACTCTTTATACAACAAACATGTGATCCACACAGAAATATAGTGTAGTCTTTGGACAATATGGACTTGATCTTGGTCTTGAAAAAACCACCACCTAACTTTTCACTTATCACTTGCCAAAAAATATGATTTGCTCTTTATACAATAAACATGTGGTCCACACAGACAAAAAGTGTAGTCTTTTCGCAACATGAACTTGGACTTGGTCTTGGTCTTGAAGGAACCGTCACCTAACTTTTCACATTTATCACTTTCCAAAAAATATGACTTGCTCTTTATACAATAAATATATGGTCCACACAGATATAAAGTGTAGTCTTTGGGCAATATGGTTTTGGTCTTGGTCTTGAAAAAATCACCACCTAACTTTTCACTTATCACTTGTCAAAAAATATGACTTGCTCTTTATACAACGAACATGTGATCCACATAGACATAGAGTGTAGTCTTTGGGCAATATGGACTTGGTCTTGGTTTTGAAAAAATCACCACCTAACTTTTCACTTATCACTTGCCAAAAAATATGACTTGCTCTTTATACAATACACATGTGGTCCACACAGACAAAGAGTGTAATCTTTTGACAATATGGACTTGGTGTTGGTCTTGAAGGAACTGTCACCTAACTTTTCACACTTATCACTTCCCAAAAAATAAGACTTGCTCTTTATACAATAAATATGTGGTCCACATAGACATAGAGTGTAGCCTTTTGACAATATGGACTTGGTCTTGGTCTTGAAAGAATCACCAACTTTTCACGCTTACAACTTGTCCAAAAATATGACGTGCTCTTTATACAATAAACATGTGGTCCATACAGATATAGGGTGTAGTCTTTTAGCAAAATATAGAATTGGTATTAGTTTTGAAAGAACCACCAACTTTTCACGCTTACCAATTGCCCAAAAATATGACGTGCTTTTTTATACAATAAACATGTGGTACATACAGATATAGGGTGTAGTCTTTTAGCAATATAGACTTGATCTTGAAAGAACCACCAACTTTTCACGCTTACCACTTGCCAAAAAATATGACGTTCTCTTTATACAATAAACATGTGGTACATACAGACATAGGGTGTAGTGTTTTAGCAATATATACTTGGTCTTGGTCTTAAAAGAACCACCACCTAACTTTTCACTTATCACTTGCCAAAAAATATGACTTACTCCTTATACAATAAACATTTGGTACACACAAACAAAGAGTGTAGTCTTTTGGCATTATGGACTTGGTCACTTGCCAAAAAATATGACTTGTTCTGTATACAATAAAATGTGGTCCACACAGATACAGAGTGTAGTCTTTGGGCAATATGGACTTGGTCTTGAAGGAAAACCGTCACCTAACTTTTCACACTTATCGCTTGCCAAAAAATATGACTTGCTCATTATACAATAAACTTGCGGTCCACACAGATACAGAGTGTAGTTTTTGGGCAATATAGATTTGCTCTTGGTCTTGAAAAAATCACCACCTAACTTTTCACTTATCACTTGCCAAAAAATATGACTTACTCTTTATACAACAAACATGTGATCCACACAGATATAGAGTGTAATATTTGGACAATATGGACTTGGTCTAGGTCTTGAAATAATAATCACCTAACTTTTCACTTATCATTTGCTAAAAAATATGACTTGCTCTTTATACAATAAACATGTGGTCCACACAGACAAAGAGTGTACTCTTTTAGCAATATGGACTTGGTCTTGGTCTTTAAGGAACTATCACCTAACTTTTCACACTTATCACTTCCCAAAAAATAAGACTTGCTCTTTATACAATAAACATGTGGTCCACACAAATATAAAGTGTAGTCTTTGGGCAAATATGGACTTAGTCTTGGTTTTGAAAGAACCATCACCTAACTTTTCACTTATCACTTGTCAAAAAATATGACTTGCTCTTTATACAATAAACATGTGGTCCACACAGATACAGAGTGTAGTCTTTGGGCAATAAGGACTTGGTCTTGGTCTTGGTCTTGGAGGAACCCTCACCTAACTTTTCACACTTATTACTTGCCAAAAAATATGACTTACTCTTTATACAATAAACATGTGGTCCACACAGATACAGAGTGTAGTCTTTGGGCAATATGGATTTGGTTTTGGTCTTGAAAAAACCACCACCTAACTTTTCACTTATTACTTGCCAAAAATTATGACTTCCTCTTTATACAATAAATATGTGGTCCACACAGACAAAGAGTGTAGTCTTTTAGCAATATGGACTTGGTTTTGGTCTTGAAATAACTGTCACCTAATTTTTCACACTTATCACTTCCCAAAAAATATGACTTGCTAATAAATATGTGGTCCACACAAATATAAAGTGTAGTCTTTGGGCAAATATGGACTTGGTCTTGGTATTGAAAAAATCACCACCTAACATTTCACTTATCACTTGCCAAAAAATATAACTTACTCTTTATACAACAAACATGTGATCCACACAGACATAGAGTGTAGTCTTTGGGCAATATGGACTTGGTCTTGATATTGAAAGAACCACCACCTAACTTTTCACTTATCACTTGCCAAAAAATATGACTTGCTCTTTATACAATAAACATGTGATCCACACAGACAAAGAGTGTAGCCTTTTGGCAATATGGACTTGGTCTTAGTATTGGTCTTGAAGGAACCGTCACCTATCTTTTCACACTTATCACTTCCTAAAAAATGACTTGCTTTTTATACAATAAACATGTGGTACACACAGATATAGAGTGTAGTCTTTGGACAATATCGATTTGATCTTGGTTTTGAAAAAATCACCACCTAACTTTTCACTTATCACTTGCCAAAAAATATGACTTAATCTTTATACAACGAACATGTAATCCACACATTCATAAAGTGTAGTCTTTGGGCAATATGGACTTGGTCTTGGTTTTGAAAAAAACCACCACCTAACTTTTCACTTATCACTTGCCAAAAAATATGACTTGCTCTTTATACGATAAACATGTGGTCCACATAGACAAAAAGTATAGTCTTTTAGCAATATGGACTTGGTCTTGGTCTTGAAAGAACTGTCACCTAATTTTTCACAATTATCACTTTCCAAAAAATATGACTTGCTCTTATACGATAAACATGTGGTCTACACAAATATAAAGTGTAGTCTTTGGGCAAATATGGACTTGGTCTTGGTATTGAAAAAATCTCCACCTAACTTTTCAGTTATCATTTGCCAAAAAATATGACTTATTCTTTGTACAACAAACATTTGATCCACACAGACAAATAGTGTAGTCTATGGGCAATATGGACTTGGACTTGGTCTTGGTCTTGAAGGAACCGTCACCAAACTTTTCACACTTATCACTTGCCAAAAAATATGACTTGCTCTTTATACAATAAACATGTGGTGCACACAGATACAGAGTATAGTCTTTGGGCAATATAGATTTGGTCTTGGTCTTGAAAAAATCACTACCTAACTTTGCATTTATCACTTGCCAAAAAATATGACTTACTCTTTATACAACAAACATGTGATACACAGAGATATATAGTGTAGTCTTTGGACAATATGTACTTGGTCTTGGTCTTGGTCTTAAAAGAACCACCACCTAACTTTTCACTTATCACTTGCCAAAAAATATGACTTGCTCTTTATACAATAAATATGTGGTTCACACAGATACAGAGTGTAGTTTTTGGGCAATATGGACTTAGTCTTGGTTTTGAAAGAACCATCACCTAACTTTTCACTTATCACTTGTCAAAAAATATGACTTGCTCTTTATACAATAAACATGTGGTCCACACAGATACAGAGTGTAGTCTTTGGGCAATATGGACTTGGTCTTGGTCTTGGTCTTGAAGGAACCGTCACCTAACTTTTCACACTTATTACTTGTCAAAAAATATGACTTACTCTTTATACAATAAACATGTGGTCCACACAGATACAGAGTGTAGTCTTTGGGCAATATGGATTTGGTTTTGGTCTTGAAAAAACCACCACCTAACTTTTCACTTATTACTTGCCAAAAATTATGACTTCCTCTTTATACAATAAACATGTGGTCCACACAGACAAAGAGTGTAGTCTTTTAGCAATATGGACTTGGTTTTGGTCTTGAAATAACTGTCACCTAATTTTTCACACTTATCACTTCCCAAAAAATATGACTTGCTAATAAATATGTGGTCCACACAAATATAAAGTATAGTCTTTGGGCAAATATGGACTTGGTCTTGGTATTGAAAAAATCACCACCTAACTTTTCACTTATCACTTGCCAAAAAATATGACTTACTCTTTATACAACAAATATGTGATCCACACAGACATATAGTGTAGTCTATGGACAATATTGACTTGGTCTTGGTCTTGGTTTTGAAGGAACCGTCAACTAATTTTTCACACTTATCACTTGCCAAAAAATATGACTTGCTTTTTATACAATAAACATGTGGTGCATACAGATACAGAGTGTAGTCTTTGGGCAATATGGATTTGGTCTTGGTCTTGAAAAAATCACCACCTAACTTTGCACTTATCACTTGCCAAAAAATATTACTTAATCTTTATACAATAAACATGTGATACACACAGACATGTAGTGTAGTATTTGGGCAATATGGACTTGGTCTTGGTTTTGAAAGAACCACCACCGAACTTTTCACTTATCACTTGCCAAAAAATATGACTTGCTCTTTATACAATAAACATGTGGTCCACACATATACAGAGTGTAGTCTTTGGGCAATATGGATTTAGTCTTGGTCTTGAAAGAACCACCACCTAACTTTTCACTTATCACTTGCCAAAAAATATGACTTACTCTTTATACAACAAACATGTGGTCTACACAGATAAAGAGTGTAGTCTTTGGGCAATATGAACTTGGTCTTGGTCTTGAAGGAACCGTCACCCAACTTTTCACACTTATCACTTGCCAAAAAATATGACTTACTCTTTATACAACAAACATGTGATCCACACAGATATAGAGTGTTGTCTTTGGGCAATATGGACTTGGACTTGGTCTTGGTTTTGAAAGAACCACCACCTAACTCTTCACTTATCACTTGCCAAAAAATATGACTTGCTCTTTATACAATAAACATGTGGTCCAAACAGGCAAAGAATGTAGTCTTTTAGCAATATGGACTTGGTCTTAGTCTTGAAGTAACTGTCACCTAACTTTTCACACTTATCACTTCCCAAAAAATATGACTTGCTCTTTATACAATAAACATGTGGTCCACACAAATATAGAGTGTAGTTTTTGGGCAATATGGACTTGGTCTTGGTCTTGAAAAAATCACCACCTAACTTTTCACTTATCACTTACCAAAAAATATGACTTACTCTTTATACAACAAACATGTGATACACACGGACATATAGTGTAGTCTTTGGGCGATATGGACTTGGTCTTGGTTTTAAAAGAACCACCACCTAACTTTTCACTTATCACTTGCCAAAAAATATGACTTGCTCTTTATACAATAAACATGTGGTCCACACAGACAGAGTGTAGTATTTTGAGAATATGGACTTTGTCTTCGTCTTGAAGGAACCGTCACCTAACTTTTCACACTTATCACTTCCCAAAATATATGACTTACTCTTTATACAATAAGTAAAGAATGTATTCAACTTACTTGATGGCGATGAGTCAGAATCGATTATGATGAAGCATGGACAATTGACGGACTCGAGCTAGTGAGGGAGACAATTAAGGGATGAAAGTTGGAGAGCAAGGTCGGGGCGTCGTGGTAGGGACAACTCTTGCGCGGATGGGGAGCATAGAAACCCTAGAGAGAGGAAGGAGAGAGTTACGTTGTACTGGAGAGGGACAAGAAGGGAGGAAAGAGGGGGGGGGGGGGGGTTTGGGGATACGACGTCGTCTAATAAGGGTAGAATGGTCCATTCCGGACATGGTTACCATGTATTGGTGAATAAAATAGAACATACCATGTATTTGTAATTTGAAGAGTGGAGACCATGAAAGTGGTAATAAAGCCTTGCCTGCTCCGTCTGCCGGTAATTTTCCCTATTTCTTTCTGCCAAATGAATTGTTTGTCCCCGTGGGAGTTGAGAAGAAACAAGACATGTCTCGTATGCTTGTGAGCACAGTAACCATGATAAGCTTCTGTTGGTCCATTTACCGTACCATTATGATCTCAACTCAATATATAGTACTTTTGAAGACAAATGGGGAATGAAATTCTGTGATTACTTTTATCGGATCGAGTTAATTTTTTCCCTAAATAATCTGACACATGAAGCCAACCCCCTAAATATGCTGCACCTCCGACTTTAAAACCTGGTTCCTCCACTGCCTGCACATGACCTCAAAAACTAAACGTGGCTTTCTTATTGACAAGACCGGACGTCCAATTTTTTCACATGGAAGAAGGAAAGCCGAACCCTAAAGTCTCACCGTTTTGTAGGACAAGTACTATAACAGATAGGGTGATGCACTGATGTTAGTGCAGTAGTGCTTGGAAGCATTTGCTAGCGTTCATGTAGGATCGGCTCGCCTAGGAGCATTGCTATCTTTCACTCATATGCTTGGTTTAAACATGGTATCGACAGATTGACACTGTCATTTTTATCTCCCCACAAAAAAAAAAAAAAAAGGCATACAAGACTTACAAGTAGGGTGACATTGTTAAGTTGTTCCTTTTTGCAAGTCAGTCAAGGGCTTGACTAGTGGAAAATTGGGAATTACTTTTGGGTCTGGGATTAGATAGGGTTGAAATTGAGTGGCTTGGGCCGACACCCAAGAATCCATTCTCCACAGTTTTGGCTTGGCTGGCTGCTTATTTAAACCCAAGTCTGGCCATGTATGTGCAGCTGGTTCAAAGATTCAGCCCACTTTAACATAAACCCGGTCACATGTTTGTTCGGAGGACTCAAATCTCCTGGGCACGGTCTCCATTAAATTTTCTCTATTTCCCTCTCCATTCATTACTCTCAGAAAGCTCCCTCAAAACCCCCAAACAAACAAAGCCTTGTCGCCACCTTCCAAACCAATTTAGTTGTGGCTTTGTTTATTTGGGGTTCCGACAACCCCAACCCTCTCCCTTAGCACGGTTTTTTTATTTGTCGTGAAGAACTACCTGTGGTTCAAGCCAATAGTGGTGCTACCCCACCGCTATGTTTTACCGCTCCCGCAATCGCGACGCTCAATCTCACCGTTCGTCTCGACAATTAATGGTCTGGATTTTAAAAGAATTCTTCCAGGGAGGAACTCCTCCCTGAAAAAGTTCTTTTAAAATCTGAATTTGGATAGTGAGATTGAGAGCGGTGGGTGAGCGTTGAGGGTAGACTTTATGATATTTTGGCTGCTTCTTCTTTCCCCTCTCCCTGGCATGTACTGGCACCAAGACAAAGTCAACTATGAGCAACTTGACCCATAACTCTGAACGACAATGTATCAGGAGAACATTTGTTGCGAGACATGCTACATTAATGGTGGCCCTACCAAATTTTTTGGTAAAAAGGAGTAAAATAGCCGTTTGAAACTTTCAATTGTTACTGTATCATTTTGGGTAACGGATTGACATGAAAACTCAATCTGTGGTTTTTTTTTTTTCGAGTTATGCAAGTTTAAACCGTATTCGTCCCGTTTATGTTTTATGTAGTTGATTCGTTCCATTTTTTTGTTCGTGTCAAAAAGTAATCAGCTGAAATCCTCCAAATTTGAATTGGGTTCGAGTCGTGTTAACTAGTCGTGTCCGAAATTCCACCCCAACCGTAGAAACATTGTTTTCAGCGCTATTGTATACAAATGTACGATAAATACAAAAAGCTAGAAAAATCCTGATGAGTCTCATTCTGTCTATGCCCTTTCTACTGACTTAGAAATGGAATGACCTGGTTCAATCGACCAACCTAAACTTTGTATTATCGGTGGCTTGCTGGAAAACTAGAAATTAGAGCTTCCAATATTAAAAACAATGGTCCACAAATCCATGTTATCCACTGGAGGCGGATTTTCAGGACTATAGGACATCAAACATAACGATAATATGTGTTTTGGACAAAGACAACTAGACACAAATCGAGACATATATAATTTCGAAATCATTCGATGCATGTGTGCCTTTATCAATGCACCGTGACACAGCGTCTCGATATTTGTGTCTGTTATGCCTCTATAATTTAGTTAGGTTCGATGTTGGGATATTGTTCGAAATGGTTTGGAGTCTTTTGACTCTATCTGTCCTACGTGGTACGTGTAGTCGCACCACGACCAAGTCAACTACGAGCTCCCGCGTAAGCAGCCTGCTCCATAACTGAACGACAATTGGGTGAGGAGGGGCATTTATGGCAAGTAAATTAATGGTCTAAATGCTAAATTGGCGACCCTACCAAGTACCAACTTAGTTTAAAAAAGGCCGACCCTGTTCGGTTTTTGGTTTTGAGAGAGGTTTTTGAGAAATAAAGAAAAATTATTAGAGGCAGAGTTTTAAGACCCAAAACGAATAAACCTCTCCGACTAACTTCTTAGTGTCTTTTTGACCGTCTTTTTAGTTTGTATTATATTCGGATTAAATTTGTATACATCACATCTAATTCACTAACGCGGATCAAAAATAAATAAATAAATAATAATTCACTAACAATAACGAAAATCTCAGTATAAAAACGGTGCGAGTAGCTTTATATTGACAAGAATATATACAATACTATCATGTTGCATACAAAAAACCACGGACTAAGCACACGAACAATCGCTTCCACTTATATCGCGAGCGATGGGCAACATGGTGAGGATGACGACAAGGCGATAACCCGATCAAAAATGCATGGAACGGACGCAACCTGAACCTCAAGGCTATAAGTTTCATACAGTAGTTCTACTAGCGACAACGTCCCCAAAAATCTTATCAATAAACAACCAAAGTCGTTCACCTTAATTACCCTGTATCCCCGCAAAGGTTGAACTAAATGCTCCACCTATTTAGTCCAACAAATGCCAGCCAAGAGTACTACTAGCCCGGTCCTTTATGTATCAAATTTTAGGCCACTGACCTTTTATTATAGGATATATAATAGATTTAATAATTATCAAACTCTAGAACATGGACCCATAATTTATGTATCAAATTTTAGGCCACTGACCTTTTATTATAGGATATAATAGATTTAATAATTATCAAACTCTAGAACATGGACCCATAATTTAGGGCTCCTTAAACTTAGGACTATGGAGCACTCAAAGAATTAAAAAAAAAAAAAAATACTCCAGCATTGCTTCTCCAAATTGCATTTGCTAAATAATTGATTAATGACAGGTGTATGATTTGTTTGGAAATTAAAGAAAGGGTGAGAGGTGGGTTTCGTGTGGATTTTGATTTTCTAGTCTGCCACTTCTCTAGTTCCTGTGTTTGGGCCCCATCATAAGTTCTAGGAGGATTCTTTCTGCCAGTTGGTATGGTGGTTTTTTGATGGAGGTTACAAGCATTTATTAAGACATAAATTAGGTTCTGTTCTCTTGAACTTAATTTAAACTTAAATTAAATCTGGAAATTGTCCTTATTTGAATTTTTTTCGTATTTATTAGTTTTGCGCCAAACTATTGTGGTCTATTGAATCGTCTCGAAGAGAGGAATCGGGAAAGTAAATTTTTTTTTACTTTTACCCAAGTATTTTGAGAAATAACCATTTTTTAGCTAAAAAATGTCATTTTTTTTTACTAAAAAGTAGTTATTTCTCAAAATATTTGGATAAAAGTGCTAAAATTTTACTTTTCCGATTCCTCTTGTCGAGACGAATCAATAACCCACAAAAATTTGACGCAAAATTAACAAATGCGAAAAAAATTTAAATAAGATCAAAACTCACATATTTAAATTAAATTCAAGAGAACGAGGCCTAAGTATAAGGCCTCTTGTCATTGGACAACCATTCAAAATTTACAAGTATGAAGATGAAGAGGGCCAATTAGTTTTTTTTTTTTTTAATTCTGAATAATATTTTCGATATCTGTAAAAGGCATTCTTCTAAATTTAATATTTTGCGGACCGGATAATTTTTTTTTTAAGGGCTATACGTATTACTTATATATCAGAAATGATTTTCATACTATTATTTACTGTAGTTGTTTTGATGAAAATCACATGCTATTTTAATTTTTTAAGTGAACAAAATTACATAAGTTCTAAAAACAAAAAGGAGTGAGTGATTAAATAGGAATGTGCAAAAAATCATTTCTCATTTACTACACAAATGAGCTTATATAGGTATAGAGAACAAAAGCATGCTACTACCAGTATACGTTAACTTTACAAATACGGATACAATCGAAACAACTAGAGGCGGAAACTAAATCCAAAAATACTCTTATATATATCTAAACTAATTCTCTATAATTTTTATAAATATATATGACCTTATTTATTTACGTAAGCAAAATTTTATTTACAACTTTGAACATGCATGTATGCAAAAAGAAATACTCTCCATATGATATTTTTTGCTCTTAATGACTAGCAAACAAGCTCGGTCTCTGCTCAAACCTAGGATAGCTCGGCTTGTCAATTTTTTTTAGTTCATTAAAAATTTAACAAGCAAATTTGAACATTTAAAACTTGGCTCGGTTTGGCTCGTTTGCAATCCTAGGTGATATTCGCCAATGTGTTTATTACTACTAAATACTAATTAATCTTATTACTCTATGATATGACTGCTAAAATACGTGCCAAACTTTTCCTACCAAAGTATCATGTATGATCCATTTTTGTTGTGACTGATAGTGAAATGGAATATGTCATCTCATTTGACTAATAATGATGAGATTATTTGAGAATCAATTGCGTTCTTTTATGAACTTGAATTTAATTTAAATTTACAAATTTTGTTCTTATTTGAATTTTTTCGCAATTGTTAGTTTTACACCAAATTTTTATGCGTTATTGATTCTTCTTGACGAGAGGAATCAGAAAATGTAACGACCCGAATTTTCGACCCAATTTTTTTTTTATATAGCGTTAATATTATTAGGTCTTAATTATTATTATTTTTTCCTTAATAGATAAATACAAAAAGATAAGTATATTATCTTATTTATCTCTTTTATTATTATTATTATTATTTTAATTGCATGCATGTTTAAAACTCCTTCCATCTCTCCCTCTCCTACTCCTACTCAATCTCTACTTCAATTCCTCCCTAATCCTATTTTTCGTCCATCTCAAAGCCCAAGAGTTAGAATCCCATTAAAACTCAAACTTACCTCCCTCATCCAAATTCTCCTATAAATATCCCATTACTTCGACCCTATGGCACCACTCTACTCCACAAAAATCAAAAGACCAACTCCATTCTCGTCCATATCAGGTACCTCTGTTCACAGCCTGTTTCTTCCTAGCTAATGTCGTTTTTAGGCCAGAGTTCCTCCACAAAAGTTGTAGAGGGCGTCGAGGGCTTCGATTTCAACCCAAGAATCACTCCAAATGATCGAGTATTGATAGAGTTATAGCCGTCCAAAGTTCAGTGAAATTCTCGGATTCTGATTTCCAGACAGATTCAGCGACCCTTCTAAATCCCCACTTTTCTCGTAGTTCGAATGATTTTCGGGCTTAGATTTCTTCACGAAAGTTGTAGAGCGCTTCAAGATCTTCGCGTTAGACACAAGAATCGTCCAAAACGGCAGAGGTTTGGTCAAGTTATTCCAGTCCAAAGTTACTGCTAGAATACCGATCTTTCGTCGCCAAACGAAAACCCACCGGACTCCACCAAATCGTTTTGTCCGGATTAAAGGTAGATTAATTGCTATCCCTATCTCCCCCTAAGTATATTAACGTGCTAAGATGTTAGTTTTTATGATTAAAAAGAAAAAGAATCGAAATTAGAATCGAATGAATGAAACCCAGTTTTTTCCGAAAACATTCACTGTTCACTGTTCATAAGCATGGTTATTGTTCACGCTTTTTTTTGGTACTGTTCATGCCGGTTGGTTTTAAAAAAAAAATGAAACCTAAATTAAAGTTTGCCCCTGAAGTTTATTAAGTTTATGTTTCGGCCCATTCATAAAAGGTTACGTGATTTTTATGCTTATTATTTATTTCAATTATTATTCTGATTGCTTATCTATTATTCCAACCTCTGATTGATATGTTAAATTGGACCCTAGAGACATGGGATGGTATGCGAATAGATTTCACATAGACGATGCTGAGTTAATGGAAAAATGGTGAAGTGTTGGAGTTATGAAATTGTGGAATTGTGATTTGGGCCATAGCTATGGCAAGGGTGACCTGTTGGGCCCTGGATTGATGACATTGTGGTGACCCTAACGTATGGTACGCCATGGGAAGTTCCAAAGGGTAATCGCGCCTTGCAAGGCCAGCAAGGGGGATTGTCCCATGACACGGTCATAGTTAGTGGCTTAGGAATAGTGCGATCCTAATGTATGGTACGCCATGGGAAGTTCCAAAGGGTAATCGTGCCCCCTGCTATGGTTGTAAATGAATTCATACGAAGTACATAACTTAGGTGAATTCATTTAAGACCCCGTGTGCAGGACAAGCAAGGGGGGATTTTCCATGACACGATCATAGTTAGTGGTTATGGGAGGAAAGGATCTCGTGGATGAGATCTTAGATTTCACCTAGGGTTAATGGATAGTAATAAACTGGTTTATATGGAAAATCTCTATTTTACTTTTCACATGATTATTATTATCTTATTGCTTGCTAGTTGTAAAGTAAGAGGGGTGATTGGGTTGAATTATTCTACTGGGTGATTTATCACTCACGGATACGTCTGTATCCTGGTAAATCGATTGCTTCGGCGATCAATTTGCCAGAGAGCGCAGGATTCAATGATGGTGCAATTCGACACAGAAGGAATATCAGGAATGAAGATCGAGTTTGCTTGGGATCCGTATCAAGCCTAGAGTCGGCTCTGAAGATAATGTATTTTGAATCAGTAAATTTACCTTAAGATTGTAATAGCTAAACCTTTATTTTGGAAAATTATGTTTATTTAGCAAATTTTCTTAAGAAATTATTTTATTTTGCTTCCGAAAAATCGGGGCGTTACAAATGGTATCAGAGCATAGGTTCAACACTCGGCCTTGGGTAGATTGGGTAGACCACATTCTGATAGCGTAAATCCGAATAGCTAAACGTTTACGATATCTTTTACTTCTCTAAACTACGATATATCCTACCTAAGTATATCATATAAATATATATTTACCTGCTGCGACTCAGACTCCGAGAAATTACGAAATCAGCATTGACTTTGACCAGAAGAAAGCGATGGAGCAGCCGTTTCCTTTCATAATTTAGTTGGTCGATCAAATGAGACAAAGAATCTTAGTATGAAGACGACGAAGAGACAAATCTCAACAATGGAGGATAAGGTACTGTCGAAGGAGGCTACTCCGTGAATAGAGTACCTGTCGAAGAAGAATTTCCTTTCTCTAGGCAGATAACGATCGAAAATAGGATAGGATCAGTGTGAGGACGTTATTGCACACACTTCCTTGAGAGAACCAGATACCTAGAAGCCCTCAAGACTCTAAACCTAACCTCGTTGAGCAGTCGTTACAAGATTGGTACCAAAGGTCAACGACGCCACTTTCTACGGTCATTTTGTCAACCTCACCAGCAAGGACAATACGTATAACCCTAATGCCAACGCCGCCCACGCCATCAACATGTTTACGCCAATCTTGAGGTCTACGCAACACGAAGCCCAATGAGATACCGAGTAACATGGAGGTTATGCAACTTCTACAAGCGATTGCCACCTCGACTATTTCGACACCCCAACCTCACGCGTCGTAGACTCCTCAACATAGTAGATCGACGAATAAATGTATGATGCTGTCAGAGATTCGCAATCGTCAACCAACTATATACCATGCAAACTACATCCGACGACGACACCATCGTAGTTCAAACAGATCGAGAAGAGTTCAAGGTCGTGAATAATTGGGAAAGCGGTGACCATTCTCTTTGAGGGAGGTTATATGTTTTTCTTTAAGGGGGATAGGAGAACTACTGACGATCATTCATCTTAATCCTCTTTTTCATTCGATTGATTGTATTCTAACCTTCCACTATTTTTGCATCTCTCATGACTCTTCTTAAAATCACCTTCATTATGACTCTCCATTGTTAGAGTTGCAACTTCAACTAAAGCTCAAATCGTTGAACTCCTTGTCTATTCCAAGTACCTAACTCTCGTGACATTTTCCTTTTGTGAGTTGGGTATCCCTACTGATCATTTTGTTCCAGCCTTTCTTAATTTGACTTAATTTGATTTAAAATCCACAGTTTACTCAATTATGAGTCTAAACTTTCCGATCCATTGAATACTACAGTTTGGAGCAATCCTGATTTATTCTGACTAGCTCCTCATTTATTCTAACCAGCGCACTATCAGTTATCCACAACCTTTGATTCTTTTGATATCACAACAAGACATGTGTCTGACCTTACAAAACTCTAATTCCGTAAACGTAGTTCAATTTTCAATATTGGAGTTGTTAAATCCTTTGACGCACATATTATTGTTATGCTTCATTTTCCTTGAGCTTTGTATCATGACTTGAGCTAGAAGATCCAATCATTGTTCTAGTAATGACTTTTTCTATTTTTGGATTCGAAAGTCATTGTTTACTCTTCACTTGTGCCCATTATTTTTCTTTTCTTTTAAATAACTAGAGTTAGATACTTGTTTTGAAACACGTCTGGCCAATGCGATGCAAAATAAATATCTAATTTGGTTTCACCGTTTGAACTCGTATCATTCAGAACCTATCACGGTATATCTATATTTCTTAAGAGAACCCGCCTTGTTAATTCCATTGCAATATTTAGAAGTCCAAGTACTTGTTTGTTTCACTCGCATATTAAATCTTTAATCATCACTATTCCAATGATGAAATCCTCCAATTCCAAATCATCATTGAGTATGACTTCGGTTAACTTGATTCTCATTGTCCTCGTGTTCCAACTCAACACAAACTACTAGTACTTCGACTCGCAGAAGAGGATCTATTCGTACTTTCTTTTTGGTGCTTTGACCTTTGAACATTTGAGTCATGTTTGAACCTCTTAAAAATTCTTGTAATCCTCTCGTTTCTTTGAGAGAAGAGTACCCACCTTCTAAGAGATAGGGACCAAACTTTCAAGAACTGACCAAGGAAGGAGATACGTTGAAGACTCCCGATCACTCGAAGTCAATAAAAGAGCTACGCCGACAAGAGGATGAGACCGTAGATTTTCAGCGTACTTTTTGTTCAAACCGCGCCGTGGGATCACCCGATTTGTCAAGAAAGGAAAGTTATCGCCTCGCCACATTGGTACGTTTGAGATCTTGGAGCAAATTAGAGAAGTTGCCTATCGCCTAACTTTACAACCGCAAATCGCCAAAATTCACGTTGTCTTTTACGATTCTACGCTGCGAAAAGATATGACCCATTCCACCCACGTATTCAATTGAGAGGAATTCACACTAGACGAGGAAACAATCATGAAAGAGCAACCGGCAAAATTTAGGATCATGGAGAAAAAAAAAAAATTACCCGAGGGCGTACGATCAAATTAGTCAAGGTCTTGTGGAGACACCGAAGATTGGAGGAATCAACTGGGGAACGAGAAGACACGATTCGTGCCAACTATTGATAATTGCATTCACCAGAGAGTACACTTTAATTTCGATGACGAAATTTTGTTAAGGGGGATAGGTTGTAACGACCCGAATTTTCGACCCAATTTTTTTTTATATAGCGTTAATATTATTAGGTCTTAATTATTATTATTTTTTCCTTAATAGATAAATACAAAAAGATAAGTATATTATCTTATTTATCTCTTTTATTATTATTATTATTATTTTAATTGCATGCATGTTTAAAACTCCTTCCATCTCTCCCTCTCCTACTCCTACTCAATCTCTACTTCAATTCCTCCATAATCCTATTTTTCGTCCATCTCAAAGCCCAAGAGTTAGAATCCCATTAAAACTCAAACTTACCTCCCTCATCCAAATTCTCCTATAAATATCCCATTACTTCGACCCTAGGGCACCACGCTACTCCACAAAAATCAAAAGACCAACTCCATTCTCGTCCATATCAGGTACCTCTGTTCACAGCCTGCTTCTTCCTAGCTAATGTCGTTTTTAGGCCAGAGTTCCTCCACAAAAGTTGTAGAGGGCGTCGAGGGCTTCGATTTCAACCCAAGAATCACTCCAAACGATCGAGTATTGATAGAGTTATAGCCGTCCAAAGTTCAGTGAAATTCTCGGATTCTGATTTCCAGACAGATTCAGCGACCCTTCTAAATCCCCACTTTTCTCGTAGTTCGAATGATTTTCGGGCTTAGATTTCTTCACGAAAGTTGTAGAGCGCTTCAAGATCTTCGCGTTAGACACAAGAATCGTCCAAAACGGCAGAGGTTTGGTCAAGTTATTCCAGTCCAAAGTTACTGCTAGAATACCGATCTTTCGTCGCCAAACGAAAACCCACCGGACTCCACCAAATCGTTTTGTCCGGATTAAAGGTAGATTAATTGCTATCCCTATCTCCCCCTAAGTATATTAACGTGCTAAGATGTTAGTTTTTATGATTAAAAAGAAAAAGAATCGAAATTAGAATCGAATGAATGAAACCCAGTTTTTTCCGAAAACATTCACTGTACACTGTTCATAAGCATGGTTATTGTTCACGCTTTTTTTTGGTACTGTTCATGCCGGTTGGTTTTAAAAAAAAATGAAACCTAAATTAAAGTTTGCCCCTGAAGTTTATTAAGTTTATGTTTCGGCCCATTCATAAAAGGTTACGTGATTTTTATGCTTATTATTTATTTCAATTATTATTCTGATTGCTTATCTATTATTCCAACCTCTGATTGATATGTTAAATTGGACCCTAGAGACATGGGATGGTATGCGAATAGATTTCACATAGACGATGCTGAGTTAATGGAAAAATGGTGAAGTGTTGGAGTTATGAAATTGTGGAATTGTGATTTGGGCCATAGCTATGGCAAGGGTGACCTGTTGGGCCCTGGATTGATGACATTGTGGTGACCCTAACGTATGGTACGCCATGGGAAGTTCCAAAGGGTAATCGCGCCTTGCAAGGCCAGCAAGGGGGATTGTCCCATGACACGGTCATAGTTAGTGGCTTAGGAATAGTGCGACCCTAATGTATGGTACGCCATGGGAAGTTCCAAAGGGTAATCGTGCCCCCTGCTATGGTTGTAAATGAATTCATACGAAGTACATAACTTAGGTGAATTCATTTAAGACCCCGTGTGCAGGACAAACAAGGGGGGATTTTCCATGACACGGTCATAGTTAGTGGTTATGGGAGGAAAGGATCTCGTGGATGAGATCTTAGATTTCACGTAGGGTTAATGGATAGTAATAAACTGGTTTATATGGAAAATCTCTGTTTTACTTTTCGCATGATTATTATTATCTTATTGCTTGCTAGTTGTAAAATAAGAGGGGTGGTTGGGTTGGATTATTCTACTGGGTGATTTATCACTCACGGATACGTCTGTATCCTGGTAAATCGATTGCTTCGGCGATCAATTTGCCAGAGAGCGCAGGATTCAATGATGGTGCAATTCGACACAGAAGGAATATCAGGAATGAAGATCGAGTTTGCTTGGGATCCGTATCAAGCCTAGAGTCGGCTCTGAAGATAATGTATTTTGAATCAGTAAATTTACCTTAAGATTGTAATAGCTAAACCTTTATTTTGGAAAATTATGTTTATTTAGCAAATTTTCTTAAGAAATTATTTTATTTTGCTTCCGAAAAATCGGGGCGTTACCGAAAAGTAAAGAAATTTTACTTTTACCCAAGTATTTTGAGAAATAACATTTTTTTAGCAAAAAAATACTAACTTTTTGGCCTAAAAAGTGGTTATTTCTCAAAATATTTGGGTAAAAGTAAAAAAAAATTACTTTTTCGGTTCCTCTCGTCGAGATGAATCAATAACCCCAAACAAATGCGGAAAAAATTTAAATAAAGACAAAATTTCTAGATTTAAGTTGATTTAAATTAAATTCATAAGAACGCAGTCATCCGTACTTGTACAAGGCCTAATATTCCATTAGGGTGTAACTGCACTTGGGGCAAATATAGACTGAATGAACTCTCACTTATAAACATAAGCCTGTAAGTGATGAATCCTCACAATATTTTATGAAGACTCAAGCTTTTTTTCCGTTTATCAGATGTGAGAATTAAAATTCACACATGTCCTAGAATAAATAATACTGCACATCTCGTAGTAGGAGTACTATTATATAACCCACACTCTGTGAAATTATATTTACGTGATGGACATTTATTCTGGTCCTCTGGACCGTAAATATTTAAAAACCTGATTCCGGTTACAATTACCACAAGTCAAACACTATGATCTCAAGATTTACGTTTTAGTAAGCTTACTTAATTTTTAGTGATTAGGTCAAATTTTTACAGCTTAATATTTAACTTCCTTGAATGCATTTGTAGTCCTAGCTAGCCAGGTTATACTATTTGAATTGAGTCCGTACTAATTAAAACTAAATACACTTACAAGGAAAATTGGCCAAACGTTTGTGTGGTTGATTTTCATTTACCTAGTGTATATGGTTAATAACCTTAGCAGTCAAACTTTTGGGATGCTAATAAATAAAGGAAATTGATTTAAGCACTCCAAAAATTGATGGAGGGGCTCCAAAATGACGTCGTTTTGTGTATTAACATAGTTCAATTTTGAAGCCCCTCCATCAATTTTAAGAATGCCAAAATCACAATCCTAAATAAAATGGCCCATATATATTTCTCAAAACCATCGCTCCAAGCCTCCAAGGTATTGTGTGAGAGGAGTTTTACCTTGTGAATTACGAGGATGTCTTTTTCTTTCTGATGAATTTATGTAGTCCATTCTCTCTCTCTCTCTCTCTCTCTCTCTCTCTCTCTCTCTCTCTCTCTCTCTCTCTCTCTCTCTCTCTCTCTCTCTCTCTCTCTCTCTCTCTCTCTCCCCTTGAATGTTTCCTCTCTCTTTTTTGCCTCAAGTTAGTAAGTAATGGTTTTCTATAGTAGTGCAGCCCTGCACCATAGGATCTTCGGTTTCATAGTTTTGCTCCCATTGCATGCAGTTAGTTTTATATACCTAACCGTTTGATATACGCACTACAAGAAAAATGAAATTTGGTGACGAAAAACTAGCGACGAAATTTAATTTCGTCACTGTTTTGACAACTTCTGTGATGAAATAATTTTGTCACCAATTATATTTGTTTAGTGACGAAAAAAATATCTTCGTCACCAAAGGTATCCATTTGGCGACGAAATACATTTTTCGTAGCTAAAAGCTTAGAAAAGGTGACGAAATTATTTTTCGTCACCAAAGATAATCATTTGGTGACAAAAATATATATATATTGTCGCCAAATAAGACCAGTTTAGTAACGAAATATTTTTTTCATCACCAAATGCTCAACTTTGGTGACGAAAAATAATTTCGTCACCATTTTAACGCTTTCGACGATGAAAAATATATTTTGTCGTCAAACCCACCTTTGGTGATGAAATTTATGAATTGCGCTTTGTCACTAAATGTATTTCGGACATAACTCTTTACTAAGAACTCAAATTGAGATAATTCAAATTGGATTTGAACAATACTCAAATGCTTACAACTTTCATGTTTATCAAAATTGCTAATTTTAATGTTTAAAAGTTTAAAACTACATTCGAAATATATTTTCATGTTAAACATATATGTTATATATTAGATATTTAAAATATGTATTGAAAAGTGTGTGTGGTGCAATTGGTTGAAGCTTACGCGAAAAACTCAAAGGACTCGGGTTCGAAACCCAGCAGGAGCAAGAAAGAGAGAATTTTTCCCCATATGAAAACGTCTTTTGCAACGAAAAATTTCGTCACCGATTTCTTGTTTCGTCACCGATGTGACCCATTGGTGAGGAAAAAAATTTCGTCACCAATTATTCACTTTTTGGTAACGAAATATTTCATTATCAAAAGTCACTATAGGTGACGAAAAATAGATTTCGTCACCGGGTAGGAATTCTCGACAAATTTTTTTTCATCACCTATATTATTTGTGACGAAAAACATGCAATTTGTAACGATTTTCATTCATCACCCAATGTAATTTTTCTTGTAGTGACGCAACCGTTTCGTTTGCAATGTTACGAGTTGCAATTTCTAGTTTCAATGTCTTATATGTCTAACCGTATTCGTTTTCAAATTAAAATCAATCGAATAGAACTAAATGCTCCATTCTAGTGTGCCTTTAATCCGTTTAATCTTTGTAATCTTCTATAAAGATTAATAAATTTCTTTTGCTGTTTCAAAAAAAAAACTGAATGCTCCATACCGAAAATCAGCCAAATGCATGAAGGAAAAAGAAGAAGAAAGAGTCGGGATTTGGGTCGTCAATAGGCTTGAGCTCATACATACCATGTCTGAATTTGTGAGGATGATTGGCTTCGTACAGTTCTAATAATTATTGTTACCATTTCTATTTTGATGTACAGTTTTAATAATTATTGTTACCATTTCTATTTTGATGTACAGTTTTAATTGTTGGGAAACGATTTCCAGAAACCAGTAATGACGCGTACAGATTAGACAATAAGAAAATATCTTCTATCGTATTCCCTGCACGCCTAGAACACGAACCGAGTGTGGACTCTTTCGTGGTCTGTTTGCCCTCTCTAGATCTGCCTCTATTTTGTGAATCATAGAAACGTCAAAAAAACATCATCCTGACCTAGAGAGCATAACGTGTATATATAGGGCTACGATAGGGACCTAAGGAGTAATAAGTCTGGGCTCCCAGTGTAAATAAGAAAACCTAATCCCACCAGGATTCTATTTCTTATTTCACTAATTATAATTCACCCCACTACAGAATTATAATTGCACTTCCGTCCTTATCTCAATTATATTACGAGCTCCATGATATTAAATACTTATTAATCTCCCCACGTTAAGATTACAGATACCCGTTGATTAAAATAAATTACTAACAATCTCCCACTTAATCAACATCTTAACTTGAGACTATCCGCTTAACTTATTCGATATGTCGGATACAAATATCCACCTGCAGGGTTTGACATAATCGAAACTTATAAGCTTACTCAAGGGGTATCATCAATCCCTATCGGGACGTGAATTCCATTAATAATTAATAGTTGTCATATATATAATGTTGCGACCCATCTCACCGAGACTATTGACCGTTAACGGCACAATTAAAATACTTACCACCTGTTTGCAATCCAATGAAGCAGTAACGTGATTATGAGAGCCTTAGAGACAAAATTTGATTATGTCTCAATAGAATAATATGATCAGAATAATAAGATCTTCACACCCGTTCAAACGGATTAAAAATTGGAGCACTTAATTTTTTAACCATATTTTTTAATATATAAATGGTCTCAAAAAAAATTAAGTGCTCAAGTTTTCACTCCGTTCGAATCGGTGCAAAGATCTTTTTATTCTTATCATATTATTCTAAAGGGTCGTAATTCATTTTTATCTCTAAGGCTCTCATATTAAGTATGTGTTCTTTATTTAGGACCCTATGGAGCAGAAATGTGATTATGAGCACTTAATTTTTTATGAGCACTTAAATATCTTTGTACTGATTCAAAACGGAGTGAAAATTTGAGCACTTAATTTTTTATGACCGTTTATATATTAAAAAATATGATTAAAAAATTAAGTGTTTCAATTTTTAATTCGTTTGAACGGGTGTGAAGATCTTATTATTCTAATCATATTATTATAAAGAGACATAATCAAATTTTGTCTCTAAGGCTCTCATAATCACGTTTCTGCTCCAGAGGATTGCAAACTAGTGGTATGAATTTTTTATTTAACCAAAACGTTGCCATTTTGGTGTGTGGGTAGGGGCTGATGTGCCTTTGGGGCAGCAGAGCCCCCGGGTCCGGGTAATAAGTGGAGAGAGATAGAGAGAGAAATATTGGAAGTAGGGGGAATTTTTTTAAAAATTCTTTTTGAAAATTTAAGCACTTAATTTTTTTAGACCGTTTATATATTAAAAAATATGGTTAAAAAATTAAGTGCTCCAATTTTTAATCCGTTTGAACGGGTGTGAAGATCTTATTATTCTGATCATATTATTCTAAAGAGACATAATCAAATTTTGTCTCTAAGGCTCTCATAATCACGTTTCTATTTCATAGGATTGCAAACTGGTGGTAAGTTTTTTTTTTTTAACTGTGCCGTTAACGACAAGTCACGGATTGAGACGGCAGGGGGTAAATTGATAACGGAGTGAAAGTTCAGGTGTTCAATTGAAGTTTATTTAAGTTCAGGTGCCTATTTGACATTGAGTTCAAAGTTCAGGGGTTTTTTTGAATTTTTCCCTAATCGAAACTTATAAACTTACTCAAGGGGTATCATCAATCCTTATCGGGACGTGGATTCCATTAATAATTAATAGTTGTCATATACATAATGTTGCGACCCAACTCACCGAGACTATTGACCGTATAAAGACCTCACCCTTTAATGAATCAAAATCAACAACATTAAATATATACATCTAATAATTATCTTTGGATTAAGAGCATAAGCATTCATAATAACCATGAGGTTCCAATTGTCTTATAAAGTTAGTACAAAGACAATTACCTCAATGCGGTCCCGTTCAATACACACAAAGTGTATTAGCACAATGAGTTAGAACTAGACCGTTCTCTGTAGTCAAGACAGACCTACTAAATATTGTACTACAGTCCTACTGATGGTGTGTCCAGTTCCATCTAAGACTGTGAACCATATCTTATATTTTACAAGAACCGATGATCCGATCTTCTGTGTGTAAGCCGAACTCTACACACCGGATCATCTACTTTGTAAAATAAAAGACACATATGCACAACATACAATAATATTATGCAAATATTACCCATAAAAGATTCTCATCAAAAAAGGGATAAAACTGATTAATACATAACAATATTAATCCATCATATAAAAACATAGCTTTTACATAACCTCCTAACAAACTCCCACTAAGACTCAAAGTCATGTTGCCACGCATCTTACTCGCATTCTCTCTACTACATGACTATCAAAAGTCTTAGCCTGTAAGCTGTACGTAAAAGAATCTGCTAGGTTGTTTACCGATGCGATCTTGGCCACAGCTACTGATAAGCCCTCAATAGTGTAAATAACCGGGCTTATCTCGCTCATTTTTGCCACGCTCACGCACATAACTCTTTGTTTTTGTTTGATATTGCGCGAAAGGTGCGTTTTTAGTGATTACAGGTTTTCCGTGTGAATAAGGCTTGATTAAAGCCAAGTTTCGCTCCAACAACGTTCAGTGATCCGAGGGCTCCAATCGGAGCGATTCCGGAGCTTGGGGATTGTCATGGAAGCCCCGGAACAAAGCCTGACATGAGCTGACATGAGCTGCTGTGGAAGGCTGGCAGACACAATGTCTACCGGTAGACATTCAATGTCTACCGGTTCAATTCCAGATCAGTGAGGACACCATTTTGCATCATTCTGAAACGACCAATGTCTACCGGTAGACATTCAATGTCTACCGGTAGACATTCCCAAATTTCTGCATTTTTTTGCCCGACTGTTGGACATTTCAGGGGTAGTTTAGACTTTTGTATCCCGAATGTTTGGGACTATAAATAGATTTTAACCTCATTTTGAGAGGATATCTTTCATTCTCAGCCCTAGGAACTTCTCTCTCTACCTCCCTCTCCTCTCAAACTCTTCATCTCTCTTCAAAGGAGATTGAAGAGATGGGTTTTGAGGTATTTCGTCTTCATTAATGTTGTAGGTACGGTTGAGATCTTTGGTAATCTTAAGTTTATTTTCGTTTTTCATCCTTGAATCGTATTTATCTTTTTATGCTTGTTCTTCGTTCTTGTTCTATGGTTGAGTAGTATTACAGGCTTGGTCATGGGGTGATTTCTATCCCGTGACTTGGGTAGTTTAATGGCTTCTCTCATTTCTTGTGCTTAATGTGCATGGTTTGTGAATGGACTAAGTTCATTTTTATGTACCAAAACCTAGGGTTGTTAACCTCTTTGATTATGTGTAGGCAAGGACTTGATCTCTTGCCACATATAATGCTTGGAGCTATGTCACTCTAGGTGTTTGCCAAAATGCCTCAAAGAACTTGTTGAACTCTAATCTTTGGTCTAAACTTAGGGTTGTTAACTTCTTTGATTGGGTGTAGACAAGTCTCCTTGGCACACCCAATGCTTAGAACCATGGCACTCTATGTGTTTGATAAAATGCCTAAATGAGTTCCTTTCCATTTCCAAACCCCGTTGTATGAGTTAAACTTGGTTTTCATGGTTAAATCTTCCGAGTGAGATCAAATGACAATGACTCTCACTTGAGTTATCAAAGAGAAGCATTGAACGGCCTAAGTTATGGGCGGAATGAACCCTTAGACCTTGCCGCTTTTAATTTCTAGTCAATCTTCGTTTTCAATTAAGTAGGAGGTAGAGAGAATTCCACCACTCAAAAGTTGGCCGTCTCAACGCCAAATCTAAAGGTTGGCGGTCCTAACGCTAAAAACCCTTCGTAAATCAAACCTCGGCCTAGCTCCATTGGCTCCCTGTGGATTCGACCTCGGACTTCCGAGTTTATTATGCTACGACCGACCTAGCCCTACGCTTGGGGCACTCTTTACTACGGCACACATTAAGGTCGCAAGCATTTTTGGCGCCGTTGCCGGGGAATCAATTTGGTAGCTAACTTGGAGGTATCGTTTTACGCCCACTGTAAGTATCCATTTTTTTTTCTTTTCTCCTTCCTAATTTTCGTTATTATATATTGTGATAAGCATGATAGACCAAGTATCTTCCTCTCTGTGTGACGACCCATTGGAAGAATGCCTTACCGCTGAAGAGGCAAATTTTCTTAACTCACTGGAGGTGAATTACTTGTACTCTTTGTTAGAAGAGCCAGAGGATGCAAATGAGACCAAGAATCGGTCTTCTACTTTGGAGAATCTTGTAGATGTTGCCTATACTCCTATTAGGTCTCCACCATTGCACGATTTTGTTGAAGTTGAACTAGTTGATTTTCTTGGTGTTGATGATTTTAATTTAGTTTACCATCCTTATCTTGTGGATTTTGTCAACAATCTGAAAATCAATCTAGTTTGGAATGCTCACTTGGTGGAACTTATTTATCTAAAATGGATTCGGCAAATGTGTTGCTCAAAGTATCTTATTTTGTGGTATGGCCGGATTCAATTTTTGACCAAGATTTTGGAGTGGAGTGCTATGTTAATTTTGTTAGCTCTCGTTGGCATGATAAATATTCGGAGCCCACGGTTGGCTAAAGACGTTTGAACTTGGCTTCCCAATTTTTTGTTTTTGTTTTTTCTATTTCGCTTTTGTGGTCCGGTATAGCCACCCGTGTCATGCCTAAGATGTTGTATGACTAACTCTGCGGCGCCTTAAGCGAGACACGGGGAGAAAAGTAGTACCCGTCTAATCACGTGACGATTCGGTGGTTTCAATACTTGTTATTAATAATTTTTGTTGCCGGGCTACCACGAGCCGGCGGTACTAATGTCTTTTGTCTCCCGGTACGTGGTTGGTTTGTAAGCCTGTTGCAGGAACGAGCTTTGGAAGCTCTGCTAAGGACGGACGGTGACAATGACGCAAAATCCTCCAACTTGGTCGAGGTATCGGGTGGTTGACATTCCACCCAATCGGTTTGTTCTATCCCTCTCTTATTTACCGTCTTTTGCATTGAGGACACTGCATATTTCAAGTTGGGGGGGATGGTTTATGCTTTAAGTTTATTTCGTTCTCGGTATTGCATAGAAAAATTTTAAATTTTTGTGCAATTTTCCCTTATAATTAGTGAATTCAAGTGCTAGATACTTAGATTATGCTCAATTTTCCCTAATAATGGCAAGAGTCGTGCACCCCGTCGAATTTGATTATGTGTTGAATCCATGTTGCATGCATATACGTGAACTTTGTTGAACAAATTGAGCTCCAAGGTGTGTCAAGTAGTATGCATCGCTTAGAGTTGAAGTTCATTTTAAAGCATCCCATGCTTGTTTGTCTCTATTTCCGCACTTGCGTAAATAATATCCGTTTGTTCATACTTGAGTAGTTTAGATATCTTTTATGCATCATATTGGAGTTGGTTGGCGTACGTAGGAAATGATACAAGGCAATTTTTGCATGATAAAACCACAAATGTGTCCCCTTGTCCTAAATTGTTGAACCATTGTCCGAGTCTCCGTTTTTGTTCAAACTTAGGTAACCGGATGTTTGGAGGGTTGTGTGAAATTGATTTTCAATGATTCAAGGAGGTTTGGGGGTGGTGTGAATGTGATAGAAGTGGTTGGGTTGCGAAAAAGCTAAGAATTGGTACATGATTCCCTATCTCTCCTCTCCCATTTCAAAAGCTAAAGTTCCAAATTTTCATCTCCATCTCCAAAGCTCTTAGAATTGGCCCCTCAATCTCTCTCACTACAAATCTCACCTCAAATGACCCTATTCCTCAAAGAAAAATCAAAGAAATGCTATGAAAGAGCAAAATCGAATTCGAAAGAGGGTTGAATACTATGATGAGAGGCTTGGTTAGACATCCGGGCTAGCATACATTCTAGATGAGAAGGAGTTCGATGAGAAGGGAGAGCACGAGGCTAAATACCGCGAGGAGCCGGATGAGGACGACGGTGTGGTGGAGTCGGTGGTAGTAGTTTAGTAGGATTAATCTAGTAGATTTTCTTTATTGTCTTTTTTGTAGCTTTCTTTTGGGCAATCTACTTGGTGGCCGGCTTGAGGCCATGGTTGGGTAGTCTAGGGGATGGTAGTGGCCAAGGGTAGTTGAAACCAAGCAAAGTTATGGCCGCTACCCCTTTTGTTTCCCTTTTCTTGGCACCAAGGTCATTATAAGCTACTAAAGTCCTTAGTTGAGCCTAATGTACGCTCGTCTAACTCCTTTTGATGCATGATCGATATTTAATGCTAATCTAGTATGAAATTTCTGTTGACTTTGTTTGTTGTGAATAATTACTTAGCTCTTTTTGCTCGGCGCTCTTTTGATTAGCACGAATAGCTTTTTGTTTCTGCTATTGCGATTCTTGCTAGCGCTTATCATGGGATGTTATAGTTTATTACTTTGTGCAAGTTCATTTTGATGTATGCTCTTTTGAGTCCTGGAATTGAAATTCAAGGTGGATGTATGTTGCTTGGCCGTTGGCATAATTTGTTCACCTTAGTTCATTGTATGCATGTGCGTGGGTTGCATGTGATTGAGTTTGAAGGGGTGTTGATTGTGAACTCTTGCCGTATCCTTTGTTGAGCATAGTTTCGTATCTTGTTTCGGGGGAAGATTGCATAGTATTGGTTACATACTTTTGGTTTAGTTTTGCTAGGGACTAGCAAAGTTCAAGTTGGGGGTGTGATAAGCCCTCAATAGTGTAAATAACCGGGCTTATCTCGCTCATTTTTGCCACGCTCACGCGCATAACTCTTTGTTTTTGTTTGATATTGCGCGAAAGGTGCGTTTTTAGTGATTACAGGTTTTCCGTGTGAATAAGGCTTGATTAAAGCCAAGTTTCGCTCCAACAACGTTCGGTGATCCGAGGGCTCCAATCGGAGCGATTCCGGAGCTTGGGGATTGTCGTGGAAACCCCGGAACAAAGCCTGACATGAGCTGACATGAGCTGCTGTGGAAGGCTGGCAGACACAATGTCTACCGGTAGACATTCAATGTCTACCGGTTCAATGCCAGATCAGTGAGGACACCATTTTGCATCATTCTGAAACGACCAATGTCTACCGGTAGACATTCAATGTCTACCGGTAGACATTCCCAAATTTCTGCATTTTTTTGCCCGACTGTTGGACATTTCAGGGGTAGTTTAGACTTTTGTATCCCGAATGTTTGGGACTATAAATAGATTTTAACCTCATTTTGAGAGGATATCTTTCATTCTCAGCCCTAGGAACTTCTCTCTCTACCTCCCTCTCCTCTCAAACTCTTCATCTCTCTTCAAAGGAGATTGAAGAGATGGGTTTTGAGGTATTTCGTCTTCATTAATGTTGTAGGTACGGTTGAGATCTTTGGTAATCTTAAGTTTATTTTCGTTTTTCATCCTTGAATCGTATTTATCTTTTTATGCTTGTTCTTCGTTCTTGTTCTATGGTTGAGTAGTATTACAGGCTTGGTCATGGGGTGATTTCTATCCCGTGACTTGGGTAGTTTAATGGCTTCTCTCATTTCTTGTGCTTAATGTGCATGGTTTGTGAATGGACTAAGTTCATTTTTATGTACCAAAACCTAGGGTTGTTAACCTCTTTGATTATGTGTAGGCAAGGACTTGATCTCTTGCCACATATAATGCTTGGAGCTATGTCACTCTAGGTGTTTGCCAAAATGCCTCAAAGAACTTGTTGAACTCTAATCTTTGGTCTAAACTTAGGGTTGTTAACTTCTTTGATTGGGTGTAGACAAGTCTCCTTGGCACACCCAATGCTTAGAACCATGGCACTCTATGTGTTTGATAAAATGCCTAAATGAGTTCCTTTCCATTTCCAAACCCCGTTGTATGAGTTAAACTTGGTTTTCATGGTTAAATCTTCCGAGTGAGATCAAATGACAATGACTCTCACTTGAGTTATCAAAGAGAAGCATTGAACGGCCTAAGTTATGGGCGGAATGAACCCTTAGACCTTGCCGCTTTTAATTTCTAGTCAATCTTCGTTTTCAATTAAGTAGGAGGTAGAGAGAATTCCACCACTCAAAAGTTGGCCGTCTCAACGCCAAATCTAAAGGTTGGCGGTCCTAACGCTAAAAACCCTTCGTAAATCAAACCTCCGGCCTAGCTCCATTGGCTCCCTGTGGATTCGACCTCGGACTTCCGAGTTTATTATGCTACGACCGACCTAGCCCTACGCTTGGGGCACTCTTTACTACGGCACACATTAAGGTCGCAAGCATTTTTGGCGCCGTTGCCGGGGAATCAATTTGGTAGCTAACTTGGAGGTATCGTTTTACGCCCACTGTAAGTATCCATTTTTTTTTTCTTTTCTCCTTCCTAATTTTCGTTATTATATATTGTGATAAGCATGATAGACCAAGTATCTTCCTCTCTGTGTGACGACCCATTGGAAGAATGCCTTACCGCTGAAGAGGCAAATTTTCTTAACTCACTGGAGGTGAATTACTTGTACTCTTTGTTAGAAGAGCCAGAGGATGCAAATGAGACCAAGAATCGGTCTTCTACTTTGGAGAATCTTGTAGATGTTGCCTATACTCCTATTAGGTCTCCACCATTGCACGATTTTGTTGAAGTTGAACTAGTTGATTTTCTTGGTGTTGATGATTTTAATTTAGTTTACCATCCTTATCTTGTGGATTTTGTCAACAATCTGAAAATCAATCTAGTTTGGAATGCTCACTTGGTGGAACTTATTTATCTAAAATGGATTCGGCAAATGTGTTGCTCAAAGTATCTTATTTTGTGGTATGGCCGGATTCAATTTTTGACCAAGATTTTGGAGTGGAGTGCTATGTTAATTTTGTTAGCTCTCGTTGGCATGATAAATATTCGGAGCCCACGGTTGGCTAAAGACGTTTGAACTTGGCTTCCCAATTTTTTGTTTTTGTTTTTTCTATTTCGCTTTTGTGGTCCGGTATAGCCACCCGTGTCATGCCTAAGATGTTGTATGACTAACTCTGCGGCGCCTTAAGCGAGACACGGGGAGAAAAGTAGTACCCGTCTAATCACGTGACGATTCGGTGGTTTCAATACTTGTTATTAATAATTTTTGTTGCCGGGCTACCACGAGCCGGCGGTACTAATGTCTTTTGTCTCCCGGTACGTGGTTGGTTTGTAAGCCTGTTGCAGGAACGAGCTTTGGAAGCTCTGCTAAGGACGGACGGTGACAATGACGCAAAATCCTCCAACTTGGTCGAGGTATCGGGTGGTTGACATTCCACCCAATCGGTTTGTTCTATCCCTCTCTTATTTTTTGTCTTTTTGCATTGAGGACACTGCATATTTCAAGTTGGGGGGGATGGTTTATGCTTTAAGTTTATTTCGTTCTCGGTATTGCATAGAAAAATTTTAAATTTTTGTGCAATTTTCCCTTATAATTAGTGAATTCAAGTGCTAGATACTTAGATTATGCTCAATTTTCCCTAATAATGGCAAGAGTCGTGCACCCCGTCGAATTTGATTATGTGTTGAATCCATGTTGCATGCATATACGTGAACTTTGTTGAACAAATTGAGCTCCAAGGTGTGTCAAGTAGTATGCATCGCTTAGAGTTGAAGTTCATTTTAAAGCATCCCATGCTTGTTTGTCTCTATTTCCGCACTTGCGTAAATAATATCCGTTTGTTCATACTTGAGTAGTTTAGATATCTTTTATGCATCATATTGGAGTTGGTTGGCGTACGTAGGAAATGATACAAGGCAATTTTTGCATGATAAAACCACAAATGTGTCCCCTTGTCCTAAATTGTTGAACCATTGTCCGAGTCTCCGTTTTTGTTCAAACTTAGGTAACCGGATGTTTGGAGGGTTGTGTGAAATTGATTTTCAATGATTCAAGGAGGTTTGGGGGTGGTGTGAATGTGATAGAAGTGGTTGGGTTGCGAAAAAGCTAAGAATTGGTACATGATTCCCTATCTCTCCTCTCCCATTTCAAAAGCTAAAGTTCCAAATTTTCATCTCCATCTCCAAAGCTCTTAGAATTGGCCCCTCAATCTCTCTCACTACAAATCTCACCTCAAATGACCCTATTCCTCAAAGAAAAATCAAAGAAATGCTATGAAAGAGCAAAATCGAATTCGAAAGAGGGTTGAATACTATGATGAGAGGCTTGGTTAGACATCCGGGCTAGCATACATTCTAGATGAGAAGGAGTTCGATGAGAAGGGAGAGCACGAGGCTAAATACCGCGAGGAGCCGGATGAGGACGACGGTGTGGTGGAGTCGGTGGTAGTAGTTTAGTAGGATTAATCTAGTAGATTTTCTTTATTGTCTTTTTTGTAGCTTTCTTTTGGGCAATCTACTTGGTGGCCGGCTTGAGGCCATGGTTGGGTAGTCTAGGGGATGGTAGTGGCCAAGGGTAGTTGAAACCAAGCAAAGTTATGGCCGCTACCCCTTTTGTTTCCCTTTTCTTGGCACCAAGGTCATTATAAGCTACTAAAGTCCTTAGTTGAGCCTAATGTACGCTCGTCTAACTCCTTTTGATGCATGATCGATATTTAATGCTAATCTAGTATGAAATTTCTGTTGACTTTGTTTGTTGTGAATAATTACTTAGCTCTTTTTGCTCGGCGCTCTTTTGATTAGCACGCATAGCTTTTTGTTTCCTGCTATTGCGATTCTTGCTAGCGCTTATCATGGGATGTTATAGTTTATTACTTTGTGCAAGTTCATTTTGATGTATGCTCTTTTGAGTCCTGGAATTGAAATTCAAGGTGGATGTATGTTGCTTGGCCGTTGGCATAATTTGTTCACCTTAGTTCATTGTATGCATGTGCGTGGGTTGCATGTGATTGAGTTTGAAGGGGTGTTGATTGTGAACTCTTGCCGTATCCTTTGTTGAGCATAGTTTCGTATCTTGTTTCGGGGGAAGATTGCATAGTATTGGTTACATACTTTTTGCTTAAGTTTGCTAGGGACTAGCAAAGTCCAAGTTGGGGGGTGTGATAAGCCCTCAATAGTGTAAATAACCGGGCTTATCTCGCTCATTTTTGCCACGCTCACGCGCATAACTCTTTGTTTTTGTTTGATATTGCGCGAAAGGTGCGTTTTTAGTGATTACAGGTTTTCCGTGTGAATAAGGCTTGATTAAAGCCAAGTTTCGCTCCAACAACGTTCGGTGATCCGAGGGCTCCAATCGGAGCGATTCCGGAGCTTGGGGATTGTCGTGGAAGCCCCGGAACAAAGCCTGACATGAGCTGACATGAGCTGCTGTGGAAGGCTGGCAGACACAATGTCTACCGGTAGACATTCAATGTCTACCGGTTCAATTCCAGATCAGTGAGGACACCATTTTGCATCATTCTGAAACGACCAATGTCTACCGGTAGATATTCAATGTCTACCGGTAGACATTCCCAAATTTCTGCATTTTTTTGCCCGACTGTTAGACATTTCAGGGGTAGTTTAGACTTTTGTATCCCGAATGTTTGGGACTATAAATAGATTTTAACCTCATTTTGAGAGGATATCTTTCATTCTCAGCCCTAGGAACTTCTCTCTCTACCTCCCTCTCCTCTCAAACTCTTCATCTCTCTTCAAAGGAGATTGAAGAGATGGGTTTTGAGGTATTTCGTCTTCATTAATGTTGTAGGTACGGTTGAGATCTTTGGTAATCTTAAGTTTATTTTCGTTTTTCATCCTTGAATCGTATTTATCTTTTTATGCTTGTTCTTCGTTCTTGTTCTATGGTTGAGTAGTATTACAGGCTTGGTCATGGGGTGATTTCTATCCCGTGACTTGGGTAGTTTAATGGCTTCTCTCATTTCTTGTGCTTAATGTGCATGGTTTGTGAATGGACTAAGTTCATTTTTATGTACCAAAACCTAGGGTTGTTAACCTCTTTGATTATGTGTAGGCAAGGACTTGATCTCTTGCCACATATAATGCTTGGAGCTATGTCACTCTAGGTGTTTGCCAAAATGCCTCAAAGAACTTGTTGAACTCTAATCTTTGGTCTAAACTTAGGGTTGTTAACTTCTTTGATTGGGTGTAGACAAGTCTCCTTGGCACACCCAATGCTTAGAACCATGGCACTCTATGTGTTTGATAAAATGCCTAAATGAGTTCCTTTCCATTTCCAAACCCCGTTGTATGAGTTAAACTTGGTTTTCATGGTTAAATCTTCCGAGTGAGATCAAATGACAATGACTCTCACTTGAGTTATCAAAGAGAAGCATTGAACGGCCTAAGTTATGGGCGGAATGAACCCTTAGACCTTGCCGCTTTTAATTTCTAGTCAATCTTCGTTTTCAATTAAGTAGGAGGTAGAGAGAATTCCACCACTCAAAAGTTGGCCGTCTCAACGCCAAATCTAAAGGTTGGCGGTCCTAACGCTAAAAACCCTTCGTAAATCAAACCTCCGGCCTAGCTCCATTGGCTCCTGTGGATTCGACCTCGGACTTCCGAGTTTATTATGCTACGACCGACCTAGCCCTACGCTTGGGGCACTCTTTACTACGGCACACATTAAGGTCGCAAGCATTTTTGGCGCCGTTGCCGGGGAATCAATTTGGTAGCTAACTTGGAGGTATCGTTTTACGCCCACTGTAAGTATCCATTTTTTTTTCTTTTCTCCTTCCTAATTTTCGTTATTATATATTGTGATAAGCATGATAGACCAAGTATCTTCCTCTCTGTGTGACGACCCATTGGAAGAATGCCTTACCGCTGAAGAGGCAAATTTTCTTAACTCACTGGAGGTGAATTACTTGTACTCTTTGTTAGAAGAGCCAGAGGATGCAAATGAGACCAAGAATCGGTCTTCTACTTTGGAGAATCTTGTAGATGTTGCCTATACTCCTATTAGGTCTCCACCATTGCACGATTTTGTTGAAGTTGAACTAGTTGATTTTCTTGGTGTTGATGATTTTAATTTAGTTTACCATCCTTATCTTGTGGATTTTGTCAACAATCTGAAAATCAATCTAGTTTGGAATGCTCACTTGGTGGAACTTATTTATCTAAAATGGATTCGGCAAATGTGTTGCTCAAAGTATCTTATTTTGTGGTATGGCCGGATTCAATTTTTGACCAAGATTTTGGAGTGGAGTGCTATGTTAATTTTGTTAGCTCTCGTTGGCATGATAAATATTCGGAGCCCACGGTTGGCTAAAGACGTTTGAACTTGGCTTCCCAATTTTTTGTTTTTGTTTTTTCTATTTCGCTTTTGTGGTCCGGTATAGCCACCCGTGTCATGCCTAAGATGTTGTATGACTAACTCTGCGGCGCCTTAAGCGAGACACGGGGAGAAAAGTAGTACCCGTCTAATCACGTGACGATTCGGTGGTTTCAATACTTGTTATTAATAATTTTTGTTGCCGGGCTACCACGAGCCGGCGGTACTAATGTCTTTTGTCTCCCGGTACGTGGTTGGTTTGTAAGCCTGTTGCAGGAACGAGCTTTGGAAGCTCTGCTAAGGACGGACGGTGACAATGACGCAAAATCCTCCAACTTGGTCGAGGTATCGGGTGGTTGACATTCCACCCAATCGGTTTGTTCTATCCCTCTCTTATTTACCGTCTTTTGCATTGAGGACACTGCATATTTCAAGTTGGGGGATGGTTTATGCTTTAAGTTTATTTCGTTCTCGGTATTGCATAGAAAAATTTTAAATTTTTGTGCAATTTTCCCTTATAATTAGTGAATTCAAGTGCTAGATACTTAGATTATGCTCAATTTTCCCTAATAATGGCAAGAGTCGTGCACCCCGTCGAATTTGATTATGTGTTGAATCCATGTTGCATGCATATACGTGAACTTTGTTGAACAAATTGAGCTCCAAGGTGTGTCAAGTAGTATGCATCGCTTAGAGTTGAAGTTCATTTTAAAGCATCCCATGCTTGTTTGTCTCTATTTCCGCACTTGCGTAAATAATATCCGTTTGTTCATACTTGAGTAGTTTAGATATCTTTTATGCATCATATTGGAGTTGGTTGGCGTACGTAGGAAATGATACAAGGCAATTTTTGCATGATAAAACCACAAATGTGTCCCCTTGTCCTAAATTGTTGAACCATTGTCCGAGTCTCCGTTTTTGTTCAAACTTAGGTAACCGGATGTTTGGAGGGTTGTGTGAAATTGATTTTCAATGATTCAAGGAGGTTTGGGGGTGGTGTGAATGTGATAGAAGTGGTTGGGTTGCGAAAAAGCTAAGAATTGGTACATGATTCCCTATCTCTCCTCTCCCATTTCAAAAGCTAAAGTTCCAAATTTTCATCTCCATCTCCAAAGCTCTTAGAATTGGCCCCTCAATCTCTCTCACTACAAATCTCACCTCAAATGACCCTATTCCTCAAAGAAAAATCAAAGAAATGCTATGAAAGAGCAAAATCGAATTCGAAAGAGGGTTGAATACTATGATGAGAGGCTTGGTTAGACATCCGGGCTAGCATACATTCTAGATGAGAAGGAGTTCGATGAGAAGGGAGAGCACGAGGCTAAATACCGCGAGGAGCCGGATGAGGACGACGGTGTGGTGGAGTCGGTGGTAGTAGTTTAGTAGGATTAATCTAGTAGATTTTCTTTATTGTCTTTTTTGTAGCTTTCTTTTGGGCAATCTACTTGGTGGCCGGCTTGAGGCCATGGTTGGGTAGTCTAGGGGATGGTAGTGGCCAAGGGTAGTTGAAACCAAGCAAAGTTATGGCCGCTACCCCTTTTGTTTCCCTTTTCTTGGCACCAAGGTCATTATAAGCTACTAAAGTCCTTAGTTGAGCCTAATGTACGCTCGTCTAACTCCTTTTGATGCATGATCGATATTTAATGCTAATCTAGTATGAAATTTCTGTTGACTTTGTTTGTTGTGAATAATTACTTAGCTCTTTTTGCTCGGCGCTCTTTTGATTAGCACGCATAGCTTTTTGTTTCCTGCTATTGCGATTCTTGCTAGCGCTTATCATGGGATGTTATAGTTTATTACTTTGTGCAAGTTCATTTTGATGTATGCTCTTTTGAGTCCTGGAATTGAAATTCAAGGTGGATGTATGTTGCTTGGCCGTTGGCATAATTTGTTCACCTTAGTTCATTGTATGCATGTGCGTGGGTTGCATGTGATTGAGTTTGAAGGGGTGTTGATTGTGAACTCTTGCCGTATCCTTTGTTGAGCATAGTTTCGTATCTTGTTTCGGGGGAAGATTGCATAGTATTGGTTACATACTTTTTGCTTAAGTTTGCTAGGGACTAGCAAAGTCCAAGTTGGGGGGTGTGATAAGCCCTCAATAGTGTAAATAACCGGGCTTATCTCGCTCATTTTTGCCACGCTCACGCGCATAACTCTTTGTTTTTGTTTGATATTGCGCGAAAGGTGCGTTTTTAGTGATTACAGGTTTTCCGTGTGAATAAGGCTTGATTAAAGCCAAGTTTCGCTCCAACAACGTTCAGTGATCCGAGGGCTCCAATCGGAGCGATTCCGGAGCTTGGGGATTGTCATGGAAGCCCCGGAACAAAGCCTGACATGAGCTGACATGAGCTGCTGTGGAAGGCTGGCAGACACAATGTCTACCGGTAGACATTCAATGTCTACCGGTTCAATTCCAGATCAGTGAGGACACCATTTTGCATCATTCTGAAACGACCAATGTCTACCGGTAGACATTCAATGTCTACCGGTAGACATTCCCAAATTTCTGCATTTTTTTGCCCGTTGGACATTTCAGGGGTAGTTTAGACTTTTGTATCCCGAATGTTTGGGACTATAAATAGATTTTAACCTCATTTTGAGAGGATATCTTTCATTCTCAGCCCTAGGAACTTCTCTCTCTACCTCCCTCTCCTCTCAAACTCTTCATCTCTCTTCAAAGGAGATTGAAGAGATGGGTTTTGAGGTATTTCGTCTTCATTAATGTTGTAGGTACGGTTGAGATCTTTGGTAATCTTAAGTTTATTTTCGATTAACATCCTTGAATCGTATTTATCTTTTTATGCTTGTTCTTCGTTCTTGTTCTATGGTTGAGTAGTATTACAGGCTTGGTCATGGGGTGATTTCTATCCCGTGACTTGGGTAGTTTAATGGCTTCTCTCATTTCTTGTGCTTAATGTGCATGGTTTGTGAATGGACTAAGTTCATTTTTATGTACCAAAACCTAGGGTTGTTAACCTCTTTGATTATGTGTAGGCAAGGACTTGATCTCTTGCCACATATAATGCTTGGAGCTATGTCACTCTAGGTGTTTGCCAAAATGCCTCAAAGAACTTGTTGAACTCTAATCTTTGGTCTAAACTTAGGGTTGTTAACTTCTTTGATTGGGTGTAGACAAGTCTCCTTGGCACACCCAATGCTTAGAACCATGGCACTCTATGTGTTTGATAAAATGCCTAAATGAGTTCCTTTCCATTTCCAAACCCCGTTGTATGAGTTAAACTTGGTTTTCATGGTTAAATCTTCCGAGTGAGATCAAATGACAATGACTCTCACTTGAGTTATCAAAGAGAAGCATTGAACGGCCTAAGTTATGGGCGGAATGAACCCTTAGACCTTGCCGCTTTTAATTTCTAGTCAATCTTCGTTTTCAATTAAGTAGGAGGTAGAGAGAATTCCACCACTCAAAAGTTGGCCGTCTCAACGCCAAATCTAAAGGTTGGCGGTCCTAACGCTAAAAACCCTTCGTAAATCAAACCTCCGGCCTAGCTCCATTGGCTCCCTGTGGATTCGACCTCGGACTTCCGAGTTTATTATGCTACGACCGACCTAGCCCTACGCTTGGGGCACTCTTTACTATGGCACACATTAAGGTCGCAAGCAGCTACATCACCTCTCTGAACGATCTCTCGAATCAGGTGATACTTACGCTCGATGTGTTTTCCTTCTTATGAGTCAATGGCTCCTTAGAGTTAGCAATTCCACCACTATTGTCACAATAGATGTAATAGCTAATTGCACTAGAGGAATCATTTCTAGATCCATCAAGAAGTCTCTAAGCCAAAATGGCCTCTTTGGTTGCTTAAGAAGCTACCACATACCTGGCCTCCATGGTGGAATCAATCAATCCACGATTGCTTGATACTCCTCCAACTTATGGCTCCACCTCCTAAGGTAAACACATATCCGGAGGTAGACTTTCTGGAATTCCTATTTGACATAAAGTCTGAGTCTGTGTACCCATAAGGTACCAGACTATCTGACTGGAACACCAACATATGATCTCTAGTTCTTTTCAGATACTTGAGTATATGTTTTACTGCAGTCCAATGTTCTTGTCCTGGATTAGACTGAAATCTGCTAACCATGCCAACGGCAAAGCAAATATCAGGTCTAGTACATAACATAGCATACATAAGGCTTCCTACTGCCGAGACATAAGGAACTGCCTTCATTTTCTCCATCTCCTCAGGTGTTTTAGGACACTGATCCTTGGATAGGTTGATTCCATGTCTAAAAGGGAGGAACCCTTTCTTGGAATCCTGTATGCTAAAACGGGCAAGAATCTCATCGATATAAGTAACCTGTGATAAGCCCAACATCTTGTTCTTGCGATCTCGCATAAGCTTAATCCCAAAGATGTGACTGGCTTCTCCCAAGTCCATTTCGAATTGGTCGGATAACCACACTTTCACTGAAGACAATACTCCCACATCGTTTCTGATGAGCAAAATATCATCGACATATAGTACTAAAAACACCACCACTTTTCCGTTGCGCTTCTTATACACACATGAATCATTCGGACATTGATCAAAATCAAAAGACTTGATTGCTTGATCAAAACGGATGTTCCACGATCTAGATGTCTGCTTAAGCCCATAAACAGACTTCTTAAGCTTGCACACAACATGTGCTCTTGACCTTTCACTATGAATCCATCTGGTTGCACCATATAGATGCACTCATCCAGATTTTCATTAAGGAATGCCGACCTGATTAGAGTACATAGACTCCATCTCTGATTTCATAGCTTTTTGTCAAAGTTCCACATCTTTATCTTGAAGTGCCTCATTGTAGTTACAGGGTTCGGAATGTTGATCATCAGGGATCATTTCAAAAGACTCTCCCAACAACGTATACCGACTGGGTGGAATAATAACCCTCCCACTACGACGAGGTACCGGTGTGTCAATAGGTGCCTCTACAGATGTCATTTGTGGTGTTTCCTCCTGCACTACTGGTGGTAAAGAAGTTTGTGCCGATCTCTCTCCTCTCAATTCCACTCGAACAATTTTACTTCTGGGCTTGTAGTCTATCACATAGTCCTCCACTAAGTATCGGGCATTGGATTTAACAATGACCTTCTGATCCTTAGAACTATAAAATAATCTACATTTCGTTCCTCTAGGGTACCCCACAAACAGACAAACTTATGACCTTGATTCCAATTTATCTGCGTTCCCATTCAGCACATGTGCTGGACTACCCCAAACCCGAACATGCCACAGACTAGGTTTGCGCCTAGTCCACAGTTCTGTGGGCGTAGATGGTACTGACTTAGATGGTACCAAGTTAAGAATATACGCTGTCGTTTCTAATGCATGTCCCCAAAACGAAATTGGTAAATCTGAATAACTCATCATTGATCTTACCATATACATAAGAGTCCTATTCCTTCTCTCTGCTACACCATTTTGTTGTGGCATGCCTGGAGCTGACAACTGGGATGTAATCCCTTCAACTAACAAGTAGTCCCTAAACTCTCCCAAGAGGTATTCGCCACCACGATCAGATCGCAGTGTCTTGAGACATTTACCTAGACGCTTTTCCGTTTCTGCCTTATACTCCTTGAATTTCTCAAAGCATTTGGACTTACGGTGCATCAAATAAATGTATCCATACCCTGAGTAATCATCAATAAAAGTGACAAAGTACTCAAAACCACCTCTAGCTTGGACATTCATAGGCCCACACAAATCAGAATGAAACCAATTCCAACGGCTCTTTGGCTCTATATCCTTTTGCTGAAAAAAAAAGGCCTCTAGGTCATTTTACCTTCTAAATAGGATTCATAGACTGAAAGTTCCTCAACTTCCAATGAACCTAAAGGTTCATCTCTAACCATTCTAGAAATCCTATTCAGATTAATATGACCAAGACATAAGTGCCAAAGATACGTTTGGTTCAATTTAGAAGGCTACTTTCTCTTACATGATAAATTATTAGTGTTATTCAATTCATGCAGTTGCACTGTAGGAAATATAGGATTAATAATGTAGAGATTATCCACTAAATATCCATCCTTGATCAACTTAGAAACTGAAACCAAGTTTCTTCTAATAGAGGGAACATAAAGGCAATCTCTCAAAATTAAACTCTTATTACTACTAAAATTTGAAAAGACATTCCTACTGCAACTACTGCCACTCTCGCAGCATTTTCCACATGTAGATAAATCTCCCCATCACTGAGTCTTCTGGTTTCCTGGAACCCGTGCAACAAAATGCAAACATGATTAGTGGCTCCCGTATCTACACACCAGGTACTGGTAGATAACACCACTAAACGTGATTCAACAACTAGTGAAAAAGATTTATCCTAATTGTTCACTTTATTGAGATAGAATGGACATTCCTACTTCCAGTGTTCTTTCTGCTTGTAGTGAAAAACACTTGCCCGTAGGCTTTTTTCACTCCACCTTGAGGCACATGAACTGTCTCCATAACCTTTTTCTGAGAGTTGTTCTGCTTCTTCTTGCCTTTCAGCTTAGAAGTAGAAGCCTTCTCTGCCACTAACATTGAAGGTGGTTTCTTCACAACCAAAAGACCATCAGCTGCTTGGAGTTCCTTAAGAAGTTTCGCCAAAGATAAATACATTTTGTTCATATAATAATTCAGGCGAAATTACTTAAAACTCTCAGACTGCAGTGAGTTAAGAACGAAATCGATCTAAGTTTCCCCATCAATTTCAGCTCCAAGGATCTCTAGTTTATTAAGATGAGCTATCATCTTCAAAACATGATCCTTAATCGGGGTCCCTTCAACATGGGTGATACTCACCGATTTTTATAAAGTTTTGCTTCCTGTTATGTGGCATTCTCATCAGGTCTAGGAGGGCATACCTCAAACAACACAAATTTGTGTCCCTCAGCAGTTAACACAATATTCAAATTCCTTTTCCAGTCAGTATAATTCGATCTAGTAAGTTTATTAGCTTTGAGAATAATTGCAAGTGGATTGAAAAAACCCATTTTTAAATCTGAGAATCACATAACAACAATTATGAAGGGCAATAAAAACTTGAATTTCATTTTAATATTGGTTCCCTCAACCACGTGTTAAAAGAAAAACATTGGCAACCCTACACACCGTGAAGAGCATGTGTAGACACCTCCCAAGCGGGGCATCGCCATACAGATTAATCACGCTGTGTTTGCTCGATTGGTTGCTCATTCATAAACCAAAATCATGGACATTCCCATGGCTAGGAACGTCGCCACATGATAATGGCTATCATCAAATAGAGTCGCCACCCAGTTTATAAAAACAAGGAAAATAGATAGAGATTCTGGATTCGGGAGCCAAAAGTACAGTAAGGGGAAGGTGTTAGGCACCCCTCTCTGCCCAGTCGTGAGACTGGCCCATAATCATTCAACATAAGACGTATAGATGTTTTGTCTAATCCTAACACATAGTCTGTTTAATTATTCCTTTAAACAGTAAGCAAAGTGAGCCAGTGCGATAAACGAGCATGCATCAGAAAGTAGAAAAACAAACAAATGTCCCAGGGAGATGGATCTCGCGGCCGGTGAATGGATCTCACGGCCGAGGGATCCTCCTGGTTTTATTTATCGGCCGAGGCTCCGGTCGATGTTCTTCCTCACACCAGACAGAAAAGCTTAGCGGATAATTTAAATGCTACGGTTAGCCATAAATGCAATAAGTAAAACAAACCAGAGGCCGTTGGGCCTCACCACCTTGATCCCTCAGTTGCTTGAATGCCTCGGATTTGAATGTGATTGATTGATTGCTTGATCGAGAACCCTAGGGTTGGGTTTGAACTTCGGGGTTTGATCGCCGGATTGATGGCTGCCTTCGGAAGGTTAGGGCTTTTGAAGAGTGGGATTGAGGGAGTATTTGTGCAGAGCTTCGTGGTTTGAGAGAGTGTGTAAGTATCTCAATTTCTATGTGTTAATTCGGAACCCAAAGGCCCCTTTATATAGGCATAGGGATGACTCACTCCGGCCAATCAAATCACGAGATGGCAATTGCAATTGCAATGCATCTCAAACTCTACGTCGTGATCTCCGAACGTAGCCCGAACGCATCGGAAAGGTAGTGTAGTTGGATCAAACCAAACGTCTGACAGAACGTTCGAGAGTCGGGAAAAAAGGTCGATCTGGCGGCCGAGTAATGGATGTTGCGGCCGTGGAAAGGATGTCTCGGCCGAAGGATAGATCTTGCGGCCGAGGGATTGATCTCTCAGGGAGATTTTGCTGGCAACAGGTTGCTCGGGCGAGGGATTGATGTTATGGCCGTGGGATCGATGTTACGGCCATCAGATGGATTTTCCTAGGCTTCTGTATTTCTGTCTGAAAGGCTGTATGGCTTTGAATTGGGTCCTCTAAGTGGTCAAAGTTCTCACCGAAAGTCCTAAGGTCCTCAAGGAAGCAATCAGCAATCACTGTATCCATTTCATCATCGGGATTGTCCCAAGGTGGGACTTGAAATAATCGTTAGGCCAAATTGGGGTGTCTACAGATGCCCCTCTTTGACTGAACTCAGACGGATCGCGAGACATGTTTGAGTAAGAGTCAAAGCTGTAAAAAGCAACTCAATTTGGTCCAACCACTATTCCATGGGGTTTTTGAAAAAAGTTTTGTTATGGTCGGGTCGGGAGGCTGCCTACGTATTCCACAAGGAAAATTCAGACCAATCGTAGTTCGGGCAATAAAGAAAAGTAAAAAGTTTGGAGGGTTAGGGACAGAAGACGTACCTTAGGGCTTTAAAAGCCGTAGTGTGACGTACCTAGACTGAGCCAGGGTTTTGGCGGAAGATAGTTGAAGGAGCGCGGGGCTACCTGGGGAGTTTTTGCGGAGAGCTTCCTTAGTTATTTTAGGGTAGATCAGTACACTGCAGGTGCGTTTGCTTTTCTTGATCATCCTTACTTTGACTGAAAGGAGCTCGGTAGAGTAGCCTATCCTTGCGAATGAGCTGGAAGGAATTGATGTAGTGGGGTGGAATCCAGACCATCTGCTGGGGATGAATTGGACGCCGGTTTGTTTTTGAGATGTAGGGGAGGCGCAGGGCCAGTAGCTGGAGCACGGAGCTTTGGAGATGAGGGAACCGAGGCACGGAGCCGGTTGTAATTATGAGGCGAGAGCCTGGAGAGTGATGAAATCGAGGCGTGGAGCCTGTTGCAATCTTAGAGCTTGATGGAACCGAAGCACGGAGCTGGCATAAGGCAAGGGCCTGTGGTGAAGGAATTGAGGCATGGAGCCTGAAGTGATTGAGGCGTGGAGCCTTCATGCAGTCTTGAGGCGAGGGCCTGAGTTGTCGGAGCTTAGAGCTTGACGTGATATGAACCGAAGCATAGAGCTGGTTGCATTCTGATGGTCTGTGCACGGAGCTTTCTCATCATAGGTGTTGACGCGGAGCCAATGGATCGAGGCGTTGGGCCGATCAATAAAACCGAGGCATAGAGCCGGTTGATTGCAGGGTTGACCTGTTTCATGAGAGATATGCAGAGTGTATATGTGCAATGCTTTGTTAGATGTGAACAGATATGATGCAGACTCGATGTGATAACGTTGATGCAAATGTGCACGGGCCCGTGCATGTGTGTTTGTTTTAAGCTTAGAGCTTCTATCAAGTTCCGGACTTGAGCATTCAGAGCGGAGAGCTCGAGCATTCGGATGGCAGAATCCGAGCATTCAAAGTACAGGCTTTGAGTGTCCAGTACGCAGTGGTTGGGCATCCAAGCGTAGAGCTTGAGCATTCAAGTATATGACTTGAGCATCCAGTACACAGTGGTTGGGCATCCAAGCGTAGAGCTTGAGCATTCAAAAATGTTAGATTTTTGAGCATTCAGGCGTAGAGCCTGAGAATAGATGTCTTGATTGTTGGGGCGGCTTAGAGCCTGTTGCTTGTTTACGGCTTCGAGCCAGTTGAGATGATGGGCTTTGAGTCGCTGAGATTGCTTGTTTACGGCTTTGAGCCAGTTGAGATGATAGGCTTTGAGCCGCTGAGATTGCTTGTTTACGGCTTTGAGCCAGTTGAGATGATAGGCTTTGAGCCGCTGAGATTGGTTGTTTACGGCTTCGAGCCATTTGAAACGGTGGGCTTGGAGCCGCTGAGTTGTGATAACAGGCGTAGAGCCTATTGCCATGATATTGAGCACAGAGCTGCTGAGATAAAGGGCTTCGAGCCGCTGGGTGATAGTAGACGTAGGCTTCGAGCCTGTTGAGGTAATGAGTGTAGAGCCGTTGAAGGCGTAGAGCCGCTGAGTGAGTTGATATGGGCGTAGAGCCTGCCAATAATGGGCTAGGAGCCGTTGAAGTTTTCAGCTCAGGGCTACTGAGTGTCTTGTTTTGCTAGCCAGTAGTTTGTGGAAAGAGATTTTCCTCATGCTTGGGGATGCCCCCAAGGCTAATTCTGATTATGTTGCACTGGCTTGGGGATGCCCCCAAGGCTGGTTTTGATCATGTTGCACTGGCTTGGGGATGCCCCCAAGGCTTTTGAGGACTCAGAAGTCATGGTGGCTTGAATTGGTGCACTGAGCATGATCTGTCGCTGCTGAGGGAAATTGATTACGGGGCCAGGAGATCGATCCCGCGGCCGAGGAATTGATGTATCGGCCGAGGAATGGATGCCTCGGCCGTTTAATCGATTCATTTCCAGGGGCCTATAAAAGACCACGACCTCAGCCGTTTTGCTTCACTTCCCTTTCTTCCCTTTCCATTCCTTTTCGTCCGAGGCTTCGACCGAAGACCCCCCCCTCCACTTCTCCTTGTTTCTGACAGCTCCGGGCCGTGGGTGATATGCTGACGCGGCTAGTGTGCGCGGAGGGAGACCGCGTTTACTTTTGGTCCCGTCTTGATGCTTGAATATGGATCCTCACATGGGTACGCTTGATTAGGGGCCCTTGCATGGGTGACTTGCTTCCGCGACGTGGAACTCCTGGCATGGCGGCGGTACGCGGTGTGGTGGTTTTTCTGGGCCATGTGGTGTCCCTTCTGCACCGTAGTACTCCTTTGGTATACATCGCCCCAGGGGTTTCCTCTTCTTTTTTGCAGCTGGTCTCTTTTGTTCGGACCACCGGAGGGTTCGACATCCTCTTCTGCTTCCTCTTTTTGTTTCTTTCTTTGTTTCTCTTCCTGCATAGGTTAGTTCGACAGGAAATCGATGTATAGCTTGTTTAGGAAATGCGGGATGATCCACCTTGTGATGTAAAAAGCTTTTGATATATGAAACAAAAACCTTTTGCTCTGCGATTGTGTATGCTGTTCTTACGTTGTTTACGTGTGATATTCTTGTTAATCCAACGAAACGAACTGAACCGTGGGAACAGTCTGTAAAATAGCCGTTCTGGCAGCCGAGCTAGTGATTACACGGCCGAAATTTCGATCTGGCGGCCGAGGGATCGCTTGGTTTGCCTGGATTTGACTTGCAGGTCAACCCTATTATCTACGGGCCGATGGATTGATCCTACGGCCGTCTTATCGAAGTGTCGGTCGGGAGACCGACTAAATTTCCGAGGATTAAGAATCCGATTCCGATTCGAACTAAAGCTCGACCTAGTCCTATAAGTACGCGTTCTACGAACCCGATAGCATTGTCAGCGATAATTCTTTGCATATGGCACAACCAGTCCTTGATCAGTGGTTGGATTCCTTTAACGGCCTCGACCGTCTGCACTTTAAATCCTTTGGTATGGACTTCCTCTTTTCCCTTCGTCACATTCCCGTGAATTTTGCCTTCCTTAGGGCAGCCGCTAGTTTGTGGGACCCTGATTTTCACGTCTTTCGATTTAAGAGGGAGGAGTTATGTCCTACTATCGAGGAATTTGCAGCCATCATGGGTCATTCGGATAGAGAGGGTTTCATTGTCCCTAATCCTTTGTTCAACCGCGGTGATCTCCTGAAGGATTTACTCCAAGTTCAGAAACATGAAGTTAAGTTCTTCTTAGTGAAAGGGAGGCTGGAGATTCTGCAACTTATCCAGCATTTTGGTACAGCTGAGGCTCATCGCCAAGTTCCCCTACAGAAGTCGTGCTTTCATGCATTGTGCATTTGTCTCCTTCATTACCACTTGCTTGGCCCTTCCTCTGGTCATGCTGATCCTACATTGCTTAACCTTGCTCAGCAAATTGGAAACCGTGTGGGTTTCGCTGGTTTAGCGTTGGCAGAGACCCTGATGGGTCTAGATATGATGAAGGGCAGCCCTACAGCTCAATTCTCAGGCAGTCCTTTGCTATTGCAGGTTCGCTCTTTTATTTGTTTCTTTTGTCCAGTTTATCTTTTCACTCATCACTCTTTTGTTTTGACTCACGTGTTCTCTCAACTCACAATTTTCCCTTTTTCTTTAGGTATGGTTGTTTGAGAAGCTAAAAGTGTGGGATGCGCCGGAGCGACTTCCTTATAATCCAGACCAATGTACGGAGCGTCACATGATTAAGCAATTCCCAACTGAGGCTGGTTGGGCAGCATGGATGAGGACCTGCAGGGGTGATTGGATTCAATTGGTTTGCCCCTGGTATGGTATCGAGAGTATGACTGTGAGTACTATGAACCACTTTGGTGTGGCAGTGATTGGTATTACTTGAGTCGTTTTCTACTTCCCTGCTCGCTTTCAAAGGCAATTTGGGGCTGAACAAGCCGCAATCTTGGGTGACCCTGAGTACATTGCCTCTAAGATCCATGATGCCCACTTCCGTCGCAATATGCTGCGTCTTTGGCCAAATAGAGTGATGCAGGAGGTTGCTGAGAGCTTCGTTGCCAAGCTATCGGGTTCTTACAAACGCTGGTTGAGGAAAAACCTTTTGGAGGATAGAAGAGCAAAGAGAAGGAAGACCTAGAGATCGACGCTTTGCTTATGTTTTTCAAAAAGATGTTTGCTTGATTCTAGCTTTCATGGATTAAGAATTGTTTAGGTTTGCTTTGTTCTCTCTCTTTGGAAATAATAAAACATTTGTTCGTTTTATTTGAAGATGTTATTGCCATGATTTGATGGTGAACATGCTTTAGGATAGACCTAGAAATCTTGGAAGTGATGATAATAGCAGTGGCCGAATCTCAAACTTAGAGATTGCCTACGTATCCCATGGAAGGAATCAGGCCATAAACGTAGTTCCAACAAAGGGGATTTGTTTTGTTTTTAGTTAGGATCCGCTCGGGTATTTTCCTCTCCTTTTGTGCTCTAAATTTTGCCTGAGAACCGCCCTTGCGGGTTTTCGGTCTAGCGAGCGTTTTATTTATGCCTTAGTTTTTGCCTAAGCCGCCCTTGCGGGTTTTCGACCTAGCAGGCTGCTCTAATTTTTGCTTGGATCCGCCCACCCTTGTGGTTTTCGGTCCAACGAGCATCTCTCATGGGTAATACTTCCTCAATTTATCGATGTTGACTGGTGTTGCGAATTCCATTCCATCCAAGTCTGCAATGTATGCTGCTCCTCCGGAGAGTATGCGTTTGATAAGGTAGGGGCCTCCCCAGTTTGGTCTAAATTTGCCCCTTGGGTCTGAGACGTGGCGACGAATTGCTTTGAGCACCATGTCTCCTACCTTGACGTCCCTAGGTTTCACCTTTTTGTTGAACGCTCGTGCAATGCGGCGTTGATACCCTTGTACATGGTATAAAGCCCTCAGTCTCCTTTCGTCTAGTAGTGCCAACTCGTCGTAGCGGTTTTGAACCCAGTCTTCTTCGATCATCCCAGTCTCAGCTAGAACCCTTAACGAAGGCAATTCCAATTCGATAGGCAAGACAGCTTCCATTCCATAGACCAGAGAGTAGGGAGTGGCCCCAGTTGAAGTCCTTTCAGTTGTTCGATATCCCCATAGCGCCAGAGGTAGCATTTTTGGCCAGTCCGTGTAAGTGTCAGTAGTCTTCCGCAGAATCCTCTTGACATTCTTGTTTGCAGCTTCAACTGCTCCATTAGTTTGAGGTCGGTAAGTAGATGACCGATGATTTTGTATCCCAAATTCGGCGAAAAGCTTCTTTGTCGCCCCTTTGAAATGCGATCCATTATCACAGACAAACTCGTGAGGTACACCATATCGATAGATGATATTAGTGCGGATGAATTTGGCCACATGAGTGGCTTTGAGAGTAGCGTAAGAAGCCGCTTCTACCCATTTGGTGAAGTAGTTGATAGCCACTAGGATGAACTGATGTTTGTATTTTCCCTTTGGATTTATACTTCCAATGACGTCTATCCCCCAAGTGGAGAATGGCCAGGGGGATGTCATGCTGTACAATTCCGTAGGGGGAATACGCATACGATCAGCGTGAGTTTGGCATTTGTAACATCGACGGACATAATTAGCGCAATCGGCTTCCATTGTAGTCCAATAATATCCCTGACGTAGGATCTTCTTTGCCATCGTTGTCCCATTCATGTGTGGCCCACAAATTCCTTCATGTATTTCCTCCATTACCCTGCGGCTGTCCTCTGTCGTGACGCAAAGTTGACTTGAACCCAAGTGTGCCCTTCGGTATATTGCTCCTCCACAGATTACAAACTGGGCAGCAAACTTCCGTAGAGTTGTTTTGTCCTTCGAGGTGGCCTCGGATGGGTATTCCCCTTTTTCCAGGAATTCTTTCACGTCTTCGTACCATGGCTTGCCATCGTCTTCACCTTCCTCGGTAAATGTACACTCACATGCTGGTTTAACCTTTTGTTCGATCATGAGAGGCCGCATTGTGAATCCCAGAGGTATTTCGACCATAGACGCCAATGTCGCCAGTGCATCTGCAAATCTATTGCTCACTCGAGGAGTGTGTGTGAAGATAACAGAATCGAATTGTGGAATTAGATTTTCCAGCACAGAGTGATATAGCTTCAGTGTATCCTCCTTGACCTTCCAGTCTCCTCTTGCTTGAGATACCACCAGGTTTGAATCACCAGTGACTTCTACCCTTTTTGCTCCTAGCTCCAGGGCTGCCTCCATTCCAGCAATACAAGCCTCATATTCAGCTTGGTTGTTAGTGACTTCAAACCTTAGCTTATATGAAAAAGGGATGTGAGAGTCGTTTGGGGAAACTAGCAATATCCCTATGCCATATCCACATTGATTTGATGCTCCATCAAAGTAAAGTTGCCAGGTGTCGTCTAAGAGACATAAGATATCCTCGTCGGGGAACATGAAGTCCTCTGCCTCGGCCTCTGTCACAGGGTGATCCGCCAAGAATTCTGCCACAACTCTTCCTTTTACTGATTTCCTTGTCATGTATTTGAGGTCGAACTCCGCTAGCAGCAATAACCACCTAGCTAGCTTTCCGATAAGTGCTGGCTTTTCGAAAAGATACTTGACTGGGTCTAAACGAGAGACCAGCACCGCCGGGTGTGCTAACAGGTAGTGCCTTAGTTTCTTTGTGGCCCATACTAGCCCCCAACAGGTTTTCTCGAGGGGAGTGTACCTTGTCTCGTAATCCATCATTTTCTTGCTGAGGTAGTATATGGCGCACTCTACCTTGGCGTCGTTTTCTTGGGCTAGCATACATCCCATGGACGTGTCTGTTACTGAGAGATACAGAATCAATGGCTTCCCTGGGATGGGTGGCGATAGTACAGGTGGATTCTGAAGGTATTCCTTGATTGCCTCGAATGCTTGCTGACAGTCTTGGCTCCATTCAAAATCCGTACCTTTCTTCAGTAGCTTGAAAAGAGGTTCACAGGTGGTTGTGAGCTTGGAAATGAACCTGCTGATGTACCTTCCCTTAGAAGCTCCTTACTTCCTTCTCTGTCCTAGGCGGTGATATCTCCATGATAGCTGTATCTTGGAAGGATCTACCTCGATTCCTCTTTGAGTGATGAGGAAACCCAACATCTTTCCAACTTGTTACCCCAAAAGTGCATTTTTGAGGGTTAAGACGCAACTTATAATTCCTAATCCTCTCAAAGAACTTTTGGAGTGCTCCGTAGTGTCCTTCCCTTTCCTTTGATTTGACTATCATATCGTCGACATATACCTCGACCTCTTTGTGGATCATGTCGTGCAGCAGTGTTGTGGCCATCCTCTGGTAAGTGGCTCCAGCATTCTTCAATCCAAACGGCATTACTCGGTAGCAGTAGGTTCCCCAAGGCGTAGTGAAGGTAGTTTTCTCTCTATCCTCAGGGGACATAAGGATTTGATTATATCCAGAAAATCCATCCATGAAGGATAGCAACGCATGGCCTGCGGTGTTATCTATTAGCTCGTCTATGTGAGGTAATGGGAAGTCATCTTTCGGACTGGCTTTGTTGAGATCTCGGAAATCTACGCAGACCCTGATTCCTCCAGTTTTCTTTGGTACGGGAACGATGTTTGCTACCCATTGTGGATATTCGGTGACTATGAGAAATCCGGCGTTGATTTGTTTGGTGACTTCTTCTTTTATCTTTAGGACCCAATCAGGGCGCATACGTCTCAGTTTTTGCTTAACTGGTTTTGCATCAGAATGAAGAGGAATTTTATGTTGAACAATTTCAGGGTCTATTCCAGGCATGTCCTCGTAAGACCAGGCAAAAACATCTTTGTATTCTTTTAGCAAAAAGATTAGTTTTTCACTTTCTTGAGGGGATAGTGTGGCACCAATTTTAACCATTTTGGGCTCGTTTGCGGAGCCTATGTTTGTTGTGATTATTTCCTCAGAAAAAGGTTTAGCGTGCCTTTCCTCTTCTCTCTCGATGAATTCTAGAATTTCTTTTGGAATCTCTTCCTCAAAATTTGGTTTGTCGGAATCCACACAATTGATCATAGGCAAAGTAAAATACTCTAAATCTTCCTTCTCATTGCTAAATTTATCAAAAGACATTTCAGAGTCGAACTCAAAGTAAATGCTATGCCTTGGTACTTTGACCAGGTTTTCCTCACTAGACTTAGTAGTTTCAAAGGATGAAAAGCTTGACTCGGACTGAGTCGACTCGGAGTCGGAATCGGAATCAGAACTAAGATCAGAATTAGCGCTTTTCGTTTTGTATTTTAGAGTGTGTTCCACGGTCCAGTTAGGGTAAGCCCCTTTTTCAGCATCCACAATCAGCTCAGAGCAGTCTTTTTCATCACCAAGGTCGATCACCAGTACTTCACTGTCACCTTGATTCGCACTTTCATCATTGTCACCCTGCAAGTCTTGGAGGGCCATTTGATTTGCTATTGCTGTTATTTCCTCCAATTGAGCTTCAATCTGGGCTTCGTCACTGTTGTCGACTCGTCGTGTGCCAACAAAGCCCCACCAATTACCAAAGCTGTCTATGATGGGGTGGATCACCCTTATTTCATTGTTGGTGACCCCCTCATCAAAGAGCAGGTTTAGTGATATTTCGTCTAGTGGGTCATTGTCGACAGCCTCTTCTTCCTTTGCCTCTTCAGTCTCGAGGTTGTTGACCTCGTCTATTGGCCAATAATCATCGGTAGGTGCATAAGGGTCATAGAAGTAGACTGGAACCCTGCGAAACCCTTCTTCTTCAATCAGGTCTTCTACCTCTTCCTCATAAACTGTTCCAGCAAACATGACTTGGTTGTCTTCAATGATAGCCACCATAGGCTTTGGTTGATTTACTGGAGTGATGTATTCAGAGGGGTTGAAATCTTCAACAGCAAAGTGGAGCGGGCCAGACAGCTTGGTGACAACTTGAAAGTGCGAATCAAATGTGAACAATGATGCAGTCATTTTTCCTGAAAAAGGTTTTTGCTTTAGTTAGATTGATTAATCTTACCTACTGTTTATTCGACTTAGAGAGATTCCTAAGGTTTAACCTGCAAAAGAGAAACTTTACAACATACACATATACAATGGGTGTGAGGAAGAACTTTTTTGCAAGTAGAATGCAAGTAGGTTCCTAGCCTGTAGGTTCCTGTCTTAGTTTGATAAGTTCTATGGCTTTTCTAAAGCATGCAAGGTTTAGGTAGTTTCAGGGTGCTCCGTTGTCAAAGGGCACCAGCCCTCTCGCCAGCCCATCATAGGCGGCGATTGGGTGATTTCCTTTTTGATATACCACTAGGTACGAGTGACTGTGGAGTTTGCTGGAACCCCCAACATAGCCCGTGTCATGCCGGGATATCAGGTGAACTCAACGGGTTGCCCGCTCGATGCATATGATAGATGAATTAAACAAGGCATGTATTAGTCTTATGTTGAACTTTCTGGTTATGGCTCTTATATTCCCCAGCAGAGTCGCCAAAAACTGTAGACACCTCCCAAGTGGGGCATCGCCATACAGATTAATCACGCTGTGTTTGCTCGATTGGTTGCTCATTCATAAACCAAAATCATGGACATTCCTATGGCTAGGAACGTCGCCACATGATAATGGCTATCATCAAATAGAGTCGCCACCCAGTTTATAAAAACTGGGAAAATAGATAGAGATTCTGGATTCGGGAGCCAAAAGTACAGTAAGGGGAAGGTGTTAGGCACCCCTCTCTGCCCAGTCGTGAGACTGGCCCATAATCATTCAACATAAGACGTATAGATGCTTTGTCTAATCCTAACACATAGTCTGTTTAATTATTCCTTTAAACAGTAAGCAAAGTGAGCCAGTGCGATAAACGAGCATGCATCAGAAAGCAGAAAAACAAACAAATGTCCCAGGGAGATGGATCTCACGGCCGGTGAATGGATCTCACGGCCGAGGGATCCTCCTGGTTTTATTTATCGGCCGAGGGATCAAAGCTCCGGTCGATGTTCTTCCTCACACCAGACAGAAAAGCTTAGCGGATAATTTAAATGCTACGGTTAGCCATAAATGCAATAAGTAAAACAAACCAGAGGCCGTTGGGCCTCACCACTTTGATCCCTCAGTTGCTTGAATGCCTCGGATTTGAATGTGATTGATTGATTGCTTGATCGAGAACCCTAGGGTTAGGGTTTGAACTTCGGGGTTTGATCGCCGGATTGACGGCTGCCTTCGAAAGGTTAGGGCTTTTGGAGTATGGGATTGAGGGAGTATTTGTGCAGAGCTTCGTGGTTTGAGAGAGTGTGTAAGTATCTCAATTTCTGTGTGTTAATTCGGAACCCAAAGGCCCCTTTATATAGGCATAGGGATGACTCACTCCGGCCAATCAAATCACGAGATGGCAATTGCAATTGCAATGCATCTCAAACTCTACGTCGTGATCTCCGAACGTAGCCCGAACGCATCGGAAAGGTAGTGTAGTTGGATCAAACCAAACGTCTAACAGAATGTTCAAGAGTCTGGAAAAGGGTCGATCTGGCGGCCGAGTAATGGATGTTGCGGCCGTGGAAAGGATGTCTCGGCCGAAGGATAGATCTTGCGGCCGAGGGATTGATCTCTCAAGGAGATTTTGCTGGTAACAGGTTGCTCGGGCGAGGGATTGATGTTATGGCCGTGGGATCGATGTTACGGCCGTCAGATGGATTTTCCTAGGCTTCTGTATTTCTGTCTGAAAGGCTGTATGGCTTTGAATTGGGTCCTCTAAGTGGTCAAAGTTCTCACCGAAAGTCCTAAGGTCCTCAAGGAAGCAATCAGCAATCACTGTATCCATTTCATCATCGGGATTGTCCCAAGGTGGGACTTGAAATAATCGTTAGGCCAAATTGGGGTGTCTACAGCATGCCTCGATGGGAAGGTCGTCTACTCTTCATCATTCGTGTAGATAGGCACAACCTTTTAATTTTACTATCTAGACACTATACCGTGCCAAGCAAAATTAAATAGCCAATATAGCTTCGGTCCTATAAATAATAATAGTGACTCAGATGGTGAGGATATTATTATTTACAGCTAAGTGTATACCATTACCTAGCTTTTAGACCTATTGTTCCGTTATAAACCACCTCAGATGGAGAAGTGACCCACACAACAATTATCTTAGAGCTATCCCTTTAGGAAGTTTGTACCAATGATGCCACAATTAATTTTGTCCGATAGGGAGGAAGGTTTTGAAACCAACACACAAAATTAATTATATCACCTACGAACTAGCAATGGAGACCATAGGATTTATTCAAAATAAATTCCCTCTCCCACTTTAGTTATTTAAAAAATTTGTGAGGGTTAACAAATTTTCGAGTTTACAAAAAAAATCGTGATCTAGGTCAAAGGCCAAATATTACCATGTTGTCCCAATATGGTAAACTATCACATATGCAAATAATATGGAAACACAAATAATAAGGAAACACAAGATAAAGAATCCAGCTATTATGGTCAAAGATGCAATCATTGAGCAATAAGGAATCCTTCCAAATTTGAAATCCTTAAACAATAAGGAGTCCTTCCAAACTTGAAATCCTTAAGCAATCCTTCCAACCTTAAAATCCTTCAGCCATACTTGTGTAGAAGACTTAGACACTTTGAATCAATCAAGGAAATCAAAATCCAACCGTGCTTAGGCAAGAAAATTCGGATTTGATATATTCCCGCGTAAACTGCACAGCCTTCAGTATTTTGGCCATATCTTCCTCATCCGACCACCGATTGAAGTGATTCAAATTGGGTTGGATTCGAAATTCAATTATCTACAACTTCCGTGAAGAACAGATTTTCTAATTCCAACGTTTACTGGGTCGAAATAGCCCTGCAATCAGACCCTACGAATCTGGAAAAAAACTGTTACGAGCCAAACAACTTGTATCTTCTGTATCTCCCTTCTTCGATCTCCGAATAACCATCGAATGCTATTACAATCGAAGAAACATACATACATCGATCTTATGCCTCCATTGGAGTTCACATGATACGTTAATTATTACAACCACGAAAAATAATCATGGCACCCAATAAATAACACATGCTACGTTAATTATTACAACCACGAAAAATAATCGTGGTACCCAATAAATAACAATAACCACACAAAAATTATGTGGGATCCAATCACACAAAATCAACAACAAAAAAAATGTGACCATAATAGCTGGGTAAGAACGCTGCAAAACAAGGGTTAGCACAGTTCTACGTTCTACCCTCTATAACCTACGGACAACATGGCCTGTTTAATCTATACGCGTGATTACAGCCTGCTCTGATACCACTATTGGGAAACGATTCCCAGAAACCAGTAATGACGCGTACAGATTGGACAATAAGAAAACTGCAAAACCCTACAATGCGGAATTAGGGTTTTACCTCAACTCCCTGCGAACACGAACGCTGGTTGAACTTGTTATAGCACGTCTTGCTATAAGCCACGTATACTGCTCGACTGCACTTTACGATCTTCTATCGTATTCCCTGCACGCCTAGAACACGAACCGAGTGTGGACTCTTTCGTGGTCTGTTTGCCCTCTCTAGATCTGCCTCTATTTTGTGAATCATAGAAACGTCAAAAAAACATCATCCTGACCTAGAGAGCATAACGTGTATATATAGGGCTACGATAGGGACCTAAGGAGTAATAAGTCTGGGCTCCCAGTGTAAATAAGAAAACCTAATCCCATCAGGATTCTATTTCTTATTTCACTAATTATAATTCACCCCACTACAGAATTATAATTGCACTCCCGTCCTTATCTCAATTATATTACGAGCTCCATGATATTAAATACTTATTAATCTCCCCACGTTAAGATTACAGATACCCGTTGATTAAAATAAATTACTAACATTAATAATTATTGTCAGACCCAACCGTTTCATCTCTAGTGTACGTATAGGATTAAATCATGGGCTGTACCTGCTACAGGATCGGGAGATCTTGCCAAGCAAGGGTGCTTGGCAAGGGTGCCGAGCGCATCTCGGCCGTCCAAAAGTGTTTTGGACGGCCCGGATGCAAAAGTACCGAATGGATTTAAAAAAAAGAAAAGGAAAAGGAAAAAGATATTTCGATCCGGGCCGTTGATTCCAAGATGGACGGCCGGATTGGCCGCTCGGCAGGCACCCCGGGTCCCCTGCTACATGACCTTTTGACAATTAAGCCGCCATTGATGAACAAGGAGCTTTCACCATGGTACAACGTGGGTTCACAATGGGCATTGTTTGGGACAGTGATCAAGGGCTGCCATTCGTTTTGCTTGGCCGTTAATGGAAAGCGTGTGGAAATCAAATTGTCTATGAGCTCAACATTGGAAATGCAATAAATTAAAATTCAAGCTATCGATGAATGTGAAATTCTAGTTGGCCAGTCCATTTCCTTGTTATCTACTGTAGTTTTTTTTTTTTTTGAAACGGCCCTTGGTATATGTGTTCTTATCATACATCTTCATTGACAAAACGAGTAATAACCACCATGAGAGAGAGAGAGAGAGAGACAGAGACAAAGAGAGAGAGAGAGTAATTTAGCTTAGTTCAGTTGTACAAAAAGGATGGAAAAATCAATTTTTCTATAACTTTCTGCGTGTTCCATTACCAGAAAAGCTGTAAAATACACAACTTCAATTTTCCCATTAAGAAACACTTTTCTGCAAAACAGGTCCTGTTAAAAGGATGAAATTCTTGTTTTCCTGCAAGAATTTGTCAAGAGAACATACGCAAGAAAATAAATTTCTTTTTCATTACTTCACCTCACTTTACTTCTCCCTGGGAACCAATTTCTGACAACTGAACGGAAAAAAAAGGAAGTACAAGAATAGACAACAATGAAAAGAGAAAAAGTATGCACCATACTATTTCAGAAATACATCTATATCACCATTCTTATTTCACCATAGAACAAGATTGACCTTATAGCAGTACCTCAGAATTTTGCCAGTATCTTATAATTAATTGCACGCACTTTGACCCTTGATCCATCGAGCTTGTACTCTATGTGTTACATTGTTTGCAATCTCTCCCCTGGCTAATCATTGAGCAAAAGTACGTACTTAAAAAGCTCGCTTCTTGATAAGTGCTAGTGCTCCCCTATTTAAGAACAACTCAAGTTTTGCACGAGTTACTTAATCGGTTTTTTTTTGTTTAATCAGCAAAAATAAATTTTATTAACTTATAACACGAAATATAGAGATAATAGGGACTTGGGTACACCGGTTTGACCATCCAAAACCCTCATCTCCTAACCACATGGAGAAAACTGATTTAAGCCCAACAAGCTGAGCCCAAACCAGGAGGAAAAACCCTAAGGAACCCAACGGTTGGTAAGAAACCAATCCAACCCAAATCAAAACCTAAAATGAAACCCTAACTCCTAGGCCCAAACCCACACCACAAAGAATCAAAACCCTAAACCAGCCCACCACCTAATCACTGCCGCAACGGATCCGCCATTGCCGCCGTGAGCCACAAGCTGCTGCCACAACCCCAAAGATCCACGCCTCCACCATCAGCAACCACCAGCCAAAACCCCAAAACACCTACAAAAACCCCGAGCCCAATCACCCCAAACAACAGCAAACCTCCAAGACCTGAAAAAAAAACAGAGAAACAAAAAAACACCAGCCCCAAACCAAATCGACTGCAATCTCCACCCCATCGTTTTTAATTTGGAGGGTTACTCTATCAACACTACCACTAAATTTATGTTGCGGAGTAAAATAAAAAAGCCATTAGAGAGTGGACGGGATGAATGCATAACCTATACTAGATTATAATTGGAGGATCTATATTTAAGTACCCCATTTGTTTCTGGCGTTTGGATTTTTGGTGTTTTCACCAAATTGCAGGCAGCAGAGCATCTTGGCATGTGGCAGTTGTGTTTTCTCATTTTTCTGTATGCTCTGTACATGGATGGTGTGACATTTGCCGCTTTGTTTCCTGAAAAAAACCAGGGACTTAACCCAACTTTGCCCGGGGATCGATTGGACGCAGGATTAGATTTGAAGGTATTATGCAAGAAGGGGGGTTTGGATATTAGATGGTATTATGTAAGAATGGTGGGCCCACATTGATGCGACGGAAGGATTAAATAATACTTAATTTGGATGAAGGATAAAGTGAGGGAATAAAGTTGTTTTGTAGTTGAAATGGAACAAAGAGGGGGGGATTAGGAGGGGGGATTCCACAATGCCGGCTATGTGAGCACTTTAACAATGTGAGCACTTTTTTAAAAACACATTGTTAACTTTAACAATCTTTTAATTTTGATTATTACATTGCAGATGCTCTAACAATCCTAAATATTAATGAAGAATTTGGTTCATTTGTGCATGACCCTAAATAGGCTCTGCGCAGCAATCTATGCACCATGGTGAGTACACATATCATCACACAAACAAATACATATAATCACAAGCAATATATCCTGCTATGCACACAGACTTTTCAACACAGATCTTACACATATTTTTTGTGGGGCCCGTTTGGGGTCCCACAAAGATGATCTCAATCGCTTTTTTTTCTTAAAGTATTCTTTTAAAGTTCCTTGAAAAAATTAGCTCAATTAGATATCGGTAAGTATTTTTTTAGAATTTGTAGGGCGAAACTGTGTGGTTCACCCAATGAATTCTAAAATAATAGTTACCGATATCCATTTAAGTTGATTTTTTACATGGACCCGTATAAAGAACAATTTAAGAAAAAATAAGTGATTTGGATCATTTTTATGGTACCCCAAATGGGCCCCGCAAAAGAATCTACGGAAGATCGGTGTTGAAAAGCCTGTGCAAACGGACTTATTGTAATCACAAGTAGGGTGAGTCCGGCATACACTACAAACATACAACCAATACACATACCAAAGCGACGGGCCTGTTGTGCAATACGGTGCACATCAGGTACTGTGCATCAGACGAACGATTGAAATTGATGCACGTGAGTGTTGTGCATAGGTGCACAACAGACCCCGCGGCTCCACCACAACTCACAGGTGCAGTGGGTGGCTAAGTCAAACGCACATAAAAACTAGTAGTACTAATGTTATTAGCGCGAAAACCCCCGCTTTCTTCCAGGCTGCCTAAAATTAAATGCCCCATTCCCGTTCACACTTCACAATTAAAAGTTCGTTGGGGGTAGTTGCACCCCCCACCCTCCTCTCTCTCTCTCTCTCTCTCTCTCTCTCTCTCTCTCTCTCTCTCTCTCTCTCTCTCTCTCTCTCTCTCTCCTCCTCCTCCTCTCTCTCCTCCCCCTTTAAATCCTCTCACTCCCCCCCTCTGTATCCCTTCAAAAACCATCCCCCTCCCTCTCTCTCTCTCCAAACTTCAACCAATCTCTCCTCTTCCATTTTCTCTTGGCATTACTCCCAACCTCCATATTTTTATTTTTTTTGATCATTGGGTGAAACATCAAATTGAATCTCTACGTTGGGAAAATAATCCCAATCACCTCCAAATTAACTGGGTTTTGGTGCGATTCAGTTCCTCAATAAATGGCGGATCAAAACGAGCCGAACCCAGAAGCCAGACCGCAGGGAACAAGAACCAGAACGAACCCCCTCCCGAATTTCCTCTTATCGGTCAAGCTCAAGTACGTGAAACTGGGCTACCACTACCTGATCACCCACGCCATGTACCTCCTTATCACTCCTCTCCTGATCCTCTCTCTCCTCCACCTCTCCTCCCTCACCCCCGACGACATGCTCCACCTCTGGTCCCACCTCAAGTTCAACCTCGTCACCGTCGTCCTCTGCTCCGCCCTCATGGTTTTCCTAGCCACGTTGTATTTCATGAGCCGCCCCCGGAAGGTATTGTTGTTTTCTTAGTACTACTTTTTAATTTTCGATGTGTGTCTGGATCTACTATAAGTTTTGGGTAAATTACAGTTAATCCTCTCTAACTATGCCTCGGTAACACTTAACTCCCTCTAACTATTATTTTTGGCACTTAACCACCTCTAACTAACTGAAGTTCAAACGGTCATAACTTCTTCGTCCAAAATAAAAAACATGCAAATTATATATCGATTTCGAGGTCTTGAAGTCAGCTTTCTAATGACACCAAAATCACATCACGATTCAAAGCACACAGAAAGTTATGATCAAAACGATCTTTCTGTCTACCAGCCCTTACTCTTTTGATCATAACTTTCTGTGTGCTTTGAATCGTGATGTGATTTTGGTGTCATTAGAAAGCTGACTTCAAGATCTCGAAATCGATATATAATTTGCATATTTTAGATTTCGGACGAAGAAGTTATGACCGTTTGAAGTTATGATCATTTGAATTTCAGTTAGTTAGAGGGGGTTAAGTGCCAAAAATAATAGTTAGAGGGGGTTAAGTGTCACCGAGGCATAGTTAGAGAAGGTTAACTGTAATTTACCCATAAGTTTTCTGTACTCTTTTATATTTTATAATTCAAGTATGGTCTCAAGATACTACTCCCTCCGTCCCAATTTGTTTGTCCACTTTTTGACTTATCATTGTCTCAAAATCTTTGTCTATTTTAAGTTGACTCCTGAAAGTTTTCATTAATGCCCTTCCTTTTTCAATGCATTGAGAAGAGTGCTCTTATTTAATGCTAAAAAGATGAGGGTATTTTTGGAAATTTAATGTCTTTTCATGGTAATCATTATGTTTCCTTAATAAGTTATGATCCCAAAATTAGACAAATAAATTGGGACGGGGGAGTATTTTTTTGGAAATGGATCCTCCCCGGTGAGGTATTTCGCAAGTGAGGATTCTATAAAGATACTCTGACCGGTAATTGTATACTATATTGTGAGAAAAATGTGAATCATCCGGGACAGTAACTAGGGAGGATGTTGAGTCAGCAGAAGAAACACAAACTTTATTACGTATACAAATGCTTGTCCATACACTTCATCGAAGATCCCATCCCTTTTAATTTCATGGTGTGTTCTAACGAGTATTTCCTAACAGGTCTATCTCGTAAACTTCGCGTGTTATAAACCAGACCCGGAACGTATGTGCACCCGGGAGCTTTTCATGGAGCGGTCCGCCCAAGCAGCATCTTTCACAGAGGAGAATCTGGCCTTCCAAAAGAAGATTCTAGAAAGGTCCGGACTGGGCCAGAAGACGTACTTTCCGGAGGCGATTCTGGAGGTGCCGCCAAACCCGTGTATGGCGGAGGCGAGGAAGGAGGCGGAGATGGTGATGTTTGGAGCCATTGATGCGTTGTTGGAGAAGACAGGGGTGAAGCCTAAGGACATTGGGATACTGATTGTGAATTGCAGCTTGTTCAATCCGACGCCGTCGCTCTCGGCTATGGTGGTGAATCATTATAAGCTGAGGGGGAATGTCTTGAGCTACAATCTTGGTGGGATGGGGTGTAGTGCTGGGTTGATCTCCATTGATCTTGCCAAACAAATGTTACAGGTTTGTTCAATGTGTTTTCATTTGGGTTTTTCTCTGTTTTCAATTTGGAGAAGGTTACTTGGAAAATTTCACAGAAACTTGCGCCGTAAAATCAATACATATGTGCGCGTAAGGTGACATGAACACTTCTGAGTTTTCAAAAGAATATTTAAATCTGAACCGCTCATTTTGGGTTTGATATGCACTTTTCTTTGTTCTATTATTAGTTTGGTTTACCTAGAGTGCCTTGTTTATTAGGAAGAATGTTTGCTATGCAACTCTACATAATTGGTAGTTTTTTTTAGAGAAAACTTGTGACTTTTTTGTGAATAGTTTTTTCACGAAAATCTACCCTCGTTTTATGTCGTTTTCACTTCCTTTTTTGAACCGCTTGCAAAAAATCAAAAAAGATACAGTACGTAATTGATTTTTACACCCCCTCTGTTTCAAAAGTGCACTAATTCTTTTTGTCTTTTACTCGATAAAGTATGAGCGTGCGAAAACCACTCTCGACAAAAAAAAGTTGAAAACATTTAGTCTTTCCAAATGCCTTCCAAATTTAGAACAATCAAATCTCAATCATTTCATACACAGAATCACATACCATGTGACTTAAGATCAGAATTTTGTTCTTTTACTAACAACCATTCTTATGTGCAACTACAGGTGCACCCCAACTCGTACGCCTTGGTAGTAAGCATGGAGAACATAACCCTAAATTGGTACTTCGGCAACAACCGGTCAATGCTAGTGTCCAACTGCCTCTTCCGAATGGGCGGTGCCGCCATCCTCCTCTCCAACCGCTCCTCCGACCGCCGCCGCTCCAAGTACCAACTCATCCACACCGTCCGCACCCACAAGGGCGCAGACGACAAGTGCTACGGCTGCGTCTTCCAGGAAGAAGACAACAACAAGAAAATCGGTGTTGCCTTATCGAAAGACCTGATGGCCGTAGCCGGAGAAGCCCTAAAAACCAACATTACAACTCTAGGCCCTCTCGTCCTCCCGATGTCCGAACAACTTCTGTTTTTCGCGACACTTGTAGCCCGGAAAGTGCTCAAAATGAAAATCAAACCCTACATTCCCGATTTCAAACTGGCGTTTGAGCATTTTTGTATTCACGCCGGGGGCAGGGCGGTTTTGGACGAATTGGAGAAGAATTTGGACTTGAGCGAGTGGCATATGGAACCTTCTAGAATGACTCTGTATCGATTCGGGAATACTTCTAGCAGCTCGTTGTGGTACGAACTGGCTTACACCGAGGCGAAAGGGAGGATCAAGAAAGGGGATCGGACGTGGCAGATCGCGTTCGGATCGGGGTTCAAGTGTAACAGCGCGGTCTGGAAAGCGTTGAGGACCGTCAATCCGGCTAAGGAGAAGAACCCTTGGATGGATGAGATTCATGAGTTCCCTGTTCATGTGCCTAAAGTGGCACAAATTGTTTCTTGATAAATTTTATGTTATGGTATTTTTATATTAATTAGGGGGGTTACGTTCATATTTGTTTTTGGTCACAACATTGGACTGTGGTATGTTTCTGGGGAGAAAGTAGTCATTTCCTTGCCATTTCTTTTGTTTTCTTCTTTTTCATTTTCTTTTTGGGTTCTCAGTGTTGAACAGCTGTGGTTAATACACTCCAGAATGGTTGCTTAATGAATTAACTGCTACATTTTACTAGATGAAATCACTAATTTAACAAACATCAACTTTTATCAATAAATTAGTGCCGCTAATTATTGTTAGCGTAATAAAGTATGGATGCAAGCACTAATGCCAAAGGCATCAATTATGTATCAATTTAGTGCTTCAACTTTCCAGTAAGTTGTAACAAATTTGGACAGTCGATACACAACTGCTCTCTGCGATTCAAACCCAAACTGCAAAGAAGTCATCATGGGCGGACCCAGTATAGAGCAAGCAGGGTCACTTGACCCCACTGAGTTCCAAAATACCCCTAGAGCAGGTATAGTTTTGAGGAGTGTTTTATAATTTTGCCCCAAGAGGATCACATTCTTGTCCTGAAGATCTTGCGAAATTTATAATTCTTGCCTTCTTTAATTGTGACGTTATGCAAAGAACTCAATATTTTTTCTCTCTCCACAAAGTCTACGAGTCTATAGACTCTTACTTTATAGTCTGTTCTCGTATCTCTCTCTAAAGACAAAAGCAAGCATAGGCTTTTATGAGGACAATAGCAAACAAAGGCAAAAGCAAGTAGAATTTCTAGATGAAAGCTAGGTCAGACAATTACCAATTAATGTAAAAAAGCTTGGGTATAGTTTCTGTAAGACAAAATCACTAGTCGGTTTATTCTCTGCTAATATCTGATTACAAACCGACACTAGTGATTAGCAGAGAATAAACCGACACTAGTGATTTTGTCTTACAGTTTCTACTCTTTGTTTTTTTGTTTTCGTATTTAATTCAATTTCTTATCCAATTTTTACATACAAAAAATAAATTACATATGTTATAGATATTTGACCCCACTGCAACTAAATTCTGGATCCGCCCTTGGAAGTCATTTCGTATATTTATTAACCAAATAGCTCTAATTAATGGTTTGATTTTTTGAAGGAAAAATTACATGATGAGTCTAACAGTAGAAAGTTCGAGTTTAAACAAGCTCAGCAATGTGGCATCGGTTCGTTAGGAAATAAATTGATCTCACACTGAGTTTTTAACGAATCGAAAAACCACTAGTGGAGTTCGAATAACTTCGTTCATCAAATAGCATATTCAGCGCTCCTCGAGTACCTCGAGTCCACGTGATACTCTCCCAATCATTTACCGAGAACACTTTTATTAGGTGGTTGGGAGATAAAAAGCGACCCAAATTAGGTGGTGGCGATATGTTGGTTACCGGGAGCACCAATATTTGGCCAAAAAATATTGGAAGCACAAGCAGTTAAATACCTGTTGATTCCTATAAGTTTGGAGTTTTCCCCCATAGAGGTGAAGAAAGCTTCACATTGAATCCCTTCACATGGGATATCCATATGAAAATCTTCTCTTACTTCTTTCCAATCCCATACATGAAATTTTGATACTCTTTTTCATTAAAGTACAAGGACAAACCACATGGATTTCAGTGATTAAGATTGAAGGGTGGGGTGCCAAAATCCGAAAGAGTTGGTCAAGTCGTCTTGGTCTAAACTTAGGTGTTTGTTCTATCCTAAGGACTCCAGTTCGATTCTCCTTGTCAACAACTCTTAGGATCACCTCACCCCCACACGTAAACATGTGAAACGACTGTTGAGGGGAGGGGGGTGTAGGGATTAGTCCGAGGTTGGCGCAAGCTGGCTCGGAACACCCGACATTACCAAATGAAACGGTTGTGGGAGGGGCTGCAGGGATTAGTTCGAACTGCGCACAAGCTGACCCGCAACACCCTATATTACCCAAAAAGGGGGTGGGGCCCAACGGACATCCATCAACATTAATTAGGAAAGTGCTTTCAATGTGAGGGGTGAGGCCCCATTCTGTGGGAAATAAACATGGATGCAGTGTCCACAAGATGGAACCAGCTGTTTTCAGTGATGAGAAGAAACCTAAAAACAAGTTGATCAGAAAAGGTTTCAAGAAGGTTTGACAGCTTTGCATATTCAATTGTTGCTCTGTATCTGGGGCCTTGGCATTGCGTGACAAGTTAATGAAGAGGTTGGAAAATGTGGACAGCCGCCTAAAGCTCTTTGCAAAGCTCTATTAGGGTTATTATACATGTCTTATTGGTCTAAGTTTTTACAGGGTTGTTCTACTTCTACACCATTGAGCTCGACAAAATTAACGGTTTTATAACACGTTACAGGAGTCGGGACAGTGCCCGTTACGGGCACAGCAGCGTACGTACATAGTTTACCTTGGGGCATGGCAGGGCCCTTGGTTCCGATTATTTGGGATGTCTTCTAAAATTAAAAATCTAGATTCTACTATTCCAACCTCTGGATTGTAATTGTGATGTATGTTTGTCATTGTTTCTATGTTAGGAATTACTTAAAATTATGATTAGTATTAAATTTCAATGTTTTTGGACTCTGATAAAAGCATCGTCGTTACAAAAAAAAATCAAACACTTAAAGATGAATTTCCGTTTGACAAAAAAAGAAAAATTACTCAAAGATGAAAGGGATATGTTTTCATTACTTATTATTGAACGCTTCTTTTATATATATGTGTGTGTGTATGGGCGTAATTATTGGTTTAAACTAAGAGAACATTTTTAACACTCCAATCAGTCTTATACATCTCACGTAATATCGTTCTATCCTACGAAATAGCTTATAAGCATTAATAAAAAAAAATGTCCTTTTTGACCAATTTTGGTAAACTAGTTATATACTTTGATAAGATTAATCCCTAATTATTTAGGCCTCTCACTCATACTCGAGTCAATATAACATAATTTATGGTCGATCACATAAGTGAAAGTGATACCCCCTGAAACCACGGGCAAAACACGCGGTAGAGGGACCCAATCTTGAGATTTCCGGTCCAACCATTTTTTTTTCCCCATAAATTCTGTCATATGCTATTTGAACCTAGGTCAGACGTAATTATCAGGAAATATCTTTCTTTCCCGCTTCCAATCTTCGTTCCTTACAAATTTCAGAACTACGAAATGTTTTCTTAAAGAACTGTACGTGCATGCGCTCTCGCTCCCGCTTACGTATCCACGCAGCAGGTGATTTTAGATTTGGAGCCAAGAAGACAGCTGGGGTGGTTTGGACCCAAATAATGACTTGTGGGCCAGGTTTCGACTCAGTGCTGTGGGTTGACTTCCAAGAAAAAACAAAAATAATAAAAAGGTCAGTTGTCCTTTCATTTGGATATAACTACAGATAACTTGTGTCAAAACAAAAGAAAATATGTTGCTTACACTCAGTATATAGTAGTATTTTTTAAAAGGAGAGAAAAGAAGATGCCTTTCGATCCTGTAGGTGAACCGTTCTTGCACTCGTGAAAATTAAGATTTGTTTAATTGGTCATTCTCTCGTGAGTATTCCTATGAACAAACTGGGTTTTGCTTCTCTCTCTCTCTCTCTCTCTCTCGAAGTTTGGTGGCCGGTTCCCTCTTCTCAGTCAAAACGGTTGATTGGTGGGTCAATGAATTCTTTGATGCAATCCTGCAACTTGTTCAACAATAAATTCATGCGTGTGCTCTTTTTCTTTCCCTTTCTTTTTTTCTCATTTTCGTTTGGGGTTTCAAAATCTCTGCGCACAGTTCCAATAAATTTTCTCTATCTATCTCTCTCTGCTCATTACTCTTAAAAATCACCCTCAAAATCCGAACCGAACAAGCTCGGAGTGTCACTCATATCCCCTCTAAAATTTTAATCGCAAACAAACGAGCTGTAGTTGCAGTGTGCTCTGGGGTGGACTAATTAGTATTATTATTATTATTTTTTGTTAACGCAAGGTGTTTCAAGCCAATTTGTGGGCATCTCGGATTATTCCCTGCGGCCTCTCCCACCGTCCTTTCACACACTAACACGTGGGGTGAGGTGGCTTCAATAATTGCTAGCAAAGAGAATCGAATCTAAGACCTTAGAAAGAAACAAACCCCTACGTCCCAAGCCGGCCAGAACCTATTGCTCGACCGTGTTTGATAACAGATATTGTTTTGGGGGGATTCGTAATGAGGTGGAATTATGACTGTGATTGGTAATAAGGTGGAATTATTAATGAGGAAATGAATCGTTTATTCATGTTTGTTTTGCACAGGATTAGATTGTAGGATTGTAAATAACAAGTTTGCTAGAATTGGGATTGGGATTGGGATTAAGGTGAGATTTTAGACTTATTCTTTCTCAATCTCATGGGATGGGATTCGTAGTACCCCCATTTTGGGGGATTAACAATCCCATGGAACAACTAGTCCACTTCCACAAATGCCAACCAAATAAGGTATTAGGAATCCCCTCGCCTTTACAAACCCAATCCCCCCTCCAAGAGGGTTATCAAACACGCCTAGGGACGGAACCATGATTTGATAAACGCAGGGGGCCGAACTATGAACAAGAAAATTTTAAAATTTCAAGGTTTGAAAATCTAATATTTTGTATGGTTTAGATTTTGAGGGAGGTTTTTTGGGTAATGAGTGGAGAGAGATAGAAAGAGAAATGAGATTAATAATTGAACGAAAACTTATGGCAGACCATGTGTAGAGAAAGAAATTGGATTTCGGGACTCAAAATGAACACATTCTTAAAGCATTTAAATGTCTAAATAACAGGCAATACAAAATACAATATTTAGGTGTTCTTAACAAATAAAAATAATAATATTGAAATTTGGAAAAAAAAATCCCGAAACAACGCGAGGGCCGTGGCCCCATATGCCCATACACAATTCCGTCATTGAACACGCCCGAGTTGGGGTGGACTAATTAAAATGAAGGTAAGAGTCAAACTTCTTAGCGGTGGATGGTGTGAAACAAATGGAGGCTTGTGAAATACTCCTTATTAGTAGGAGATGGAGTGCAAGAATCCATGCATATCTCTCTCTGTATATGTACAAGGGTTGATAATCTAACAATGGTGGTTAATTAATGATATCGTGCACCCTCATGCATATGTCAACCACACTGATTGTGACTCAATTCTTGATTCCTTCAATTAATAATTATTAACCTATAGTACAAGTTTGGGCCATACTTTTGCTTAACTTAACCAAAATGATTCGCAAGTAATTACGTAGCTAGCTGAAATAAGTTGTAACACGTACTATATATGTGCTTAATTACCGTACGCCCATTTGTATCTGACCAAAATAATACGCAACAAACCTCGTAAAAGGACGTAACAAACGACCAAGAGAATCCGTTACCGATGGAACCACAAAAAAAGTGTGCGGCATATGCACCGTAAAATGTAGCAAACCGTAATATTCGCAACTGAACGACCTAATTAAATGTGCATTAACTTTATTTTTCTACTATATACACTTTTATTCAGAATTCTACCAAATCAAATACGTAGGCATTACTACGGTACACGATGCTTTGTTTGGCTAAAGGTTCCCAAAACCGGTTTTTGGTTCCAAATATAATGGTTGCACGGTTTTTGGTTAAAAAACATAATCATTTAACTTATGATATGAGAGAGAGAGAGAGAGAGAGAGAGAGAGAGAGACTAAAAAATCAAAAAGTGTACTTCGCTTAAAAAAGGCTGCTGATTTTGTCATTCCCTTTTTTGTTAACGTCACTCTCCTGCAAGTGTATTAACAATAAAGGGAGTGGCAAAATCATTTCCCTTAAAAAAACACAATCATTGAACTTATGAGAGAGAGAGGGTGCACCTTGGGGTTTCTAGAGAATGGTCCCCAAACCGGTTTTGGGGGTAAAAAAACAAACGCAGGCATGTGTACCATAGCTTCCTCTTAATTATTGAAAAGTGAGGTGTTCTTTAACAAAAAAATTGTCAACAAACACAACTTCGGACACTACTATGTCCGGAGTTGTTCGACGCATATAGAACCATATGCATGGAAGTACTCCGAATAATGTTGTGTCCAGAATTGTGTTCTAAAATTGCGTTGATAGCCTTGCTCGTTCTTTAAAGAGTGAGTCCAAAATTAGTAATGTGTAGTACAATAGAAGGATCTGGCATTATGTTGGGCTGGCACTGTCTCGAAAGAGGGCCCAAACAGGTCCAAATAGCAACTTGGACCAAACTTAGTGGTTGATATTTGGAATGGGTCCATTTTCGGGCCGGACTTGCATTGTAGGATGAAGGGCCGAACTTGCATTGTAGGATGAAAGTACTCCTTGTTGAAAGAGAGAGAGAGAAGAACAGAAATGATAAAGGTACAGATTACCAGCTCGTACAAATCATTTTTGAGCCAGTTTTGGGCAGAGAGTCTGTTCGCACAGAACTTTTTAAAATAGATGGTGCACAGATCACGGTGTGGAATCCACTCCGGATCCCACACAAATGATATGATCCGTTCATTATATGTAAAATATTTTTTCAAGGGTTCTTGCAAAAAATCAGCTCAATTTGATACTTATAATTGCTTTGCTCGATTCAATCATCTTACTTTTCGTTATCTTGAAATCTGAATGAAAAGTTAGATGATTGAATCGAGCACCTATAGGTATCGAATTGAGCTAATTTTGGCGTGGACCCTTGAAAAAATATTTTACATTTAATAATTAACAGTTTGGATCTTTTGTGTGGAACCCATAGTGGGCCCTATATTGTGATCTGTGCATGAGCTGTTTAAAAGGGTCTGTGTGAGTAGCACCTCTCAGTTTTGGGTCCCAAAAAAATTATCGGAACCGCTCATTTTGTTTGACATACTTTGTTTACGATTCCTTAAAAAAATAGGCTCAATCCGAGATTAAAAAAATAGGCTTTAAACAAAGTAATTACACTATTATAGGGTCGAGATGTCAAACCTTCCCCGTGAGCTGAGCTCTCACAAAAAACAGAAGGCGTTGGCTGTGAACAAGAAGTGAGGAGTCTTGTACTGCCAAGCAAGTGAATATTCCACCAAAAGCACATACTATAACCTATGCTGCTAAATATCAGCTCCCGTTACAAGAAGTAAAATTTGGCCGATTTGGGTGAGGGAAACAGGTCAAACACACTGTGAGAGAGAGAGAGAGAGAGAGAGAGAGAGAGAGAGAGAGAGAGAGAGAGAGAGACGTCAAACCGACTCAGAGAGATTTTTTGTATCGATCAGTGACACAGTCACAAAATGTTAGCTATATTTATATTATTTCGTTCGGGGCAAGAGACCCATCACACGACCCAATTTTCGGAGAAATATCAACATCCAACACAGTTAACTGTAAGCATCCCTGTATTTCCTCCAAATGCAACAAATCTCCTTTCAACAATGGCAACTCAAAGCGACCACAAACATCTGTTGCCAACGACACGTTTTCTGGTCGAAGTAGAAAAAATTGGTTCAGGTCGAAGTCTACAGAAAATGGCAGAGACTCAGCACGTAAGCACTACAATGAACCGAAACAATGAACAAAGGCATAATAAGTGTGTTCTGGCTTTGGTACCCCTTACTTTTTTGAGTAGCTGTATTTTCCCTACCAGATGGATCTCAATAATACATTCAGCTCTGCTTCTCCTTGTTCTCTGTCGGAAAGAAAAACTTTTTGGCGATAACAATACTTGTTAGGAGGGAGAAAATGGGGGAGAGAGAGAGAGAGAGAGAGTATAAGTTTTTGTGATTGGTTATCAGACTTGTGCTGTTTTCCCTTACTGAATCAAACCAGCAAGTGGCTCACAAACTGAAAAAAGCGAACAGATCAAAATGAAGAGGAATTCGAAACCAAAACCAGGTTTTAAAGTACAGATTGTTGGACTCGTAACCCAAGCACCACAGAGTTCAAAAGGAATGTGTTCATCATTCCCATTGTAAATAGACACTCTTTACGACGATTAAAATTTTACGGGGAGACAAGTACTCTGTATATGGAAATAAGTCCAAAATCCAGTTCGATGAGGCAGATGGTTCCAAACGTTTGTTCTTTGTTTTGGAAAGAAGGAAAAAAACACGAAAGATTACAAAAAGACTAAGCACAGGCAAGCTGCTAGGGGTGTACACGGTCCGGATTGGTCCGGTTCTCTAGAAAACCAGTAACCGGACCATTTCAAACGGTTATAGAAAATTGGAAACCAGAACCTAACCAATATATGCATGAAACCTAACCAGAACCAAACCGTAAGACCGGTCCGGTTTTGGTTTGGTTTCGGTTCTATCCAATAAGCATCCAAACACTTATTCACAATTAAATATGAACTCATAAAATTAAAGAAATAGGATGATAATCTGCTGGAATAGAAAATTAAGGAACAAAATAAAAGCTTTCCTAACAAATGAGATTTCATCTCTAAATAAACTAAGTTTAGCAAGGAAAAGATTAACCTACCAAATTCAAATACATATTTAATTACACACACATGTATTTCTATATTTATCTTAGTTTAAACGGTCTGGTTCGGTTCTAACCACGGTTCATTAATTGAGAACCAGTAACCGAACCAAAATTAACGGTTCTTATTTTTTTGGAATCATAACCTGACCGTAGAACCGCAGAACCGGACCAAATAGGACGGTTCGGTCCGGATTGGACCGGTTTTACGGTTCTGACGGTTTTCTTGAACACCCCTAAGCACAGCAATATAATTCGCAGATATTGAACTTGGATGCAGCTAAAACGGACCAATTTGTGAACATTGTACAAAGAACTACAAGGATTACAGGCTAGATAATATTCACAGCTAAATGTCCACTGAATACCTTACAAGATTTCCAAATGCTGTGTGAAGAGTGAAATCAACAAAAACTGCAGACCGAGGTAGGTTTTGAGTTACATACCACCCCATATACCACGAGCTGCTGCCACCTTGTTGCTCGGTCGAGAGGTTAGTTCATACAAAATCCTGGCAAATGCGTCCGAATACTTCCCATCTGAGAGAAGTATCTCCGTAAAGGCATTCTCATAAGCCAGAAGTAGATTCTTGTTCTGTGGTTCTGAGACGAGGCTCTCCAGTATCATTGCTGCTTTCCGGCAAATTTCTGGGACTGGATGCGGGGTCTTAATCACTTTCAGCAAACGATCAACTGCCCTGAAATTCACTACATTGTGTGACTAATTCGGCAACAGAATATTTCTGAAACCCTAGTTTACGTTGATCAATGTTGAAAAGAACATTAAAGACTAGCTTTTACATAATGGCTTATTTTCTTTCTTAATGAACTTATTTTAGCTTTTACAAAAAATTTCATCATCGGATTTGCCGCAACGAGAGGAATCGAAAAAGTGAAAGTTATGGCCAAAATTGAAAGCAGTTAAGAAAGGATAAATAACTTTCACTTTTTCGATTCACAGTTATAGCTTTTCAAGATTTTTTTGTTGTTAGTGGACCTTTTCAAATGTGCCTCATATTTGTTTACTTTGTTGAGTACGACAATGTCGACAGAAAACTAATAAAAGTTTAGAAACAACGAAAACAAAAACAAAAAAACAAAAAAATCCATAAGCCGGCCAAACTCAGCCTCATTCACCATCGTTCACTAGCAAGCTTCAAACGACAGTCCATGTTAACTTCTGCAAGATGATGAAGTGCAACAACAGCGGCTGCTTGTGCATCAACAGCTGGTAAGCTCAACAGATCAACTAAACGTTTATAAATCTGCAGAATCCACAAAACCTTAGGGCACTACTCCATGGAAACAATAATAAGCTAAATTTAACTATTCAATTGTCTGACAAGGGGACATGTGAGCGAAAATCTCAAACCTGCGGGCCAAAAGGAAGAATGAAAGGTTCATTATCGGGATTTAATATTAACCGCCCAAGTAGGTCTGCAGCTGCACAGTGCCAGGTTCTGACAGAAGATCCCAGCATCCCCATGATGGCTTGGACTGCACGTTTACCCCTAGTTGGGAGAAAACAGTTGAGGAAATTCTCAATTAAGCAGACATCTTTGTTCTATGTTCTGATATGAAATTCTGAAATTGTAGACGTCATCACAAGAATAAGTCCAAGTTCTTACGTCATTTTGATGAATGAAGGCTTTGATGAACTAAAGATTCGAAGATCAACGAGTGGTACTAAATTCGCAACTGTCTCAAGGGCATTTGTGACAAGTTCCTCATCCTCTGCAAATATTGAGAACTGTTAGAAACATTTGCATTCTAAGAAACTAGAAAGTAACATTCACTTCAGGACCCCCAGATTTTTAACCCATACACTTTGCAGAGAATGTCAACTTCAAACTAAACGAGGCAGAAATTTCCTTATCTGCAGACATTTCCTTAGATGCTTATGATGTCAGTGAAAATCTTTTGTTCAGAATCCAAATACGTTCCTTCATCTGGAAGATTGGTTTTGGCTCATATAGAACTTGTTTACGGAGCAGGAATTTTTGAAATGATTGAAAATGACAAGCAATGGCAGTGAAACATTCTGGGTTCCTGGAGTACTGTCCAGGAACATAATAACCAAGTTTTTAAAGACAAGATTGCCGGTGACAGATATCAAATTACATCATTAATAATAAAAGTCATTCTTTTTTGGCATTAGTTTCGCATTTTAAAGGTTCCCAACTCATGGATTCTTCTTATGCTGTTTCCTTATCCCCTTAAATTATTTCAAAGTGCATCACTAAACCTAGTTCCTCCCTGGTTGTGGGGCAACTAGGGGAGAGGACGATGTTTCAAGTTTAAGACTCTTCACGGAACATCTCCCAACCTGAGACAACGAGGTTTATCCCAGCCACAAATAATATTTTGAGTTTAGAAAATGTTCTACAAGAACCAAATGAAGCCCAACTCCTCATGGTTAGAACATTTAGCGGGATGAGTTCAGTTTCACACATGCACAGATCATCCCACCACATTGAAGGATGGCCCAGAGTTATTGCCTTTGGCTTCCAATGTATATCCCAGCGACGTTTCATCAATCGAATAGGTCTCTTGTACAATATTGTTCTGCAAAACTTTGGTATCTTATGTCATACAAAATCCAATCTAAAGCTGCTTTAGTAGGCAGTAGCTTGCATTATTGCCATGTCACTTAAAATGTTGTCCTGCATTCCCAATTTGTTTATGCACTTCGAGATCCAAGGTTCTCTTTCTTAGGTCTTGCATACACTAAAGAACTTGCGACCACCCCCAACCCCAAAAAAACCAATCTTCTATAAACTAGGACCACCCCAATAAAGTGAAAAATAATTATCAAACAAACGAATTAGGTTCCCACTTGTTTTGGCAAATAAAACTTACAACACATAACCCATGAATTTTCCAACGAAATGCCAGTGGACAACAAAAAATACTCTCCGAAAATATTGGAAAATACAATACCAATATTTCACACTGTTCAGCAATGACAGATTAAGCAGCTTTGTTCTAGGCACCTATATTGTGTATCAGGTCAGAAGACCTCTTTATGAAATTACCCAGATTTTCGAATGAGTTGAAACATATCAATACACAAAGATATCACCTACAAAAAAAAAACTAAAAGAAACATTTACATTGTTTATCCTTTGTAGGACAAAAAAACACGACTAGAAATGAAAGTAATATGATGAAGACCTATCAAGGCACCGCAAATAAGGAATTTAGCAGATTTTCTGTATTGTGGCTAAACTTGTCACCTGTAATGTGGTCTTCAATGCACTGAAAGACTGTTTCCAAGCAATGACGATGCTGGGCCATTACTGTTTCGTATTCTACCATGAATGAAAAGTTGCGGATAATATTAGAAGCCGCAACAGCACATTGTTGCTTCTCCATGCGTCCTTCTTCATCCAGATTAAACACACCATCTTCATTCAACCACCACTCTGTAGGATGAGTTTTGGTTGTCCTGGTCTGTGGAGATGCCTCTGTAGTAGGACCAAATCCAACACTGCCATCAGAAGGCCATCCAAAATTCAGGTCCCAACTCCATATGGCAAACTATAAGCACAGCAAACTGCAAAGATTACTTAAAAGATAATAATCATGTCTGACTCACCTAGGATTGGGAACATCATTTGAGCTTAAACCCTTGTATTCATTCCCAAAACCCGTCATAACAGAGTTTGCACCCAACAATCTCACGCGCGTTGTTCTTACAAACTCCCTTGGTAGGGCTATATCACGCCAATCATCGATCTGTTCCAATTGCAATTATTATTATGTAATCCCACCATCCCACTGTGTTAGTCTATTTTTTAACTTTTGGCTGTCCAACAAAGACTGTCCACTTCAACAAGGCAAAGAGCAAATTTGATGGCATTTATGCTTTTTCCCTACTCTTTTGAATTGTTGTAAATGCTCCTTGGATCAAGAAGTACAGCACCACTATTGATTCAAAATTTCCAACTAAATGGGACCGTCAGGAAGTTTGAAATTTTAATGTGCAATAATTTAGGCTCCTTAAACAGTTAGATTCCCCATAATGGACCAACAGAAAGGGATGGAGAGTACAAATGATCTGTAGAGAATGCTGTGGCAATAAAACTTTTAAATAAGGTTAGGAAGTTGAAAATCACACGTACAACTTGGAGAATAGCATCAAGCAGCCCAGGTACTTTTGCAAGCGTGGTAGCATCTCTACGCACTTCATCCTTTTCCTTGAATGAAAGCAAAGTGAGAGTATTCAATGCCCATGTCAGCTCACTTTTTAATCCACTTTGAAGAGCCAGGACGATCCTTTTGTTATTTTGATCTGGATAAATAATGACAGCAAAAAAAGGCTTCCAGAATGAAATTTGCATCAATCATCTATGGATTAGCATAAATATAAATGCCTCACTTTGTTACTCAAACATCTTGCAGGAATCAACTTGCAAGCAAGATCACCTATCATTTGTATCAGCCAAGAGCATATGTAGGATGCCAAACAATGAGCGAGCGACACAAAAAAATCCCTAGAGACCTCAAGGTCTAAAAGATATCAGTTCTGTAGTACTTTTTTCTCAATGAACATATGGCACAAGTTACGCATTGTAACATCCACAGCGGATGCAACTACAGCTAGGAAATTGTGACCAGACATTGCTTGCATTTGAAAAAGAGGACTTGCTGGGTTACCATCTTTAGGAAGGGGATATACCTCAAAAGATTTGGCCAAAAGAGGAGCTAGCTCCAATTAGCCCAAAAATATTAAGTGAAAAGAACAATTACTTCTTATCAGAAAGTCTGTAAAAGCCCACCAAATAATGAACTTTTGTAAAAGCCCACCAAATAAAAATCTTCCATCTCCATACTCCATAGGGCTTCTTAAACTTATTTTCTAAAGCACGAGAAAAACCCAAACCTCCTTATCTAAAAGCCCAACAAAATAAAAACCCGCCTTGATGGAAGGCGTCCAAAAGTGGAACTTATAGAAGAGAAAAAGGTCAAAAAAAGCTCTCCAATAGGCAATAGTGAAAACAACAAAACCCCTCAATGCCACATATATATGCAAGAAAATGGTTTTTCCTTTTACAACCAAAAAAAAAATATCGATAGGTCTTATTTAATTTACTCAATATAGAGATGCCCAACTTTTAAGATGTTAGCCTACGGCAACCAAGAATACTTTTCATCAAAGCTTTGTGACAATCTTGTCGACTAGTGGACTATACACCACCAAAAAAAAAAAATTAATAGACTGCAGAAACCCAGAGTGTCCAACTTCCTTTACTTAAGACAGCGGACTACTTATGGCCACCACAATTATTTTCTATGAGTTGTTTCTCTCAAGTATCCAATTCCCCATGAACTAAGAGGAACTCCAACCATGATGCCAAGTTCAATGTAACACACCACTCATCATAAATGACCTTTGCAAAATGCTACAACATTGGAGGTCAAATCTTCTTGGCAATTGACATGAAGCTTCACATGTCAAATTTGAAGACAAATGAGAGTGATGCAAAGTCAAAATATATATTAAGGGGGAAAAAAAAACCATTGAATGGGGGTTGAAGTTCAATAAAACGATATAACACAAATTTACCCCTAGTTGGGAGAAAACAGTAGAGGAAATTCTCAATTAAGCAGACATCTTTGTTCTATGTTCTGATATGAAATTCTGAAATTGTAGACGTCAACACAAATTTTACACCTTGGTTGGAGATTGAGACTTTGAATGTCCAACATGGAGATGTCAAATTGCCAAATAAGCTTTCAGAAGAAAAGTTTTCAAAGGCGAGGCGCTTGACCCTCCATGGGGCAAGGCGTATGCCCCGAGGCATTGAGGCATAAGCCTTTTGATTTTTTAATAATTAAATTAATAAAGTAACTTTAAAATACAAAAAATGCACATTTCATAAAAGATAGATTAATACAAAAAGATAGCATAAAGTAGAAATGACTTACCTTATCAGTTAATAACTAATTGAGAAACCCTATAACATCACTTTATAAGTAATTAACTTTTTATCTTATTAACTTATCACTTTATTAGTTATTAACAAAGCACATCAGTTTGTCACTTAGTAAAGGTAAACAGAGCACAACTACTTAAAGAAAAACTGAGCACGATTGTACATGATGATCGACTTCAACAGGGCAGCAGAGCCCAGGGGGGGTTGAATTTTGAAATTACCAAAATTAGACTTGGAAAATTTCTCTTCTGAGGCTTAAGCCTCACCTAATCAAGGCGTAAAAGCCTAAAGAAATTAGGCGACTGCCTTTGTGGTTCACCGCCTAAATTTTCACGCCCTGAGGCATTTTGGCATTGCCTCACCGCCCCTACGCCCCGAGGCGAGCCCAGAAAACGCCTTTGAAAACATAGGAAGAAATTAGCATTTCTAAATTCAAAGGAAGGGGTAGAGATGCCCTAATACAACCACACTTCTTTGCATTCAATTACCCATGAAGTAGGTGGATTGACCATAAATCCGGAGTTTTTGTGTCCTCTCTTGCTGACAATGCCTTGACTTACCCGAGTGGAGATGTCATATTGCCAGATAAGCTTTCACAAGAAATTAGCATCTATAAATTTGGCGGTAGTCGGAGATGCTCCAATACCCCAACACTTTTTTGAATTCAATTACCCATGAAAGCATAATTAGCAATGCATTTTCAGGTAAGCCAAGGCATTGTCCGCAGAAGGTGAACACAAAATCTCCTAATTTTCAGTTGATCCACAAACTTACACCCTTAGACGGGGAAAGGTCACACCTTTACCGTATTTATTATCTCCACGAGCACATAAGCTACACAGTCACCGCGAAATCTGGGTCAAGTAACCCCGACCCTCCGCTCCCACTCACAATCCTTCCTCTAGCTCCCGCTTTGAATTCTCGCTCTAGCAAATTTCACTACTTTTGGGCTGTTTTCTGAATAAAAAAACATTTTTCACGCTCTCGCTCCCGCACACACGCATAATGTGACTTAAAAGAAACCGGCCTCGATGCGTGATTTCTGACCCATTTCAGGTGATACTGTAAGGAGAATATAAAAGCTAGGGTTTTGACAGGACTGACCGGCGAAGGAGGAGCTGAGTTGAAGAGAGGGGCCGAGGAGGGTTGAAGGAGCGGGCGTGTCGGCGGCGACGGCGGCTATGGCAGCGGCGTTTGCGTTGTTGCTGTTGCTGCTGCCGAACGGGCGGCCTCTCTTCGCCGGCGGCGCGGCGAAGCCGCCGCCCGATGCTCCGCCCTGCTTGCTCTGATCCCTCTTCTGCATTTTTCCCCGCTTTCCACCTGCGTGCTCTTTTGCTTCCTACGGATTTGGTAAAGTACCGATAGTGGGCAGAGTTCCAAAAGCACGGCCCGTAAGAATCAAAGTCCAAACAGATTTGGGCTGAAGCCCGTAGTTGTGTGGAAAACTTTTTTCATTTTCTTCAAAACAATAGAATGTTAGTAAGGGGTGAAATAAAAACCGACAAAACCGAACCACCTTAAAAAACCAATCAAAGATATTGGTTTGGTTTTGTTTTTCCGAGCTACTGGTTCGGTTTGGTTTATGATTTTGAAAAGAAAATTTTAGGTTCTGGTCGGAGAGGTTCTGGTTGGAGGAAGTAACCTCAAACTGAAACATATAAGACTTAGCCAATACCGAGTCGCTCGTTACCAAGTGAACTTATAACACTCATCACCTATGAATTGTGATTTCAGTTTCGTCTTTTTCAAATTAGGTTTGATAAATTTTGCATTTAAGAAAACAATTTCCTGGGTATTAGTTTAGAGTTTTTTCATATTACTACATGCTTCCTAATCAAACTAGACCTTTCTTTCTTTTTTTAAAGTGGGTTAAATTGGATTTTTCAATGAGCTATTCTACCTATTCATATTTGTTGACTCATTGGACTTCGTGGTAGACCAAAAATCGAATAAACCAACTAAACCAGACCAAGCCGAACTTGTTTAGTTGTTTGGTCCAATTTTAGTTTTCAAAACTCTATTTGGTTGCAAGATTTGTCGAAAAACCGGACCAAACTGTACTAATTTCACTTCTAGTTAGTATGAGTTAGATTATTATGAGAGACAATCTCCTGTCCATAAAAGTTGAACCCTAAACCTCACGCTCCAATAGAGCAGCGCTACACAATCACTGAGCCAAGCCAAACCCCAAGTTTGTAGTTGTGTGGAACCCAATGATTTGTATGGTGACATCATGGCCCAACTCCATACTCTCTTTTTTCCAATGATTTTACAATGATATGGAGAAATTAGCAAAGGAATAACATTTTTATTTTTTTTAAAAAAAGGAGGACAAAGATGCACTCCCTAGGAGCTTTAGTTACTTCCTTCAGCTTCAACTCTTGCGTAATAGGTCGGGATGTTTTGAAAAGACACTTATTTTATACTCATGCACGTACATACGAATTACATGACTTAGGCTAGGAGCTAGGTTAAATTTGTTTATTATCTTCCTGTTATTTACTTCTCTTCAACAACCTTCAAAAGTCCATGATATTTAAGGTGAGTTTTCCCTAAAAAGCCAATTGGACTTCTTCTTCTTTTCTTCATTCAATATCATTTTAGTTTATTATGGAATCGTCTCGACGAAAGTAATCGAAAAAGTAAACAATTATGTTCAAAACTCATACTCTTCTGTAAAAGCAAAAAATAAGCCAAAAAACTATCTAAAATCACCACCCACAAGCTATGGTAAACAGCCTAAATCCTTCGGACCATTTGTAGTACTAGTACCCAGTAGTGAAAATGTCCTTGATGGGTATTATTTATCAAAACACATTCTAGGCCGTGATTTTCCCATCCTTTTTTTGTTACAGTGGAAGGGGACATGGTCTTGTGGCCCACAATCTAATTGTTCACAGGCCTGGGGTAACTGACAGCCCACATGGTGGAACAACAGAAGAGTACAGTCCGTGCTGTGTCGGCCCATTTTGTGCTCACCTCCATTTTTGAGCCTCTCATCTCCTTCAGTGCTTATATCCTTCAAAAGAAAATTGGAAAAACGAAGAAGAAAGAAGAAGAAGAAGAAGAAGAAGAGTGGTAAATCGTTTCTTTTTTTAAAAAATAAAATAAAATCATTCGGAAAAAAAATGTGAGGTTGGTTGAAGATCGCTAACCACACGATTGAGATAAATCACACATTTGATGTCAAAAGTAATAAGATAACTATGATTCAATGAATCTACTACTAATTGGCCGGAGAGAATCCGAATTCTTGTGGCCTGTTTGTCTCATGGAAAATGGGGGAAAAATCATGCTTTACAATGTAAAAACATATATAGCGTGGCATAACCATAATTTTCTCATGGGTGTGCCAATTTTTAAACAATCGAGCACGAGGAAAAAAGGAAAATTTCTGCCATGCTCCAAGGTATGCAAGCATGATACTCTCATTGAATATGGACTCATAGATTGAAAAATATGCAAGATGAATTTGCTAAAAACGAAATAGTTTTATTTTTTTTTTTGCCCAAAAATCGCATTTTTACTTATCACAAAACTAGGTTTACATACCATTTACATAGTTTTTTTTTATTTTTCCTCATTATGCATGTTTCCTTAATTTATTTAGGTTTTTTAGTAAGCAAGTCTTGTAATCTATATAAAAGCATGTTAGGCTTATGTTCTATAAACATCAATAAAAACAATCTTTTTCTAACATGATATCGGAGCTACCTATAAAAAAAAAATGGTATCAGAGTTAAATTTTGGGTAGCTTCACCTCATGTGATTGAGTCCCTACCGCCCAAGTCAAATCTCATTGTCTCCTCAACTCGTACCTCTGCACATGGGAGGAAGTGTTAAGCATTACCCCACATCGCTCATCGAAACCACTCAAACTTGATTAATATATTCTAAAAATTACTCCACCTATTATCATCTCAAAGGGTAAATGCACAATTACGACAAAACTGTTTTGAACAAATACTGTAGATCTCTCTCTCTCTGGTTGGTAGCCTATAAGTTGTTGGAAGTTGTAATGTTTAGTAGTACTACAAAATTTCGATTCTATCAGTTTTTTAATTCCTTGTTTTAGTAAATTTATTTTGTCATCTCAACAATCCAACTAAACGAAATAAAAAACTGAGGGATATTTATGGACCACCTTAGTCACAAAAATTTTAAACAAAAAAATCATGGGGTGAAACCTAACCCACCTTTAGTAATAACATTTTCTTTTCAATTTTTCGGGTGTCCAGGTTAACTTGTAAACCTTGACTAATCCCTGGTGAACCAATCCGACTATCTATTATCAGGAACCTTATTAAAGTCGAGAGGCATAACCTTGTACGGATTGACTGCATAAAATTTGATAGCACTTAAGAGATTTGGAACCTAGAACCTTATAAAAGAGGAAGAAAATTCTTAGTCTGCAATGATTTATGGGTAACCTACCTTTTATTCTATAAAAGATGTAGTACTACTTGTACCTAAAGATGCTTAATTGAGGTTATATAATCTTCAGATATAATCTTGTCCCCCTTGTACTATATTAATGGACTTGATCAACTTGATCTATTTTAAGGCTTGAGATTGATAATCTGCCACTATTCATTGACTCGAGGATTAGGACTGGATTTGATTTCTAAGTTGTCCTTAAATTCTCATTTTTTTTCCCTAGAAAAAAGCTTTGTGTTGTTAATTCGGTGTATTTGACAATTTGAGCAAGGTTTATTGCGGGGTCCTTTAGTGAGAAGCCCATTGCGCTTGCCATGTGTCAAACAAAAATTGCTTGAAATTTGAAATTCTTAGTAAATGGAAAACATTTCATTGATCTGGAATCCAAAATATCATCCATTAACCATCTGAATTTAGAATTTAAGCCATTGTGAAAAAGAAAAGTTAACAACAACTCTCTCCAAAATAGAAATTGAAAAGTTTATCTACAGTAACTTCCTGGTAAAAACCTGGGCCCCAACTTTTTTTTTTCAATTGATAAAAAAGATCATTTCATTATATATGAAGTACAGAGTACAAATTCGGAACATTAAATCATTTATGAGAGTCCACGAGACAACCAAGCCCAACAACTCAACGAATATAAAAAATAAACTCATTATAGGATAGAAACAGATAAAGACAGGAAACCCCATCTAAGAGAAGAACACCCACCCGCGGGTGGAGAGATTCGAACTCCTCCTAATGAGATGCAAGAGTTCTGTCCAATAAAATTAGCCCCAATTGGTTGACCTGGGCCCCAACTCTTCAAGGTAAATTTCTAGATGTATGTAACACATCATACTGTATTTGCTAATCATTTAACTAATTAATTTATACTTTCAATCATAACTATTTACCTCACATGGAATTGTTTACTCCCTCAAATGGAATAATAATGTCTACGGCCACTGTTCGAATTTAGCCTGTGCAACGTGTCGTGCATAGCACGGGTTGTTGCTAGTTTTTTTTTACAGGCAAAAATTTATTAAAAACGGGGAGAGGAAAAAGAGAAGTCCAACAAAAAATTGGACAGTACATCACACAAGCCGACGCCCAGCCCCAAAGGTCTAAAACAGGAGCCTAAGCATACAGCAATCAAGCACACCCATTACCTAGATAAACAATAAAGCCCAAGAAAAACAAATAGGCCCAAAAGGACCCGCTCGACAGACCCAAACCCACAAAACCCAAACCCGCATCCAAATCGCCGCCGCACAAAACACTGGAGGCATCACCGCCCATTCTAGCACCACCATCCAACCGCCTCGCCGTTAAGCAAATCCGATCACTCCCAGATGTAGATGACCGGCGACAGGAAGGAAACCAGCATACCCACCAAGGTAATGCAAACAGCCTGCGACAACATAGAGGAGACAAAGAGAGGGCAGTGGGAGAGCAAGGATTGCCACCTAACACCGCCTCTCCACGAACCCCCAGGATCACGATCGAGAACATTAGTTGGAACAACTCAACACAAGAGGATCACGGTTGTTGCCAGTTTTCTAGATTGAAAGACCGCATGCAACAACTCAACTCAACACAAGACCCACCCCATCCCTCTCTCAGCACGATTTCCAATAAGTTCTCCCACCACGGTTTCATTGACTTGTGGCTTTGTTCACTTGGAGTTTTCAGAACTACATCCCCTTTCTCTTAGCATGGTTTTCAATAAACTTTCTCTCAGCTTATTACTTTAATCTATCTATCTATCTCACTTATTACTTCAAAGACTTTCCTCAAAACCTTTACCAATTCAGCAATAAACACACAATGTAGAGTATGCACACACACTACAACAAAAATGACTTGTTAGGGCAGTCATAACTGCCTCTACAGGAGACTTGTTGGGGCAATTTGCCTATTGAGGCACTATGCCTTAGTGCCGCATGAATCGATGCAGCTATAGATGTAATGCGGCACTTTTTATGAAGCACCTTAAAATGCCTTAAGAACTCTTTCTTGAGACACTTTAAGGAGCCTCAAGAGTTCTTTCTCGCTGCACTTGTAAGTGCCTCATAGATTACTTTTCAAGGCATTTTTTGGTGCCGCCACAGAGTTTCAAACTAACCAACTTAACCACGGTTAACAGATATTGACGCATTTATAAGTGCCCCAATAGCTTATTGACAAGGCAATTACAAATGCCCTAACATGTTGAGTATTGTGGCACTTAAAACTGCCCCAAAAGACTTTCAGGTTGCAAAAAAAAAAAATTAATGACCTGCTGAATTAGTGCTAAATAACCCATTCAAGCATCCACCAAATAATGTTAAATTACACATTCAAGCATCCAACAATTGCGCACCAAATAATGACGGTATATTTTAATATTCTGTAAGATCTCATTACAAGAAAGAGCCAATGTGCAGACACAACATTAATTCAATATTCCTAGGCCTATCCAGAACAAAAGAAAAAACAGACCCTAACACTAGCATTGAGATTCACTAAGAAGCTTTAATACAGTCAATCGAAAGGAGATTAACTAGGAACTTGTCGTAAGGAACATCTCGCCACCGTGACAGCTCCTGAGAAGATTATCAAAGGCCAAATCTGAATCTTCATTCCCCAGTAGCTTCTTTGTTGCAGAAAGTAAATAGTTCTAGTTTCACTTGTGGTTGTTCCTAAACACGACAACACATTACAAAACTCATCTCTTTATATTCAAATGCAAAGGAAGATAGATACATACATGCAGCAAAAATGAAGTTTTTATGAGCACGCAATTAGAACAATCTCACTAGCTACTGCAATCATTTATTCAAATGACAAACTAAATAAACTACTAGCTCTTCCTACTCTCTCACCAATCCAGTTGATTAGAGAAACGGACATTTGAGTTCATAATCTGGGTTTTAGTCCAAAACAGTCGAACCGAAACCTAGAAAATCACTCATAATGCTCTTAATTATCTTTTCAGTTTGTTTTTCTTTTTCAAATGACTGCATTCACACAATGACCAGGCGCGTGAGAATAATCTTCAAGCATGTGTTTTGGTTTGGCTAGATAACTTATAAAATTCAGGTGCTCATGAATACTCTATAACAAATATCAACAAGAACATTCACAGTTTCCATGCCACCTAATCAGAAACATTTCATTTTTATTTCTACCAAAGTAAATAAGCATATCCTTCAAACTAAAAGTAGGAGGAAGGGAACAATGATAATGATTCAAGTTAGAGTGGAATTACCTCACCATGGCTCCTGGGAATCACGGTAGCCTTGCAATTTTGTCCTCAATGAGATCCAAGGTACCTGTTTTGTCTTCGAATGCACTTATAAACATGCCAAAACTGAAGGAAAAGAAAGTGTGTCAACAATATGTTTATCACTTACTGCAAACAAAATGCAGAAAACAGAAAAGAAAGAAAAAGAAGAATATACTTTCTGCACGTCATGACTATATGCTTGTCTATAGCACACTATATGTATAGAGACTGTATGTACCTTGTTCTAATCCCCTTAGTGTTTTCTGCCGTTTCTCCCTTGCCTAAAGCCAAGGTTGATGGTGCAAGCTATGCCTTTGCCATTTTGATCATGCTTTGACATTGTTCTACAGTTGCGAAATTGTTAGCCAGTGAAATACTAAGGAGTAAGGACTATATTTTGAAGCTCATCAACAGATCAAAGAGACAAAGTTCTTTTTTTCCCCACCTAATCAAAGTGAACTTAAGTATAATCATACTAAATCCTTACAAAAGTGGGAATAGTGTAGAAATTAAGATAATCACTTAAGATTCTATGTAATTAATGCTGAAGATTGGTAAAGGATGAAATAATAGGACAGAGGCAAAAGATATATTCCTTAATTGAAGTTTAGTCTTATAGTTTTGAAAACCAACTGCTCTCTGAAAGATTACATTACAGTTTTTATTAGACAGAGTTGGAATAGCAAAATATACACAATCTCAAAAAAAGAGGGCACCAAAAAGGGTTCTCCCTTTCCATCTTAGAATATATGTGCTATGTTAAAAAGGGGATATGTCAAATAGTACAATACCTGGCAAACTGCAAAAAAAAAAATGGAACCAACCTTAAGCCCCATTTTGATCTGAAAGATGCACGAATAGTCATTGACGTAAATAACCAATGTAAATCTAGTTTATCTTCCAAACATATTGAACACGTATAGAAGCACAGTATTCTCTCAACTATTAAAGCTAAAACTGAAGCTTCTTCTTCAATAGGGTAATTTGCTCAACTCCGGTTTGCTTAAAATCAAGGTGATAATTCACAAGATTCTTGGACTACGTCGACATAAACAAGAGAACTGTTGCCACACAAATATGTGAAGTTTAAACCCCAAATAAATTTCTGGAACCAAGAATCATAAACCCCAAATTCCAACGCACAAATCAAAACCCTAGAACAAGAAATTAATAAGGTACATCGATTGTCTCTTACCCAACTAAAGAAAACAAGAGTGGCGAGCTCTTTCCGATGAAGTTTTTCAATCGGCGTATGGCTAGACCTGTTTCGGCAAAATCTCTAGTGGAGCCACCGATCCCATGGATTAAACTAGTTGGAGGCGCTGAGAAATTACATCATGCGGGAAATTTTGAACCGAAATTGCAGATATTGGGGGAACAGGATTTCAATCGAGCGGGAGTTCGAAAAAAATTCAGCGCCGGGTTTTGATGACGTCGTTCTCTGTAGTCAGTGTGTGTGTGTGAGAGAGAGAAAGAAAGAGAAGGGATATGGAGACTGGTTTGCTAGGGCGAGAATGGAATGGAAGTTCGGGAAAACAATTCGGAAAGTTGTGAGAGAGGGGAATGAAAGTCGAGTGAGAAAAGATAGCGCCAGAAAATTTTCAGGTTCAAATTTTTCACTACTCTTGGCGCGCCTATAGTTTTTACGGGTTAACCAAATGTGGCACTTAAAAGTGCCTCGTTAATTATTTGATGAGGCAGTTTTGTAAAATTGCCTTTTAAAAAGTGCTCCAAAATTTCCGAGTTCACTTAAAAAAAAAGGTCAATTACAAAAACGTTGTAGTTTTGTATCTTTAAGTAAGTGCCCTATTAAACACAGCTTTTCGAGGCATTTTTCACTACCTTATCAAATTACCATAAATAAATTAAATATATTAAATTTGAGGTCAAGATTGAGTGCCGCAATAGATAGAATCAAATGAGGCATTTTAGAGGATGGTGCCGCATTAACAACTTGATAAGGCATTTTTTGAAAACTGTCCTTTCAAAAGTGCCCCTAAATCCCCATTTTGTTGTAGTGACATGTAGAGTATGCGTATGTAGCATTGCCCTTTCTTTAAAAAAAAAAACCTCTTTTGTAATCCTGGATAAGTTATTGGTGAACTCTTCTATGATTTTGAAACAGGAAAATTGATGATGAAAAGTTTAGGAAACAGTTTCCAAATATTTTCGGAAAAACGATAATCAATGACAATCCATTATAGAAAAAGCAATTTGAAAAAGTTTATTTTCTACTTCCAAATACAATTTCCTTAGAAAACGCGGAAATATTATAATAATGTTTTGAATTATTATGGTTTCCAGAATTTAAAATGAAAACGTCAAGAATAAACTAAAATATCATACTTTAGCTCTCTATGAATATCAAGTTGGCCTAAATTGTTTAGATTGCTGCTTTTAACGGTACTTGTGGTATATCATGATGCTATTTATTTTTGCAATGCAAGAAGTCTCGGATCAGCTTGCGCACACCTCGAACTAATCCCTACAACCTTTCCCATAGCTGTTTCACACGCTTAGAGATGCTAAAGTTTGTTGATTAATTCTGAAGTCATTTCATCTGAATTTCTCCCAAAATTTGCAAAATCATCTTCTTATGGATCCCTTGTGCTAACATAATATTAGAAAATATTATGTTACCATATTTTCTTGGTTTCAATATTATATATTTCCTGTTTAGGCTAGGTTAATATTTATGTTTCTTTGTTATTCATGTTTCCTTGTTGGTTACTTTCTTAGTCTCCAAGTTCTGTAGCCTATATAAAGGCATGTTAGGGTTATGATTATACACAATCAATAATACATCTTTCGCTTTTCTTCACATGGTATCAGAGCTTTAAGATTTAGGCCCTGTGAAATTTTTGCTCCTGGCGGGCGGCCTAAGCCTTACTGCCGTCCGCCGGGCACTCATAGTTTACTTCGCCCATCGTGCATCTTCACTGCTTCGTTCTCGATATATATCCAAGAGATCACCCCAAGCGTAGGGCATAAGCGTCCGATTGAAGCATAATAAATCCGGAAGTCCGGGATCGTACCCACAGGGATAACTAATATGGCTTGATGGATTGTAGATGCAAGTATGGTTTCCGGCTTTTAGTCAGCCAACTTGGTTTTTCGTATGCGGTGGAAAGTAAAAAGGCTAAATTAAACGAGAATAAACTAGATAAAAAGAAGGTTAGGTCTAGGAATCACTAGCGCCCACGACTCAAGAAAAACCACATTTTCCACCATAATACACAGTTTTACCCGGAAGATAAGAAGGTTCGAAAATCAAGCTAGCTATAGAATCCATTTAGCAAACACCTTGAGCGACCGAGCTCCAAGCATCATGTGTGATAAGTAGGCGAAGCTCTTACCTACACATGATCAAAGAGGTTAACACCTCGGTAATTTGACAAATAAATCCAAGCCCCATATCAATTTCCAAAACAAAGTTGCAAACTTTTTGGTAAAAAATGCAATTTTTACTCAAGCCATGGGGTGCTAGTCACCCCATGATCCAACCTTATGAAACTACTCACACATATCTAAAAAGATAAGAGCAAGCAAAAATCTACTTAGCATAAGTGTAAACACAAGCCTAAGAAAAAATTAGATGGAAAGATAGATCGGGAGAAACTAAACAACTTTAATTAAGGAGAGAGTATCAAAAGTTAACTAATAAGAGCAGAAAATAAAAAAGTAAGAGCTGAAAATGAAGAACACTCAAGAACACGAAGAACAATTTGAAATCTAAGTCTAGATCTAAAAATGAGTACAAATCTAATTTTCTACGTGTTTGTAAAAAAAAGCTGTTTGTACAAGTGACATCACGCCCTTTTATACTCCAAGGTACGCGGATGGAATATTCCCCAAAGATCATCTGAGATGCTCTCGTAAGCCCTCGGTACCGATGGCAAAGAGCTTAAAATGCTGATAAGGTACTCGGTACCGATGTCTGCGATATTTCCCATCAATGCCTAAGGGGTTTGGAAGCTGCCGTGGATAAGGGCTCGGTACCAATGGCTTAAATCCTTGCCATCAATGCCGAATGAGTTAGTGGTTGTCCCATGGAATACTCGGCTGCCTTTACAATTGAATTACTCGGTACCGATTGTATTAATTTTTTCCATCGATGCCGAGATACTTTGCTGGATTTCCTCATAATCACTTTGGCACCGATTGAATCATTTGCTTGACTTGTTGACTGGATTTCAAACCCACCTCGGTACTTCATGAAAATAATCACCTAGTATTGATACCAAAAGGCTAACTCTAGCACTTATTCCTTGCTCTTTGTCTTGGCCATTCGTCTCATCGAGTCACCTTCGGGTCCTTGAATATTTGTTACGCTTGAATTCCGGTGACTCCAAACTTGGTCACTTTTGAACCTCGAATAATCTTGACAAGCTTTGGGCTTTGATTGCACTCAAGTGCCATCCACGGTGCTAATAACGGTTTATTTGCATGATTTTCCTGTCAAGACTTGAAAACACCTTTACGCGCAAAAGTAAAAGAAAACAACTAAATTAACAATGAAATTAGACTAAACTAGAGACCTAGCGCACCCTACATTGCATTCTCGGGTGCTTATCATTCACCACCAGCGCTCGTGGCTTTCTGATTCATGGATTCTTCATTTCTTTTCTTTCAAACTCAAGTTGGTAAACCTACTTGAGTTTGGCTTGGCTTGGCATGGCTGCTCCTGATTCTCATCCTTTTGGCTCTCATGGTTCTCTTGGCTTGGCTTGGCTTGGTTGTTCGTGGTTTCTTTTGGCTTTTTCAAACTCAAGTTGGTAGACCTACTTGAGTTTGAGGGGGGATGTTAACATAATATTAGAAAATATTATGTTAACACCTTTTAACCTGTATTTGGATTAAGCAAACTACTAGATGAGCTCTCTCTCTCTCTCTCTCTCTCTCTCTCTAAAGCAGTTGCCCCGCATCTCCTCCTCCCCTCCCCCCAAGGGTTTTTCATCTCTTCATCTTAGATTTCGAAGGTTTTTTCTCTTTCCCCCTTCATCCACATCCTCCTCCCCAAACCAACATCTGTTGCCCCTCCTCCACCTCCTCCACCTTGAAGTTCAACAGTTTTTTGAGGTAGTGCCTTGCAGATCGTGGTCGCCATGGGCGTCCTCCCTGCCGGAGTAGGAGATCTAGGTTGGTGGATGAAATCTGTTCCGGTATGGCGGATTCCGTCGGATCCGTTATCGATTTTTCTTTTTTATTTTGTTCTTTCTTTGGTGTCCACTGTGTGGGATTTCTCTCCGTTTGTGGGGCTTCTATCACCCTTGTGTGGGTGTTTTTGGTTGTTTTCTTTAGAGCTCCGACTGTTTGGAGCAATGGGTTTAGTTGGAGTTGGATATAGATTTTGGACTAAGTCCCTTCCTGTTTGGTTTCTTGATCCCTTGTTTAGGGATATAGTTTCCTCTTGATGTACTGTTTCTTGGATCTATAATATAATTTGTTATCGTTTTGAAAAAAAAAACTACTAGATGAGGTTCAGATGTAAGCAATTTATATGGTATAAAACCATGAAAACCAAGTTGATATCAACATTGGGCGTTTCCAGTAGTGAATAAGTTTTGAGAAAAAATTTGTTGCAATTAACTTGTTAGCTGTTTCCGATAGTGAATAAATTGTTACAAAAATGTCGAGTTATTTCTTGTAATAAATAAGTTGTAGATGGGTATATAAGTGAAAAAACTATTGAGAAAGAAGTTGTTGTTGACAAGTTGTTAGTTAGCTTGAACAATAAGCTAAAATGTCAAAACTTGTTAATTAGCATGAACAAGATGATAAAATAACCTACGTTTTTCCAAAAAATTTAGCGGAAATGCCTAAATAGAAAATTTTGTAGCAAATAGTAGTTGGTTTGGATCTCGATTTACTTGGTCTGATCCTACCTAATATGAAAAAGGTAATTAAACGTCACTTGATTTGTCTCTGACTTCGTTCCCTTTTCTCAAATAAGTACTTAAAAAATAATGACCTTGTGAAAATAATTTTTCAATTTTTTTGCAGGGTTTGATAGATCTAATCGATATCGATCAAACAAGATCCATATTGTATATTTTTAAATTTTGTAAGCCTATTATTTTAAAACTTGAAAATTACAAATAAGTACTTATTTTGTAAGGAGCCTTACTGGAACACCACCTGACTATCTTAATTGGTGAATTATGATTTTTATCAAAATTAATTTGGGGCCTTGATCTGGAATAATCCGATCGACATTACCATATGTTATCACTTAATTAATTTTCAAACCATCATATGACTTTTGGCATTATACATTGAATAAAGATATTCACACGACGTATTCATAAGACCGCGAAGCTATTTTCAATTTGAAGGCATTTTTTTTTTTTTGGATTTCGTGTCAACATGAACAAACCCGATGGCTCTATTACTCCCGTATAATATCTTTGCTGGAGAAACTCATGGTGACTTGTCGGATCTGTAGCTTTAAAAATTCATTAGCGCATTCATACTTGGTTAGAGTTCGTCTGATCGTCTGGGTATTTATTATCTTATTTCTTAGCTAACACTCTATCTCTTAGCACGCAAAATGTGCGTCACGCGATGCCTGGGTTGGGGTGAAAAACATCAACCACCCTGTACTTTTCTCGTTTTGTATCAATAAGATGATAATTAGTTTGGTTTTGTAATGAGTTCCGTATAGCAAGTGCCGTTAGACTTTCATCAATACAACTTCTCACTTTTGTCAAAAAAAAAAGAGGTCAACTATTGATAAGCCAAATCTAACAACTTATAATTAGATATCGGGATGCTTATTATACGCTAAAAGAAAACTCAGAGAAAATAATTATCTATGGCCCGTTTAGTTATCATGACTTGTTTTATTTGCATATTTTATACAATCCACTAACTTATTTGCTAGTAATTTCAAGGGTGTCTAATCCGGATACATGATTAGCGAATAAGACAAAAAGTCATGATAATCAAACACACCCTGAAGTGCAAAATTTTGTTTGAATCTCCAATCCACTTCTATATCTCTGTTTGAAAGTGTGGATGTGACATATTGAGATTTTTTTTTAATTTATTCCTTCTTTTCTTCAATTTTATGTACTTTTTTTTTTTAATCCAAATTTTATGTACTTTACAGGAGAACCTTAGAAGACCCAAGGTATTTTGAAAGAGAGTTTCTCGAAAGAGGAAAATTGGGTTTATGGCCCTTTTGTATTTCATTTATTTGGGTGAAAAGAAATGTGGGTATAGATACGTATATATTGTTGTAATCGGAACCAATTAGATTGACCGCAAATTTTGGTCACGCGGTCCGTTTTAAACCGGAGTCTCACATCACAGCTATTTTACACAAATTTTCGCTCGCGAGCGGGAGTGCCACGATTTAGACTCGGGAGCGGCTCTATTCGTAGAGAGTCCACTTATACTGTTGCGTAAAAGTCAGATAGTTGCGTTTTGTCCTAGTTAAGCCTGTTTTTTTTTTTTTTCTGTTCAAAAAAAAAAAAAAAAGCCTGTTGTTTTTATCAAAAATAATTACGAATTGCTTGGTCCAACTCTCTTCTGGTCTTTAAATCAAAGTCATGCCATGTTTGCGTAATCATGGTATTGATGATTTGAATTAAGAAACTCAAGAATACCTGATCCGCAACCGGATTTTCTGCATAGTCTCTAGGTTTGTTTATTTATCTGTCTAAGAAAATATTTAGCACCTAGTCAACCTCAAATATGATTTGCTTCCAAGTTTCTTTTTTTTTTTTTTAATTTATTTGGAGTAAACTTACACCAATCTCTTTTTTTACTTTAATTTTTTCACCAAAATTGTCTATCTTGGATACTCCCCAAAAAAGTCTCACTATTCACACGGGCAAAGATATCCAGGCCGGCACGGGAGCCCTACACCCTCCGAATTTATATACTCCTTTTTTTTTTGAACGGTGAATTTAGATACTCCTTAAGCCTGATCAACGACAAAATGAGTGAACTCATCTCTAAAGGTTGAAATAAATTTAATTTAGTTTTCAACTCTATAATGCGATCTTACGTACTTCAAGAAAATTTCGCGTAATTAATTTTTTCATGACATGTAGTGAGTAGTTAATAAATTGTGCGTGTACTTCAATTCAAATTTTGGTTAAAATGGATTCTTTGAAACTATTTTCGAGAGTTTATTTAGATTTTCCGTTATGGGGAGAAAGCAGTTTATTAACTACTTAAAGTTTTTGAAAGTTAATTATCTAGAAACTTCATTTTGATGCTTTTGAATAACATTCTATATGAAGAATTAACTCTTTTTTTTGATAAAACTACAAAAGTTTATTATGATAAAACTACAAATGTAGATTATGATATTGCCACATATGTTGATTATAAATATCGCATTGACTAAAGCAAGATTAAGAAACCTACAATTCAAAATCGATATGATCATTAAAGAACACCAAGATAAATATATTTCACTAGCCAATCAAAGAACACCCATGTTCCTCAACTCAAAGTTGCATTTAGGGGGAGGCTGTCAAGCACTCCTGCAAAGCGAGTGCAGAGCGGCCGATCTGACCGTTCATCTCGACAATCAACGACTCGTATCTCTGCCGAGCAATCGACAGCTCATAAATGTATGCGCTCAGATTCAATATTCCAAACCGTCTGTGACGAAATAAACGAACCGAGTCGGCCACTTGGCGTCGCTTTTGCAGGGATACCGTTCGACATTATCTCTCCTGTTCAGTTGGAAGTAGCATATAGTATATGGTAGGGAAAAGTGAAAAAGAGAAGAAAAGAAAAAGAAAAGAAAGTGAAAAGCAAATTATGGGGCCAAAGACTTAGGACCACATGTCTCCAAACGGCTAGAAAATATATTTGTAACGGATGCATACAATGGCTTTTTGTATTGTACTTAGCCGAACATGAACCTAGCTAGCTACATCTTTGCCATCTTTTGGGTGTTGGATAAAAGTTTTGATCAACAAGTGGGTGTGTCCCACCCTTGCCTTTTCAATGTGCTCCTTCTCATATCTCATGAGTACAGTCTTGGATTGGTAACCTCCTAAACATTTGTGCTACCCAAAATTTATGTACTCCTATCCAAAGTTGTCAATTCCGTATCGGCCAGCGTACCATTTTCACTACTGGAATGGTACGTACCGGTACCAGACTGTATCTCGATACCGTTCCGGATTTACCGTAATTAATATTTTATATATATTTAATATATATCTACCATATATATTAGTTTAGAGCCCACAAGTTAAAAGAAAAAAAAAAAAGAGACCGGAACGGAACACCGGAAAATGTCCGAAACAGACCGGTATCGTCCGGTACATCCGGTATTGGCCGAAACAGGCCGGTATTTCAACCGGAACGGATCTTGAGTTTTTGTGTTCCGTTTAAGCACCGATACGGTACGTACCGGCCGGTACGGAACGGATTTCACAACTTTGCTCCTACCATAGTAGTACAGTATATTTCTTTTTATAATTCGGGTGTCCGGACTAATTCTCGCGCACCTCGACTATTTCAACCTGATCGCCTAGCTAAGAGTAATTATTCAGACCCTGATTGTTTTGGGTTTTAAGGGAGATTTTTGTGATTAATGAACAGGGAGAGATATATAGATAGAGAAAATTATTGAGGACCGTGATGTTGATGTTCCTGCCACGTGGTTCCTATCACTTGACCCACCCCAGTTTGACAGATACAGCCACAGATGGCCATGTGGCTGGACAACTCAGATTTTGACAGGTCCCTCATGCTTAGCGATTGGATTTCCCTCACACTTTAGTAGGATTTTTAAGGGGAAAAAAATAAAATAGAGAAACGACATGAAGAGGAAGACAATTATACATTTCACGTCCAAACAGACACGGCGATATTTCGGTGTCGTTTCAGTTTCTTAAAAAAAGAACTTTTCGAAAATGAAGGTAATTTCAAGCTCAAAAATCATATGTTTACGCAAATAATTTTTCTACCAATATGGAACTTGTTTGATAGATTTCATTAAGATCTTTTAAACGGTGCAAAAAAAAATTACAAATTTATTTTTCATTTTTATTATATTTGATCTTAAAATTACATTCTTTTTAAAAAAGGAAGGTTTAAAAAGAAAGCGAAACGGAGCCTTCATCGATCACTCTGTCTCATCAAATACAGGCCTTATTTCCGTCACCGGCGCCTTCTGAAGGAACTAGACAATCGTTTTTTTTTTTAATCGGCAAAAGAAAGATTTAGTTCTGTAACTAGACAATCGTTCACAACATATCAATTAGACCCCAGACATCACCCAGTCCGCCAAATCATTTAGATACAACTACGAAACACTCAAATTTTACCACAAAGAAAAAAGCCCTAATGTCTGTAGTTTAAACAAGAAACAAGAAAGGAAGGAGTGCTAATTAACAAAATCACCGGCAGGAGCAGATGAAGTTAATTAGGTGTGTTGTGTATATATAGATTGAGTACGTATGTATTCTTTACTCCGTTTTAAGCATCATTTTTCGGGAACTAAAAGAAAAAAAAATGAAAAAAAAGAAAGTGAACTTTTGATAAGAAGTGAAAGTAGTCATTTCGTTCGATTCTAAAACAAATTATCCAATTAACACAGTAAATCATCAATTTACACCCCCCCCCCAAAAAAAAAAAAAGGAGAAAAAAATTTAAAGAATCATCCATACTAATCACTGGAATTTCTGGCACTATCGTCGACGTAATGTGTCATAATCTTAGTACGTATCTCTCTATCCAAGTGAAATTAGTCCAATCGTGTGAAACCACAAAGTATTTGGGTTCGAGCTAATGAAGGAGTGTCGACATATCTTATAATGACCTCACCAATTAACCAACTAACATCGTATTTTACCGCCAAAAGATAGAAGAGAATTTCGTAGGAGCACCAAATATACAGCTTGGAGAGAGACACCAATGTCAACATAATTATGTGTCGTCCTAATCTTAGTATTTCTCTAACCAAGAGCAATTGGCCCCGCAATCGTGTAACACCACAAAAATATTTGAACTCGAGCTGATGGAGAAGTGTCGACATATCTTATATATTCTAACCAATATTTAACCTACTGATCGCGATATCATATCTCTTACCCAAAAATATAGAAGAAGATTTAGTATATAAGCACCCAATAATTTTTTGTAACCTGTAGAGAGAGGCACCATTGACATAATGGGTCGTGATCTGAGTATCTCTCCAACCAAGATCAATCAGTCCAACGATCGTGTAACACCAAAAAATATTTGAATTCGAGTTCATGGAGGAGTGTCAACATATCTTGTAATAATCTTACCAATTAACCTACTAACATCGTACCTTACCGGAAAAAGAATAGAAGAAAATTTAGCAAGTGTTCATGTTTGAGGGTGCTTGGAGTTAGTTTTTTTAATCAATGGGTATTGGATTCTGTATATAATAGATTGTAGAAGTTGGATTAAAGTTAGATTCTGTACAAATATTTGTACCATGAGTACAAAATAAATTTTGCAATAGAATACAGTAGTGTTTGAAAGTATAACTTGAAAAATATATATACACACACACGAATCTTCACATAAGGGCGCTCTTAACTTATTAAGTTAAGAACGTCCCTTTCCTGACCAATTTGCGATGATCCGAGCCGCTCAATATGATCATAACGTGATTTTAAGGGTACCCGCGAGAAATTAGCACAAAAAAAGACCGGAAAGGGCTTGATCCGAGCTTTTTCTCTTTTTTTTTTGTATTTTATCAAACGGTTCAAATAAAAACTACTAAATCAAGCCCTTCCCAGTCCTTTTTTTTTTTGGTTGATTTTTCGCGAGTCCCCTTAAAATCATGTTCTGAACACATTGAGCGGCTCAGATCATCAAAATTTGATCAGAAAAGTGGAGAAAATGGGACGTCAGCATTTTATTTTAAATGAAGACACTCTAATAAGAAGGGGAATAATCAAAAGTTGCCACACTCTATAGTTTATACCAAGCACAACACAACACAAGAAAATATTTTGCAAGAGCATCTTTCAGCCAAATATTCCACGCCGGTTACTCGGTTAGGAACTTGTATGGGCAAGTTTAACAACATCCACTATGGAATAATCAAAAGTTGTCGTATCATCTTTTGATTATCCATTTAAGAGGTTACTAAGATTAGTAATGTAGAGGTCCACAATGGTACAATCAAAATTGAATAACCAAAATTTACCACATCACCTTTTCAACTTATAAAAATCTAGAAATTGTGACATAGAAACTAATTTTTTTAAAATAGTTTTCAAACTAATAAAAACAGGTTATTAAAAAAGAAAAAATAGTTTTTTGAAAACTTTGATTTAAAAAAAAAGTTTTTGTGAATAAGTTTAAAAAAATAGTTTTTGAATAAAGAACAGTTTTTGAAAAAAATAAAAAACGATTTTTTTAAAAGTATTTTTCTTAAAAACATGTTGAAAATGGAAGAGAGAAGGTTTTTATGTAATAATGGTGTACTTGATTGAAGAAATATGGGGATAACTAAATTTGATTATTGGCAAAAAGTTGTTAGTTTTTATTATCTAAGGCCATCCACAGTGGTATAATCAAAAAAGGATAACCAAAAGTTGACACATCAGCTTTTGATTATTCACTTAAGAGGTTTGCTAAGCTTAACAATGTTGAGCTTCACAATGGTCACTCTTAGTCAATAACCAAAATAAGGGTCCACTACAATTTCACTTTCTCTCCCCCTCTGTTTCCGGTCATTTACTTCCCTCCATCTACAGTTTTTTTTTGGCAAAAATATATCGATTCTCTCTCTTAATTTTGGGGGAAAATCGGTGACGTTCTTTCCTCCTATTATGAATTTTTTTAGGGAAAAAAATAGTAGAAATGGAAAAAAAGAGTGAAATATCTTAATCCGGCGATGATGGGTTGAATTGTAGATGATCGAGAGATATGAGCTTCACTTTTTTAGGGAAAGAAAGAGAAATAGTTTGTGAGTGAAGTGAAGAAAATATAGAATAGGCGAAGAAGAGAAGAAAAAAATACCAATTGAAACACGCGGGTATATAAATTTTGGAACTAGTTAACTTATGTGGTGTGGAGTCCACAAATTTTGATTATTGAAAACTGTTGCTAGTTTTGGTTATCCAAAGTTCAAAATTTAATTATTTCTAAGGATGTTGCTAAGTTTGATTATACCATTGTGAGCCATCTTTTGCACAAATATTGTTTACTTTAAAAATAATTGGCTTTTGATTATACCACCGTGGATGGCCAATGGCCAAAATTTGTGAGTTGTTAAGAGATTGTTAAGTTTGGTTATTCCAATGTGAGCTCTTTTGTTAGCAAATGTTGTTAACCTTAGCGCTATGGATGCTCTAAGGAGGGTCATTGCGCTAGTTGTCCCTCTTAACCATTTATTGTAAAAAATATATATATATATATTTCAATAATTAATCTAAGAGGAGAGAGAGTGGAGGGACGATTGAACTCCTAAGATTCAAGAATTCTCAAAACCTCAAATATTATAGTTAGGATATAATCCTAGTAAATAATCATGAAATAACAAAAATTCCCATTCCCAAACTCGCAACCTTGAAATAAAAATCATGAATCTTTCCCTGGTTGAGCACAAGCCCCTTGATTAATAACAGTGTTGAGCACACTATTGTGGGTTTCTTGTGGGCTTGGCAATCTCTCTGTTTTAATCAAGATTACAACCCACAAGCAACCTCCATTCCAATATCATATCTCAATTTAGACACACACACACACAGAGATCTAGAGAGAGAGAGAGAGAGAGAGGAGGGTAGGTGAAGGGTAGCTTTCATAAAGGTATTATTATTATTGTCAAAATTTGGGCAATTGCTTTTATTATTTGGTTTTGTACAAGAAAGAGACCCTACATTCACTAAATTTTAAAGGGAAATTAATTGGGAAAATAGACCCCACAATTTCTAATTATTAGTATCAGAACTTTGTAACCGACCCTACCCACTTGGCATAGAAAATATAGATACAATAGTATGATATGTAGAACACAATGATTGTGAATTAAATTAAAATAACCATCACAGAAATTAAAAAAAAGGGGGGAAATTATTATTATTATTATTATTTGGATTTTAGAAATTAGTGGGTGTTGGAATAACCTAAACAATGGAGATGGAGCCTATGTGCTCAAATAAGCCAACTGATTGGGTTTTTGTTCTTGGAGTGGGGTTTGGTTCTTATTAGTGTTGTTTATTTTTACTTTCTAACCAGAAAGAGGAGGGTTTTATTTTAGATTGAGAGAAGCAAAAAATCCAATATACTAGTTCCTCATGTGATCCCTCGTGTGACACAACATTGCGGTTTATTGGTTAATGGCCGTCAATTTATCGTATGACAAATATGCTTCGTTCAAATAGATCCCCATGTTCGGTCGATATAGTTTTTTACATGATTGAGATAAACATTGAGCTTATAAATGAATCGATAAGATCATCAAACGAAATGGTGGAAAATTGATGCAGCGCAGCCTCCTTTTACGAAACTATTTGCAAGAAGAGATCACGAATTTGCTTATGTTAAAGATTCTCTCTTTGAAACACAAACACGAATAGAGATAAACTCTCAATTTTTCATTAATTCAATATCAAAAGCTCCCCTCCCTAAGGCTTACAATGAAATATAAATAGGGCGATAGAACCCTAACAACTTAGGAAACAAAGGAAACAATTAGGGCTGAAAATCAAATACTAGAAAGAAATCTAAGGTTGCCAAAACAAGCGGCAACTAAAATAGAATTTCCTATCAAAAGTTATTAGCAATCTAAATAAAAATGATTTAGTTAATATTCACTAAATCTCCTCTCAAAAGGAAACAGGACATTAGTGAATATTAACTAATTTAGAATTAGTGAATATTCACTAGTGAAACCAGTGACCGTCAAAAGGAAACAGGACATTAGTGAATATTAACTATTCTAGAATTAGAGAATATTCACTAATTTAGAACTAGTGAAACCAGTGAACATTCTGCAGTTGTCACCCCGCTCCAGTTTGGGTTGGGCTGTGCTCGGTCCAGTCGCTTGAGAAACGTGGACGTGACCCGCTCTACTCCATTCTGCATCAAAAATGCTACAAAGCGTCACACGAGGGATCACAAAATGAGAGGATCTCTCTGTTGCAGACAGAGTAATAATTTATTAAACAAATAGCGAAAAACAGGGAAATGAAAACCAATCATTTTCCATATACATTCACTTTCTCCTCTTTTCTTTCTAAAACCACCATTTTAGATCACTTCATATTAGGGTATGTGATCCAAATAAGTCAAGCCAACTAGACGAGTTGAGTTTTGTTCACCCTCCACTTAAGAAGGTGAACATTACCCTATTTCCTATTGGTTGAAATTGTGTGGATTCCATAGAGATGTCATGCTTACCAAAAAGTGTATTGCCGGGGTGGGACCTATTGGTTCAACCAATAAAATGTAGGGTAATGTCCACCCTAAACCCTCTTTTAAGGAGGGTGAACAAAATTTCCATTTGCTCATTTTTCGGTTTTCATGTCAGTTTTTGGTTCATACAGCCACAAATTTAAAATGAAAAAAGAGAGGATACATTTGATAATTTTATCATTTTCAAAAATGGAAACATGTTTTAAAATCGGATAATTTTCCTTGTTTGTTTTCTTTTGCTGAAAAATATTAGTATTTCATCTGGTTTTTTTTTTCAAAAGTGAGAGAATTGTAGGAAATGATTTTGCCACTCTTTTTTTTGTTAACGTCACTCCCTTGCAAGTGCATTTTTGCACCAAAAATGCACTTGCAGGGGAGTGGCGTTAACAAAAAAAGGGAGTGGCAAAATCAGCAGCCAAATTGTATTGATATAATCGTCCAGCGACATTTACATAATGGAAATTATTACAAAGAACTTAGACAAAACCAAACTAATCATCTAAAAGTATAAATTAGAGGGTTGTTTAGAACCATAACCAAAAGGGTTATGCTTCGCACTTCTCGATGTATCAAAAGAGAGGTCACCCCAAGCGTAGGGCATAAGCGTCTGATTGAAGCATAATAAATCCGGTAGTCCGGGATCGTACCCAAGAGATAAATAATACGGCTTTTCTGGATTGTAGATGCGAGTATGGTTTCCGGCTTTTAGTCAGCCAACTTGGTTTTTCGTATGCGGTGGAAAGTAAAAAGGCTAAATTAAACGAGAATAAACTAGATAAAAGGAAGGTTAGGTCTAGGAATTACTAGCGCCCACGACTCGAGCTAAACTACATTTTTCACCCAATACACGGTTTTACCCGGAAGATAAGAAGGTTCGAAAATCAAGCTAGCTTTAGAATCCATTTAGCAAACACCTCGAGCGACCGAGCTCCAAGCATCATGTGTGGTGAGTAAGCGAAGCTCTCACCTACACATGATCAAGGAGGTTATCATCTCGGTAATTTGACAAACGAATCCAAGCCCCACATCAATTTCCAAAACAAAGTTGCAAACTTTTTGGTGAAAAATGCAATTTTTACTCAAGCCATGGGGTGCTAGTCACCCCATGACCCAACCTTATGAAACTACTCACACATATCTAAAAAGATAAGAGCAAGCAAAAATCTACTTATCATAATTGTAAACACAACACTAGAAATAAACTAGCTAGAAAGATAGATCGGGAGAAGTTAAACAACTTTAATTAAAGAGAGGGTAGCAAAAACTTACTTACTTAAGTTGAAAATGCAGAAATTAGAAGCTGAAAAAGCAAGAACACTCAAGAACACGAAGAACAATTCAAATCTAGCTCTAGATCTAAAAAACGGGTACAAATCTAATTTCCTACGTGTTTGTACAAAATGACATCATAAAGTATTTATAGGACCAAGGACGTGGATGGAATATTCCTCGAAGATGCTCTGAAAAATCCCCGTTAAGGCCTCGGTACCGATGGCAATGGCCTTAAAATGCATTTAAGCTCTCGGTACCGATGTCCAGGATTTCAGCCATCGATGGCGAGGCCTTATCTTCTGTTGACTGCTTTGACTGTAAGGCCTCGGTACCAATGTCCAGGATGTCAGCCATCGATGGCGAGGCCTTATCTCCTGGCCTTGACTGCTTGCCTCCTGGCCTTGACTTTGCTTCTTGGCTTGGTCTTGGCTTTGCCATCGGGCCACCTTGGCCTTGCCTTGGCCATCTTGCTCTTGGCTGCTTCTGCCCGGGCAGACTTGGCAACGGGCCGCGCTTGTGTGGCCAACGGGTCATCTTTTGGGCTTTGAATGCCATTGGCACGCTTTGGTCTTTTAAAATACCTGAATAAAGGGTTTCTCTACAAAACAAAGCCAAAACACCTTACGAGCAAAAGTAACTAAAAACAACTAATTAAATAACAAAAGTAACTAAGACTAGACACTAGCGCACCCTTTATTACATTGTCGGGTGCTTATCACCCCCCCCCCCCAACTTGAGGTTTGCTAGTCCCTAGCAAATAAGACACGAAAAACAGAAAACTAACAACTTGCAATTCCCCCGCTATCACAACTTAGAACATGCTCATCTTTGAAACCTAGCAAGAGTTCAAACAATCCAATGTTTTATTTCCTTTCTACAACTCACAGTTTCAGTTTCAAACTAAACAGGCCAAGTATAAGCAAGTTAAGAGCAAGCTGAAAAGGTTCGTGTCCTCGAACAATGGGAGGATACGGGACACGAAACCTTGCGAGATCAAACTAAACGATATCCACCAAAGAGTGCTGGATAAACAGGCAATAGTGAAAAACAAATACTATGCCTCAAACAACTACAGCACTTATTCAACAGAATTGAAAACTAACAGATGATTATTGGATAACGAAAGGAAAGCAAGCTATACAACTAATCATGCAAATATCAGACAGTCAATCATAAAGGAATCCAAGCGCGCTAAGGATCAACTAAGGACTTTTTTAAGCTTCTAATGACCTTGGTTACAAAGAACAGGTTAGCACAAAAATGGGCGACGGTCTTTTACTAGCTTGGTTAACTACCCGAATGGCCGCCGCCAACACAAATGAACCAAGTCAAGGCCAAACCGACTAAACCAATATCAACCAACTACTAACTAATGAGAAACTACTACCACCAACTCCTTCACAACTAGTCACCATCCTCATCCGGCTTCACACGGTATTGAGCCTCGAGTTCCCCCTTTTTATTGAACTTTTTCTCCTCCCGAATGAATGCTAGCCCATAAGCCAAACCAATTCTCTCATAAAAGTATTCAACCCTCTTTTGAATTCACTTTTTCTTTTTCATAGTATTTCTTTGATTCTTCTTTTTTTTCTTTTCTTAACCTTTGAGAAATCGGGTCATTTGAGGTAAGATTTGAAATGAGAGAGATATTGGAGCCAATTTTGGAGCTTTTTGGAAGGGAACATGAAAATTTGGGTCTTTAACTTTTGTAGTAAGGGAGGAAAGATAGGAAATCATGTATCAATTTTTCGCCTTGTTGCATACCAACCACTTCAATCACATATCACAACACCTCCAAAACACCTTTGAACAATGAACACATATCCCAATAACCCTCCAAACAACCGGTCGCCTAGGTTAAAGCAAAGAACGGGAGAAATAACAGGTTGCAAAATAGGACAAGGTGACTCATATGTGGTGTGATCATGCAAAGAATGCCTTGTATCTTCTCCTAAGTGCGCTTTAGATTCCAAAATGATTGAAAATCGACATTGAAAACACAACTAGAGATAGACATGCGATTATTCACCTAACTACGAGCATTTTATTGAATTGAAAAGGTGGGGATATGGCCAAAACTTGCTCAAAGACTTAACTCAAAACCTAACCGTTCAATCTTCAACTAAGCATGCAAATTTGAGAAGCACCGAATTTCTTAGGATTGTTACGAACTCTTGCCACCTTTCAATTATTGAGCATGCAACAAGTTATGAAAGAGAACTAAAAACATGATAAAAGGAAGAATTTGCAAGTAAAAACCTTTATTTATTTTTGAAATTTTCAATTTTCTCATTTTTTTTTTAAGACTTTTCAATTTCTATTGTTTTTGAATTTTCAAATTTCTAGCAACTAGCAAACAAATAGCACATAAGCTAACCCCTCCCCCCAACTTAAAGCGATGCTATGCCCTCATAGCATTAGGAACAAGAGCGAAGGAAGGAAAGAGTGCGCGAATGTACCGTCCAAGGGGAATGTCAACCCCTAAATACCTCGACCAAGTAGGAGGATTTCATGTCAATTGCTTGCTCCAGTCTGTATAGATGCTTCCAGGGTTTACTCTTTCGGTTTTGCCCACTCGAAACCAAAGCTAGTCACACTGGGCCATATCCAAAGCTTTATCGGACTAATAACCGCGGCGCATAGCCGCACCCATGCTTAGGGCTCCTGAATGCCTCACTCACCCCGGCTTTAGACCCAAACTACCAAGGCTGGTGTGGTAGCAAATAAACCCTGCAGAAGACTTAAGAGGAAGACTTTCCACAAAACAAATGACATTAGTACCACCGGCCCGTGTTATCCGGCTTCAAACCAAACCAAAATTAAAACAGAAAAACAAAGAAAAACACAAAAGATCATGCAAAACGATTTAGAAAATGCAATACATAATGCAATGCACCACCCGATCCTCACGCGATCAAACGAGTCATACTTTTCTTCCCATTCCTTACCGGTGGGGTAAGCAATGGGTGGCTATACTAGACCGTTGAAAATTTGTTATGCTAGCGCCCGTAATAAAATTTATCGCTCGACCTCGCCAAACAATGAAGTTCAGCGTCCCCTACGATCAAAACAAAGCAAGATACAATACAACCTAGGTGCACTCCAGGCAATATCACACCTCACCCATAGACCAAAATTGCCACTGATAGGGGCCTATTCAGAGAGCATGGATCATTAACGACAAACTATTACCAAGAAGAACTAATGAAAGCCCTTTTTACCCTAACACATTGGTGAAATCTTTTCATGTGAAACATCTCCAAGACTTTATTCAAAACAAGAAACACATAACAAACCTAAACATGCATACTAAACAAAAGAAAAGAAACACGTAAAAGAAAGAAAGAAAACACATATGTACAGTATTTACACATTCAATATCAGAACTCGGAGCGTCAAAGTCACAGCTCGACTCCGCCAAACAATGAAGTCCAGCGTCCCCTAAGATCGTAACCAGGCAAGCAACACGATAGAGCCAAGTGCGTAAGCACGGGAGTATCAAGGCCTAACCTAAGGATCTATACCGCCCCCGTTGGGGCTAATCTGGAAGACGTGAGTGTTTAACTGTGAATTACTCCTATCAGAAAAGCTAATTAAAGCCCTATGTCACTGATATCAAATGATTGCCCTTCGAACCGGAGCTGGGCACACGATCCTTCTTTTAGTAGCGGCGTGCGGAGCTACATATACCCAAGTCAATGGTGGGTGCCCCATACAATTAAGTCAAGGGGCCGGGTCCGACAAACAGTTAAGTTCAGTGGTTACGCTTTCGCTCCCCGTGCAAACATAAAGAAACAAACTAATCAACCGTGTAAACTGGATTGATCAACTCCTCATCCGGCTCTCCAACCTCGAAATTGCCGAGAAATGGTTTAAGCCTTTGTCCATTCACTTTAAAAGATTGACCATTACTCGGATTCATAACATTAACAGCACCATGAGGATAAACATGCTCAACAACATAAGGACCAATCCATCGAGAACGTAATTTACCGGGAAACAAATGAAGCTTAGAGTTGTATAGGAGTACCTTCTGTCCAATCTCAAAGTCTTTCCGGTGAATTCGCTTGTCGTGGAAGGCCTTGACCTTTGCTTTGTAGATGGCGGTGTTGTCGTAAGCATCTCTTCGAATCTCTTCAAGCTCGTTGAGTTGGAGCTTTCGGTGCTTGCCGGCGGCCGATAAACGATAATTCAATGATTTGATAGCCCAAAATGCCTTATGTTCAATCTCAACCGGAAGATGACATGCTTTCCCATAAACCAAACGATACGGCGAAGCTCCCAAGACAGTCTTGTACGCCGTGCGATAAGCCCAAAGTGCATCATTCAAACGAAGACTCCAATCCTTCCGGTTAGGGTTCACTGTTTTCTCCAAGATGTGCTTGATTTCCCTATTTGCCAACTCCGCTTGCCCGTTTGTTTGAGGATGGTAAGCCGTGGAGACTTTATGATTGATCCCATATTTCCTCATCAAGGCCTCAAAGGTCCGGTTGCAAAAGTGTGTCCCTTGGTCACTTATGATCGCTCTTGGCATCCCAAATCTTGAAAGAATATTGTCCTTGAGAAACTCCACCACCACCTTGGCATCATTGGTACGTGTTGCAATGGCTTCCACCCATTTTGAAACATAATCAACCGCCAAGAGGATATACAAATTCCCAAAAGAAACAGGAAATGGTCCCATAAAGTCTATGCCCCAACAATCAAAAATCTCAACAACAAGAATGTTAGTGAGTGGCATCTCATCCTTCCGAGTCACACTCCCAAGCTTTTGGCAACGTTCACAAGCGACGCAAAAGAGATGAGCATCCTTGTGCAAGTTGGGCCAATAAAATCCACATTGCAACACCTTGGCGGAAGTCTTCCTCGAAGAATAGTGACCCCCACAAGCTTCCGAATGGCAAAACTCGAGAATCCTTTGTTGGTTCGAGTCCGGAACGCAACGGCGCACGATTTGATCTTGGCAATACTTGAAAAGATAGGGGTCATCATAAGAAAACATCCGTACTTCATGAAGGAACCGACGACGCTCTTGCGGGGACCAATGCGGTGGTAAGAGACCCGTAGCCAAATAGTTCACTATGTCGGCGAACCATGGGGTACTCGAAATGGCCAACAATTGTTCGTCCGGAAACGTGTCTACGATAGGAAGACTCGGCGTAGGATCCTCAAATTGTAACCTTGATAAGTGGTCGGCTACCACGTTCTCCACACCCTTCTTATCTTTGATGGACAAGTTGAACTCTTGGAGAAGTAAAATCCACCGTATCAAACGAGTCTTGGCATCTTGCTTTGTGAAGGGGTATTTAAGGGCGGAATGATCGGTGTACACGGTGATCGGGGCTCCAACTAGGTAAGAACGGAACTTGTCAAGTGCAAAGACTATAGCTAACAACTCCTTCTCGGTAGTTGAATAATTCATTTGGGCCTCGTTCAAAGTCTTGCTAGCGTAATAAATGACATACGGCTTCTTCCCTTGGCGTTGTCCCAACACCGCTCCTACGGCATAATCACTCGCGTCGCACATAAGTTCAAATGGTAACTCCCAATCTGGAGACCGCACGATAGGTGGCGAGGTAAGACTTGACTTGAGCTTGGCGAAAGCGGCCTCACACGCCGGTGTCCACTCAAATGGCACATCCTTTGCGAGCAAATGGCACAACGGTCGAGCAATGGAACTAAAATCTTTTATGAACCGGCGATAGAACCCGGCATGCCCGAGGAATGAACGAACATCCTTCACACACCTTGGAGTCGGGAGATTGGAAATAAGGTTGATCTTTGCCTTATCTACCGCGATACCCTCGGAAGAAACGATATGCCCCAAGACAATTCCTTGAGTGACCATGAAATGACATTTTTCCCAATTGAGTACCAAATTCTTCTCTTCACATCTTGTCAAAACCTTCTCGAGATTGGCCAAACAAGACTCAAAAGAGTCGCCAAACACCGAGAAGTCATCCATGAAAACTTCTACGATCTTTTCAACCATGTCACTAAAAATACCCATCATACACCTCGAAAATGTTCCCGGAGCGTTGCACAACCCAAACGGCATCCGGCGGTAAGCAAATGTACCAAAAGGACAAGTAAATGTAGTCTTTTCTTGATCCTCCAAAGCAACCTCGATCTGATTATACCCAGAATACCCATCCAAGAAGCAGTAGAACGCATGCCCGGCTATTCTTTCCAAAATTTGATCGATAAAAGGCAAAGGAAAGTGGTCTTTTCTGGTGCTTGCATTGAGCTTCCGATAATCGATACATACTCTCCATCCTGTCTGAATTCGAGTAGGTACAAGCTCATTGTCTTCGTTCCGTACAACTGTCACCCCGGATTTCTTTGGTACAACCTGGATTGGACTCACCCACTTGCTATCAGCAATGGGATAGATGATCCCAACATCCAACAATTTCAGAACCTCAGCGCGAACCACATCTTTCATGATTGGGTTTAAACGGCGTTAGGGTTGTCGAGATGGCTTGACGTTCTCCTCCAAGGCAATATGGTGTGAGCAAAGAGTTGGGTCGATACCCTTGATATCTGCAACTGTCCATCCAATAGCTTTCATGTGCTTCTTCAACAAAGTAATCAACTCTACCTCTTGGAGATTCCCAAGAGAAGAGGATATAACCACAGGATACGTTTCATTCTCTCCAAGGAAGACGTATTTCAGAGTGTCGGCCAAACCTTCAACTCTAACTTTGGCGGCTCCACACTAGAGGGCAAGACCTTCTTCTCAATCGGCGGTAGCTCCTCAAATTCATCCAACTTCGGGTTCCAAGCATGTAGTGCACAAGCCTCATCTTCATTCATCAAAGCATACAAATAGTTCACTTCGGAAGACCCAAGAAATTCAGCCTCTTCGGCTGTGAGAGCAACCTCCAAAGGATCACTAAAAAGCAGCTCGTCCACATGTTCCTCCACCAAAGAGTCAATAAAACTCACTTCATTCACATTTTCATCATCCCCCATTTGACTGCCGATATTGAACACATTAACCTCCATCTTCATATTGCCGAAGGTCATGTTAAGCAATCCGTTCCGACAGTTGATAACTGCATCCGCCGTGGCTAAGAAGGGTCTCCCAAGGATCACCGGAGTAGAAGTGGCACAAGAGTCGGTCGGAGTCGTGCCGAGAATCACAAAGTCCACTAGATAGATAAACTGACCAACTTGCACCAAGACATCTTCCACTACCCCCCTTGGAATGCGAACACTCCGGTCGACCAACTGAAGGGTGACTCGAGTAGGCTTCATCTCCCCTAACCCAAGTTCTTGATAGACGGAGAACGGAAGTAGATTGACACTTGCTCCAAGATCGAGCAAGGCTTGTTCGATACGCTTATCTCCAATGGTAATTGCAATGGTGGGACTCCCCGGATCTTTGTACTTTGGTGCAATGTTCGTCTGAATAATGGAGCTCACTTGTTCGGTCAAGAAGAACTTCTTTTGAACATTCAACTTCCTCTTTCGAGTACATAGATCTTTAAGAAACTTAGCATAAGAGGGGATTTGCTTGACCGCATCCATAAGGGGGATATTGATCTTCACTTGATTGAATAACTCATGCAACTCCGCATTAAGATTCGGTTTCGCCAAAGCCTTCAAGCGTTGAGGATAAGGTGCCGGTGTTGGAACAACTCGAGGATCCGGTACACTTTCCTTCTCTTTACCCTTTTCCTTCTCCCTTTCTTCTAGAGCTTCCTCACTTGCCTCCTTGGGAGATTCCCCAAGGATTGTTGGACTTGACTGATCAACAGGAGGAGGTAACAAGATAGGATCCAAAGGCATCTTTACTTGGTTGTCTACCACTTTCCCACTACGAAGGGAGATTATCGCCTTTGCTTGCTCGGGGAAAATCACCGAGGAGCTAGCAAAGTGCACACCCTGGGAAGTTTGACTGGATGTTGATTGCGGGTTGGGCTGAGGCTGAGTTGGAAATTTCCCCCTTTCTTGCTGCAATATCCCCACAGTGGTTGTCAATTTGCCCAATTGATTCCGAATATCATTCATCATTTGGGTCTGTTGCTCATTGAAAGTATTCTGGCCTTGCAAGAGGGCACCAAACTGCTCTTCCCAAGAACGCTTAGGGGGTTGTTGTTGAAACTGAGAAGGTTGTTGAAATTGAGTAGGCTGCTGTTGGAATTGACTTGCTTGAGGAAATGGAGCAGGAGGAGCAAACCCCGGCGGAGCTTGAGCTTGAGGAAAACGGAAGGCATTCTGGGCTTGTTGTTTCCAAGGCAACTGTTGAGAAGGAGGTTGCATTTGAGAAGAGCTTCCCTCATTTGATTGACCCCAACGGAAAGAGGGATGTTGTCGAGTCCCCGAGTTGTAGGATTGAGAATAAGGGTCAAATCTTTGCACAGCATGCACCTCTTCTGGGACAATCCCATTTATCACATTCTTCAAGGCAGGGATATTAGGGCAAGATTCTGTAGAATGGCCCACCATCTCACAAATAACACACACTTCTTCCACTTGGCGCTCCACTTGGCGTACCGCCTTCACTTCTTGGGACTGAGCACTCTTAATCTCCAACTTATCAAGTTTACGAGAGATCTCCTCCAAACGTGTTTCAAAGGTCGTATGCTCCGAAATAGAAAACTTCCCAGAACCTGAAGGGCCTTGGTTGAACATCGCCCTATCCCCCGGATCAGCAAGCTGCCAAGTCTGAGTCTTCTCCGCTAGTATCTCATAGAAGTCCCAACCATCTTCTGGTGTCTTTCCCATAAAATCTCCACCACCCATTGTATCCAAGAGTTGTTTGCTCTCTTGAGAACATCCCGTGTAAAAATAGTTAACTCTGAGATATAATGGGAGGTTGTGATGTGGAACTGACATAAGCAAATCCTTGTAGCGCTCCCAATACTTGTGATACGTCTCCCCATCCCTTTGCTTGAACATTTGGATCTGATCAATAAGCAACTTGGCCCTGCTAGCTGGGAAGAACTTTGTAGTGAAAGCATCCTGAACTTCACCCCAATTGCGCAAGGATCTAGGCTTCAAGGAATTGAACCATTGCTTCGCTTTATCCTTGAGAGTGAAGGGAAACAGCTTCAAGCGAGCTTGATCAAGTTGATTCTGAGCAAGACAAATGGAATACAAAATATTTTCGAACTCCCGGATATGCAAATAAGGATCCTCCAATTCCCGCCCCCGAAACTCTGGAATAACCCGAAGATATTCAGACTTGAAGTCAAATGTAGTCCCAACAGTCGGAGTAGGTATAACGATAGGCGACATAGAAGGAGCCTTTTCTGGATTCAGCAAATCACGGAGAGTGCGAACTGGAATTTTTTCGGCCATTGGGCCTTTTCTATTGCAATTTCGATTTACTTTGCGCGGTGGAGAGTGGGCAGGATACGCCCTGACAATGCTACGGATTCTCGGAGGCGATGAAGAACGGTGAAGCCGATTGGAATTTGGGCTCCGATACACAACAGGCATAAACCAACAAAACTACCAACTAACTACCAGCAAACTAACAGACCGGAGGGGCTAGGCCGCCACCTCAACAAGACAAACAGAAACAGAAAGTGCGAGGGGTTATGCCACCGCCTCGGCTCAACAATGCAGATTAAATGAAACTAACTAACTAACTAACTCAATATCTACTCCGGCTTCGTTACACCTCAAGTTTGGCATGAAACCAGGTTAGAGGTATCCACCGAATTAGATACAAGCAACTAACAAATAAACTACTAACTAAAAGAAAAAGAAAGAAGCGGGATACTCACAATGGTTTGTCGAGCCTCCATAAAGCCATAATAAGAAATCCCCGGCAACGGCGCCAAAAATGCTTCGCACTTCTCGATGTATCAAAAGAGAGGTCACCCCAAGCGTAGGGCATAAGCGTCCGATTGAAGCATAATAAATCCGGTAGCCCGGGATCGTACCCAAGGGATAAATAATACGGCTTTTCTGGATTGTAGATGCGAGTATGGTTTCCGGCTTTTAGTCAGCCAACTTGGTTTTTCGTATGCGGTGGAAAGTAAAAAGGCTAAATTAAACGAGAATAAACTAGATAAAAGGAAGGTTAGGTCTAGGAATTACTAGCGCCCACGACTCGAGCTAAACTACATTTTTCACCCAATACACGGTTTTACCCGGAAGATAAGAAGGTTCGAAAATCAAGCTAGCTTTAGAATCCATTTAGCAAACACCTCGAGCGACCGAGCTCTAAGCATCATGTGTGGTGAGTAAGCGAAGCTCTCACCTACACATGATCAAGGAGGTTATCATCTCGGTAATTTGACAAACGAATCCAAGCCCCACATCAATTTCCAAAACAAAGTTGCAAACTTTTTGGTGAAAAATGCAATTTTTACTCAAGCCATGAGGTGCTAGTCACCCCATGACCCAACCTTATGAAACTACTCACACATATCTAAAAAGATAAGAGCAAGCAAAAATCTACTTATCATAATTGTAAACACAACACTAGAAATAAACTAGCTAGAAAGATAGATCGGGAGAAGTTAAACAACTTTAATTAAAGAGAGGGTAGCAAAAACTTACTTACTTAAGTTGAAAATGCAGAAATTAGAAGCTGAAAAAGCAAGAACACTCAAGAACACGAAGAACAATTCAAATCTAGCTCTAGATCTAAAAAACGGGTACAAATCTAATTTCCTACGTGTTTGTACAAAATGACATCATAAAGTATTTATAGGACCAAGGACGTGGATGGAATATTCCTCGAAGATGCTCTGAAAAATCCCCGTTAAGGCCTCGGTACCGATGGCAATGGCCTTAAAATGCATTTAAGCTCTCGGTACCGATGTCCAGGATTTCAGCCATCGATGGCGAGGCCTTATCTTCTGTTGACTGCTTTGACTGTAAGGCCTCGGTACCGATGTCCAGGATGTCAGCCATCGATGGCGAGGCCTTATCTCCTGGCCTTGACTGCTTGCCTCCTGGCGTTGACTTTGCTTCTTGGCTTGGTCTTGGCTTTGCCATCGGGCCACCTTGGCCTTGCCTTGGCCATCTTGCTCTTGGCTGCTTCTGCCCGGGCAGACTTGGCAACGGGCCGCGCTTGTGTGGCCAACGGGTCATCTTTTGGGCTTTGAATGCCCTTGGCACGCTTTGGTCTTTTAAAATACCTGAATAAAGGGTTTCTCTACAAAACAAAGCCAAAACACCTTACGAGCAAAAGTAACTAAAAACAACTAATTAAATAACAAAAGTAACTAAGACTAGACACTAGCGCACCCTTTATTACATTGTCGGGTGCTTATCAGGTTAGCATTCTCTCCAGACAAAGTTTTTGACTAAACGGAACAACCCTAATCTAGACCATACATTGATATACCTTATGGTTCGGATTACCTCAGAATCTCTTACCGGTTAGAGTATTTGAGCAAATCTGAATCATTAATTACAGCGATGAACGATGCAAATTTGAACTATCCCGTCAAGTTCAAATTAAGAACGAGAGAGATAAGCAAAAGGCTGCTAATTTTGCCACTCCCTTTTTTATTATCGTCACTCTCCTGCAAGTGCATTTTGGGTGCGAAAATACATTTATAAAGAAGTGATGTTAACAAAAAAAAAAAAGAGTGACAAAATTATTTCCCTATGCAAAATTTCCCTCTTAATTTATCCTTTGCTGCAGAACCCCCAAATTTAAACGTTCGTAAATCCAAAGGCTTTTCGCAAGAACCAGAGGATGAGACAACAAAAACCAAGAAAGTCAAAATATTCTTTGCTTTGTTTTTTGGAGCCTTTAGCTTTTCTTGGACCCAATGCCCCTCCCCACCTGTCCCTCTCTTCAAATAAACGTTTTCACAAAAACAAGGGAGTTCACTTTCCAAAACTCCTAAATCTGTTCGGTTAAATAAGTCAAGTGGTTTATTTTTTTGTCCTTGTTCAAACTTTTTTCGTATTACTTAGCTTATCATCATTTTTTTGGGAATTATTGCATCCTCATGACAAGAGGAATCTAAAAAGTAAAAAAAAATTGATCGAAATCCAATTTTTTTAATAAAGACAAAAAAAATTGGTTATTTTCTTCTTTATTAAAAAAAATTGGATTTCGATTAAAATTTTTTACTTTTTAGATTCCTCTTGTCATGAGGATGCAATAATCCCCAAAAAATTGATGATAAACCAAGTGATAAGAAAAAAATTTGAATAAGGACAAAAAAATAAACCACTTGGCTTATTTAGCCGAACGGGGAGTCAAGACCATTTTCCAAACAATATGGGAAAATATTTAGGATCTTTGTTGGGCGATTAATTGAATGTTTTGATGAAATGACCTGTCTCGTAAAATAGGAAATAAGCACGTAAAAAATACTACAGTAATATTAGCGGAACATTAGCGGAACGGGGCCTATAAATTAGCTATAATACACTACCCCGCCCTTCAAAACCAACCACAAGTAAATACTACTATATCAAATGGGCCAGGGTGTAAAATTGGATAAGATATGGAAAAACAAAATTTATAGTTTTACATTTGGAAATCAATTTTGTTTTTGGTCAACAGTTTTGAAAATCAATTTCAATATATAATTTTCATGAAGGGAAAAAAAAAAGAGTAGAGATTATTCAGTGCCCTTGGGGCATCAAAAAAGAGAGGAGAGATCATTTCAATATATAATTTTGAGCTTGAAATTGCCTTCTTAAAAAATAAGTACTTATTTCGCGTTGCGAAACATGGCCTTAGCCTCTTCCCACCGCACATTATTGAGGGATTCTCACACTTAATAATGTGATTGATGAGAGGGGCGATGCTTCAAGGGTATTGAATAATATTTCGAGAGGGACCTCTCCCTCTCTGCCCCTGAATCTGAAACAGCCAGACCTAGTTCTAAATTATATTTATGTTATGTGTTCGTCGTTAAATTAAATTGTTACAAGCAAACACATTGGTCTTATTATTTTAATCCTAAATATTTAAAAAAAGATACAAATTTACATATGAAAAATAAACACAGTAAACATTCATGCCAAAGGTAAATAGGGGATCTGAAAAAAAAGAGGGAAAAAATAAAAACGGACTCTTTGTGATTGATGAGAGGGGCGATGCTTCAAGGGTATTGAATAATTTTCCAAGAGGGACCTCTCCCTCTCTGCCCCTGAATCGGAAACAGGCAGACCTAGTTTCAGCACTCCAATAAAAGGGAGTAAAAAAGAAAAGAAAAAAAAGAAAAGTGAAGGAAACAGAGAATATGTCACGTGACCGTAACGGCAATCGAGACGGCACGAGCACCTGCCGTCATCTCCCCCTCCCTCCCATACTTTTAGAACTCTGCACCCATCCTATAAATATTCTCATTTCTCAATTTGTACTTACACACACTTTAAATAAAATAATAAATACTACTACAAAGAAATTAAATCCATAAAATGTCCCCCGTGTTTCCTCCAAAGAAACCGAGTAGACAGAAAGCCCTTGCTTTTAAATTGTTTCCGTTATTAAAATTTTACCAACGCTAGGTACACAAAAATCCGAATACTCAAATGTATTCAGAATCGCTCGACAAAATTAAGTCTTGAACGGCGCACGTGAAAATTCATCAACATCAAACGATTATGGACACGGTAGAATTGTGAGATGGAATGTTTCCGTTTACCCTCACCGGAATCTCACGTTTGGTGATGCTAACTTTACCTATGTTAGTTGCAGTGTCGTGGGTACGGTTTTCTTGATTGAAATCGTTCATTAGGGTATGAATCCCGACGTCTCTATCCGTAACAATATTGGATTAACTTTCATTATCGCAACGATGATAGATGCCTAATATAGATTCTTACATATCCCAGGGGAAAAAAAAAACGGAGAAAAAAGGATAATCGGATTATCCGAAATCTTGGTTATATATACTCTTTTTTTCAATCAAAATATACTCCATTTTTTGTACCTGGAAAAAATTTCCAAAAACAAAAAAAAATCCAAAACTTTTTATTCTCTCTCTCCGAGTAGAGAAGCCAGTCCGGTAACGACCCTGGTTCCTCTCTTCTCACAGCACTTCCGTTCAATCGCCGGAGGCTGCCACGTGTACTTCTTGTCCTTACCTGAATTCTCCACCGCCGACGCAGTCGCGCTCCCGGCGGCGCCGATCTCCTCCCACGACGACGTTTTCTCGCTAAAAATGAGTTCCAGATCACCGCATTCACAATCAACGCAACCACAATCACAAGCAACGGTGAAAGTCTTCACCTCCACGACGGCGTCGTTCGGGGGAGCAACGGAGGCGGTTCTGGCGTGGGGAGAAAGCCATTTGGACCTCATGTACTCGGCCTTCCTCCACGGCGGAATATGCATTCCTTTCTTCCTCAAGCTCTGCCTGGCCGCCTCCGACACGACCGAAATGATCTGATGCAGCCGGTCGGATCCGCCGACGAAAACGTGCGGCAGGGACTGCAGGATCGATTTGTATCCTCCGGTCGACCGAGCGATCTCGAACTCGGATCGGAAATCGATGTCAATAAGGACTCTCTCTCCGCCTTCCCCGATCACGTCTATGTACTCATACTCCCCTGTATAAACAGCCGTATAAATAATTGAGGATTGTAACAATTTCCATCAAATTCACCTGAATTAATCAATAAATAATTATACGCAGAGACAACCTCTCCGTATTTTTATCAAATTATACACAAATGAATTTGAATCAAAATAATAAATTTCCGTTTTAAAGATTTTGCTCGTGAGCGAAATAAAGGCCTGCCTAACTGGTGCTTTTAAAACCTAGAGTCAAGCTCTTTCGAATGTCGTTTCGATCCTTCCGGTGATCCCAGAACTCCCTTAAAATTGGATATAAGCGGTAAGCCGCATTCTCCATTCAAATTCATTTTCAAACTAATCTCCCACCTTAATTCCCCTGGCTTGAATTCCTTCAGCCCGTCTCTCTCCTTCTTCCTTATTATTTTTATCAAATTCAGAATGTAAATAAAAATTGATGCGATCCATTTTTAATAAGCATCGCATCGATTTTTATCGAATTCACAAAAGTTAAGCTAAGAGAGAGGGGTTTACCGGCGGGAAAGGAAGGAGATTTCTCCCAACGCGATTTGCAGATTGACGCGTCGTGACCGAGAAGCAAGAGGCCGTCGGTGACGATTTTCCTCAGATCATCCTTTCGCTTGCAAGCCTTGTTCTTCTCAACGATCTTCGAAGTGTCTGCCAAGAGGTTTCTCTCGGCCACACTCGCACACGGAATCAAATCCTACAGAAACCAACAGATTTTTTTCAGACTAACCGCAAATAACGTGGATATATGAGATGTCAACACAAGCACATCATATTCTAGTCTTCAGATTGTATTCCAAACATTACTCTACAGAAAGATGCAGATTTTTCAAAATGTTTATCGTGTAGTGTCCGTAATAAATTGATTTCACGGCGAGGATTTACCTTGAGCATATCCAGAGAATCGCCAGACGAAGGGGCCGTAACCGAGTCGCCGAAACAACTAGAGACATCGAATTCGTCATCGGAGCTGTCGTTACTGTTCCCGTTGAAGCAATTGCAGCGGTTACGGCCGCACTTGACGGCCGATTGCTTCTCATTGCTCTCTTCTATGAAATTCTGCACCATCTTCGCCAAGCAAACCGAGCTCGGCTCGAACTCGGTCGCAACCGCTCCGTCGTTCCCGTGATCGCAGGCGGCGGGAGTTTTATCCGCCGCCGCCGACGAAGTCTTCAGGACGCCGTCGAAGAGCTTCTTCAAGCGCGATTTCAGCACCGGCTTGGCCGCCGTCGCCGCCGAGGCGTCGTTTCGGATGGATTCTCTATAGAACTGAGGATCGAGAGGTTGAATCTTCATCGGGAAAGGCATTCTTGTACGGCGTCGATTTCGTGTGCTGTTTTCTTTTAGTCAGTGCCGCTCCATTTGATTCAGAGCTATTAAAGGAGACTCTCTGTTTTTTTTTTGTGAAGTCTTCAAAAATCAAAACTGCATGCTTTAATAATTACAAAAATGCAAATTCTCTCTCAAAGCCCTCGCTCCGAACAAGATTAAAGCAATTTTCAGTTCTCGGAACAAATCCAAGTGAACAATTAACTAACACGATCTCAAATCACAAGACGATCACCGATTAAAAGAAAAGGATAAATCCGGTACAGATACCGAATCAAAAAATTGCAAAAACTCTCTGCTTAGGACAAAGGATCGAAGAAATTCCTCGAAAAAAGATGGAAATGGAAAAGGATTACTGCGTTTCCGACTGGGACTTTTCGTGGAAGACGTGACGGCGGTGGAGGGAGACGGCGTCATTTCTGGTTCGCAGGGCCGGGATGTTCATTTTCCGGGCGCCGGCGGTGGGAGCAGGTGTGTGTGTGAGTGAGAGAGAGAGAGAGAGAGAGAATTTTATGCTATTGGATTTGGCGTGTAGTGTTTAGTTTCTGTGAGGAGTAAAAATTATGGATTGGGTTACGGGGAGTTTATATAAATAGGGGGAGTCGAATGGATGAGGTGATGACATGGACAGTGTGATTCGAGGTAGTGTATGACATGGCATAAATAATTCACGCAATTATTATTCAACCACAAACACTCACACACATTTACATTTTTCGGTGGGATCCATACAAATTGAACGTATAGCATGTGTGAGCCCAATGTGAATTCGTGTAAATGTTTATTTTACGCATAGTTTCGGAGATAACTATACTTCATAAAGCACGGGCAAGCACCAATACTTCGTAAAGCAAAAGTGCTGCGAAGATGAGTCTAGATACAGATTAGCCCGAAAATTCATTCGAGGTGTGTGAGCCACTGAACCCTGTAGTTTATAATACCGCATATATAGTTCTCTGAGACAAAAAAGTTACGGACCTAAACATTCGAGCACATATCAGGATAAAAATGTGTTGGAATCTGTTTGAAATGTGTGAACCTCTGCGTTTTCTTTGTGAAAACCATTGATCGAATGGTTCCGGATACGTCCGTGTTCGAATCTGGTCCCTCATAAACAGGGACGGAGTCAGAAATTTCACCACGCAGCGGCGACCGTGCATGCGAGGGAAAAAGATTAATACGCATGCATAATCACGTAAATACATTAAAACTCAAAATAACATAAATACATAAATTGGTTTAACTAAAGTGATCGATGTTGATGTATGTGTCTTGTTTTTTCTTTATTGTTCATCTTCTTCTCTTTCATTCATCACAACTGGACGAATTTGGTACATGGGTTTTAATGTTACTTGATTTTACCAGTCAAAAAACAAAGAATTAGGAGAAGTCTAGAACAACAATTGGAAAAAGACATACCTACAACTTAAATTTCATCAAAATTACTTAGGGTTTCCAAAATCTCTTCTCCTCTATCTCTATTTTCTCGAAATTGCCTTTCAAGTCTTAACAATTGGGGATGTTTGTGCCGAGAGAGAGAGAGAGAGAGAGGGGATTTGGTGTGCCATTGAAATTTTAAGGCAAAAAGAAATAAAACTGTAAAGTACTAAACCCATCTAACGAAAGATGAAAGTTTATTACTCGAATATTCATAATATTAACCCTATAGTTTTATTTTTTGTTATATTTTAGTCTTAGCCTTTAGTAATTAATGTTGGTATCCTCGTAGTTCAAAGGTTACAATTATATTTTGTTTTCAAAATTCTACAAAGGGGCGAGCCTATATAATTTCATAGGAAATTTTTCATTGTTGGATGGGTAACACACGTGGTGTCTGCTCGGCGCATCCAGACCGTCTATTTCGATTTTAGAAAGCTCGGATTTGGAGAGAGAAAGAGAGTGGTGGGGTGAGAGGAGAAAGAGAGTTTCAATCTGAACCGTTCAACAAACTTTTGAACGGCCCGAATGAACTGCTCGGACACCACTTGAACACGGTTACGCGGTACCCACCCGGTGCCCAAAAATTCCTCCTTGGTGGGGGAGTCCGTGTGTTACGCGGAAGTGGGACTCCAATCAATTTGGTTGTGAGGACGAGACACGTGTTTCGTGGACCAACCGTTGATTGGATAAAGTGTTGTTGTTGAAATTACGCGACTACCCTTTAACTGTATTCGGGAGAGTGTCGAAACGCAAACGTTCAGTCCGTTGTGACCGTGGCATCGCCCCAAATTGGAAATATTAATGATTGATGCAAACGTTCATTTTATTAACAAGTACTTGTAAATATTAATGACAATTACTTCGCATCATGCGAAAATACCCTTCAGATTTTGTACAAGTTATCAACCGATTTATTTTCGAAGCAACCAAAAATAGACGAATGGGGGATGATGCTGTGCAGTGGTCTGCGCAGCTCCGAGCCGTCGGATCGTGGATCCAACGGCTCAGATCTTATCTCGGCAATGAACGGCTCTCAATTGTTGGTTGTCGAGATGAGATCCGAACCGTCGGATGCACGATTCGATAACTCGGGGGTGCGCACCTCACTGCACAGCACCAGCCCGAAGTCCAAAATTTGTGAATTGCAATAAACGGATTATTAGTCTTCTGTATATACGGGTTTTTAATCATTAGCTTATTTTTTCCTCGTCCGAGGCTATTTTTGGATGTTTGTCTATTGAGCTCGTCTCGATTAATGATTGATGCGTATCCTGTTATCGCACGCCGTAGATTTTAATTACCATACGGTTTCGCATCGAAACAAAACATTCCGGAACGGCCTCTATTAACGTGCCTCAAGTGTAACAAAAAAGTCCCACATTGACATTTCTGGTCACCTTTAAAATGTCGTATTCCGTTTTCTTTTGATGGACAAAAAAAATGTCGAAATCGCGGTTCGTCGTCTCTTTTAATTCTTGCAAACTTAGCGTAATCCTCTAATTACGTACATGAAAAAAACGGGTAACCACATTTTTCAGAGTCTTGACTCAGACACTCACTTTTTCTTTGATGCAGAAGTTTCTTCTTGAGAAATGCTAGGGGAACAGCAGCCAAGTACAGATCCGTTTTGCGACCGTCTCGGGTCTCACAAATATGATCGAAGTCGCTCATTTTGTTCAAAATACGTTGTTTAAGGTCCCTGTAAAAACTCATTTCAATCCGATATCGGTAAGGGCATTTACGAATCATACAATTTTGCTTCAGAATTTCAGGTAAAAATCTGAAGCAAAGTTGTATGATTTGTAAACGCCCTTACAGATATCGGATTGAGATGACTTTTTACGGGGACCTTAAACAACATATTCTGAACAAAATGAGCGGCTCCGATCATTTTTGTAGGATTCGAGACGGGCGTAAAACGGATCTGTACTTGGCTGTTGTACTTGGGCTACTGTACCCTTAGCATTTCTCTTTATTTTTTGAGATTTTTCCACACGGGCTCTCTCTCTCTCTCTCTTGACTGTTCATTCTCAATAATGCTCTCTCTTGCTTGTAAGCAGTACCTACCTAGGTCGCGTCCTCTTTCGGAACAGTTGAACGTTTTTTTTAAATTTTCGTTCTCAATTTTCAATTTGGAATTGATAATGGACCAGTGCGTACAAACCCTTTTTGAGCCTGTTTTGGGTTTCAAAACAATGATCGAAATTGCTCATTTTTGTTTAAAATGCTCTATTAACGGTTCTTGCAAAAAATAAGCTCAATTCGGTATCGGTAAAAGCGTTTATGAAACATCCAACTCTGCCTTAAAATCCAAGCCTGAATTCTTGGAAAAAGTTGTACGTTTCGTAGACGCCTTAATCGATATCAGATTGATCTCTTTTTTTTTTGTAGGAACAGTAATCAAAATATTTTAAACAAAATGAACGGTTCCGATCAATTTATTGAGACTCAAAACAAGCCCAAAAAGGATATGTGCACACTGTTACAGATGTCATCTCTGTACTAATAGCATCTCTGTTTTCAATTTACGTTCTCATTCTCAATGTTTGTTCTTAGGTATTTCAGGCCCCTAAAGAAAATAAGTAGTATTTTTCTAGAGAATGACTAAAGTGAGAAATAAGTACTTAAAAAATAAGAACTTTAAACGAACGGGGCCTTAATTTCGTGAGATCTTTTCAAAAACCGATTTCACACTTTTTCTTTTTCTGCTGAATTTTTTTAATATTAATCTTAATCTAAAATTTTATACTTTTCCGAGTTCTTATAAAACTCGAGATCAGAAAAACCCTGGACATGGTCTCAAATAAATTTTCTCTATTCATTTATCTCCGCTCATTACTTCCAAAAAAAAAATATTCCCGGGCAGAAAGTTTAGGCAGGGGCCCTTGGTCGGTTGGTCCTACACTCCTACTCCTAGTAATTGCTACACAGAAGACGACAGTTTAAAGATAAAGAACCACAATCGTCAAATTCACAAAAACTCACACCAACTAATTACTGCACGGCAGGTGTCCGTTGGGACCACCAAGGAGTTTGCTTTATGCGTGCTTCACCTTTCGGAGGTGAGAGCTCCTTACACAATCGATCAGGTTTTGATTGTTAGACATACTAATACCTACCCCGCGCACATACCAATTTTGGGTCAAAAAGAAAGAAAAATGATCCGAGCGGCTCATTTTGACGGAATTCTAAAGCAAAGTTGAATGTATCGTAAACGCCCGTACTGATATCCGATTTAATTGTTTTTTTGCACGAACCCATAACAAATATTTGAAACAAAAACGAGCAAGTTGGATCATTTTTTCGGGACTGAAAACTGGTCTGTAAGCATTGGTACGGATACAAAATCGGATACCTTTTATCCTTTCTGGTTGATTCTTGGAATTAAGTCGTAAGAAAATCACAAATCAACAGAAATCAATTAGTTCTTTTTAGTTGTGGAAAAAAATTTGAATCTTTTGACCAAAAAAATACATATTTTAAAGGTTTAAGATTGCACGACGAACATTTATTTGGAAATGAATGGAGTAATTTTTTTTTGTGAATTCGCTAGTCCCTACATTGATAACCTGCCTTTGACCATACTTGGAAGGGGATTAGTTGAACTACACGTAAGCTGACCCGGACACTCGTGGTCGGCATTAGGTTAGGTGTTTGTGTGCGTGCGGCTCCTGCACGTGGCGCACGAAAACCAGCAGGGCCAGACGATTCGTCGTCGCCACATATTCTTGACGCTGGGTGATGCTTCCAATGGACTCTCGCCGCGTTTCCGGGGTCCGGTAAAATTATTCAAACTGGTCCCCTCTTTATTAATTTAATCTGATTAAATTCGATTAGGGATAAGGTTAGTTGGTAGAAACAGCACCACATTTTTCTACTGTCCTCTTGTGACTTGTTCAATTACGTGATACTGGGGGCAATGCCATCGTTTTGGTACGTCGAGAGTAAATGCAGTACCACTAATTTCGGGTCAGCTTGCGCACACCTCGACTAATTTCGGGGCTTCAAAGATAACGACCGGACATAACCTTCAGGGGCCCCAAGGTTTGGAATGTTTGACCTCCATGGAAATGGAACATGTGATCTTATGGACAGAGCCGCCCTAAGGGATTTGGATGCCCAAGGCTAAATTGTGGGGTGGTGCCCCTACATATTTTTAAAATAAAACAATAATGATAGAAATGTTTCTTTATATAACTACTTTAGACTTTATAATGCATGTTAATTATTTTGTCACCAATTTGACTTGGTTTTCAAAAGAAAAAACTGCCCAGAAGATTCGAACTCAAACACTCCATACAAACTAAAATTAACTTACCACTAAGTTAGCAAAGACATTTGTGGTATACTACGAACAAATAATATATATACTAATTTACAAATAATATTGAAGTGCCCCTAAAATTAGAAATTTTTTGGATGCCTAAGGCCCAGGCCTTTTGAGCCTTATACTTGGGGGCACAGTCTTTAATAAAAAATTTATTACTATATCTCTCCACTCATTACTCTAAAAAATCCCCCTCAAAACCCTAATCGAACAAGGCCGCAATAATTATGCTACTTTATATAGTTAAAATTTGTAAAAGGAACTAAAAATTTGAGACGAAGGGAGTAGTTTTCATGTTTAATTCAACTCATCACTCAGACCCTATAATGCTACTAGTATATGGAGTATGAGAGTTTAATTGCATAGCTGTGGGCAACATGCCCTTAAGAAAATGGTGGATCAGGAAGCGCTTACAAACAAGTGCTCAATTCAGAGTCGCCACTTGGATTTGAAGGTCCGACATCCAAGAAATCGAACTTGAAACGCTTGCTACGCTGTTTAATTTGAAAAGGTGAAGGCACCAGTTCATCATAACCATATTTGGATTCGGGAGCCAGGTTACGAGAGGGCCGGGAAGGGTTTTAAGGCACCCCTCTCGCTCAATTTGGAGATCGGTCTTTACTTGAGCATTTGCGATTCTATTTGATTAATCAATTCTTTAGCCATTTAGGGGCGGGGAACAGTTTAAAGGGGATTAAAACTGTAACATATTTGCAGGATGTAATTGATAGCATGGATGAGAAATCAACAAATGGGATAAAGCCCAGATTTTGTTTAACAGAGCAAACCCAATGCACTGTTTTGAATTAACGTGCACAAGAAAGAATCTACGTACACTGATCCAGTTCACGCAGATCATTGCATGTGATTCGACCCTGCGCGCACGAATCCAACATAGGCGGGCGCGTGTTTGCTTTGCTTGCAGCCTCTGTTTTCACCCCTTTCTGGGCTCTAGAAGGACCAGTGCACACTCAGGACCAAACCAAGTAATTTATAATAATTACACTACACAGCTTAAAGGCTGAAAAGCCTAATAAATGAACAAAACACCCCATAAACAGTGTGGGAACAAAACAGTGGCTCAAGGCCAAGTCACCCATGCAAGAGCAACGCACTGAAAAAACCACTGGAACAAGAACACCTGCACCCGCGGGGCAGGAACTTGTGCGCGCCCATCCAAGCTACTTTCTAGTACTTGTTCTCACATGATTGGGGCTTTGGGACATGTCCAGATATACCCCAATTGGTGTTCTAAAAGAACAGAAATAAGTATTGAAATACAAGCTAGCAGTCTTAACATAGGAAAGCAGTAAACTGGTTTTACATACTCACAGTGATGATCTAAAAAGAAAAAAACATAAAAGAACGAGGTCCTTGTCCTCACGCAGATATGCGTGCGCAACTACAGAGTAGCGCGCGCGAGTTATGAACCGATGCACGCAGGTCCCTTGTTCGCACAATTTTTGAATCTTGCTAGCCTTAGGGCCATGACTGGTATTGATTACCAGCCTTGACCCTACTAGCCCCCCTCAGGGATCCGAACAGGAAGCAGCAAATGTTTATACCTTTGTTTGAGTTTGAATGAATGATTGAGCTTTGATATTTGAGGTTAGGGTTTGCAAGTGATTTTTGTGTCACCCAAGATGTGTGAAAATTTGTAACCCTTTGAAAGAGAAACAATGGGGGTATATATAGGGGAAGGGGTGAGAAATAACTTAGCCAGTAAGTCACAAAGCCCTGTAGACCCCTAATCATGGCTACTGCGAGTTGGCAAAAAGGTGATGGGACACCGCTTTGATTGATGCTCACAGGTCATGGACTCGCGCGCGCGAGCCAAATCAACACGCGTTGGTCAACAGTCAAAGTTTGACCATTTGACCAACACCTGGCACTTTGACCCGCGTGCGACCAGCGTGTGCCAGTAGGGTTCTGGTTAATCTAGGGGGTTTCAAACGCTCAAAGCTCAACCACTAATCATTCTCGAGGTGTTCTTGATCTATTTCATCGTTTGGGAAACAAAAACAAAAAACGACAGAAAAAACAATCCAAAAGTCCAGATTGGGGTGTCTACAATAGCAATTAGGGCAGTAGTACATCAACAATAGATGTGTCTTAAGAGTAGTACTGTAGTACAAAGGAGTTTGACGGTTTAGGGTTTCCATTTTTGCATTAAAATCCAAAGGGTGCCCTAGCTAGGTGGGGGCACTACTTTTAGGACAGGGAAAGTTGGATTCATTTTTGGGTAGACTGTTCCTTTGCATGCTTATCTTATCATTGTCCTTGACGATTACCCAAGCAAAGGACATTCCCACAGTTGTTTGTCTTTTTCTTGAAAATTATTCCCCTGTGGAGTGGACTACCACAATATGTCTGGTGAAAGAGGGTTAGGCCATGGCATGTTGCCAAGCACGCCGCTGTTCTTGGCAGCAGTGCTGAGCGGTCCATCTGTCCACTTATCTCGGCAATTAACAGCTTGGATAATAATCCGAGCAACGGATAGTCCAGATTTTAATGCACTCGAATTAGATTCAAGTCGTCGGTGCCGATTTACCTGCTCTAGATCGGTACCAAGCACGGGGTGCTTGGCAGCATCTCCCATTCCGACAGGGCAGTTACACTAACCCGATCTGCTTCAGTGCACAAAAGCATTGTACCTTGCACATGGTACAAAGGTTTTATACACTACAATTTTGGTACAAACAAAAATCAGTTTTGGCATTAGCAACATCTTACTCTCTTCGTCCCTTTTTAAGTGTTCCGCTTTGTAACTCCAACTTATTAAGAAAACATCATCATTACACATTTCACATCAATTTTTACCTCCACTTTCCCTATTTACCCTCTATAGGAACATCATAATTACATTTTTACTCACTTACTTTTCAAAATGGAATCTACTTTAGGGGCAAAATGAAAAATGTACCAACTTTTACCCACTTTTTTTTTTTTTTTTTTTGAACAGTTTTACCCACTAACTTTACAAAATGAACACTTATTAAGGAACAGCCCAAAATGAAATATTGGACTTTAAAAAAGGGACGGATGGAGTAACTTTTTTAGGATGATTGATTTTCAAAATCAAAATTCCTCTTATGGAGACATCGAAACAGGTTGAAATCGTACCAAAAATCAACGAAACAGTGGACAAAAAATAAGAATGCATCAAGTTTAGGCAAAATTTTATCATGCCTGTTTTCAAGCGAATCGACAATGGACTCATGGAAAATATCAATATTACAACAATAAATAAGAATGTATGAGAACTCGTAAAATGTGTGGTGTGATTCTTCATAATTCGACTTTATCTTCGTCTTCACCATTGCGCTATAGACCGTCGTTAGCACATACTGTAACCTATTGACACAAGTACATGTCTCATTCCGATAATAAAAAAAAGGAAAAAAAGTGAATGACTTACTATTGGCAAGTTAAAATTATGTTGAATGCACAATTATCAAAATGATGTTGAGTCTATGTCTTTTTGCCTGATATCAATCCACTTTCTCCTTTTAACTTTCAAACTATACGTAATTAAGAAAGGGAAATTAATTACCTGAAACACTCAAGGTATCCTCTCTTACGGTGTTCTCATGTTATGCCTCTGAATTGTTAATGGTTATATCTTCTTTCCCCTTGAAAAAAATATCTTCTTTCCCCTTATTTAATTTCTCCTATCTCCTAAGAACAAATTCGATGGTTCTGGCCATTTTCTTGAGCTAAATCTATTTTATAACTTGCTACAATACTACTTGGACAAAATTTAGGCTAAGTTCTTCCAATGGTGTGGCAGGTATTTAGTAACAATCATATTTCTCATTCAATCACAACCATTGGATCATCGTCAATTAGCAGAACTATAAAGATCGGCTAATGCACAAAATCAGTAGATTGTTTGCACTCAATAGATTATTGCACACAATCAGTAGATTGTCACATTAGAATCTGATGTGAGCCATTTCCTCAGCCATATTTCACCAAAAGATGGTTGAGGCTGCTAATTATCTATAGTGCATGATCGTAACACATATATCTCGATCTTGAGAAAAGTTTCAATCCAATTTGTCATTTTTTTTTCAAGATATTGGCGCCCCAAAATAATACTAGAGTCCTGCTACACACACAAATAATCTGTGCACAGATTTCGTTGTGGAATGTAAAATATTTTTTTGAGAGTCCCCGTAAAAAATAAGCTCAATCCAATACCTATAGGTGATTCATCCAACCATCTAACTTTTCATTCAGATTTTCGGATAATGAAAAGTTATGTGGTTGGATCGAGCGCTTATAGGTATCGGATTGAGCTTATTTTTTACGGGTACCCTTGAAAAAATGTTTACATTTAATGAACGGCTCGAATGATTTGTGTGGGACCCGTGGTGGGCCCCACAACAAAATCTGTGCACAATCTGTGCACTGATTGTATGTGTGTGTAGACTTTCTGATAATACTAATCGATATCAAATGATATACATATTTATTACATGGATGATGTTCTCGAGAAGCTTCAGAAATTGAATGATTTTGATCAATAAAAAGGACTTCGAAATAGCTCACGAAAGTCTCATGAGCTAAACCATCCAACCCTTTTTACGAACCGGAGAGGATCCAAATTGGTTTTTTTTTCCCCTTTCCTTAAACACTATCGTTGGATGCTTTTTTCCACCTCTTCTTTTGGGTTATGATGAATCATGGAAAGCAAAAGCCTAACAATTAGTGAAACCTAATTACAATCCATAGGTAAAAGATGTGTCACTATTGTGAGTTTGCTTTTTATTGTTTTATACAACTTTAACGAGACATGACTCTTGATGACTCTTTAGTATATTTTCTTTTTCATGATTTTCCTTGGAATTATTGAATTACTTTAGCAGTACTCATTTTTCACCTCTTTTGAGACTTTTGGGAACATGGGCTCGTTATAGGCTTTTGGTTCACCATGCTAACTTTTTCTGACTTTTAGACAAAGTTGCAGACTTTAAGGATTGCATTAGGGACCCCGGTCCCAACCTTTTCATAATTCGGTTTGGCTAAAGGGAATAAATTCTAATCTTAACTTTTTGTTCTTAGCTGGAGTCAGGTCGTAAGGAATTACGTAATTTCTTGTTGATTTTGTAGTCTTGGTGTGGATTGCCTTTATTTGGTCGGACTGGGGAGGAGATCCGTCGAATAACACAATATTTTGGCACTTAATTTCATCAAATAACTTAACCCTTTGGATCCGTAGAAAAGAGAGTACCGCGTACAAGTTAACCAAATGAAAGATAATTACCTTACATAATGAGAAAAATCAATAATTTTATGTTCGAGCATACGAGATTTATGGAAAAATTTGGGTTCGCGACAAAAATTCTCAATTCTCTTAGTATTATTTATTTGATTAGGTGAATTGAAGAGGAAAATCACTGTGCTATAGATAAATGGAAGAAGTGATTAGTGAAGTCATAAGGGCCACGACAAATTTTTGAAAATCCAGGGTCCGTTTTATTAAAGTGAAAATGATAGAAAATGCAAGAAAGAGAAAATGGTAGAAAGTGCTAGAAACTAAATTTTCTTGTACAACTCATTTAAGCATGGTTACATGACTCTCACTTTTTTGCTAAAAATACAGGAAAATTTTATTTTCTTGTGAAAATTGCCACCTCTTATGACACTTGCCATTATGCCTACAATTTTTTTTTTCCTTTCCTACTAAGATGCATGTTGTATATTAAGAGTAAGCTAGTAACTATAAGCATTTTCTTACAAAAATCTTACGAACTTTTCTTTTTAAACAAACATGAAGAACAAAATAAATTTTCTTTTATTCCACTTTCTTTCTTTTTCACTTTATGGCGTACATTTCTTTCTAATCAAACAGGCCCGATTTGATTAATACACTTATGTGGAATTTCCTTCCCTTTTCTCTGTTTTTTTTTTTTGGTTTTTTAAAAAGGCAATAATTTGGTTCCTCATGAAGGGGATTTGCTTTGCCTAAATAGTGGCACTTTTTATAATAAAAGTTGAGGAGGTTTAACGGATATTGATAGTGGGGCCATCTTTATGTTTATTGCTGCTTGGCAGATGAGATGTCAAAATCCAAGTGGATAATCCCCACCATAGGGAGTATAATACCTGTTCAAAAAAAGGGAGTATAATACTATGGGTACCGATTAAACCTGTACCAAGTATGTACAGATTGCATTGTGAGTTTTTTGGATCCAACGTAAATAATTCGAGTTGTTCATCCATTCGAAAATTAGCTCATCGGAGAGCTGCAAGTGTTTGATCGATCCAAGTGTCCAGCTTATGTATTTCAACATCGATGATCCTGAATTTTAAATGAAAAGTTGTACAATTGAATCAAACATTTACAATTATTCGATCAAGCTGAATCTTTTAGCGTATAGGCTAAAAATTATTCTAAAATCTATAAACGGCTTGGATCGATTACTTTTGTGAAACCCAGGTCCCCCAATGAGATCTATACACTATTGGTTGATCGATCGGTACCGATAGTCAGATTCATAGTGATCCTGTGATCGAGTTTCCCTACAGGACTAAACGAGATAAAAAGTCTTATTTCTTTTTGTATTTTGTGAAGAAAAATAAGCCCTTTTCGTCCATAGGTAAATTCAACCTTCTTATTCACGTTTCCCAACAACACCACAAGCTTTGGTCTTGAATTATTGAGTACTAGAACAACAATGGACTGTACGAGCAACTTGAATAAATAGCATAAGGAAAAATAAATAGTGGCAAATGACAGTCAAGACGTGGGTCTTAGAGGTTTGCTCCCTCAAAGGTCTCATGTTCGAAATCTCTCGGTGCTACCAAGTCCTTTAGCGTCAGTCCACACGGAGCTTTCCCCTAACTTAAATTAAGTTTTGGTTATTGTTTCTCTTTCTTCAAGAATCAGCCAATATACGCGTAAGCTGGCTCTGACACCAGTAAAACCCTTGTACTTTTCTTGAGGTCTTTCTCGACATGTAGTATATTCTTCGATGATTCGTTTGTATCATATACAAATGCTCATCTATTATGATCATAAACAAAAGTAGATTATCACCACACTGACTGGACCATTGTGAAAAGTTGCACACCTATATTTGGGTGGTTTTGGTATTGATTCAGAATTGGGTACCCTCATCAACCCTTTAATGAGAATATAATCCTATTGGATAAGTGTGGTGGCCTACCAAAGTCCTTCGTTAGGATTGGACTAGGGTAGGGACTTTTAGACTTTGGGGACCTCTGGACCTATTCCAAAGCCTCATGACTCCATTCTAGTCCTACCTTTGTGAGGTCACTAACTTTGAGTTGGTTTTCAGTTAACTCTCAAAAAAAAAAAAAAAAACATTTTCTTTCTGCTTTCCTTATTTTAAGAAACAATATTAACGTTCCAAAAGCGCTCTGCATATCGTTTTTAAAATTTTTTTTGGCAGAAATATTTTGAAAAATATGAGAAAATATGCGTTCCTTTTCGTATTCAGTGAGTCGGTAAGTTTTAAAAGCATTCACCAAAAAAGGGTTTGTGTCTTCGTTAATAAGCAAAAGTTTTAATGCACTTGCATTTCAATAAAACTGTAGGTACCGATGAGAATTAATGTACCAACCATGTATAGATTGGCATGGGGCCCATTTATGGGTCTCACACAAATAATTCAAATTGTTCATTAATTTTAAAATATTTTTTCGAGTGACTTTATGAAAAATCAACTCCATTTGATAGTTGCAAGTGCTTGATTTAAAGTACCAATTTTTCATTCAGAATATACCTGTAAGTCAGCCTCGCGTGCTGCTCTGTACATTGTCGGTATATATTCTCATCGGTACCGGTAGAATGGTTCCTAGCAATTTCTTATGTTCCTTTTTTGTGCATTTTCCAAAAAAAAAAAAATACTTGATTTTTTGTTGTCCTTATTCAAAAACAATTTGTATTTGTTTGTTTCGAGTGCACTAGTTTCAGTAAATCAATCTGTAATAAGAACAACTTGACTTTTTTGTTGTCCTTATTCAAAATGTTGATTTACTGAAAATCTAATTGAGTGGTTACTTGAAGATCCCATAATGTATATTGGGTCTTTCAAGAAAATTATATATTTTGAGAGACTATTCTAATTGATCCATAAAAAAAAGTAAAATTTTATTTTCCCTCGCTTAAGTCAAAAAATTCGAATTATATTTGGTTTAGTATTATCATTAATTTTTTTTGTGTGATGGTGACAACATTAATTTGTAGAACCAATAGTTAAGACCTCGGTGTCAAAGGAATGTGGCCTACCCCATTTTTATTTGCATAAGAATTTAAGATAATGCTATTGTAGTGTTTTTAAAGAGAGAAAAAGCCCCTTTCTAATATATATATTTTTTGGTCAAGCAGCAGGAGAATACAAGTCTACGAATTATATGATACTGTAAATAATTTTATAATCACCATAAATCCAACCCAACTACTAGCCCCATTAGGGAGAGAAACGATTCCCAATAATTTCACAATCACTATAATTCTAACTCAATTACGAGTCCATTAGGGGGAAAAAAAAATCTAACAAATATAAAAGGAAAGAACACTTACGTGAAGGTGGGGATATTCGAACTTTTGACCTTCTAAAGAGATTCAAGAGTCTTGACCAACTGAGCATGTTGGTTCTCTTCTATTAATTCATATATACCTTACAATAATGGAGTCAGTTCCAGTCCAGTTATTTTATGGTCCAGTACGGTCCAGTTTTGAGGCCGTTGTGGGCCCCTCTCGTGCACACAACAACGATCGGAATCGTTCATTTCGTTGAGCTCGTCGAGTATGTCATCCACGCAAAAAATTAGCTTGATCGAACATCAATAGCCAATAGGTACATGAACAAAATATATATGTACAAGAAAAAAATTGGGCAATTATTAGTTTCAGCTTAATTTTTGTCATCGCATCTTTCTCGTACAACTCTGTTTCGTTCATGCACTATTGATGTTCGACAGGCTAATTTTTTGCATGGATGACATAATCGACGAGTTTAATAAAATGAACGATTCTAATCGTTGTTGTGGCCCCGGGAGGGGCTCATAATTGCCCAAAGCTGGATCGGACTGGACTGGACTTGAACCTTACAATAACGATCACAATCTCATTGTCGTATGCTCCGGTAGGAAATTTATAGTACTAATTATAAACACAAATGAGATTCCTTAACATACAAATAAATATATTAAAGAAGATAATATTAATTAAGGAATTCTAGTGGAGTGATGTCACCCACAAGAAAATCATGTAATCAATCCTTAATCTCTCCAATCAACCTTTGTGTACTGAATTAGTTCACCGACCAAATGCTAACTAATCGTCAATCTTTTTCTTAATTACTACTCCGTATTAGATAATCCAATAGATAAAGGCTGCTGATTTTGCCACTCCTTTTTTTTGTTAACGCCACTCCCCTGCAAGTGTAAACAAAAATACACTTGCAGAGAAGTGGCGTTAACAAAAAAGGGAGTGACAAAATCATTTCCCGAGATAAAGGGAGAACTCTTTTTAATCCAAACCGGTCACAATTAATGTGTATCTTATGTACATCTGTTTTTCTTATTAGATTTTTGAAAAAAAAAACAAAAACAAACAAAAAACAAAGAACAAAAAAAGCCACACTGTAAAACACGACGAGTAAAATATCATTGTGGAAACTTAAATTGACCCGATATTTTTTATTTCAGTGCCAAAACTACATTGCTACCGAACTAACGAACGACAATATAATTTTGGGATCGAATTTCAAAATGAATTTCATTCGATCGTGTAGTTTACCCGCGTCGAATCGACCGACTTGACTTTTTAAAAGCATTCGATCTACCCGTCGAGCTCTACAAATCAAAATTTTGAACGCGAGATGAATTTTGTTGTGGGAGCACAAACAAGGCCTGCTCTCTACTTATATCACAATATTTGAAGAAAGAGGAGTTCGGGTTTGTTCTCAAAATCTCTTTTTCTTCCATGGTTTTCAAGAATCCCTCTCTTTTTCTCTCGTTTTTTTTTTTATCTATGTCAATATCTATGTTCACTCATTATTTTAAAATCCGTCGTCAAAACCTTTACCAAACAACCTTTGTTTGTATTGGTAACAACAAAGTTGGTGTTTGAGACATTAAAAAGTGTCAAACATTAAAATTAAATGGCGATAATGAGTGATGAGGACATAAAGGTGTTTGATAAGGATAGGTATTGTGAGATGACGGCACTCTTTTAATTCATCTCCCAATCGTAAATAATAATATTACTATTTTGTATTCACATTAACTATTTTACAAGAGAAATAATTTTCACTCCTATGAATACAAGAAAACGATTGCGTTTATAAAAAAAGAGAGGGTGTGAAAAGAATTACCCTTTCACTCTTTCAGTATCGATTTCGGTCAACTACAAAACCTCGTGCCATTTTGAAAATAAATAAACATAGCACGACTGTGAAATTATTTTTGAGATCTTTACATTTTATATGATTATACACGGAAGTGCTTTATTTTTAAATTCAAATTTTACATGTGCCACGTGGCCAATGCCCCAAGTGTCTTTGTTCTAAAATTAACGTTGTTTTTTTCCTGAAGTGTATTATGGGTTGAAGAAGGAAGTCTAGAGGCTGACGAAATGATGGGCCATGTTTGTGGGCTTTGTAGGTAAAGGGCCCATTGATAGTGATGGGGCACAGTTCATCAGGAGCCGAATCTCTCTCACAGAATATTTTTTTAAAAATGTCAAAAATTGCCGGTTGAGGTTTTCAAAGAAATTAAACCCCTTTTTTTCGGGAATGCAGAGTGTCCAGAGCTAGCTTGCGCGCACATCGTACTAATCTATACAGCCCCTCCGGTAGTTGTTTCACGTGCTTACGGGTGGAGTCAAAATTAAAAAAAAAATGTCAAAAATTGCCGGTTGAGGTTTTCAAGAAATTAATTAAACCCCTTCTTTTTTTTTCCAAAAATGCAGTGTGCTCCCAGCTTGCGCGCACATCGTACTAACTACTAATCCATACAGCCCCTCCCGTAGTAGTTTCACGCGCTTACAGGTGGAGTGAGGCAGCCCCAATAGTTACTGATAAGAATAATCGAATTTAAAACCTTAGAAGGGAGTAAACTCTTTAGTCCCACGCCTAGATTATAGGCCTACCCCTTGGGGTTCAAAGAAACTAAATTCATAACTTCTTAATGCCGAAGGACCATTTATTTATTTGGGTGCAGACCCAATCTCACCCGGAGGATTGAGTTGCACTGTCGGATTCTAAGGCTAGACTGCAGGGTTGTTCCTCCGTCGTAAAAAAAAAAAATCACCTCCAACAATAATAAAGTCGCTTGTAAAAGTAAACAAAGTGAATTCAGTCCAGACTCGAAATTTGATAGCTGGGACAGTGGGACCTCTGCCCCCTTATGGCTTTGTCTTGACAACAAAACCAATGTGTGGCTATGAGTTATGGCCCTGTTTCAGGCCAATCCGGCCATGTCCTAGTCAAAGATAAACGACCTTTGTTAATTTCACTAGTCCAGCCCTTGAAATACAACCCTGTATTTTGTGCATTCAACCGAGATATTGGGATTTGGGAGAAACAAATAATTAAGATAAATCTAGAAATGTACCATCTTATAGCAGACTAGTGCATACCCGTACCTGAAGGCATGACGCAACACGTTTCGATCATATGCTTGGCAATAGAGGAGAGAGAGAGGGAAAGAGATGTTCTGATCCTGTAATGATTTGATCACATTGTTACCTAGGGAAAGGAATGTGCTGGTCCTGTAGTGATCTGATCAAACAATACCATTCAAATGAAAGAGAAACAAAGTCCACAACAAATAAACTCCTAATTGGAATACTTTTTAAGATACATATGTTATCTTGGTAAAGCTTTTAAAAAATGGTAAATTCAATTTGCCGTGTCCCCAGCATTTCCCCTGGTAATGGATACCTCATGTGGCGTGTCCAGACATGTCTCCACGTACAATACCATTCAAACAAAAAGAGGAACAAAGTCCACAACAAATAAACTCCCATTGGAATACTTTTTAAGATACATATGTTATGAGACTCATAAACAATTTGAACTATAATTATTTGTAAGATATGTTTGATTAGAGGTACTTGCTATTCATGAAAATAGGATTTTTTTTGTTTTGTTTTGGGGACTATATAAGCTAGTTTGGGAACTTTGGAGAGTAAAATAAGGAAAGAATTTTGTTTCTCTCCTTAAAATAGGATATAAAAGAAATGAACAAAAAATGTTTTTTTCACCCATTAGTTTGAGAAAGTGTCCAAGGTCTACTACTTAATGTATTATAAAAGAGATTGTACGAGGTATCTCATGCACGTATAGTTAATTTGAAACCTTAAGATGCAATATCAATTTTTGCAAAGACAGTTTATTGGAAAGGAAAATGATATTGGCACTTCAAAAATTGATGCAGGCACTCCAAAATCAGTGTAATTCCAAAGCCACATTCATTTGTTTTTTGGAGTGCCTACATCAATTTTTGGAGTGCCAATACCATTTTCCTATTGGAAAACACAAACATTTAATATAGTGATTATATGAAGAAAGTACGAGACATATATAAAACCTTTACATATATCGTGATAAATCTTAGTCGGTGGTAGAGGCAATAGTCGATAGCAATATAGTAAAACGGACGAACTAAAATATTTGACAAGTTCTTGGATGAACGTTCGAAGTACGACAAATACGATGGAAGGCCGAGGATAAGATTGACACTTCAAAACATGTGACATAGCGTGAAACTAAAATATACAGTAAAACGGTTGAACAAAAACACTTTAGAGTAATGTGGAGGTGACCAACGATACTAGTTGAGAGGGCTGACGGCTTTAATATGCAAATATGATGCCTATCAATGATGGTGTTGATGTAAATATAACGTAATTATGAATTTCCGTTTGATCCAAAAAAAAAATATAACGTAATTACAGTGAGAAAGGACGTATCGCACGATACTTGATATACACGTTGTTAGCGATAATTGGAGGTGATGTTGGATTATAGCTACAAAAAAACCATATTTTTCTCTCTTTCTCTTGATTGTCAATAACATAGGCAATGGAGAAGATATGCCAGATATCAATGACAATTAATTAAAGTGGTGATGACATTAATTATCGTAAGTATATTTATCTGCAATATAAACATACTTCGGATTGTTTTTGTTTATTTAACCTATGGTTGGTTTTACTTACGTAAGACAACCGGCCTATACTTCCATTTCTTTTCTCTTTCCTGGGATCAGTACCCATTCTAAGAGGCCTGTATTTCCATTGAAAATAAGGCCCTGTTTCGCTAAAGAAAATAAGACCACGATTCGTTAAAGTTCTTTTTTTTTAAAGTATTTATTTTTCGTTTTACGAGATAAATCATTCTCTTACAATACATCATTTTTAATTTAAAAAATAAGTATTCCCCGTTTTGCTAAATTTTTTAAGTACTTATTTTCCGCTTTACGAGACAGGTCATTCTCTCACAATACATCATCTTTAATTCAAAACATAAGTACTTATTTGAAACCTTTGCGGAACAGGGCCTAAGTTTATAAAGGAAAAGAAAATAATTTTTGCACTCTATTTTTTATAATTGCACGATCCATAATCTATACAAGTGTACTTTAAAAATTATTTGCTTCATTTTAAACACTGAAAGTCAAATTCTAAAATATATTTTTAAAAAATAGATTGTAAAATTTATTCCTAAAAAACCCATACAAGATGGAAAGCAACTGGATATAAAATGTCAAAAAAGTGACATGTACATTACATTATGGCTGTCTTTATCCCCACCCCACCCCACACCAAAACACACTCTTTCTAGAAATTATTGTGGTGGGATAATTGCTTGGAAAATAACTTTTTTTTTCTTTCAACTTCTTGGAAAATCATTTTAGTACTCCTCCTTTTCCGAATATATATATTTTAATTTTTACGGAATTATATTTTAAATGCATTGTTTTATACCCATGAAAAGAACAGAAGGATATGCTTGTAATTTAACACCAATTTCCTTAATTTTTTTCCCCTTTGTGTTTTGTTTTCTTATCAATGTTGCATTAGTCATTGTTTAATGCATCACTCAATCTCTCTCTCAACCCTATCTCTCTCAACCCTCTCTCTCAACCCTAGCCACCACAACTCCTCGATCTTCTTCGTTCCCCTCCCCCCCGTGGGTTCCATACCCGTGTGCGGCGGTGGGAGGGGGAGGCCATGGTACTACCGACTCGCTTTCTTTGTTTTTTTCACTTCCGTCTCTCCAGATCTACGACTTGTCGTTTAATCTGTGAGAGTTTTTGTCTCTCATTCAACGAGAGTTATTAGTTTCGTCTTTGGACGAATTTTGTCTACAGATCGGGTTCTCTTAATCGAGGTTGCTTTACAACGATATCTATGCTTCAGCGTTCTATCCCTACACGATGTCTTTAGCGAGTGCTTCGTTCTTCTCGATGTATATATCAAGTAGATCACCCCAAGCGTAGGGCATCAACGTCTGATTGAAGCATAGTAAATCCGGTAGTCCGGGATCGTACCCAAGGGATAAATAATACGGCTTTTCTGGATTGTAGATGCAAGTATGGTTTCCGGCTTTTAGTCAGCCAACTTGGTGTTACGTTTGCGGTGGAAATAAAAAGGCTAAATTAAAGAGGGAATAAACTAGAGAAAAAGCGGATTAGGTCTAGGAACAATCAACACCCACGACTCGAGCTAAACTACATTTTTCCATCCAAAATACACGGTTTTACCCGGAAGATAAGATGGTTCGAAAATCAAGCTAGCTATAGAATCTATTTAGCAAACACCTCGAGCGTCAGAGCTCCAAGCATCATGTGTGGTAAGTAGGCGAAGCTCTTACCTACACATGATCAAGGAGGTTAACACCTCGGTAATTTGACAAACAAATCCAAGCCCCACATCAATTTCCGACCCAAAGTTGCAAACTTTATTGGTGAAAAATGCAATCTTTACTCAAGTCATGGGATGCTAATCATCCCATGACCTAACCCTTGAAACTACTCACACATATCTATGAAGATAAGAGCAAGTAAAAATCTACTAAACATATTTGAAACACAACACTAAAAGAAAGCTAGCTAGAAAGATAGATCGGGAGAAAATAAACAACTTTAATTAAGGAGACAAGAGTCAAAACAAACTTACTTAAGAGGAAAATGCAGAAATAAAGGCTGGAAAAATAAGAACACTTCAAGAACACCAAGAACAATTTGAAATCTAGCTCTAGATATAAAAATGTAAGCAAATCTAATTCTCTAATTGTTTGTACAAAATGACATCACGCCTATATATAGTCCCTGAGTACGCGGATGGAATATTCCTCGATGATTCCCCCTTAAGGCCTCGGTACCGATGGCAATGGGCTTAAAATGTATTTAAGCTCTCGGTACCGATGTCCAGATTTTCAGCCATCGATGGCGAGGCCTTATCTTCTGTTGACTGCTTTGACCAAAGTTAGCTGCTCGGTACCGATGTCCCAAATCCCAGCCATCGATGCCGAGCTCTTATCTTCAGGCGTTGACCGCTGCTGCTTGGCGTTGACTTCTTGCTTCTTGGCTTGACCTTGGCCTTGCCCGGGCCACCTTGCCTTGGCCATCTTGCCTTGCCTTGGCCATCGGGCCACTTTGCTGCTCTGGCCTCCCTTGGCCAGTTTGCTCGAGCCATCGGGTTGCTTCTGCCTTGACTGCTTTGCAACGGGCCATGCTTTGGCGTCGGGTCGTCTTGGCTCTTAAAATCTCTTTATTGGGTGGTTTACCTACAAAACAAAACTAGCACACTCTACGAGCAAAAGCAATTAAAAACAACTAATTAAACGACAAAAGTAACTAAGACTAGACACTAGCGCACCCTATATTACATTGTCGGGTGCTTATCACACACCCCAACTTGAGGTTTGCTAGTCCCTAGCAAATAAGACACGAAAAAAACAGGAAACTAACAACTTGCAATTCCCCCGCTATCACAACTTAGAACATGCTCAACTTTGAAACCTAGCAAGAGTTCAAACAATCCAACGTTTTATTTCATTTCTACAACTCACAGTTTCAGTTTCAAACTAAACAGGCCAAGCATAAGCAAGTTAAGGGCAAGCTAAAAAGGTTAGTGTCCTCGAACAATGGGAGGATACGGGACACGACACCTTGCGAGATCAAACTAAACCATATCCACCAAAGAGTGCTGGATAAACAGGCAATAGTGAAAAACAAATACTATGCCCTCAAACAACTACAGCACTTATTGAACAGAATTAACAAACTAACGGATGATTATTGGATACGAAAGGAAAGCAAGCTATTCAACTAATCATGCGAATATCAGATAGTTAATCATTAAGGAATCCAAGCGCGCAAAGGATCAACTAAGGACTTTTTCAAGCTTATAATGACCTTGGTATTCAAGAAAGGGTTAGCACAAATGGGCGACGGTCTATACTAGCAAGGTCAACTACCCAAATGACCGCCGCCAACAAATAAAACAACCAAGTTAAAGCCAAACCGGCTAAACCAATCATCAACCAAGCACCAGATACTGAAGATGCAAAACTAACTACAAAATAAAGATGCAAAAAGACAAAAAGACAAGGATAGAGTGGTCGGCATGTCAACCAACCTAGACCCCGACCAAGTAAGGGGATTTCTAGCACCACCGACTCTCTACCAACTGCATGCCACACCACCAATCATCTCAAGTCACCATCTCACCACATCACTGCCCTCAATCATCCTGCTCCTCACTATCATAACCCGCGAAATCATCACTGACTTCCCCTTCCTCTACAGGCTCGGGGGTATACTTTACTCCAAATTGCTGCTCCAGGACCGAAGTCTGCCAGGCTATCTCTTTCTTCATCTGTCTCCTTTCAGCCTTCTCTTTCCTTCTAGAACTAATCATTGCAACCCCTTGACAAAATAATTTCTTAATCCAAGAAGACTGCTTGTCCTTCTTCTTAGGCATTGAGGTCAAATAATCCCCTCCTCTTGCCTGCTTACCTTTTGCTGAATGAGCCTGAGAAGAGCTTTTCGTATCAAAGGCTTCATCAAATGGCCCCGGAGACAATTCCTCCAAATTCTCATAACCCCAACCCTTCACTCCTTGTTTCCAACATAGACTAGTGATCATGCACGGGAATGGAATATTGGCAGTCAACAAAGTATTAGCCTTAAAGTCTCTCAGCTGTGTGAAGATGAACATCGCCCAATCAATCACCAAATCATTTGTTAGAAAAGCAAACATGAGCTCCCCACTCTTCCTACTTGGCCTATGATCCGAGCCTCGAGGATATAAGTTAAAATGGATAACTTTGTTTAAGAACCTAACACTTCCTTTAAAATTCCCAGGCACATGGGGGTCAGTGGCTTTCAAGGGGTCAACATACAGCACACTATTTACTACGTCCGCATTAATTGACACATCCTTCACAGGGTAATTTACAGATTCAGGAGGGGGGTGTTGAATATCCAAATACTCAGCAATACTATCGGGGGTAATTTCAACATCAATACCAGCCACCCGAGACACAATTCTAACAGCAGGGTCATATTCCCAATCACCTTCCGGAATTTGCATAAACTTGTAGAAATCAATGACAGTATTCTTATTAAATCCAAATAATTCCTCGGTCCAGAATTTCAAACCTTTGTGAATGATGCATCTTACGCCCAAATGATCCGGTCTGAATTTGTTTGCATCCACTTGACGCTCGTTTTTGAACTTCCTGTTTGCAAAACTCCCCTCCCATTCCCTTCTTTTCTCCTCTGCCATCTCCGCCCTTGTACGCCTTTTCTTTCTAGTGCGAGAGCCCGAAGCTTCCTCTTGAACAAAATCAGCCTCCGCCTCCTGAATAAATTCATCCTCCACTTCCTCAATTTCCGGCACAGAAAATGAAGTCCGGTGCGCGGTTTGCTTGATTTTCGGCATTTGAAAGCTAAAAGGGTTTGGGTACAATTTTTTGGATTTTCGGACTTAAGGGGGAATTTTTTCTAGGGTTTTGATTTTTGGTGGAAGAGGGTGAATGTAGGCTAGGAACGTGGTGGGGAATGGGTATATGGGAAGAAAATAGGAAGAAAACAAGGGTTTGTGTGGAAAAAATTGAAAAATTTCGGATGAAAGGAGGGAAAGTGGGTTTACCTTGTTTTGGGACTGAAATTTTTGAAATTGGTGAAAAAAACTTGAATATTGTTGAAGGAGATGGAGGATTTGAAGGATTTATGGAAGAATATGGAGTTTTTGGGTGGTTTAATGGAGGTTTGGGGTTAGGGTTTGTGGAGTAATGGAGGAAAAGAGGAAGAGGAAGTCGGCTGTTTGAGAGGAACAGGAGAAAGAGGCTTCAGAAGTTTGAGGGGAATAGGTTCAGGAGTTTGGTTTTCACGCTCAGTAGTTTTTTTCCTGACAAGCCTCTCGGTACCGATGTCCCCTTTTTTAGCCATCGATGCCGACCTGTTATCTCTGTTGACTGTGTTGACCGTAAGGCTTCGGTACCGATGTCCCATATTCTAGCCATCGATGCCGAGTAGCTATCTCCAACATTTTGCCTTGTCTTCACTTTGAACCCCAGAACTTCCAATTAATTCAATTAACACCCCCCAAAGCACCTTTGATCACTAAAATCATTCCCCAACCACCCTCCGAACAACCGGTCGCCTAGGTTAAAGCAAAGAATGGGAGAAAAACCGGATGCAAAATAGGACTAGGTGACTCATATGTGGTATGATCATGCAAAGAATGCCTTGTATCTTCTCCTAAGTGCGCTTTGGATTCCAAAATGATTGAAAATCGACATTTAAACACAATTAGAGATAGACATGCGATTATTAACCTAACTACGAGCTTTTTATTGAATTGAAAAGGTGGGGATATGGCCAAAGCTTGCTCAAAAACTTTACTCAAGACCTAAACCATTCAATTTTCAACTAAGCACGCAAATTGAGAAGCACCGAATTTCTTAGGATTGCTACGAACTCTTGCCAACTAACAATTATTGAGCATGCAACAAGTTACGAAAAAGAGCTAAAAACATGATAAAAGGAAAGAATTGCAAGTTAAAAACCTTTATTTATTTTTGGAATTTTCCATTTTCTCATTTTTGAGTTTTCAAATTTTCTAGCAACTAGCAAACAAATAGCACATAAGCTAACCCCTCCCCCCAACTTAAAGCGATGCTATGCCCTCATAGCATTAGGAACAAGAGCGAAGGAAGGAAAGAGTGCGCGAATGTACCGTCCAAGGGGAATGTCAACCCCTAAATACCTCGACCAAGTAGGAGGATTTCATGTCAAATGCTTGCTCCAGTCCGTATAGATGCTTCCAGGGGTTACTCTTTCGGTTTTGCCCACTCGAAACCAAAGCTAGTCACACTGGGCCATATCCAAAGCTTTATCGGACTAATAACCGCGGCGCATAGCCGCACCCATGCTTAGGGCTCCTGAATGCCTCACTCACCCCGGCTTTAGACCCAAACTACCAAGGCTGGTGTGGTAGCACATAAACCCTGCAGAAGACTTAAGAGAAAGACTTTGCACAAACAAATGACATTAGTACCACCGGCCCGTGTTATCCGGCTTCAAACCAAACCAAAATAAAAAGACAAAACAACAAAGAAAACACAAAGAACATGCGAAAGCAAATAGAAACATGCAAAACGATTAAGAAAATGCAACACAGAATGCAATGCAATGCACCACCCGATCATCACGCGATCAAACGAGTCATACTTTTCTTCCCATTCCGTACCGGTGGGGTAAGCAATGGGTGGCTATACTAGACCGTTGAGAATTTGTTATGCTAGCGCCCGTAATAAAATTTATCGCTCGACCTCGCCAAACAATGAAGTTCAGCGTCCCCTACGATCAAAACAAAGCAAGATAAGATACAACCTAGCGTGCACTCCAGGCAATATCACACCTCACCCATAGACCTAAGTTGCCACCGATAGGGGCCTATTCAGAGAGCATGGATTATTAACGACAAACTATTACCAAGAAGAACTAATGAAAGCCCTTTACACTAACACGTTGGTGAAATCTTTTGAATGACAATGTCTCCAAGACTTTATTCAAAACACAGAACACATGCTAAACATAACCAAGCTAAACATGCAAGACTAAACATGACAAAACAAAACATGCAAAGCTAGACAAAACACGACAAAGCAAGAAACAAAAACACATATGTACAGACATTTAGCACGCCATTAATAACTATTAAAAGAAACAGAGCACTCCAAGCTACACTCTTCACCAAAAATTGAACTCGACCATACCACAAGATAAGGTACTTTGAGTAAAGCAATTGCCGAATTCGTTTTAAAAACTTGAGTTCCACCAAGTGCATAGCCCAAACAAAATCAATTTTCAAGTTGTTGACAAAATCTACAATATAAGGATGATAAACCACAAGAAAATCATCAACACCAAGAAAATCAATTACTTCTATGATTGGAAACTTCTCAAAACTCGGCTCACATGCATCTTGTTTTTCTAACAAAGAGTTCAAGGAATCTACCTCAACATCCACGGTGAGAGGATCAAGGCACGAAGAACTCGAAGGGACAATTGTAGCTTCCATGGGCTCCAACTCGTCAAAGATTGGTCCATAAGCATCTTGTTTAGCCAAACACGCATACAAATAATCCACTTCGGTATCCATTTCCTTGGCGGTGAGAGGTTTTGCCAACGGATCATCATAGTAGATGCCCGACATTTCAAGTATGTTCATCTCATGAGCAAGGAGTAATTCTTCAGGGGAAGGATCAAGATACGGGGGATCGGAAGAGACAACTTTAGCGGTGAGACATTTTCCCCCCGGATCATCATATAAAGGGGGATCCACAAGAGAGGGAAGAACCTTCTTCTCTATCGATGGTAGCTCTTCAAACTCTTTAAATTTCGGGGTCCAAGCATTTAGTGCGAAAGCTTCATCCTCATCCAGCAAAGCATACAAACAAGATTCGAGAAATTTAGCATCTTCGGCTGTAAGAGCGACTTCCAAAGGATCACTATAAAGCAGCTCATCCACATGTTCCTCCACCAACGAGTCAATAAAGCTCACTTCATTCACATTTTCAGCATCCCCCATTTGACTGCCTAGATTAAAAACATTAACCTCCATCTTCATGTTACCGAAGGTCATGTTAACCATTCCGTTCCGACAGTTGATAACTGCATCCGCCGTGGCTAAGAAGGGTCTCCCAAGGATCACCGGAGTAGAAGTGGCACAAGAGTCGGTCGGAGTCGTGTCAAGAATCACAAAGTCCACTGGATAGATAAACTGACCAACTTGAACCAAGACATCTTCCACTACCCCCCTTGGAATGCGAACACTCCGGTCGGCCATCTGAAGGGTGACTCGAGTCTGCTTCATCTCCCCCAACCCAAGTTCTTGATAGACGGAGAACGGAAGTAGATTGACACTTGCTCCAAGATCGAGCAAGGCTTGTTCGATACGCTTATTTCCAATGGTGATTGCAATGGTGGGACTCCCCGGATCTTTGTACTTTGGTGCAATGTTCGTCTGAATAATGGAGCTCACTTGTTCGGTCAAAAAGATCTTCTTTTGAACGTTCAACTTCCGCTTTCGAGTACATAGATCTTTAAGAAACTTAGCATAAGAGGGGATTTGCTTGACCGCATCCATAAGGGGGATATTGATCTTCACTTGATTGAACAACTCATGCAACTCCGCATTAAGATTCGGTTTCGCCAAAGCCTTCAAGCGTTGAGGATAAGGTGCCGGTGTTGGAACAACTCGAGGATCCGGTACACTTTCCTTTGCTTTACCCTTTTCCTTCTCCCTTTCTTCTAGAGCTTCCTCACTTGCCTCCTTGGGAGATTCCCCAAGGATTGTTGGATTTGACTGATCAACAGGAGGAGGTAACAAGATAGGATCCGAGGGCATCTTCACTTGGTTGTCCACCACTTTCCCACTTCGAAGGGAGATTATCGCCTTTGCTTGCTCGGGGAAAATCACCGAGGAGCTAGCAAAGTGCACACCCTGGGAAGTCGGATTGGAAGTTGATTGCGGGTTGGGTTGAGGCTGAGTTGGGAATTTCCCCCTTTCTTGCTGTAATATCCCCACAGTGGTTGTCAATTTGCCCAATTGATTCCTAATATCATTCATCATTTGGGTCTGTTGCTCATTGAAAGTATTCTGGCCTTGCAAGAGGGCACCAAACTGCTCTTCCCAAGAACGCTTAGGGGGTTGTTGTTGAAACTGAGAAGGTTGTTGAAATTGAGTAGGTTGCTGTTGGAATTGACTTGCTTGAGGAAATGGAACAGGAGGAGCAAACCCCGGCGGAGCTTGAGTTTGAGGAAAACGGAAGGCATTCTGAGCTTGTTGCTTCCAAGGCAACTGTTGAGCAGGAGGTTGCATTTGAGAAGAGCTTCCCTCATTTGATTGACCCCAACGGAAAGAGGGATGTTGTCGAGTCCCCGAGTTGTAGGATTGATAATAAGGGTCAAATCTTTGCACAGCATGCACCTCTTCTGGGACAATCCCATTTATCACATTCTTCAAGGCAGGGATATTAGGGCAAGATTCTGTAGAATGGCCCACCATCTCACAAATAACGCACACTTCCTCCACTTGACGCTCCACTTGGCGTACCGCCTTCACTTCTTGGGACTGAGCACTCTTGATCTCCAACTTATCAAGTTTACGAGAAATCTCCTCCAAACGTCACTACAACAAAAATGGTCTATTGCGACGAAAACTGGTGACGAAATCTAAATTCGTCGCCAAATGACACCTTTTGGCGAGGAAATTGGATTTTCATCGTAAAAAGTGATTTTTTTTGCGAGGAAAAAAATTCGGTCGCAAATTGGTACCCATAGGCGAGGAATTTTAAATTTCCTCGGCAATAAGTACCCTTGGCGACAAATTTCAAATTTTGTCGTCGATAGTGGACATTAAATTTTATTTTTTACAACTAATTGAAATGTGCGTAATTAACTCTAACTCAAATACTTGATCATAAAAAGATAAATGAAAAAAATGATGGGGACTAGTCACCAGGGAGCCCAAGAATTGGCTACATTTGGATGAAAAAGAAAGTGACTTATTTTTTCGTCTTTATTCAAAAAAAAATCGCATTTGTTGGTTTTGCGTCAAATTTTTGACTTATGAATTTTTTTTATGAGAGAAATCGGAAAAATAAAACATTAAGATAAAAACTCGCAGTTTTTTGACTTATTGTTGTCTTTTTAAAAAAAAATTAAAGTTTTGATTAAAATTTTATACCTTTTCAATTCCTCTCATCAAGACGAATCAATAAGTCACAAAAATTTGACTCAAAATTAACAAATGCAATTTTTTTTTGAATAATGACAAAATAAGTCATTAAGTGTCTTTTTCATCCAAATGGAGCCTTACTCTCACGCTCAGGAGGGGTGGAGTGGGGTGGGTGGTCGTGGTGGTTGTGTTGTAGTGGTGGTGGTGGTGGTGCAGTGGTTGAGGTCTCACCTTTGGTGGTGGTGAAGTGGTGGTGGTTGTATTGGGGGTGTGGTGGTGGTTAGGAAAAAAAACGAGTTGTAAATAGTATATATAATAAATATTATGCCTTTGATAACAAGTTGGGTGCTGGTGTAGCGGTTGGGTTCATGTCACGCATGCAAGAGGTACAGGGTTCGAAACTTGGTAGGGGCTGAAAATGGCGCTAGCAGTTCTTAATTTTTGGAAAAATCACTCATTACGACGAATTTTTTTTTCGTCGTCGAAAAAAATATTGCCGATGAAAAAATTCGTCGCCAAAAGCCAAAAAGCCGACGAAATACAAAATTCGTCGTCAGGAGACCTTTCGCGTGAAACTAAAGTCGACGAATGGTGGCGACGAATTTTTTCGTAGCCAATTCCTTTGGAGACGAATTTTGCCTCTTTGCCGAGGAAAAAAATTCGTCCCCTTACACAATTTTTGTTGTAGTGCGTGTTTCAAAGGCCGTATGCTCCGAAATAGAAAACTTCCCAGAACCTGAAGGGCCTTGGTTGAACATCGCCCTATCCCCAGGATCAGCAAGCTGCCAAGTCTGAGTCTTCTCCGCTAGTATCTCATAGAAGTCCCAACCATCTTCTGGTGTCTTTCCCATAAAATCTCCACCACCCATTGTATCCAAGAGTTGTTTGCTCTCTTGAGAACATCCCGTGTAAAAATAGTTAACTCTAAGATATAATGGGAGGTTGTGATGCGGAACTGACATAAGCAAATCCTTGTAGCGCTCCCAATACTTGTGATACGTCTCTCCATCCCTTTGCTTGAACATTTGGATCTGATCAATAAGCAACTTGGCCCTGCTAGCTGGGAAGAACTTTGTAGTGAAAGCATCCTGAACTTCACCCCAATTGCGCAAGGACCTAGGCTTCAAGGAATTGAACCATTGCTTCGCTTTATCCTTGAGAGTGAAGGGAAACAACTTCAAGCGAGCTTGATCAAGTTGATTCTGAGCAGGACAAATGGAATACAAAATATTTTCGAACTCCCGGATATGCAAATAAGGATCCTCCAATTCCCGCCCCCAAAGATACTCAGACTTGAATTCAAATGTAGTCCCAGCCGTCGGAGTAGGTATAACGATAGGCGATATAGAAGGAGCCCTTTCTGGATTCAGCAAATCACGGAGAGTGAGAACTGGAATTTCTTCGGCCATTGGGCCTTTGCTATTGCGATTTCGATTTACTTTGCGCGGTGGAGAGTGGGCAGGATACGCCCTGGCAATGCTACGGATTCTCGGAGGCGATGAAGAACGGTGAAGCCGTTTGGAATTTGGGCTCCGATACACAACAGGCATAAACCAGCAAAACTACCAACTAACTACCAGCAAACTAACAGACCGGAGGGGCTAGGCCGCCACCTCAACAAGACAAACAGAAACAGAAAGTGCGAGGGGTTATGCCACCGCCTCAGCTCAACAATGCAGATTAAATTTAACTAACTAACTAACTCACTATCTACTCCGGCTTCGTTACACCTCAAGTTTGGCATGAAACCAGGTTAGAGGTATCCACCGAATTAGATACGAGCAACTAACAAATGAACTACTAACTAAAAGAAAGAAGCGGGATACTCACAATGGTTTGTCGAGCCTCCATAAAGCCATAATAAGAAATCCCCGGCAACGGCGCCAAAAATGCTTCGCTCTTCTCGATGTATATATCAAGTAGATCACCCCAAGCGTAGGGCATCAACGTCTGATTGAAGCATAGTAAATCCAGTAGTCCGGGATCGTACCCAAGGGATAAATAATACGGCTTTTCTGGATTGTAGATGCAAGTATGGTTTCCGACTTTTAGTCAGCCAACTTGGTGTTACGTTTGCGGTGGAAATAAAAAGGCTAAATTAAAGAGGGAATAAACTAGAGAAAAAGCGGATTAGGTCTAGGAACAATCAACACCCACGACTCGAGCTAAACTACATTTTTCCATCCAAAATACACGGTTTTACCCGGAAGATAAGATGGTTCGAAAATCAAGCTAGCTATAGAATCTATTTAGCAAACACCTCGAGCGTCAGAGCTCCAAGCATCATGTGTGGTAAGTAGGCGAAGCTCTTACCTACACATGATCAAGGAGGTTAACACCTCGGTAATTTGACAAACAAATCCAAGCCCCACATCAATTTCCGACCCAAAGTTGCAAACTTTATTGGTGAAAAATGCAATCTTTACTCAAGTCATGGGATGCTAATCATCCCATGACCTAACCCTTGAAACTACTCACACATATCTATGAAGATAAGAGCAAGTAAAAATCTACTAAACATATTTGAAACACAACACTAAAAGAAAGCTAGCTAGAAAGATAGATCGGGAGAAAATAAACAACTTTAATTAAGGAGACAAGAGTCAAAACAAACTTACTTAAGAGGAAAATGCAGAAATAAAGGCTGGAAAAATAAGAACACTTCAAGAACACCAAGAACAATTTGAAATCTAGCTCTAGATATAAAAATGTAAGCAAATCTAATTCTCTAATTGTTTGTACAAAATGACATCACGCCTATATATAGTCCCTGAGTACGCGGATGGAATATTCCTCGATGATTCCCCCTTAAGGCCTCGGTACCGATGGCAATGGGCTTAAAATGTATTTAAGCTCTCGGTACCGATGTCCAGATTTTCAGCCATCGATGGCGAGGCCTTATCTTCTGTTGACTGCTTTGACCAAAGTTAGCTGCTCGGTACCGATGTCCCAAATCCCAGCCATCGATGCCGAGCTCTTATCTTCAGGCGTTGACCGCTGCTGCTTGGCGTTGACTTCTTGCTTCTTGGCTTGACCTTGGCCTTGCCCGGGCCACCTTGCCTTGGCCATCTTGCCTTGCCTTGGCCATCGGGCCACTTTGCTGCTCTGGCCTCCCTTGGCCAGTTTGCTCGAGCCATCGGGTTGCTTCTGCCTTGACTGCTTTGCAACGGGCCATGCTTTGGCGTCGGGTCGTCTTGGCTCTTAAAATCTCTTTATTGGGTGGTTTACCTACAAAACAAGACTAGCACACTCTACGAGCAAAAGCAATTAAAAACAACTAATTAAACGACAAAAGTAACTAAGACTAGACACTAGCGCACCCTATATTACATTGTCGGGTGCTTATCAGCGAGGCAACCCGTGGCGGCTTGGCAGATCTGTAGTTCTTGGGAGTTCATTGATGTGTTCATACTTGGGTGGAGTGCATCTGATCGTCTGAGTATTTGGTGTTTTCTGTCCTTAACTTTGCACTTTTTTTCGTTTGAGACTCCTAATTAGATGTTAGACAGTTTAAAAGTGTCGCTATTGCGTCAGGCCATGTCTGTTTTAGGAAGAAAGACATTGATTGCCTTGTGATTTACTATTAGTTTGATTTTGTCCAAATTCTTTGTAATGATCTCCGTTTTGTAAGTGCCGTTGGGTGTTTATCAATACAATCTTTTTACTTTTGACAAAAAAAAAAATGCATCACTCAACTGCTTTTATGATGAAAACTTTGACACATGGGTTGTAGATGTCCAGATTGATAAACTGGTGGGCCATTTGTGGGCTTTAGGGTACTGCTGGCCCCAATAGGTTGATAATGGACATTTTTTTAAGATAATCCAGCTCATGTTTTCTCGAGTAATTATTCAGTCGTGCACGGTCACGTGGTGGCCCAACACCTTCTCCACCACTCAATATATCTGTCGGGGCCCAATTTTTCCAGATAATCAGGTCGTATTTTCTCGAGTAATCATTCAGCGGTATTGGGGCACCGCCGCGTGGTGCTCCAACACCCTTCTCCATCACACGTTCATGTTGGGCCCGATTTTTCAACTGTCTTGGAGCACCGACACGTGGTGCCACAACGACCACATTCCTGTGGTCCCAATTCCCCAAGACCGCTAAATAATTTTTCAGTTTCCCGAACACACAGAGATTATTAATTTGGAGAAAAAGACTTTAGATAAGTAAAAACATCACTTCCAAATTATATCAATTGGAAGTGTAATATTATATCCAAAGGCTTTCCCTCAGATTATTATGGCAAAGGCTTGTGTAATGAAGGGCCCCACTGAATTATGAACTTCAACCCATCTTTGTGGCTTTTTGTGATTTTTTTCCCTTTCGTTTTCTTGTTTTTTGTTTTTGTGGGGGAGAGAAAGAGTGTGGTGGTCCTGAGTCATGTCCAAGTTGGGCTGATCATGGACTCATTGATACCCCAATACAAGACCCATTTGGAGATAGATTTTTTTAGGATATTTTTATTGTTTTAGTTTCTTTCTGAGAGCTTTGAAAGATTTTTGGGGAAAGATTTTCGCACTCCTCTCTTCTCTTTTTGTGGTCGTTTTCTTGTCTTTGGTCACGTGAAATGAAAACAATGCCCTTCGTATGTGAAAAGTGAATCAAAAAATAAGGATTGTTTTGGTAATTTCACATGAAAAAAAAAAAAACAAGAAAAGAAGTGCAAGAGGATAAAAGGAGAGTGCAAAAATAAATTTCCCGTCCAAATATCAGAGCTTCACGTCATTGTTGTAAGTAATCGATCCGACGTGTCTTTGACCTATACTAATTTTTTTTTCTTAAAGACGGTAGATATGATTGATGCCAATCGATATACGAGTCATCAAAATTAATCGTAAATTGTCATTGTATTGATTAACCTTAACGCGGTTTTGCGTAACGAAAATTAGCCTCTTGACAAATGGTTCATGCTATCTTACCTATGTACAATATCTCTCAAATCATGCATGTTTGAAGACCGGTCAGTATTCTACCACCACGAATATTCAAGACGGAAAAACCATACACCCGCGACACTTAAGCCTTAACCAACACTCAAACTGATCTTCTAAAAATCTCAGCTGCTTACCATTTACTGTCAATGGTATCTAGCTGTACCTGACAAATCTCCATTGTTCCCAATATGCCCCCGTTCACCTGTTCAGTTAAAATGGTCGACAGCTTTGTTTGGTTGAGAGTTTAGTTTAATTTAGTTTTGGTAGTAGGTGGAGAGAGAAATAGAGTAATGATTGAAGATAGGGGTAATGATTGGAGAGAGATAGAGAGAGATGAGAAAGTAATAATTGGAGAAATAAGATAATGATTGGAGAAAAAAATAGGGTAATTATTGGAAAACTAAACTAAACTAGGAACCGAAGATATTTGTACTTATCTTCCATGTTAGATTGTGGCTCATATGTTTAATATGAAGAGATACGAAGAAGTTCTAGAAAGAAGGCCAGACATCACCGATAATCCAGTAAAAGTAGAATGGGCCGAAGGCCCAGGAGTTCCGTAAGTTAGGGGGTGCGGGGGGTGTAGCCCCCGCGGTATGGTACGGTATCATACAAGGGTATTTTTGAGATTCAGACCAAATACCAGGTTAGGGTTAGAATAGAGTCGCTGTAAATACTCTATGTTGTAAACCCTAGTTGATAACTGTGATAATAAAGAACAGTAGCCGCTCTCGCTCCCGTGGACGTACCCGGTTTTGGGAAACCACGTATATTGCTGTGTTGATTTCTTTACTGTCCTTATACTTGTAAATCGTGTGCGTGTGTGTGACGATCTTAACATTCCACAAGAAGTCCACAAAATTGATCATAAAGTTCAGTATAATAATATGGCAAACCATTCAATTAAATATGTCTTCCTCATATATGTCCTAATCTAATCTAATCTTCTAGACTGGACAGATAACCTTATCTGATGACTATACTACCAGCCCATAATTGGAACTTCATTTTTTGTCAAATGCTAAGACTTGTGGCTTTCTCAAGAGTCCATTTAATCCTAGGCTGAATTCAACATCGGGATCTCTTGTGAATGAAGTCATGACAGGATAAGAATGCAAAGTGTAACTTAACCAAAAAAAGAAAAGAAAAGGAAAGAAAAAAGAATTCAAGAGGATTTAACGCATTGTAAGTTGACACGTGGTTTTATTACTTCAATATCGAATCATACAGTAATAATGATTCGGTCATTTTCGCACTCCTCTTTTCTCCGGGCTCATTTTCTTGTCTTTGTTCATGTGAAATGACAATAATGCCCTTACTATGTGAAAAGTGAATTCAAAATAAAGAATAGTTTGGTAATTTCACATGAATATAAACAAGAAAATTGAGGGCAAGAGGATAATGAAAAAATCATTTTCCACCCAAAAATAGAGTTTTCACTTCAATGGGGGGTACGTAATCGATCCAAGGTGTCTTTGACTAGACTCATTTTTTCACTCCCCTTTTATCCACTTGCATTCAATTTTCTTGAATTCACAATTATGAATAGTTTGGTAATTTTACATGAATATAGACAAGAAAATTGAGTGCAAGTGGATAAAAGGGGAGTGAAAAAATCATTTCCCAACCCAAAAATGGAGTAAGAGTTTTCACTTTGATGTGGTAAGTAATCGATCCAAGGTGTCTTTGACCTAGGCTCATTTGTTTTTTTTATTAAAGACAATAGGTATGATTGACGTCAATCATACCTACATATGTTGAAGTCATTGAAATCCTAAATTGTCATTGTTTTGTTTAATCTTAACGCGGTTTCGAGTGACGAACGTTAACAAAAGGTAGAAGTTACTTACGTACTGTGTCACTCAAAATCGTGCTAAAGCTTAACGTGGTTTCGAGTAACGTAACTCTTGACAAAAGGTAGAAATACTAAAAACAATTTTACCTACGTACTAGTATATGTCTCAAAATCATGTTGACGACCAGTTAGCGTTTTACCATTACGAAATAAAGTTCGGATTCGGATTGATAACGGATTTAATCCGATCCGATCCGTATTTGGATTACCGGATTCGGATTATCGGATTGACGTTATCGAATTTGGATCGAATCGGATCGATCCATTGACAGGCATACTACGAATGTTATACTTGAGTGATGTAACCCGTACCCCAAGTTGCACTAAGAGCTGATCATTGAAACGGAACTCAATTGATGCAAAATGAAAGTTTCCCAAAGAATGATCCACCAGCCCAACATTTTGAAGTTGTTTTAAGGTCACAAGTTAAATGTAGAAGTTGTGACGATCACATCCGGATATTTTCAAGGCGAAAAAACCCATAAACTGCGACACTTAAGCTGTAACAAACGCTCAACCGATTAATATTCTAAAAATCCCAGCTTACCATTTATCAATGTCCGCAATCGTATCCAACTAAACGCTAGTCCACGACAAATCTCCATTGTCCCATCTCCCAACCTGCCTAGTTCACTTGTTCAGTTAGAAGGGCAAAAGAATCAAAATATTAATTTGTACAACTATCCTCCACAAGAAGTCCAGAATTTAATTGCATATTGGGTTTTGATCGGCTATTTCTGAAAAAAGTGTTTTGTAAAGTCAATTGAATATGATCAAGTAGCTAAAGAAACACACACAGAGGGGGCATATGCCAATCCATTCAAAGCCTAACTCAAACATGTCCTAGACTGGACTCACAACTTTATCTCAAGACTAAACGTACCCATAGTCTTTATTTTCAACATAAACGTATAGTGGGAACTTTTTTTTTTTTTGTCAAACGATAAGAGTTTACGGCTTTCTGTCCATTAAACGAAGTTCATCCGAGGCTGAGTTCAGCAAAATTGGGATCTCTTGGGAATGAAGTCATGACTAGACAAGAATGCTTTAAGTGCAACAATGTTCGAAGGGTTCAAGATGTTTTAACTCATCGTACGTTCAAACATGATTTTATCACTTCATCAAACCATCGACTCATAAATTTAGTGCATGTAAACATGCCACGTACAAGGATATATGTTTTTTTTAAACAAACACGGTATTCCACAGCTCCCACCTTTGGAACCAATGAAGCATTGACCTATATAGGGAGTATGAGAATAACGAGCTACGCATCACATCTATATTTGTGCATATTATGGCTCTGTTTAATTTTATTTTTTTTGCATCATATAGTGAATTATTAACCCACACAGAACATAATACTTACGCGTACCGGACCGGACCGTGTTGTGCTTGACGAGCTAGTATTCACGTCCCTTTAACTTTCATAAACGAAACTAAAATTTGAACACAGCCAGTACTCCTATGGGCTTAAATATTCTCAGAGTTACGGGCCGGATTGAATGGGCCGGGCCAACCGCTTCCCTCACCCACACAAACTGGAATCCAATACTTAAGAAGAGTGCTCCTGCAATGGAAGGTGTTGGGGCACCACGTATTCCAGAACTACGAAATAATCACTCCTACATATAGCACCTCGCCGTTTCAAGAGTATTTCAAGACCATTGAATAATCACTCTGATTGCATGGACACCATATATATACACCGTATCTTCATCATCTTCACTAAAGTTACTTCAATTTGACTTTTTTGACTCCTCTACGTGAGGCCACTTTGATGATTGAAATCGTTTATTCATATAGAATATCAACCATATCTAAATTTATATTGATTGACAATCAACAAATACATGATTGCAATAGTCTTTATATTGACGCAAATGAGTTTTAAGAAAATGTGATTTTTTTTTTCCAATTGATATTATCATCCTCCGATTAACCTAATGGTTACTCTCATTGTCAAAAAGATTGTCCAATCTGTAAAGCAAGAACTTAAAAAAGAATGCATCTTTTATTTGAAAAAAAAAAATTCATTTTTTCCAAATTAGAAGAATCTATATCTATCTTGTAAAAAAAATTTGATTAGTTTTTAGAGAACCACAGTATTGAATTTAATTCCTACTAATCATATTTCTATTTTTAGTCAATAAAATTCCTAATAATTATATTCATAATAATCATATTTTTATTATTACTGAAGATTTCGGTCATCCAAACATAATCTAAGAATAATGATTTTCTTACTTCGCTCCATTAATTGAAGTACACATAACACAAGTACTTAAAAAAGAAAGAGAAATTATTTTGCCACTCTCTTTTTTGTTAACGTCACTCCCCTGCAATTGTATTTTTGCACCAAAAATATAGTTGCAGGGGAATGACATTAACAAAAAAAGGAGGGCAAAATCAGCAGCCAAAAGAAATTGTAGAATTGCATTTTAAAAAAATGGGGTGCAAAAATCATTTTTCGCAAATTATACTACATATATTTTGATCATTCATCGAACTTCCAAAAAAACCTGCCCAATAAATTATCTGAAACTTCACTCCTCTAGATTCTGTGAAAGATCTGGTCCGAATTTAGGGTTTTTCCACGGACTCCATCAGCTCCTCCCTTCTCCGCCCTCCATCGGGAAACACACCCAGAAGTCCAATCGAATCCAAATCGACGCCGCCGGAAGAAAGCTTCGATCCTTTCCGCACAATAGTTTAATCCAAGGTCCGTTTTTTTCTCCATCCAATGTCCTGTTTTATTTCGCCGCATCGCTGATCCGCTTTATAACGTTTGTATTTGAGATTCAACCGATCCGTGACATATTTTACGAAGGCATGTGTATATGCCGATCTTGAATGCTGTTTAATCGTGTAGGTTTTGGGAGATTATCTGATAAATTTTAGGTGAAGGATGGGGGCATTGATGTCCAAGTTCTGGTTCATGTTGTTTCCTGCGAAGGAGTACAAGATTTGTGTTGTTGGATTGGACAACGCCGGTAAGACGACGACGCTTTACAAATTGCACTTGGGGGAGGTTGTCACTACGCACCCTACGGTTGGGAGCAACGTAGAGGAGCTTGTTTACAAGAATATACGATTCGAGGTGCGAAATAGCGAAATGATTACGTTATTGCTTCAGTGTTATTCTTATTGCTAAAATTGAACTATGCTTGATGAATTGTATCAGAGCCAGCCCGCCCTGAGCTAAAGCTAAAAGCGCGGCCGCTTTAGGCCCCCGAAAATTTACAAATGTTAGGGGGAAGTCCAACAAAAAAAAGCTAGCACTTTTTGGGTATGGATGAGTTCATAGTGTTTGTATTATTTAGGGAAATTGGAAGGCTTTGTTGAAAGAAGAACTGGGTTTGATAGTTCTGAGATTTAATAAAACTAGTTGTTCGGGGGAGTGTAGGGCTGATTCAAGAATGGTTTGGGGTTAGGGAGGGTAGACGAAGACGGGATTTTCGGATATTAATCCCCCTTTGTTTGATGTGGCCTGCACTGGAGAGAGCGGAATAGCAGATATCTTGATGGGGTGGAGAGGCTGATGTTTAGGTTTTTGAGTCTTTTCCTTTCTCGTTTGCGTAGTTGGGAGTCGAGGGTTTGTAATCCCATGCTTGATTAATTTTGTTGACATTATAGATATTTTTGGAGTATAGAGTATAGTATAGTTGGAGTATAGGGGTTCATCCTATATTGGATTAGTATTGTTCTTGTAACCTTTTATCCTTGGTTTTCTTTTTGTCTGGGGTTCTTCCTAATTTTCTTGAGGTGCACGGGTAAGTTTATTCCACTCAAACGTCTTACTGATTGCAATTGCCTCCTTTTGACTTAATTTCTTGGCTCTCTATTTGTATTTTACTGGCTTTGAGAACTTGTGCTATTTTTATTAAGTTAAATATTTCATGTTTTGTGGAGGATTTTCAATCGCTGATTTTAGGTTTGCATTCTTACCATTCTTTTTTGCTTGTATCGTTATGTTGAGATTTGACTCACTAATATAGTTGGGAAATGGGAGGTCCCTTCCTTCTGGGAGTGCACATTGTAGGGATAGTTACACCATGGTGTTTCAACCTTTTGTGTTCTTTGTACTTTCTTGGTTTGCACTTGCACCTGCACCTTTATGTTTGAATTTGTTTAGCGTTCCTTGTAACAAAGAAGTTAGATGGAAACTAATTATGGTGAATGGATAAGAACAGTCCATGCACGGACGGCCTTATGTGATTAGCATGTACTTTGATTGTGATTACTTGCAATTGAATAAATTACAAGAATGCCACAAAAAAGTGGCTGTATCACGTTGGGATTCGTAAAGGCCATTCCACTGTTGAACAAACACTGGTGCAAATTATATGATGGAGTGTTGGTGACGAAGTATGTAGCTCTGCGAACCTGGAAAGAAGAGTAGCTATAGATTTCTTCACAACTGGCCATCCTATCGAAGTAGATAACACACGTGGATGGGTCAATGGCACCCCTACAATAACAACCCTCCCACCGATAGGTCTGCTTATTAGGTCATACACATAATAGTAAGTAATACACATGGATGGCCAGACAGGTCAATGGCTTCAGAAAGGGGTCTGCTTATTATGTGCCCTCTATGCATAACAACCCTTTTATCTTCTGCTATATCCAATTAGATTTGAATAGCTTACAGTGAAATTAGATAGGAATGCAGAGTACATCTCATTCCAGCAAGAAAATTTATAATATCAAGATATGCGATGGTAGTAGACACTTCAAAATTTTGGTAGTAAAAGTCTGAATTAAGTTTCTTTTTGGATAACGCGTTGCTATTAATGTGTTGGTGGTCCCTTGAACGTAATTTTGGATCCACCATTGCACATAGTTATCTTCACAATTTCAACGACACAACGTTATTGTGAAGGATTGCAATATCCAGGGGATTTTCTAGGGAAAACAGGAGAAGATTGGACATGGCGTACATATGTCAGGGAGCATTTTTCTGTACCCCTTAAACCGTCTCTTCACCACTCTTCCATGTAAAAGGAAGAAAGAAAGAGATGTTTGTTTGCTGTAGTTTTAAGTTTGACAACTTCTGAAGTCAATAACAAACCTATGTCTCTACATTCGGCGTGCTAATATGTCGTCCAAACAAATTTGGTCCCTGGAATATGACCATAAAGATTCAGATAATTCACCATGTTGCTCCAGTACCTATAGAACTAAAATACTATGTTTCCATAAACGATCATTGTCTCAAAGTCATAAATTGCCTTAGAGACAAACCTTCAATAGAATCAATACTGGTGAAAATTTCACAGTTGGTGGTTGGAAAATTTCTGTTTCCCTCATTCGACTTTTGTGGTTCATTCTGTGTTAATTTGTGCATCAAACTTGAATTGCTGTTACAAAACATTTTTTTGAAGGAATTTTTGCTTGTGGTTGCTGGATAGCGTTGTTATGTAGCTGACTGTAGCTCAGATGAATCATTTGTGCGTAATTTTGACTGTATCAGTTGGTTTTTATATCTGATGCACCGGCTTGCTGAAATTTTATATCCTCTATTCTAGGACCATCATGGTCGTAGACTTGTAGGCTTTCCACCTTTTCATCTTTTGTAGAGGTGGAGATCTGGATTCTTAGATATTGAGGGCCTTTTATGACCGTAAACATTCAGCCACTTAGATTTTATCAAGATGCTACGCAGTCCTTTGAATGGCAAGTAATGAAGGGATACTAAGAGCTTGAACTGATGAGTTACATTGTGGCTCAATATACAAGCCTTGTACCTTTTCTCCGGTAGTGAATGGTTGCTACACAGTCCTTTGGAATTTTTTTTACCGAGTGACAGTAAAAAAGTGTCTCCAGAGTGATTCCAACTGCAAATTGACTAAAATGAGAGTGCGTGTTCTGCGAAAGGCAAGGTTTTGAGGTGATACACCCATATATGTCAATTCCTTATTCTGCTCATTGAATGTTAGGATGCTGTCTAAGCCAATGCTGCATTTCACAAATATATAATGGTTTGAACTCTAGTTCTTTTGGGCATTTTAGTTGGATATAGCTTTATGTAAATGTGGGATGCAGAGTTATGATCCTCCATTTAGAGTTGTACCATGCATAGAAATATAGAAATAAACAAATTAATTTCAATCAAGCTACTCTGGTTCTTGAAACTTTTTTCTTCTTTCATTCAACATTTTCTGCCCATTTCTTTTCTTATAGACCAACAACTGAAGAAAGTGTTCCATTGATCATGTTTAATTTTGGAAGTTGTTCATCTTGGTTTGGTTTCTGAATCCGTTTCCCTCATTATCTTCTCTCTGGGTGGTACTTGATTTAATCCAACTTTGTAATGTTTCTTCATCAGGTCTGGGATCTTGGTGGACAAGACAGACTTAGGACATCATGGGCAACATACTATCGTGGTACTCACGCTGTCATTGTAGTAATTGACAGCACAGATAGAGCCAGAATCGGCATTATGAAGGATGAACTGTTCCGGCTTCTCCCACACGAGGATCTTCAAAATTCTGTTGTACTTATTTTCGCAAACAAACAAGACATCAAGGACGCGATGACTCCCGCTGAGATAACCGATGCCCTTTCCCTTCATAGCATCAAGAACCATGATTGGCACATTCAAGCTTGCTGTGCCCTCACTGGAGAGGGGCTTTACGATGGTTTGGGGTGGATCGCTCAGCGAGTCACTGGAAAAGCACCGAGCTAGAGATGGAAACATAAAAATGTGTTTACTGTGTTTTGTGGATTTGAAGAATTGAAGATTGATGCGTCTTCCGTGTACCATTTAATCGTGTATACATTGAGAGGATCTTGATTCGCGTACATTGCATGTCAAGCGATTTGGCAATTGAGTTTTTATTTTCGGGACATGGCTTCTCAGCGGTCCACTTAAGTGGACTGCAGTGTGTAATTGGTCCATTTTGGGGTGTATTATGTCCTCATCTTGATGTTTTGGAACCACTCATCTTCTAGAACTCAGTTGAGAAAAGAAAGGAAAAAAAAATCTATATTCTGCTCAAAAGGAGGATAACATATAAAATGCAAGAGTCAACCACATTAGGATAATATAACAAGATCTTGCAAGCAAGTTGTAACATTTCTTCCATTATCAACTCTTATAAGCAAAGAAAAACTGTAGTTTTCTGCACAAAGGAGCATCATTTTATTTTACATTTGCCCAAAAAACAGTTACCATGTGGAAGCTACCAATACCTTTTGATTTCAACAAATGTGAATGGAAGTTGATTCTTTACCGGAAACCTGTCACAGAATACAGCATCTACAACCATGTGAATGTTTCGGTCCTTCAAACCATCGATCCCAGGAAGGATCTGTTGGGCCATTAGTTCTGCCATACCACAAAAAAGGAATTCTTTCAGAGACATCAAAGATTGATGGAAAGGTGTAATTTCACATGAATGTAGATAGTGATAGAAGAGAGGACGTACACTGGAAGTAATGGATCTGGTTTTGTTTCGACGACAGCGATGATTCTGCATGCGTAAATTAGATACAATAAGAGAATTCCTAATGGTCCTAGATTCAGTCACACTTCATTTTTAAGGGCAAATGTTTTCAGGTACTTACTCTTTGCAAAAAGCTGAGGCAGCCTCTGTTTTTTCAAGTTGTTCCAGCTCTTCCTGTATCAAGGGTTAGGTTAAGGAAAAGGATATCTGAAATTACCACAAACTAAACTTATCTGTGTGCCAGAAAAATCTGTACTGTCTAATCGAAGCATTTCATCGAAAACGCGACTTGATAGTAAGTATAATGGTTACTAATCCAGCAATCATGCCGGGATTAACGTTCTTCAAGAATATAGAGCTGACAGGTTAGTTGGATACCAAGTTCTCAACAAGACATAATCCAGGATTTTTCACAGTCAGCAGTTTACAAGACAAAAAAGGAAATCTCCTCTTTCAGTGGGAAATACAGACTCATGCCTAGGCCGATGAATTCTATCAAACTTTTGTACTAATACAGTACTACTGCTAAACTACACTCAACAGGCCTTATCTTTTCATCACCCGTTTCGCAATGGGCTTTCATTACTAGTTGGATTTGACTTAACTAGTTTTCCTTGCAGGATATGTGATTCCTGTAGTATTTCATCATGAATGTGCATACATGATCTTAACAGCTATGTCATGTGAACTCTGGTACAACAGATGTTCACGCGTCTGATCTTCCTAAAGTGAAATATCAATGATATGGACATAGGAGTCTAAAAGTTAGGTATGGGTGTGGGTAAACCTTCAGAACACTTGCTTGTAGTGTAATGTTTGTACAATATTTCTTAGATAAAAACGTCATAGATCATCTGAAAATAAGAAATGAAATCCACTAGGATTCAAGGAATAAGGAAAAATAGGAAAATTTATATTCTCCATACACGTGAGGTTAGAAATGTGTATTTTCTAGCTGATGTGAGAATCTTTTCCTTCACCTATCAGTATATAAATCAGAGGATGCAAGTGTCTAAATGGGGTACGGGTGTTGGACACAAATCTCACACCCTTGCACAAGCGTGACACAGGTGCTTACATAGATTTAGAAGAGTCTACATAAAATAGATTCAGAGTTTTTATGGGTAACTACATGGCTTAGTCTTTCTTCCTCACTAATGTTGATGGACCAAATTGTACTGATGAACATGGTTTGCAAACAAAAGGTACCACTAAATCTCACCCAGAATCACAATTTGTTGAATTCAAACCTTCGGAAATAGAGGAAAATAACATTCAAGTAGGTACCATCAAATCGTAACAATTTACCCTCGAAATTTTGGGAGCTTCCAATTAAGATTTCAGCATAAGCTAAACCATTCATAGTAAACTTCTACTGTATACAGATGAGTTAAAAGCTCAAATTAGAACTGACCATACAGCTGCGTTGGGGACATTTTTTTCTGATGAAACATTTGGTACAGCCCCAAGAATTTACTTCCATTTGGACTTCATTGACTGTGCTTACTAATTGATTTTTGGTCTCTTTCCTAATCGATTTAAGTAGTTTGTCGTCTGGTAATTGTGACTTCTTGCCTATATTAGTCCTATATCTTCCATCAGCCCCTTGTAATTAAGGTTCAAAACCTTTTTAGTAACTGCTATTAGCAAAACCCATATGAAGCTCCCTAGCCATATTACAAAAGACAACATGCTACCTAGAGCATAGATGCTGCTTCCACAGGACCGCAGTTAAATCTCAACGAGATCCCACATCTCTGTAGCCTTTCAATACTGTCTTTTTTTTTTCCCTGTCATTAGCTTCACACCATAATTTCTGCTTTTGTTTTCAAATGTTTCTGTATTTTCCTTCATTAATGCAAACACAACGGTCCATGAACACCATCCCGTGTAACTTTGCTCATGCAAATTCAATTTTACCAAAAAATTCTAGAATGGACAAGTGGCATCATCAGACTTGGAAAGTCGGTTTAATGGTGCAGAGGCCACGTGCATGACTCAAGAGTTACCGAGACTAAGGGGCATACAATCTCAACCACTGTGAAAGTAAACGACAACAAGGGGGTTAACCGAAAAAACAACTATCTTATGAAGCACAAAATCTTCGAACAATAGTCGATGTAGACGTCAACCTTGCGCCTCCTTAAAATCTCCTTAAAAAACGAGACCTCGTATATTAGGATGGAAAAATCATCACTTGGTGTTAGCTAGCACCATGGATGAGATATGAGATTATTCCAAGATTCTAATATTTTTGGGAAGATGCAAGGTTTTAAATTACAAGCAACTGTTGGGCTTGTGAAGCCTGTTTCGATTTAGGTCCTGCTTCGCTGAAACCATAGCTTATAAATAGTTGCTATATGCAGCAACCGATGTATCTTGTACTCTTTTCATTCAAATTACGTAATGGAACTAGTGTGAGCCGTGGATGCACTAAACTTAACTACACAGTTGGCGAACCGCGTAACAATCTCTGTGTCTTGCGTTCTAGTTTTCTGTTCTTGATTATCTTTTTGCGTCGTGTGTTTGTTGGGTTGGCCGTACTCTCAAGTCTCAACAGCTACTACATCATCCTTACCCACCAATCGCATACAAGTTTCAGAAGCTCTGCATTCCCCCAGTCCATTTGAAAGTACGAACATAATTGCTGTCATACTCCAAACCTTAATTAGCACAATACATGAATAACCACTGGCCCACTCCTTCCTATCCAAGAGTCAATAAAATACACTGTAATCACAAACCAAACAAAACCAACCCATGTTTCCTGCTCAACTCGGGTCGGCTACATGGATTCTCTTTCGCAATTCCGCTAACAAATACAAAGCAAATATCAGAAAGAATTGACTGTTCACAAAAATGCCAACCCACTTCAAGACTCCAACTTTCCCTCCACAATCAATCAAATAGGTAAAAAAAACACATCAAGGCGAAAATCAACATATGTTAGAAACCAGAACTTCAAAAAACCCATCAAAGTAGGAGAGGGAATTAACCTCCAAGAACCTAGTTTCCTGCTCAAGTCGCTTCAAATCAGCCGAAATTCGATGCTTCCCTCGTATATCAGCCGCCGCCGCCGACCGGAGCTGCTGGTTTCCCTGAACGGCTAAATCGGATTGCATGTCTATCTGCATATACAGACCCACCAATTCTATCTATCTATATGTGTCTATACGTGTAGAGGTGTGGGTAACAATTAAAAACCAACCCTGGTCTATTGAATCTCCATTCCAAGAGCCAACAGCAAATCTTGTGCGTGTAGTGAGAGTGGGGGAGGTGGGAAATGGGTTTCTCACTCTCTCTCAGGTTTTGGGTATGCAAGCTTTTGTATCTCCTGACTAGAGGGGGACATGTAAAGGAGGGAATCTTGAGGGTGGAGAGAGGGGTTGGTGAAAAATTATTCGGTGTTATGTGGCGGTGCCGGCTCTTTTTCTCACCACACATCGTTGGGTTAAGGATTTTGGATTCTAATTATTATCTTATTTTTCTTTAATTTTTAGTCTCATTTTTCTCTCTATCTTTCCAATTGTTATCTCTAGTTTCAATTACAGTATTATTTTATTTCTCTTTACACTCATTATCTACAAATCTAAATCCAAAATCCCAAAATGAACAGGGTTCAAATGTGAAGACCTCACACTGATATGTGGTAAAGAAAGAAGCAGAAAAAATTCTAAGAGCACAACAATTTAAATATAACATTAAACACTATATCGTACATACATGTGGGACCTATATGCACTATTATGTGAGGATCTCACATTTATATGAGAAGTTCTTTTTGGTGTTGTGTTTTGGATAGTATTGTATGTAGCACTTTTGAAAAAAAAAGAGCTTGAGCCCTCGTTTCGAAATAAAAAGAGGGAAATATAAAAAAATCTTAGGGAAATGATATTGCCATACCCTTTTTTGTTATTGCCACATTCTGCGATTGTATTTTTTGGTGCAAAAATACACTTGCAAGGTGTGGCAATAACAAAAAAGGTGTGGCAAAATCACTAGCCAAAACGTTAATGATACACCCACCAAACACCCATTCACCGCACGCGTGTGGGGTCCACTTTAGGCCCCGCACGGATGATCCGAGCCGTTCAATAATTTTAAAAAAAACCCAGTGGGCTGCGGGAAAAATTGCCTCAATCCGATAAATGTAGGTACTTGATCCAAACTTCCAAAAATCAGATGATCCGAGCTGTTCAAAAATGAAAGTTTGAAACAAGCACCTACACATATCGAATTGAGACGATTTTTCGCGTAGCCCACTCATTTTTTTTTTTGAAATTATTGAGCTGCTCGGATCATCCGTGAGGGACCCAGAGTAAACCCCACACGGATGCAGTGGGTGGGATGTTCGGTGGGGGTATCATCTCTCTCTATAAAAAAAAAAAAAGAGCTTTGGGCCTTTTTTCCACTGCACAATAATTGTCACCGATATATTTAAGTAGTCAACAAAGTATTTAGTGATTTTTACGGACACATTACTCGACCACATCATTTTTAAATACCTGTGAGTCCCATAGATTTGATTAGATTATGGGATGGAATTCACATGTACGTTAAAGTGATATGATTTGAATGCGACCGAGTGATGTATCTAGCATTATTCGTTTTTTCATGGCTACCCCGCCATCCCTTCGGGCAGTATATTATTCCCTTCTTCTTACAAAAAAGGTGTCATTCTTTCCTCCCCTTTGTTGTGTACTTTTGTCTCTCTCTCTCTCTCTCTCCCTCTCTCTCTCTCTCTCTCTCTCTCTCTCTCTCATTCTTTCTGGTTTCTAGCTTTTTCCCACGCCTTTGTTCCCTATCAAACCAACACATTTTGTGGAGCGTGAAACAACAATCATATTACTCCTACTTGTTTTTTTAAAAAACACAATCATATATAAAGCCATCTCTCTCTCGAATTTGTGTTGAATTTTGTCTTAGAAAACTTTACAGAACAGAAGTAAAAGAAAACTAGTACTCCATGAACCATAAGACAAAAAACCAAAAGAAAAGAAATTGCTATAAACCCGTCATAGGGAATAAAGAACGAAAGAAAGGAATCCTTTTAAGAGAATAACACCCAAACATAAATTTTTTTATTTTATTTTAGGGAGGGCAAGAGGGTAATTTTACCTACCAAACTAACCTAGGCAATTGCTGACTACTGACTAGGGAGAGGTAAAATGAACCCTTTAAACACACACACAAAAACCCAAACTCCCGATGTGGGAGCCAGCCCAACTGACGCAGGCCCAAAAGTCTCGCCGCGAAACGTAGCACAACGACAGCGGGCCCAAGGGGCCTAAATGGGGACATTCGAACTCCTAACTTTTTTGTGAGATGCAAAAATCATTACCAAACTAGGTTAGCTCCAGTTGATTAAAATATTAGTATTAGTTGAGTACAGAACTCTCCAGGAAGAGTGAATTACACTGTGTGTGGCTCCCATCGGGATTTGGGGGTTGTTGTATTGGAGCAAAATAATATTGCCCCAAGCCCAAAAACTTGATCTGAAACGTTCACTTGAAAGATCTCATCACGCAGTATACACTATGGCCTTGCAAAAAATTGAGTCGATTGAACATCAATAACCTAATGAATGAATCATTTGTTTAGTTTATCAATGTCCAAATATTAAGCCAAAAATAAAGTAAAAAAGAGTGATTGGTTCACTATGTGGGCACACGCCCCAAAAATCCCGCGTTTTAGTGCATGAAATTCCGGGTGCGCCCTTATCTTGCGGAAAGCGCGGCGAAGTGCTTCGCAGATCAGAGAGTCGCCACTCGGGTTTTGCGGTTAGTACCCAAGAAACCGTTCTTTTGAAAATGTTTGGACCACGTCCGTTTGGTTTTGAAAAAGGCTTTTGTAGACTGGGCCGTCGTCACCTTCGATCTTGAGGTTCGGGAGCCAGATTACGAGAGGGGAAGGGTTTTATGGCACCCCCCTCGCCCAGTCCGGAGACCGGTCTCTACTCAGGCGTTTTGTAAAACATTCGCATTTCTCTCTTTATTTGATCATTCTTTTAACCAGTTAGGGCGGGGGAACAGTTAATGGGGATTAAAACTGTAAACAAGTTGCAGTTTGTGTACAAGAATATATGATAAAATGTTTATGGATGTTTGATGTTTGATCTATACGAGTATAATAGATTGAGAACAAGCTTTTGTGGACATTTTAAGCAGACTAGAGCACACTGGCAATGAAATGTTGCACACAGGATCGAGCCTGCATGCACTGGCCAAGCCACTGCATGCAGTCATGACCTGCGTGCGCCACCCAACGACTGGCCGGTAGACTTAAGCTCACAGCTTCTGCTCTCAACCCTCTGGGCTCTGGAAAGGACCAGTGCACACCCAGGACAAACCACGCAGTTTATGTAGAGGTTACTAAACTATTACAGACAGATAAATGGGCTTGAAAGCCACTATATAGACAGAAAACCCCTTAAACAGTGAGGGGAGCATGATCAGAGGCCTGGATGGAAGATCCATGCAAGGGCCAAGCCACTGGGACAAAGATAACTAGCGCACGCCACTGAGGAAGGGCCGTACGCCAGTTCTTTCTTGGTTCCAATGCTTTGGCTTTGCACATTCTGGGCTCTGGAATAGGACCAGAGGGACCCAGATGGCCAATATAAGCAATAAATATAGATAGGAAAGAAAGCAGTTCTAAATACAGAAAGCAGTAAACTGGTTTTAGCATGCAATAGGGTGATCAAAGCTTAAATAATGCAAGAAAACAATGATCCATGATCCCCACGCCGGTTTTGCACATACTACCATTACTGGCGTACGGCACTCATTACTGGCGTGCGCCACTGATCATTGTGCACGGTTTTTGAAACCTTGCCGCATTAGGGCCAGGACTGGTATAGATTACCAGCCTTGACCCTGCCAGCCCCCCTCAGGGGTCAGAACAGAAAGCAGGAGCAAGAGGTATTATACCTTTGCTTGTGAGTTTTGAAAGAGAGCTTGAGCTTTGAGCTTGAAGATGATGATGGATGTGGATGTAATGAAGGTTATGGACTGTGGAGAGTATGTTCCCTTGCTTGCTCTTTCTATGGAAGAGAAAAGAAGCAAAGGAGAATGAAAAAGAGGACAAAGGGGCTTGAACTCTTTAATGGTGCTAACCAACCCTTTGAACTTGGTAACCCTTTGCAAGAGTGAGAGAGGGGAGTATATATAGGCAAAAGGGGCTGAGATCAGTTTGGCCTTTAGGGGCTGTTTGGATGGCCAAATATTGGAGGAAGCTCCCATGCATTTAATGCATGGGACTTGGCTGATGGAAGAGAAAGGCAGATTGGTGAAGTAATGATCGGGGCCGGTGACGTCGGGTGCAAGCTCCCGCCACCGGCCGAAAAGGTTGATTTGACTGGTGCTGAATGGCGTGCGCCATTGGTTGAGTGGCGTGCGCCAGAGAGCGGTAGTGACTGACACGTGGCAGTGGTTCCTGCGCACGCTAGTCCACCACCAGCGTACTCCAGCAGGGTTTTGCTGAGGCCATTTGGTTCTGGCTTGAGGGTTCGACAAGGGTTTGAAATGGGTTTAGACGAGGTTCGGGACGCTCAAAGCTCAAACTCATCAAACAACTCGGTATGTTCTCGACCTTAATCATCATTGGGGAATCAAAAGACCGTAAATAAACTATTCTGGAAAGTCCAAAATAGGGTGTCTACAGTAGCCCCCCTTTGACGGCACTTGGAGCACCATTGTTTTGGTACAAGTAACGTCAAAGGTTTCTAGACACCCTCTCAAGGCTATCCAGAAGAAATAGAAAATGCGGACATGTATTTAAATGTACCGTCCATTGAGAGATCGAAGATGGGCGGACCATCTGAAGATCGTTGGAAAAGAGTTTGAACTCTGTTGGAAGATAGGGATGGGTGGACCATCATTGAATGTTGAGGCGGACTCTCCTGGGGAATAAACAGTTGCGGATAGATTAATGCCGCTAGGGGCCGAACCTTCTTTGGCATAAGTAACTCCAACAATCACGGGTAGGTCGCGTCGGGTAGGTTAAATTCCATCTCTTGGGATCAGAGCCAATCTCCTTATCATGGACCATCCGAGACAGAGCAAGGACTACTGGAAGATGTGCTAACGGTTGAGTCGGACGGAGACCGTCATTGATTTGATTTCGGACGGACAGGTCGTCGTTGGCAGACAGACCGTCGTTGATTTGAGTTGGACGGACAGGCCGTCGTTGATTTGAGGTTGGGCGGACAGACCGTCGTTGATTTGAGTTGGGACGGACAGACCGTCGTTGATTTGGACAGGCTCTCTGGGGTTCGAACTTTCTTTGGTACAAAGAATCCCAACAATCACGGGTAGGTCGCGTCAGGTAGGTTAAATTCCATCCGTTGGGAATCAGAGCCAATCTCCTTATCATGGACCATCCGAGGCAGAGCAATAAGACTGCTGGAAGATGTGTTACTTGTAGACCAATGTGGACTAGGATAGGCGAACGGTGTTGTAGACTGATTGGACGGGCAGACCGTCGTCGTGGATCGATCGGACGATATTCTGATCGCCGTTGAGAGGGTGAACGCGGGCAATATTATGATCGCCGTTGATCGGGGTGAACGCGGGCAATATTACGATCGCCGTTGATCGGGGTGAAGGCGGGCAAATTACGATCGCCGTTGGTGGTGGTGAACGCGGGCAATATTACGATCGCCGTTGGTCGGGGTGAACGCGGGCAATATTCTGATCGCCGTTGGTCGGTGGTGAACGCGGGCAATATTCTGATCGCCGTTGGTCGGTGGTGAACGCGGGCAATATTCTGATCGTCGTTGGTCGGGGTGAACGCGGGCAATATTCTGATCGCCGTTGGTCGGTGGTGAACGCGGGCAATATTCTGATCGCCGTTGGTCGGGGTGAACGCGGGCAATATTCTGATCGCCGTTGGTCGGGGGTGAACGCGGGCAATATTCTGATCGCCGTTGGTCGGGGTGAACGCGGGCAATATTCTGATCGCCGTTGGTCGGGGGTGAACGCGGGCAATATTATGATCGCCGGTGGTCGGTGGGTAACGCGGGCCATATTACGATCGCCGTTGGTCGGGGTGAACGCGGGCAATATTCGGATCGCGTTGGGTGGGGTGAACGCGGGCAATATTACGATCGCCGTTGGTCGGTGGTGAACGCGGGCAATATTACGATCGCCGTTGGTCGGGGTGAACGCGGGCAATATTCCGATCGCCGTTGGTCGGTGGTGAACGCGGGCAATATTCTGATCGCCGTTGGTCGGGGTGAACGCGGGCAATATTCTGATCGCCGTTGGTCGGTGGTGAACGCGGGCAATATTCTGATCGCCGTTGGTCGGGGGTGAACGCGGGCAATATTCTGATCGCCGTTGCTCGGGGTGAACGCGGGCAATATTCTGATCGCCGTTGCTCGGGGTGAACGCGGGCAATATTCTGATCGCCGTTGCTCGGGGTGAACGCGGGCAATATTCTGATCGCCGTTGCTCGGGGTGAACGCGGGCAATATTCTGATCGCCGTTGATCGGTGGTGATGACATGACTGATCATCGTTGAGAGGACGACATGGCTGATCGTCGGTGATGACATGGCTGATCATCGTTGAGATGGACGATATGGCTGATCGTCGGTGATGACATGGCTGGTCATCGTCGAGTTTGAACAGGACTGGCTGTTGTTCTGAGGATAAAGCTGACCATGGCACGGATAGTTCCAACAAATCACGGGTAGGTCGCGTCAGGTAGGTTAAATTCCATCCGTTGGGAATCAGAGCCAATCTCCTTATCATGGACCATCCGAGACAGAGCAATAAGACTGCTGGAAGATGCGTTACTTGTTGAATCGGCGGACAGACCGTCGTTGATTTGACTCCGGACGGACAGACCGTCGTTGATTTTTAAATAGGACGGACGGATCGTCGTTGATTTTGAATTGGACGGATAGATCGTCGTTGATTTGAAATAGGACGGATAGATCGTCGTTGATTTGAAATAGGACGGATGGATCGTCGTTGATTGGAATTGGACGGATAGATCGTCGTTGATTTAGAATTAGGACGGATAGATCGTCGTTGATTTTGAATTGGACGGATAGATCGTCGTTGATTTGAAATAGGACGGATAGATCGTCGTTGATTTGAAATAGGACGGATAGATCGTCGTTGATTTTGAATTGGACGGATAGATCGTCGTTGATTGGAAATAGGACGGATGGATCGTCGTTGATTTGAAATAGGACGGATGGATCGTCGTTTGAATTGGACGGGCTTCGCTTGGGGAAATAGCGAACCGGGATGAAAGCATGGATCAGGGCAACATGAGCTGCCTGTTGGGAATGGACCTCAACGCTGATTTGATTTGGTTTGCCCATGCCGCAACACTGGCGATAGAAACGCCTCAATGCTGGTTTGATTTGATTTGATTTGATTTGAAAGCCTCCACGTGCTTTGGATTGATTTGATTTGAAGCACTTTCCTGCTTTTGACATTTAATATACAATATGCAACGATAACGTATACTAAATCGAATGCATAAATTGAAAATGCAGGTGCAAGCTAAGGGCGGCTTCTAGAGAACGGGACGACACAAACGACGACCAGGACAATTTTGACGATTGAGGGCTACCACTGAGCCACCCTTTTGCTTTACTGCTTTGATTTGAGTTGCGGGTCTGCAGGTCCAGGTAGGTAACTTTCGAGCGGGTCAGAGGTTTGCTGCTTTGATTGGAGGTGCGGGCCTGTGTGCCCAAGTAGATAACTTTTGAGCGGGTTAGATCACCCTGTGACTTGCTTGATTTGCTTTTGCGTTGGGCCAATTTACCCCTCTGTACTTGACGATTTGCTGCTTGGACTATGGATGCCGTAGCGGCGCTGTAAAAGTTGCATTATTCTCGGTTCATTGGAGATAGAGTATAAACCAATCGCTAATATCCAACTTGCATTGGCGAGCGAATCGAGTTGACACACAGACATACGCACACGTACAGACTGCCTAGCTCGGAAGAATGAGGAAGAAGAGTCCTAGGATACAATGCAGACTCTCCGACACATGGGCGATAATGAAATTTTGGGCATTAACAGGCCAAAATCCAAAATATCCCTAGATAGGTGAAACTGACACTCACACACAGTCAAATATGTACAAAGGCCTGTGTGAATAACAAAACAGAGAAGAAAGCCCCGGAATGGGCAATAGACCGGAAAACTAGAAAAACGTCGCAAAGATGGACAAAAGACGCAAATGGAACGACTCATATAGGCCCGGACTGAAACCGACACCTCCGCACAGTCACATTAGGCACATATGACCTGCACGGCATAGAAAACTTGGCAAGAGCCCTTAAAACCAATTTCGAGGCACCGAAACCTTGGTTTTAACTTGAAATTCCCACCGGGGGTTCAAAATCGTGGTTAGGCGTGATAGCTGCCAAACGCTGTATGCTGCGGGAATTGAAGAAGTGCGCGCAGGTTTGAGACCAACACGTGTCACTTTGAGCAGACATGTGTGAGTCTCAAACTAGCGCGCGCGACTGAAAAGCTGCGCAAACTAGACTTTGCTGAGCTTAGAATAAACTGTGAGTCCGTTGGGGCCTCGTAAGCATTTCGTTCTGTTTTTGATGCTTTTCTTTTCCTTTTCTTCTCTTTTTTTTAAGGCTTTTGCTCAGCTTTGAAATTGAAGTAGTAGTTTGAAATAAGATTGAAAGACAAAGGGTTCCCCCTTCTGTTTCTGATGAAGCTTGTTCTGTTCTTGACCCTTCTCGACCCTTGATGTGTACCAAAACGCCAATCCATGGATCCAATTGATAGAATATGACCGAGTCTTGAAGAGAGACTGCCTACGTATCCCACATTTGGGGAATCAGGTCAAAACGTAGTTCAGGCCAAGGTTCACTCGTGTGTTTTACCCCTCCTTTTATGCTCTAACTTTTGCCTAGTGCCGCCTTCTTAGGTTTCCGGCCTAGCGAGCTTTCGACTTTTTGCCTATTTATTTTTGCCTAGACTGCCTCCTTAGGTTTTCGGTCTAGCAGGCTGCTCTAACTTTTGCTTGGCACCGCCCACCCTTGTGGTTTTCGGCCCAACGAGCTTCTCTCAAGGAAAAGTGGCTCTTGAATTGATCCAGGTTGACTAGAGTGTTGAATTTGTTGTCGTCGAGATCGATGATCTTTGGCTGTAGCCCCGGACCAGATGGCTTTTGATAATGTAGGGTCCTGACTGCTTCAGTTGAAAATGCCTCGCTCCAGGCCACTTTTGCGCCTTTTTAATGTGTGCTTGACGGAATGCTGCTAATGCTGTCTTGAACATGGTACGAGGCCTGGAGCCTTCTGAGCTTCCGCTTTCTATCTTGGCATCCGGTGGCAGGGGATTTGATGTTTCCTTATCTCATGATCAACGCCAGGTGCGTCTTTGTGAGACCATGCCAAAACGTCGATGGATTCTTTGACCCTGTCTGATCGGGCACGATGCACCTTTGGGGGACAGCGTTGAGCCAATTTTGAACCATCCGGGGCAAAATGCTCCTTTGGGGGAACAGTGTTAAGCCAATTTTGAATCATCTGAGGGTCTACCTCATCTTTCAAGTTTATTGAAACTACTTCTTCTTTTAATAGGCCGAGCATGCCTTTCGTCTTCCCATTCGGCGAGGGAACACATTTCCTTGGGGATGACCCCATCGAAATCTATCCCTTCGTCGTCAGGGTCGACACAGTTTATTCAAAAGCCAGCAAAGTACTTAGAAGCAAGATAGTGCATATCATAAAGAAAGCCCCACGGGGTTGCCAAGTATAGCAAAAGACTCGAATTGAGAATAGAAGCTACGACATGGAGGGCCAAGAGGCACAAACTCCGACTCAGAGCTAGACTAAGACGACTTGATAGACACTGTGTCAGACTCAGACTCAAAAGTGTGCAATGCAAGCTAAACGCGATTTGAAAATGCAACTTTTATTGTTACCCTTGGCTTCCTCACAGAGAGGTAGGATCTAGAGGATGTCAGGCCCAAGCAGCAGCACTTCGGCTTCCTCAACTTCTTTGACTAAACCCACTTGGGAGAACAGCAACTCCAAATGCCCTTGAGTGAAGGACCTCAGACTGTCAGTCTGTTCCCTTGCTTGATCGATCCGGTCCTCAACCAGTGCTTTCCAGTTTTCAGCCCCATCTTCTATTCCGCACCCTGCAGCCTCGGATTCAGAAGGGATAAACACAGCTGGTTTGGGTTGAGTTTCTGGGACAATGCAGAGGGTTGGGTTGAGTATGGTGGAGTTTGGGTTGATTTGAGTGGAGGTGGGGTTGATTTGAGTGGAGATGGGGTTGATTTGAGTGGAGATGGGGTTGATTTGAGTGGTGGTGATAGATATCTGACCAACCAGAGGGCCAGACTCGAGTTGGAGCGAGGAGATGGAACTGTCGTCGGGTTTTGATGGGAGTGGGGGTGGAATAGTGCCATTATCGATGAGATTCTGAATGGCATGTCGGAGGCGGTAGCAAGCATCGGTGGGATGGCCAGGCGCTTGATGGAAAGCACAATAGGCATTTGGATTGTGAGACGCCGGGAGTGCCCGAGGTGGAGGAGTCGGACGGAGTGGCCTGAGGATACTAGCTTCAAGGAGCTTCTCATAGACTGAGGACAAAGGTGCAGAGAAGCACGAGAAGACCCTTGGTGGGTTCCGGCGACTGGATTGAGGGTTGGCAGAACTTTTACTCACTCCGCCGCTGTATAGCATTGTGCTGTCAAGGGAATGCACTCTTTCGGCACTGGGGATGGCTTCTTTGTTGCGCATATCCTCCTTTTCGGCACTGGCTTTGAACAAGGAACCAGCGGTCTTCGGGCGAGTTCTAGCTTCATGACACTCAGCTAGGTCTTTGAACATGTCTTTTGAGCACGGCTTGATTCCGACCGCAGGGGTGTGACAGGCCTGAAGAGGTTCTTTGACTAGCCCCGGATCCGGCTTTGATATGATGGAGGTGAAAAGGTCGAACAGCCCCTGGACCATAACCATTTGTCTGTCCATTTTGAGACCCAGTTCCTCTACAGCTTTCTTCAACTCAGCTAGCTCTGTTTGTGCTGCCATTTTGGATTGATGATCGAGAAAGGTGATATGGCAGTGAAATACCCCCGGTAGATGCTCCCAAGCAGGTTTGGCTCTTCTTTTTGGTACTTTCTTTGACGGTGCAGCGCCCAAAGCTAGACAGTAAAGCAATCGAAGGCTCAGGAAGTGTTCCTGCAATAGTTTTATTTGAAAGGATGCAACGTACATGTTGTCGTTGGTGTCCTCCTAGACTCTAGAACTAGCAGACAAAACCGTTTTATGACAGCCGGACGCTGCCCAGGTCCTCAGATTTCTTTTCGGCGATGTACCTTGACGGGATCGATTAACACTAAGAGATGTCGAAACAACCAAGTCTTTGACTATTCCGCTTTCGAAGTTTCAATGTTGGAACGGAACAACTAGGTATTTAATGACATGATACTGTAACCAGGATGGCATAAGCAGCACTGTGCTGGAGCCTTGAGCGGTGTAAGTGTTTAGCACTTTTAACCTGGGTGGTGTGAGCATCATGTCATGTCTCCCGTTTATTCACAGTTTTCTGTTTGAAACCTCGATTGGGTCTAGGCAAGGATTTAGAAAGTCTCGATTTCCCAAAGTCTCGTTGGCCCAAGGAATTGGAAAGTTGATAACGTGCACCATCACGATGCACGACTCGTCATCGGTCCAGGCAGCGCCTTAGCAGGCATAAAACGGGTTTGAAAGATAGACAACCCTAAAAGCCACCCTAGCATGCTCCTACGCAAAACGGTATGAATGTATGTACAGGCATGCGATATGGAAAGCAGTAACACATAGACAGTTTATGGGGTTAGATGCAAGTAATCCTACCCTGTGGGTTCCTGTCTTAGTTTGAAAGGTTCTATTGCTTTGTACGCATGGCGAGGCTGGTTTTGGCTTAGAGGGGTTCCTCAGACTAGAGATGTTTTATACCTCCCATCGCAATGCGTGCAGCAGAGCAATGGTCAAACGGTAATACGTCTCATCATCGTCCAAGGTTGTTGGGCATTCGAGGACCCCGGGCTACAGTAAACTGTGCCGGTTACCCAAAACACCTCAACGGGGCTGATAGAACACCGATGCAAATGAACGCGCGTCGAAAGAATGATCGAGAGAGGGAAACGCGATGCTTTTTTAAAAAATGCCTTTTGAAGCTTGGCTCACTTCATTAATCGACACTTGGAGGAAACTACATAAGCGAACAATAATAAAAGCCCCAGTGCGGAGTGGTCGGATGTAGAATCCTGTTACGTTACCATTCCAGCGCGGAGCGTACTGTTTTGCCAGACTTTTGAGAAATTGTTCATTCATGTATTAATTTCCAAATGTTGATTAATGTAATGTCCCCAGCAGAGTCGCCACTGTGGGCACACGCCCCAAAAATCCCGCGTTTTAGTGCATGAAATTTCGGGTGCGCCCTTATCTTGCGGAAAGCGCGGCGAAGTGCTTCGCAGATCAGAGAGTCGCCACTCGGGTTTTGCGGTTAGTACCCAAGAAACCGTTCTTTTGAAAATGTTTGGACCACGTCCGTTTGGTTTTGAAAAAGGCTTTTGTAGACTGGGCCGTCGTCACCTTCGATCTTGAGGTTCGGGAGCCAGATTACGAGAGGGGAAGGGTTTTATGGCACCCCCCTCGCCCAGTCCGGAGACCGGTCTCTACTCAGGCGTTTTGTAAAACATTCGCATTTCTCTCTTTATTTGATCATTCTTTTAACCAGTTAGGGCGGGGGAACAGTTAATGGGGATTAAAACTGTAAACAAGTTGCAGTTTGTGTACAAGAATATATGATAAAATGTTTATGGATGTTTGATGTTTGATCTATACGAGTATAATAGATTGAGAACAAGCTTTTGTGGACATTTTAAGCAGACTAGAACACACTGGCAATGAAATGTTGCACACAGGATCAAGCATGCACTGGCCAAGCCACTGCATGCAGTCATGACCTGCGTGCGCCACCCCACTACCGGCGTGCGCCGGTAGACTTAAGCTCACAGCTTCTGCTCTCAACCCTCTGGGCTCTGGAAAGGACCAGTGCACACCCAGGACAAACCACGCAGTTTATGTAGAGGTTACTAAACTATTACAGACAGATAAATGGGCTTGAAAGCCACTATATAGACAGAAAACCCCTTAAACAGTGAGGGGAGCATGATCAGAGGCCTGGATGGAAGATCCATGCAAGGGCCAAGCCACTGGGACAAAGATAACTAGCGCACGCCACTGAGGAAGGGCCGTACGCCAGTTCTTTCTTGGTTCCAATGCTTTGGCTTTGCACATTCTGGGCTCTGGAATAGGACCAGAGGGACCCAGATGGCCAATATAAGCAATAAATATAGATAGGAAAGAAAGCAGTTCTAAATACAGAAAGCAGTAAACTGGTTTTAGCATGCAATAGGGTGATCAAAGCTTAAATAATGCAAGAAAACAATGATCCATGATCCCCACGCCAGTTTTGCACATACTACCATTACTGGCTACGACACTCAGGACTGGCGTGCGCCACTGATCATTGTGCACGGTTTTTGAAACCTTGCCAGCATTAGGGCCAGGACTGGTATAGATTACCAGCCTTGGCCCTGCCAGCCCCCCTCAGGGGTCAGAACAGAAAGCAGGAGCAAGAGGTATTATACCTTTGCTTGTGAGTTTTGAAAGAGAGCTTGAGCTTTGAGCTTGAAGATGATGATGGATGTGGATGTAGTGAAGGTTATGGACTGTGGAGAGTATGTTCCCTTGCTTGCTCTTTCTATGGAAGAGAAAAGAAGCAAAGGAGAATGAAAAAGAGGACAAAGGGGCTTGAACTCTTTAATGGTGCTAACCAACCCTTTGAACTTGGTAACCCTTTGCAAGAGTGAGAGAGGGGAGTATATATGGAGGAGGGAGAGGCTGATCAGCCTGCCCTTAGGGGCTGTTTGGATGGCCAAATATTGGAGGAAGCTCCCATGCATTTAATGCATGGGACTTGGCTTGATGGAAGAGAAAGGAACAGTTCTGGCTGAAGTAATGATCAGGGGGGCTGCCAGCTGACGTCAGGCGGCTGCAGAGGTGAAAAGGTTGATTTGACTGGTGCTGAATGGCGTGCGCCATTGGTTGAGTGGCGTGCGCCAGAGAGCGGTAGTGACTGACACGTGGCAGTGGTTCCTGCGCACGCTAGTCCACCACCAGCGTACTCCAGCAGGGTTTTGCTGAGGCCATTTGGTTCTGGCTTGAGGGTTCGACAAGGGTTTGAAATGGGTTTAGACGAGGTTCGGGACGCTCAAAGCTCAAACTCATCAAACAACTCGGTATGTTCTCGACCTTAATCATCATTGGGGAATCAAAAGACCGTAAATAAACTATTCTGGAAAGTCCAAAATAGGGTGTCTACACACTAGGTTATCAATGTTCGATCTACTTAATGTTTTGCAGGAAGCATAGTAGACAATGAGATCTTTCAAGTGTATGTTTCAGATCAAATTTTCGAGTTCGGGACAACATTGTTTTGAGCCCCCAAATCCTTGTGCGTATCGTGTGTGTGATTCAAGCACTACTCTTAAAAATCAAGCTGAGATTTTTGGTAGTGACTAAGTTTTGAGAAATTTTTTTATAGCAATTAAGTTGTTAGGTGTTGCCGGTAGCGAATAAGTTATTAAAAAATGTTAAGTTATTTTCGGTTGTGAATAAGGGTGAGTTTGGATTGAAAAGTTAAGTAACTTATTTTTTTGTCTTTATTTGAATTTGTTTGTTTTGCGTCAAACTTTTGTGACTTATTGATTCGTCTCGATAAGAGGAATCGAAAAAATAAAAAAATTTGATCGAAACACATAATTTTTTGAATAAAGACAAAAATAAGTCAATAAGTCAACTTATTTTACTTATTCTTGTCTTTTTGAAAAAAATTATATGAGTTTTGATCAAAATTTTTTATTCTTCCGATTCTTCTCGCCAAGACGAATCAGTAAGTCACAAAAGTTTGACGCAAAATTATAAAATACAAATTTTTTTTGAATAAAGACAAAAAAAAAAGTTACTGTTTCAGTTTTAAAGCCAAATGAGCCCTAAGTTATTAGTTACCGTGAACAAGATGGTAAAATGCCAAAAACTTGTTAATTTGTGAAAACGACATGCTAAAAACGCTACATTTTTTTCGCAAATTGCTATGGAAACATGGCCTTAAATCAAATTGGAGCCATTGGTTAAACGAACAGGTGGTCAAATACGGCCACGTCCAGTGACGACGATTTCACAAGCGAGATCACACGTGTCATACAGGTGTCTTCTCCAGGGCACGTGTCATATTTGCAGCAAATCTTCACATCTTGTTCTTTCTTGTAATGCTCTCTCTCTCTCTCTCTCTCTCTCTCAAATTATCCACTTTCATGGTGCTACCCAAGAGTGTTGTTACATTTTCATATTAAATGAAGTATATTAATTAATCTAATATCATTAACGTTAGAGTTCTATTCATTAGAGTAAAGTCTTTAACTGAAGTGTTATTAATGTGTTAAGTTATGCATATACGTAGTTAATTGAGTTTCTACCTAAGGATCCTATATAAGGGTTTTCTTTAGGTGTTTCTAAGGTAAGTAAGTGAAGTAGTAAAAAAGACAAAGGGAAAAAACTATTTTCACTATTTCGGGCAAAGAAAGATGTTTTTATTCGGTGGAGCTTTGGGCTCACACCACTGGTGCAGAGTGTGTGAGAGCCAAACAACTTGAGTGTTGGGCTGATGTATCCTAGGGGAGAATAGTTGTCGTCTGCTGCATCGGTTGTTTGGGTTTCACCCACCGCAGAGGCTATATCTCCTTAAAGAAAGCGAGATACCCGCGCCTCAGCCATTCTGGTATTGTTCTGTATTTATTGAATATACATTCTGCGGTAATTTCACCAACAATTTTAAGGAGATAAAGAGCATGGAGCAAGCACCAGAAAAGACCAATGACAGCACTGGCGATCTCAACAAGCCCTTCAGGTTCAAGGGAGCCCATTTCAAGAGGTGGAAAGGAAAAGTTCTTTTCTACCTTAGCCTTCTCAAGGTTGCCTACATTCTCACCGAGAAAAATCCGAACAAGTTCAATGTCGACGAGATGAACGACGAAGAATACGAAGCTCATCAAGAGCAGGTGGAGAAATACAACACAGATGAGTACAAGTGTCGGTATTATCTCTTGAATTGCCTTGCTGATCACTTTTATGATTACTATGATACAACTTACTCTTCTGCCAAGAAAATCTGGAAAGCTTTACAGAGCAAGTATGATACTGAAGAGGCAGGAGCAAAGAAGTATGCAGCTAGCCGATTTTTTCGCTTTCAAATGATGAGATGGATTCACTAATTTCTAATAAAACATGGAAATTGGTAGATTTACCACCGGGTTGTAAATCTATTGGATGTAAATGGGTCCTTCGAAAAAAGCTTAAACTGGATGGGTCGATTGATAAGTATAAAGCAAGACTAGTTGCAAAGGGTTTTAAACAACAAGCTGATCTTGACTTTTTTGACACATTTTCTCTGGTTACACGTGTGGCATCTATTAGATTGTTAATTGCAGTGGCTGCAATTTGTGATTTGAAAATTCATCAAATAGATGTAAAAACAGCTTTTTTAAATGGGGATCTAGATGAAGAAATTTATATGGACCAACCCGAGGGCTTTGTGGAGCCCGGACTAGAAAGCAAGGTGTGTAAGCTAACAAAGTCCCTCTATGGCTTAAAGCATGCTCCAAAGCAATGGCATGAAAAATTTGATTCTTGCATGATTGGAAATGGTTATAAAACTAATGAGGGTGATAAGTGCATCTACTATAAATCATGTGAGAATTCGCATGTGATTATCAGTCTTTATGTAGATGATCTTTTGATATTTGGCTCTAATATGCATATTATAAATGAGACAAAAAATATGCTTAATAACCATTTTGATATGAAAGATCTTGGTGAAGCCAATTTTATTTTGGGTATAAAGATTACTAAAACGAGTGAAGGAATTTCTCTTGACCAGTCGCATTATGTTGAGAAAATTTTAAAGAAGTATAACTATCTTGATTGCAAGCATGTTGTTACTCCTTTTGATGCTAGTGTGCATTTTTTCCTGTTCAAGATGATAATGAGGTGATAAATCAAAAGGAATATGCTAGCATGATTGGTAGCTTGAGATATGCGACTGATTGTACTAGACCTGACATTGCTTACGCAGTTGGAGTACTTAGCAGGTTTACTAGCAAGCCGAGTAGTGATCATTGGCATGCTATGGAAAGAGTAATGAGATACTTATTCTCTCTCTACTACAGGTTACATTTTTACTTTGGGAGGTGGTGCTATATGCTGGAAGTCGAAAAAGCAAACAATTATTGCCAATTCGACTATGGAAGCTGAACTTATAGCTTTATCTTCAGCAAGTGAGGAGGCGAATTGGTTACGAGATTTATTGCATGAAATCCCTTGTTGGGAAAAACCAATTCCTCCTGTGTTAATCAGGTGTGATAGCACTGCTGCGATTGGTAGAGTAAATAACCGTTACTACAACGGTAAATCCAGACCCATACGAAGAAAACACAGTATTGTGAGATCCTATTTGAGTAGTGGTATCATAAATGTGGATTATGTTAAATCTTGTGATAATCTTGCAGATCCATTAACCAAGGCTTTGGCAAGAGAAAGGGTTTGGAGTACATCGAGGGGGATGGGGCTGAAGCCCATACAATCATGAATCACGTATGAGGATACCCAACCTGGGGACCAGAGATCCTGTAACCAGGTTCAATGGGAAGAACGAATCATATGGTGATGGTAAGAAATGCACTGATGATATTTATGTCCATCCCTAAGATGTAAGTGCATTTATCCTGTAAGGTTGGAGGGTTGAGTTTTTAAACTCTTAATGAAAGTCTGTAGCTCGTATGAGTGGGGTGTTAGTATTACAGGAGCACTCTTGACAGATTTCACCTATGTAAGTGTGGGAGTGGGGCCGCTTCCTATGAGATTAGGGCTAATCTCAAATACGCTTATGAAAACTGGGATCAGCGCAAGGCCGTAAAGCGCTGGCTAATAAAGCTCATGTCAACACCTGAGTTATTATGTGTGAGCAGCAATTCTTTATTTCCCCTAAGCAGTCATAGTTCAATGCTGAGCAAACTACTGATTCTGGAATAGAGGTTACTGTATCACTACTGGAGGTTCAATGCAGAGCACACCTTCATGATGCATAATAATTCCTCTTTGCCCGGTAATATATTTTTACTTTATTTAATATTCAAATGAGTGGGGGATTGTTGTTACATTTTCATATTAAATGAAGTATATTAATTAATCTAATATCATTAACGTTAGAGTTCTATTCATTAGAGTAAAGTCTTTAACTGAAGTGTTATTAATGTGTTAAGTTATGCATATACGTAGTTAATTGAGTTTCTACCTAAGGATCCTATATAAGGGTTTTCTTTAGGTGTTTCTAAGGTAAGTAAGTGAAGTAGTAAAAAAGACAAAGGGAAAAAACTATTTTCACTATTTCGGGCAAAGAAAGATGTTTTTATTCGGTGGAGCTTTGGGCTCACACCACTGGTGCAGAGTGTGTGAGAGCCATACAACTTGAGTGTTGGGCTGATGTATCCTAGGGGAGAATAGTTGTCGTCTGCTGCATCGGTTGTTTGGGTTTCACCCACCGCAGAGGCTATATCTCCTTAAAGAAAGCGAGATACCCGCGCCTCAGCCATTCTGGTATTGTTCTGTATTTATTGAATATACATTCTGCGGTAATTTCACCACCAAAGAGTCTAGCACGATTCATCGCCATGTCCAGTGCCCCTTCTTCAATCTCATCAAACCTCATCAACTTCAAAATGCCAATCCCATTTCATTCCTCTGCCAAGACCAAGGGCTTCTCACTGCTAAACATGCCCCAAGCTCGTCAAACCCCCAAACCCATCTCCATTTCAGCCCACTGGGTCCCCAATCACCCGCCGGAGTTCCCTTCGCCGCCTCAAACAGATCCTCCTTCAATGCCGCCGGAGGTTCCCGCGCCTCCGAATGTTCCGGATTTCGACCCAATTCCGCCGGCTGATCCTCCGCCGGTTTCGCCTGGGCCGAACCCCGGCCCAGATTTTCCGGGCCCACCGATGCCGTCGCCGCTGACTCCGGACGCTCCGCGACCGCCAATTCCCTCACCTCCGGGCCCGGACGTGCCGAAAGGCCCACCGGACGTGTATCCCCTTAACGGACCGGAGATTGGCCCCCCGCCGGCGACGCAACCCGATATTCCCCCACCCTTTAGTGCACAGATGTAGTTTTTCACTCCTTTTTTTTCTTTTCTATCTGGTTTATTTATCTTTAGACTTGTTGATATATAGCCCGGCTATTTTGTTCATTTATAAAAGTAGAAGGGATTCTCTTTTTGCCCTTGCCTCTTGGATTAAGGTTGACAACTTGACATATTGAAGTGGTAAAGTTCAGGACAGAATTTCGTGAACGCGGGGCTGAATTACGAACAACGAGATTTTAAAATTTCCAAAGTTCGGGAATCTAGTAGTTTGTTTGGTTTAGATTTTGAGGAAGGTTTTTCAGTAAAAAACTTATGAGAGACCATACGCAGGGAGAGGGATTGGTTTTTGGAATCCAAAATGAATACATTCTGAAAACATTTAAATGTTTAAATAGCATCCAATACAAAATACAATATCTAAGTGTTCTTAACAAACAAAAAATAATTAATATTAACATTAAATTTTTTTAAAAAAAAACCCTGAAACAACGCACGGCCCCTGTATGTCCATATGTAAATCCGTCTCTCATAAAGTTAGTTAGAGAATGTTTTAGAAATCTGAGTTCGTAAAGTGTAATGATATGGACAAATAAATGGGGATGGAGAGGAGTGTATAATAGGAGCAACACAGCCTGTTCTAGTTTGCAAAGTCATGCATGACTAACCCTAAGGCTGAGTTGTTGTAAACTTTTTATTTTTTTTAATCTTTTTTGTTGTGTGTATTTTGTTTGTAATTTTTTGTTAAATTTACATCATATGTTTTGAATTAATTAATCCATCTCGACGAGAAAAAATTTAAAAAGTAAAAAATTGGAGTATGATTAGAAGCAAACAAAATTACGAAAAAAGACCAAACAAAAACTCACTTTAAACAAAAACTATTGATTCATATTTTTATAATTTACTAATTTATCTTGTAAACTAGTACAACATAAAACTCAAAAAGTTGCGAAAAAGTACCCAAAAAAAATACCGAAAAAGTTTACAAGAACCCAGCGTAAGGCTGAGTGGTTTTGGAGCAGGGGCTTTTTTTTTTTTTTTTTTAAGTGGTCAATGTCATATCGTCATGCGGTCATGAGATATGGGAGTGAACCAAAATTACTAAAATTTAGGCGCAAGCACTTACTGCAAAAGCAAACCGACGAGAACGTCAGACATTGGGAGTGAACCAAAATTACTAAAATCTAGGCGCAAACACCTACTGCAAAAGCAAACCGACAAAAACGTCAGACATAAGAATGAGTTGCAGAAAAGGTGATAGAGAATCTTACAATAAGAACATCCAATTCAAATCTTAAATCCTAAAATAAGCCCAGATGAAATTTTGAACACCGTTGGAAAATGGGTAGGAAAATTTGATTTTGAGGGAGGTTTTTTCAGTAATAAGTGGAGAGAGATAGAAATAAAATGAGATTAATAATTAAAGAAAAAACTTATGAGATACCATATGTAGAGAGAGATTGGTTTTTGGGACCTAAAATGAACACATTCTTAAAGCATTTAAATGTTTAAATAGTATCCAATACAAAATACAATATCTAAGTGTTTTTAACAAACAAAAAATAATTAATATTAACATTGAAATTTAAAAAAAAAACCCTGAAACAACGCACGGCCCCCATATGCCCATATGTAAATTCGTCTCTGATAAAGTTTTTTTTTTTTTTGATAAAGTTAGTTAGAGAATGTTTTTGAAATCTGAGTTCGTGAAGTGTAATGATATGGACAAATAAATGGGGATGGAGGGGAGTGTATAATAGGAGTAACACAGCTTGTTCTAGTTTGCAAAGTCATGCATGACTAACCCTATGGCTGAGTTGTTGTAAACTTTTTATTTTTTTTAATCTTTTTCGTTTTGTGTGTTTTGTTTGTAAATTTTTGTTAAATTTACGTCATATGTTTTGAATTAATTATCCATCTCGACGAGAAAAGTCTAAAAAGTAAAAAATTATGATTAGAAGCAAACAAAATTTCGAAAAAAGACCAAACAAAAATTCACTTTACACAAAAATTATTGATTCATATTTTTATACTTTACTAATTTATTTTGTTGAGACGGATGATTAATTCAAAAAATTACTGGTACAACATAAAACTCAAAAAGTTGCAAAAACTCAAAAAGTAAAAAAAAATACCGAAAAAGTTTACAAGAACCCAGCGTAAGGGTTAGGCTGAGTGGTTTTGGAGCAGGGGCTTCTTTTTTTTTTTTTTTTTTGAAGTGGTCAATGTCATATCATCACCAGATATGGGAGTGAACCAAAATTACTAAAATTTAGGCGTAAGCACTTACCGCAAAAGCAAACCGACGAGAACGTTAGACATTGGGAGTGAACCAAAATTACTAAAATCTATGCGCAAATACCTACTGCAAAAGCAAACCGACGAAAACATCAGACATAAGAACAAGTTGCAGAAAAGGTGATAGAGAATCTTACAAGAACATCCAATTCAAATCTTAAATCCTAAAATAAGCCCAGATGAAATTTAGAACACGGTTGGAAAATGGATTTTTGGTAATTCATTTAAGGGAAATGATATTGGCACTCCAAATTAATACAGGCACTCCAAAATCAGTGTAATTCCAAAGTCAATTTCTTTTGTTTTTGGAATGCCTGCATCAATTTTTGGAGTGTCAATATCATTTCCCTTCATTTAACCAAGGAAATCTCTTTGCTCGCAGTCCCCTCCTTTCAAAAAATGGGTAGGAGATTTTTCCCTGTTAACTCGTGATAATTGTGATTTCTTATATATGTCACTGTATTGAGAAAGCAAAAACGTCTTGAGTCTAAGAGCATCCCCATTGTAATAAGCAAATTGGTGCAGATAAGCAAATTTAATAACAATGCTCAAAAAACACCTCATTGTAATAAGCAAAATTAAAAGTCTTTTAGCAAAATAACCGAAATACCCATTTCATAATCAAACTTAACAACTTTGACCAATAACTAAACTCAAAACTCAAAAACACCCCACATTGGAATCGTCTCGATGAGACGAATAATTTGGTGTGGTCGGATGTGTGATTGGAACTCGTTTGCGATTAGACAATGTGCATTGTGTACTGTGAGGTTTTTTTAGTTAAGGATGCAAAAATAACCAATGTGGATGTAGAAGTTGTTAAGTTTGATTATGAACTAAATGAATAATTAAATGCTGACATGACACATTTTGGTTATTGATTTTGATTGTTATCATTGCGCGCGCAAATGCTCTAATTATTTTTCTCACAGTAACTTTTTAATTTCTTATTTGTGTGAATTTAAACTCTTAAACCTCCTCCCTTTTGTCACCGCACACTTGATGCTGTTGGGTCAAAGGATCTTGAATTAGGCTTCTTGGCAACTTTTCTCTTATAACTACATATTGAAATGATCTAAAAGCAAATTTTAGACCCCGTTCCGTTTAATTTTTAGTAGTAATTTTTTTTGGAGATTTTGTCCTTATTCAAACAAAATTCGCGTTTGTTAGTTTTGCGCCAAACTTTTGTGGATTATTATCGGAAAAGTAATTTTTTTTACTTATTTCCAAAAATATTTAGATGAAAGTAAAAAAAAATTTACTTTTTCAATTCATCTCGTCAAGACAATTCAATAATCCGTAAAAATTTGCCGCAAAAATAAAGAACGCAATTTTTTTTAATAAGGACAAAACCGTTAAAAAAGTCTTTTTTGCTTAGTGCAGTGGGTTAACTCCAGCTTACTTAGATTGCAATTTCTGAAAATATTTGAATGAAAGTAATTTTTTATTTTTATTGAATTAATAATTTACAAAAATTAGATGCAAACTATCCAAAGTGAATTTTTTTGAATAAATACAAAACAAGAATAAGCAAAAAAAAAACTGTGGGACAAAGCCTCCCCAAAAACTAAGAGCAGAAAATTCCAAAATTGGTAAGCACACCCAAATGGCCAAATCCTTGCCAACACATACTCAAACATGCGGTAGCAGTAAGCCAGGAACCCTTCAGCTTCGGTGGGCCACTGAAACAGCTCTATTTCCCTCTCGTCCACAACAAATTTTCTCTCAAGTCACTGTCAATCTACTTCTCCCAACCTCCTTTTGCACTTCATTCAAATTGGTAAGCCTCTTTTCCTTCATACTATCCTTTCACTCACCTCACATCAAACTTGCATAGTACAGATCCACTGATATTATCGAAACCCATCTCAATTTCACTCAATTCTCATGTGGGTTTGCTTCAGATAACAATTCACAGTAATTTCAAGGAGGTTTACTCTATATTTGTCGTTCAATGGCTTCTTCAATGATTAATGGAGCTGAAAATCTCAAACTTACCTGTGGCAAAGCTCCAACTGGGTTAGTTTTTCTAGGTTCTAATTTCCATGGAGGGTGCCTTCCCAATAAGGGTATCGTCTCTTTTGGTAGGATTTCATATGTGAAAACTTTAGCACCCAGATGCAATTTGGCTGCCTCAAGGCCTGCTTCTCAGCCTAGGTTTATACAACACAAGAAAGAGGCATTTTGGTTTTATAGGTTCTTATCCATAGTGTATGATCATGTCATAAACCCTGGGCATTGGACTGAGGATATGCGCGACGAGGCGCTTGAGCCTGCGGATCTCTACGACCGGAAGATGAGAGTGGTTGATGTGGGTGGGGGAACTGGGTTCACTACTCTTGGGATAGTGAAGCATGTTGATGCCAAAAACGTGACGATTCTTGACCAGTCGCCGCACCAGCTTGCCAAAGCAAAGCTGAAGGAGCCTTTGAAAGAATGCAACATTATCGAGGGTGATGCAGAGGATCTTCCGTTCCCGACTGATTATGCTGATAGATATATCTCTGCTGGAAGGTAAGGAATACCCTAGAGTTCCTTGTCATGTATGCTCTGTTAGGAATGCCTTGTATTCTTAGTCCCACATTGGTTAATTATGTTGTTCCAGTTTTTGTAGCCTATTATAAATAGGGCTTTTGGGGGACTTCTATAGATTATCTTTTGGGCTCTCATATTGTGGCCTTTCTAGAGTTACGGATTACAGCCGGCTCTTTGTATCTCTTCTTCACGTTGGTTAGTGAATCCTCTCTCTCCTCGCCCGTGGACGTACCCATCTTGGGGAACCACGTATATCTTGTGTCTTTGTGATTTCTTGTTTAGTATTCAATTTCTCGTTCTTAGCTTCATTCATAGCGTTCGTTACAACAAACTGGTATCAAAGCCGATGGTTGACGATCTATGGGAAGACTCTCAGCGCACCATTGAATGGGTTTGCACAGAAGACACTCGTGGAGCGGTATAAAATCCAAAGGTGACTCCCGATGAAGCAAGGTGGCTCGATGTTGGAGTGCTGTATTGGATGGCTCATTTGTCGATGGAGTTTGACTCGTCGGAGAGCACGGTGCTATCGAATTAATGAGCACATTGGCTCTCAATGGAGTTCTCGTGGGGGAGCATAGTGCCGGTGACTAGGCACGTTGGCTTCCAATTGAGATGACTCTGAATCGATTGAGTGGGTGCAGAATAAGCCCAGTTCGGGAGATAGGGTTGAGAGTAGTAGATCAGAATCAAGGGGGAGCTTGGATGCAAAGAGAGGTTAAGGCCCAATGTTCGGTTCACACATGAGGGGGAGATTTGTTAGAACATGTGTGAACGTTGAGTCCCACATCGGATAAACAGAAAAAGAGTTGGACCTTAATATACAATTGGATGGCTCACCACTTACAAGGCTTAGCCTTTTAAGTGGATATGGGTCATTCAGTGTATATTGGGCCCAAGTAATGTGGTGGACTCTTTGTCGTTTCTCCCATACAAATTGGGCCTTGAGCACGCAGTGGCGGGTCGATGCATCGGACGAACTCCCAACAAATTGGTATCAGAGCCAGGTTTCAATCCGAGGCTTTTGTTTTCTGTTGTGTATTGTGCAATTGGTGATCGTTTCAATGGCGACTCGTTTCGAAATTGCGAAGTTCGATGGGCAGAGCACTAGCTTCAGTTTATGGCGTATTAAGATGAAGGCTTTGCTTGTTCAACAAGGATTACACAAGACTTTGTTGGGGAAATCGAAGAAACCTGCTGATATGCAGGATAGTGTGTTCGAGGATCTCGATGCGAAGGCGCTCAGTTCGATTCAGTTGTGTTTAGCCGATGATGTGCTTCGCGAGGTTGGGGAGGAGGATACTACTGCCGGTATTTGGTTGAAGTTGGAAAGTATCTATATGACGAAGTCTCTTACCAACCGGTTGTATTTGAAGCAGCGCCTTTATACGTTTCGTATGAGGGAAGGTACGCCCGTAAAAGACCATCTAGATGAGTTAAATCGAATTATTATGGATTTAAAAAATATTGATGTTGTGATTAATGATGAAGATCAAGCCCTTATTGTGTTATGTTCTTTGCACTCGTCTTATGAGCATTTTGTTACTACCCTACTTTACGGGAGAGATACGATTTCCATGGAGGATGTTAAATCTAGTTTATATTCAAAAGAATTAAGGAAAAAGGTATCTGGTGAAAGTGAGGTTTATGCTGATGGTTTGGTAGCGCAAGGAAGAACTTCTGAGAGGGATAATGGCAGTAGAGGAGTTTCTGGCTCTCGTTCCACAAATCAGGAAGTAAAGTGTTTTTACTGTAGGAAATACGGGCACATGGTGAGAAATTGTCCTAGGTTGAAAAATAAGGACAATTTTGAAGAGAAGGTTGTTGCTGGTATTGTTGAAGAGGATTCCGACGATTCACTTATGGTTCTTTCTGTGAGTGTCGGTGATGTCTGTTCGAATGCCGAATGGATTCTGGACTCCGGATGTTCTTACCACATGTGTCCGAATAAAGATTGGTTCAATACTTATGAATCGGTCAGTTGTGGTACAGTTCTTATGGGGAATAATATGCCCTGTAGAATTGTTGGGATTGGAACAGTTAAAGTCAGAATGCATGATGGGTTTGTTAGGACGTTGTTTGGTGTTCGACATATACCAGATTTGAAGAGGAACCTTATCTCTTTGGGTACTCTTGACTCTTTGGGTTGGAAGCATACCGCTGAAGGTGGAGTCTTGAGAGTTTTGAAGGGTGCTCGTGTTTTGATGAAGGGTCGGAAATCGAATAACCTCTATGTGCTTGATGGTAGTACGATTGTGGGTGCTACATCTTTGGGTTCTTCATCGGTGAATTCGAGGTTGACTCAGTTTTGGGTTTTTAACTCCGTGGTGGAGTCGGTAATTAACTCCGTGGGGAGTTTGAGCAGATCTTCGTGTGTATCCGGGAGGGATGCGTTGGGTGGGAGGTGCCCGTTGGAAGATAGAGGCTTAATTTGGAGGCATGTGCGGCTGGGTTTCCTGAGTCGCGTTTACAAGGTCAAGCAGGTGTGCTTGAGCCTTGTTCGTTTGTGCCGTTGGTGATTGCCCCGTGGGGGGCTTTTGGGGGAGATGAGCGATTGAAGGAGAGGATTGCCTATAGTGTTGAGTTCGATGGAATTCAAGTCAAGGTGGAGATTTGTTGGAAATTGACTAGAATTCCTAAATTGACTAGGATTCCTTTTCCTATTCGGTTTAGGTTTATTTAGTGTTTTCCTATAAATAGGGACCTTGGGGGTTCCTAGGGTTATGGTCTTTTGTTCAAGGGCTTAGATATTAGGGTTTTGTTCATCTCTTAGGGTTCCACCAAGGGTTTGTGTCTCCCTTTTGGGTTCCACCAGAGTTTTGTCCCTAGATATCTGTTTGGTGCTTCAAGTAGAGTTACGGGTATAGCCGGCTCTTTGTTTCTCTCCCCGTTTATAGTCAATTTCCAACAAATAGGTTCTGCAGTGATGAGGGCATTGTGAGGCATCACACAGTGAGAAAAACCCCTCAGCAGAATGGTGTGGCTGAACGAATGAACAGGACTCTTTTGGAGAAGGCACGTTGTATGTTGTCCAATTCCGGATTGGGCAAAGAATTTTGGGCTGAAGCCGTTTCCACGACATGCTATTTGGTGAACAGGTCTCCGTCGACTGCTATTGAGTGTAAGACTCCGTTTGAGGTATGGTCAGGTCATCCAGCTGATTATTCTGTGTTGCGTGTTTTTGGGTGTCCAGCTTACGCTCATGTGAATGAGGGTAAATTGGAGCCACGGGCCAAGAAGTGTATTTTCTTGGGTTATGCAGCAGGTGTCAAAGGGTACAGGTTATGGTGCTCTGATGATTCGAAGTTTTTGATTAGCAGGGATGTGACTTTTGATGAAAATTATTTGATTAAGGGGTCTAAGCAGGTTGATGATACAGTTCAGGAACAGAGTGTTCCAAAGCAGGTGGAGTTTTGAGTGAATCTTTCGACTCAGGGAAGAAGCACATTGAGAAGCCAATTGAAGAGGAGTTCAAGAGTTCAGACACAGAGGTTGATGATTTAGTTGAGCAACCAAGCACTATTGCTAAAGATAGGCCAAGGAGGTAGATTCGGCCTCCTGAAAGGTATTCGGCTTATTCTGAGATGGTGGCCTATGCTTTATCAGTTGCTGAGACAGTTGAGTATGAGGAGCCTTCAAGCTATACGGAAGCTGTTTCGAGCACTGAGTCTGCACAGTGGTTTGTTGCTATGAATGAGGAGATTGAGTCTCTTCAGAAGAATCAGACATGGGAGTTAGTAGAACCGCTGAAAGGGAAGAGGATTGTTGGGTGCAAGTGGGTCTTCAAGCGCAAACCAGGTATTCCAGGGGTAGAAGACGCTCGGTTCAAAGCTCGGCTAGTGGCGAAAGGATACAGCCAAAAAGAGGGTGTTGACTACAATGAGGTATTTTCACCTGTTGTAAAACATAGTTCCATTCGCACTTTACTTGCTATTGTTGCCTGTTATGATCTTGAGTTAGAGCAACTTGATGTCAAAACTGCGTTTTTGCATGGCGAGCTTGAGGAACAGATTTATATGCGTCAGCCTGAGGGATTTGTTGTTTTTGGTAAGGAGGATCGCGTTTGTTTACTTCGTAAATCTTTGTATGGCCTCAAACAATCCCCAAGGCAGTGGTATAAGCGGTTTGATACTTTTATGATAAGCCAGTCATATTCTAGGAGTGAGTATGACAGTTGTGTGTATTTTCGAAAACTTCCAGATGGTTCATTTGTTTATCTACTGTTGTATGTTGATGATATGCTTATTGCTGCCAAGAGTGTATCAGAAATCAACAGGTTGAAACAACAGTTAGGTGGTGAATTTGAGATGAAAGATTTGGGTGCGGCAAAACGTATTTTGGGTATGGAGATTTGCAGAGATCGAGTAGCTGGCAAATTATTTTTGAATCAGAAGTCTTATGTACTTAAAGTGCTTGAGCGCTTTGCCATGCAGAACTCGAAGCCAGTCAGTACCCCTTTGGCGGCACACTTTCGACTTTCAGCTGAGTTGTCACCACAGTCGGAGGATGAGGAGAAGTATATGTCTCAGGTTCCATATTCGTGCGCAGTTGGGAGCCTTATGTACGCCATGGTATGTACTCGTCCTGATATTTCACATGCAGTTAGTGTCGTTAGTCGTTATATGGGGCGTCCAGGAAAGGCACATTGGGAGGCTGTGAAATGGATACTACGGTATTTATGCGGAACTGCAGGTGTTGGTCTATTGTTTGGGATTGCCAATTCTGGTGATCATGCTGTTGGTTATGTTGATTCGGATTTTGCCGGTGACCACGATAAGAGGAGGTCTCTGACAGGTTATGTCTTTACTCTGTCCGGAAGTGCCATTAGTTGGAAAGCTACTTTACAGGCTACAGTCGCGTTGTCTACAACAGAAGCGGAGTATATGGCCATTGCTGAAGCTGTGAAGGAGGCATTGTGGATGAGAGGTTTGCTTTGTGAGCTTGGTCTTGCACAGGGTGTGAGTTCAGTATTTTGTGATTCACAGAGTGCTATACATTTGACTAAAAATCTGATGTATCATGAAAGGACCAAGCATATCGATGTCAGGTATCACTTCGTTCGGGATATCATCTCACAGAAGCAAGTTGAGGTGAAGAAAGTGGGTACGGCAGATAACCCAGCAGATATGTTGACTAAACCGGTTCCGGTTGCCAAGTTCAAGCATTGCTTGGGCTTGCTTGGTATTTGCAGTTGATCACCCCTCGGGGGCATTTGGCGAGTGAGAGGTTAGAAGGGGAAAACTATATTTGGTGATTTGGTTCAGTAGAATTCAAGTCAAGGTGGAGAATTGTTAGGAATGCCTTGTATTCTTAGTCCCACATTGGTTAATTATGTTGTTCCAGTTTTTGTAGCCTATTATAAATAGGGCTTTTGGGGGACTTCTATAGATTATCTTTTGGGCTCTCATATTGTGGCCTTTCTAGAGTTACGGATTACAGCCGGCTCTTTGTATCTCTTCTTCACGTTGGTTAGTGAATCCTCTCTCTCCTCGCCCGTGGACGTACCCATCTTGGGGAACCACGTATATCTTGTGTCTTTGTGATTTCTTGTTTAGTATTCAATTTCTCGTTCTTAGCTTCATTCATAGCGTTCGTTACAACATGCTCGACATGTTGTGATTGAGTTTTGCAGTCCCTAACAAAGTGCACACCATTTGTTGTGAACTAATTTTGTGTGTTTTTATTTGCTATGAATGAATCTGACAACTTGAGTAATTAAAACATCAAAGTAGAATGCGTGGGTTAGGGCAGGTGGGCTGTGTTTGAAACCTTGGATGTTGGCTTCGCAGAGGGATTTTCTTGGGGGGAAACCGAGACGGTAAGGACTAAAGAGATTTTGAAAGAGAAGAAACATGAAATGTTTTCTCTTGGTTGATCCGTTGGTGTATATTGGTCGACATAAATACAAGTATGATTGGATACAACATTAATTGCCTAAGATTATATGGGTTTTCCCTTTGACAAGGATAAATATGAATCTTTACAATTACAAATGCACAAGATTAGAGTATATATCCATGAGAACACTTTCAGTGTTGAAGTTGGAGGCTGGCTTGGATTTGCTTTTGACTATGGGTGTATTCGGTGATTGCAATTCTTTGACCCTTAGCAAAAAGTAAGTAGAACCCCCCTATGTTATTCTTTTTTCCTTCCACAAATCCCTCCACAATCTAGGATCCAAACACAGCTTTAGGATATACGATAAAATATGTGTATCATGTGCCTGAATCCGGTAATAAATTTATTAGCTTTCCACGAAATTATTCTAAACCTAAGTATTGCTGAAAAAAAATGCCTGCACTGAGGCTGGATTTGGCATTTGGGGAAGTGGTTCATAAGAATTGGATTTGGCATTTGGGAAAGTGGTGTTCGTGTAAGGCAAAAAGTATAAATAAGTTATTTACCATGTAAGAATGCTGAATTTTTCCATTTTTCGTTCCATGGATGAGATTTCCTAGGGAAATGGGTTTAACTAAGACTGCTCTCTCATGGTGGGCTCAATAGCTACATCCAGCTCACGCTGTAGGCTGTATGATCTTGCACTTTCTTAATTGCCATTTCAGGTTGAATGCTTCATGAATTTTGATGTTTACATCAGAGTTTTGTTTTGACTCTGCTAATGTGACAAATGTTCACAATTTTACTTGTTATCTAATATGAGTGTCTACTTCAGCATTGAGTACTGGCCAGATCCACAGCGTGGCATCAAGGAAGCATACAGGGTACTGAAAATAGGTGGAATAGCCTGTGTAATTGGTCCGGTGTACCCGACTTTTTGGTTGTCTCGTTTTTTTGCTGATATGTGGATGCTTTTCCCAAAGGAGGAAGAGTATATAGCGTGGTTTCAGAAGGCAGGTTTCAAAGATGTTCAACTGAAAAGGATCGGTCCCAAATGGTACCGTGGTGTTCGCCGGCACGGCCTTATTATGGGCTGCTCTGTGACAGGTGTTAAGCCTTTAACGGGGGACTCTCCCCTTCAGGTAACATTTTTGTTACCCAAGAGATTGTACAAGGAAATCTTTTCATAGGTTAATGTGAACTTTTGTTGTTTTTTACTATTAAGTTGACAGACACTTGGCTGACACATAGGCATTTTTTGGATTTTGTTACTATTTAACTGCAGTGTGAGTTTAAATGATGGCATTTCTCTTTTGTTGTTCACCATGCATCTGTAGTCGCTATGTTGTTGTGCACTATTGCATTTCTGCTTGTGCGCCTTATTTAGATCTGTAGTATGTACGATTGTATCTAACGTCAGGCGCAGGCCAACTAGTGTAGGTTGTTGGACTCAGTTTTTTTTTTTTTTTTTTCTGGCAATTTAAGATTTTGGGTAACTACAAAAAAAAAAGTCCATCTCAGATTCATGGTTTTCTGCGTTGAGCTTTATCGTATGATTAGGCTTCTAGTGACCTCGTCTTATATAAACCCTGTCATCCTAAAAAATATCAGAAACTGTACTTCCGGTTTTATAAGCCCGAAAACCATTTTCAGTAACATAAAACCTTTAAGCAAGTCCAAAAGGATTCACACTCTAATACATAAATCTTAAGATGTCAATGAAGGACCTCCTGCTATGATGCACGGACACGGACACGGACACCGAAACCGACACCGGGACACGGGAATTCTAAAAAAATGGGGACACGGACACGGCGGGGGACACGCCACGTGTATATTTATTTATTTATTTATATAATTATAGTTTAACACCCAGAAATTTAAAAAAAAATTATAATTTGGCCCCAATTTTTTTTAAAAAATTACAGTTTGACCCCCAATTTTTTCATAAATTACAGTTTGGCCCCTGCCGTGTCCCCATCGGTGTCCCGCCGTGTCCCCAGCCGTGTCCCCCTCAAAATTTAATATTAAAATATGGGACACGCCACGTGGCGTGTCCCGTACGTGTCCCCGAGGTGTCCCGCCGTGTCCTGACACCGCGATACTTCGACCTCTAGAGGTGTCGGTGCTTCATAGACCTCCTGTAATGGGAGCTATCATACCTTTTTAGAGCACTACTCGTATGAAAAGCTTAACCTATTGGGAAATCGACAAATAATGTATATCAGGCTATCTAACATGACAGCGGTTTTTCTTATGTGATAATCACCTCAAGTGTAATATGGCAGCCAGGTGCTTGAGAATGAGGTGGTTACTAATTTGAGCGCATGAGACTGATAGATAACTTTTTCTTGCCTAAAACTTGTTAGAAATGCTCTCTAAGGGAATAAAGCGCCATTTCCAAATTGTTGCAATATACTTGAATATAATCTTTTGGCGAGGGCACAAGAAATAGATCTTTGACAATGATGTTGAGAAATCGGCCAAACCACACCACACACAACACGCGAAGAAAAATCAAGCAAGAATCAAAGAACGCAAGACACAAAGATTTTACATGGTTCCCCAAACGTGCAATTGTGTACATCCACGGCCCCCGCCAGATTTTACTATGCATCTGAAGAGACTAGAGAATGCAAGAGTTACATCGGTTGCTTTGTATAGCAACTATTTATAACTTAGGGTATACATCCCCAATCACCGTAATACTTCTGTCAGCTGTCTAGATATCAGGTGCGCTACTCAGGCAGGTCGAACCTCAAAATAGTTAGCAAAGCGCAAGCGAAACAGAATCAGGAACTAACCCAACAACTGGCAACAATAGACTCCCAAAAACCATTGCTGAAAAAAATTGCATTACGTTTCCTCATGGCATAAGTTAGGCATGGTCTTGCGGCTTAAATAGTGCGTGGTTAGATGAAGCGTTTGAAGTGTCATTTTTCTCATGAGCTCCATGTTAGTGTTCTGACTTGCTGTATAGATATATGGGTTTGAAGATAAATTTCTGTGTACATTTTTTTCCGGCTTTGTTTATTCTCTCGAAAGACTGATAAACAGGTAGCTTACAATGAATAAGGAGCATTGTTTGGTTTTCTCACCAGTGTGGGCTAAAACGTTAACATTGGCCCTCACTTTTCCGTTCCTATTCCTTTTGATCTCTCATCCGATAACCCTTTCAGTGGTTTTAGTCCTTACTCATAGTCATTTATGTGTTTGATGAAGTTAAGAAGTTAGGGAGTTGGATTAACTACTTTCAATGCTGTTGGCGGGAGTTTTTCTATTTGATAAGGTCAGTAAATAATAACCAGAAGTGTCCACATAGTATGTCGGAGATTGTGAGATGCATATTCAATTTAGAAGTGCCCAGTCTCTTTGGAGTTTGGATGTGTGGGGAAATTGTGGAGCAATGATGGGAGGCAGCAGCCCTTTCTAGAGTTTGTTTGGCAAAATTGTTACCCTCAGTATAAAGGTTTTCAAGTTCGGATATTCAATACCATAGATTGAGGAGGATTTTTATGGACTTGGTATTTGACCCTTTTTATTTCTCATTTTTATGTGCAGCTTGGTCCAAAGGCAGAAGATGTGGAAAAGCCTGTAAATTCGTTCGCGTTCTTCTTGCGCTTCATTCTTGGTGCAATTGCCGCAACTTACTTTGTTATTGTGCCAATTTACATGTGGCTCAAGGATCGAATTGTTCCAAAGGGTATGCCTATCTGAAAAAAAAAAGAAAGCTGAAGGAGACCTCTTATTTCATCTCCGTGAGGTAAGCGAGCATCGACATTTCTCACGTGATACCCTCTAAATTGTTGGCAATTTAGAAACCTGTAAAATATGCCTGTAAGATGATTGTATTTTCTCAACTTGTATAACTATAGTCAGGGGCAAAAAGTTGGAATGCTATATTGTGCATGTAAGTAGTCAGGGATCGATAATCGGCATTTTCTAGATATAACAATTTGTCCACTTTAAAAAAAGAAGAAGAAGATATTACAATTTGTCAAATAGTTTTATGATGAATTGCTCGTATGGGTGGTTACGGAATTACACATGACAAATATGCCTCCATTGAAATACTTCTCTGAGGTGCAAATTGTGCAGTAGTTCTCAACTCCTTGTAATGGGTAAAGAACGAGGACAATTTGCAGGGCTCTTTTGACTTCACATCAAGTTTTCTTGTTTGAGATCCCCATTCTGTTTGGGCTCCCATTTGGACCTCTCTGCGTGTATTGTTGGTAGCTATTCGGCAGTTTGTTGTTTGGGCCAGCTAATTTTAGTAGTCACAGACCTCTTGGTGCATATATGCGTGTGCAATAATTTTAGTAGTCACAGACCTCCCTTTTAGTCGTCTTAATATTTCTCATGTTGGACCATCCTTTAGTACAGAAACTTGTTGCATTTAGTATGTAGATGTACTACTATATATGTGGCCTTACTACCAAAAATAGGGCACCCCACCTCAAACTCAAAGGGTGTGTCTGCCCCTGCTCGTAACACCACCATTGAGGTAGAAAATCGCATATGAGAAGTTGTAGGCCCCACATCCTCCTTAAGGTAAGGTTTCTCATTGGTTGGTGATATGGTAATGTAGCAGGTGACTAGGTGCCCGTAAATGCTTGACATGAGTTATTTTTGGGTGTTGTACATTGTTGGCATGACATCCGCTCGACTCACTCGCCTAACTCTGCCATAATGTGAGATTTCTTGTCAGTTAGTGATACGGTAATGTAGTAGGTGCCTGTAAATGCTTGATGACATGAGTAATGAGTTCTTTTGGGTGTTATATGGAGTACATTGTTGGCATGACATCCGTCTGTCTCACTTACAAATTACGCCATAATGTTGAAAGATTTCTCATTAGTTGGTGATACGGTAATGTAGTAGGTGCCCTTAAATGGTTGACATGAGTTCTTAGGGTATAATATGTTATAGATTCTTGGCAGGATTCTAAGCATTTCATGCATTAATTATGTCGCATTAGAAGCAAGTCCAACCACCAAAATTATATTATACTCCTTGGGACATTGATGGAAGTTGAAGGGGGTGAGGCAGTGGTTGCTCTGGTGACAATAGAAGCTCGAGGTTCCAGCAGGATTATTCATAAAAACTGGCCACTTGCCTTATTACTGGGACCCCTCCGGAAGGAAACAATGAATAAAACCAGTCTGGAAAAAACTACTCAGAATTCATATGCCAGTTAGCACAAACTTGGTGTGCACCTTGTTTAGGCCAATGGTTAAGGCTGGGTTTTCCAAACCCGTGCGACCCTTGTCGGGTAATGTTTTGGGCACCCATTATCCGCTTCCCATGGGTTTCGGGTTCGAAAACACTACTTCCACCGACAGGGGAAGTCGGTGGACGGTCACCGACTGGCGTGTGGGGCCCGCTCTGGGTCCCGCACGGATAATCCGAGCAGTTCAATTTTTTTTTAAAAAAATTTCGAGTGGCCCGAGGTAAGGATCAGCTCAATCTGATATGTGTAGATGCTCAATCCAAGCTTCCCATTCTTGAAAAATCGGGAAAAAAAGGAAAGAGTAGATTTTCCGATTTTCAAGAATGGGATGCTTGGATCTAGCATCAACACATATCGAATTGAGCCGATCCTCATGTGGACCCACTCGGAATATTTTTTTTAAATTTTTGAACAGCTCGGATCATCCGTACGGGACCCGACACGCCGGTCGGTGGAAGTCCACCGACTCCCCTGTTGGTGGACGTAGTGTTACTGCTCTTTCGGGTTTCTCCCATCCCAACAATTCCAATTCCCAAAAATCGAAGTTTAACTTTTTGTTTTCATTTTTATGCACTGTTTGGTTAAAGAAGAATAACAGTAGAATTACATTTTTTTCAACATAAGACTAATAAGATGAACAGATGCTAACATAGAGACTACTGTGAATTGTCTAGAGAGAATAGAGAGTACACATGTCCTTGATATATCTTTGTCTCGTGTTCCTAATCCTTGTTTGCAGGTTTTGTTGATTGTGTCTTCGGCGTTGAGGGGATGCTTGTGTTTCTTTTGGCTCTTGTGAGGGTGTTACGTTTAGCCTTCTGTTTGTTTAGTGGTTCTTTGTTTTGATTGTCGGATTGTTTTGGCTCGGGTTTTATGTGTATGGTCTTGTTTGTATGAACAAGTATGGATGTTCTTTCGTGTGATATAATGGGATGATTTCGTTTGTAAAAAAAAAAAAAAATAATCCTTGATATATACTTTTAATATAATTTTTTAAAAATAATTACTTGCGAAAGATGGATGGATTCAGGCATACAAACCCCTGAATCCAAACCCATATTTTTTTCTTTCTTTTCTCAGAACTCAAACCTGAACTAAAATTTTACCGAAATCCGCCCCAATGAAGACGAAAGCGGAATAGAACGGGTTAAATTGTCATCCCTGCTTAGAATGAGCAACCAACACAAATTTTCTTTTGGCATGACCTATGGCAGCAAAACCTTTCCAATAGTCCACCTACCCTCATGCTAATTCCACAAAGAAAAGTCATAAGCCACATTAACTTGAGGCCTTGGACTCGTTTTGTGAATTTTCTTTCACATGGTTCTGGTTTTCCGCCCTTCTTCTTGGGGTTGGAATTCCAATTAGTGGACCATGACCCAGCACAGTTTTCTTGCTTATGTGAATGTGACCTTTGTTTTGTTGCATATGTGACCTCTATTCTCGTTTTCTAGAAATTCGGGGTCAGCTTACGCGCACTTATACGTGACCTCTATTCTCGTTTTTTAGTAACTCAGGGCCAGCTTACGTGTACTTCTACTAATTCTTGAAGACTAATCTTACCGCTCGCTAACAGGGAACCGAAGTAATTCTTTGGAGATTGGCCTGTTATTTGCAAATAAATTAAGTCTGTGAACACATTTTTTAAACTTATAGATAAAAGTTTTCAAAACGATTCACTAGCCAGCTTGATAGGCTATATCATGCTCTTTAAAGAAAATCAAGCTACTTGAGTTCAACACGATGAGAACTCGGTTAGATAGACTCGATCGGTAAACCACTAATCTCGAATATTTTTTTTCGTTTTTAAGATGATTCAGCTCTCAATGAATCCGAGGATCGTACCTTACAAGTGAGCGTTTTGAGAACTATCCTTTGTCCCCGTTTAGGCGTCGATGTCTATGACATTGGTGGCAAGAAGAAAAGCCGCGTTTGGACAGCCAAGCGCATTTATTGAAGTGTGCCCCTTCTTGGTGGGAGTGTTCAGCTCATGCTTAGGCTGTCTTGATTTATAGTTTGAACTCTATTTTCAGGACTTTTTTTTAAACTAAGGTAGGCTGCTGGCCAGGAATGTTTAATGTGGGTGTAAATTTTTTTTTAAATCACCAAATGCGGGTGAATTTTTGAGCTAAAAGGGTTATTGGACTTGTTCAAGCTCATACATCATGTTTCGGGTTCAGAGTAAATAGGAGCAAGATTGGGTCACAATAAAATCGGTTGTTCCACAAGAAAAATGAGAATTCGGCAGGGACAGGAGGTCCCTTAGCGTGCGCCGAACATGAATAGATCGGTGATGTAAAGCGAGCATGCCAAGTAGTTTCACCGTTAGCGTTAAAATCCGTTTCCCTAACAAGAGAGTGGGAGACCATATTCAAAGAAAAATGTGTCATTTGAAAATTAAATTCTTCTTGGATCAATAATAAGTGTAGAAGTTTCTTCCAAATGGACAAGGGACACAGGACGTGGCAGGAGCAAAGAGCTTAATTCGATTTGTAAACAAAGTGGTCAAATTCCTTAGTTGGTTTTAGCACTAAATTATACAGTATGTGGCGTTTGCCAGAAGGCAAAGATTGTGACTTTACTAGAAGGAAAGGAGGGGTCAAATGTGTAAGATAGGAATACAAAAAAAAAGGATTATTCTCAGGATTTTTGCTTTGTTAATTTAGAGTATTTTTTGTAGGAGATAATACCTCACATACCTCAAAATTTAGCAGCCAAACTGTATTTTGGTATAAAAAATAAGTATTTAAAAAATAAGAATCTTAGCGAAACGAAAACTGTAACTGCTGAAGCACATATTTCATGTGTGATCTCTTATTGACATTTGCTATTTGAAAGATATGTCGGAGATGGTCATAGTAGAGTCACTTGAATCCACCAGCCAACAGCTCCATCTGCACTTCTGCGTCTGAGCTTTTCCCAATTTAAAAATTACAGCACAATAAAACATATCACTATTTGATTTCACCTTTTTTTTTATTATTATTTATAACTCATGTGTTTGGACTAACTTAGATTGTAGAGACAAGATGGTAGATATTTAAAATCTTGAGGCCGTTACTTATGATCATGTTTACCTTTCAGTCCTTTCTGTTTCTTTGTTTACTTTTTTTTTTTTAATAATCAGATGTCCGGGCTAGCTTGCGCTATTTACTTTGTTAGATAAGGTTAATCTTGATTTTACTCGTTTAATTATTTCTACATATGAAACTAATCAGAAGTATCCGAATAAACGGTGATGGAAAAGATTAAGGCTAATTTTTCACCAACCTCCCCCAAAATTTCTAATAATGATAAAAACCTCTCGTGACATTTTTTTCTACGGCTCCGCTCTCTCTCCTATTTTTTCTGACAATCTAAAAAATTTCACGAAGGTAAGTGAAATTTGCCCTAAAGATTGTGTTACAGATTGCGTATGTCATAGAATTTTCGCTAAACTCATGCTCAAAGTTCGTTATAAACTTGATTTGGGGAGCAAGAACTTGCCGTTGGATAACCTCATAATGGGTTTTTTTTTTTTTTTGATCCGCAACCTCATAATGGGTTTGTCACTAGCTCTAGACACAAGCTTAATTTAGTTTTTTTTTTTTAGGGAATAACCAAGTGTTCAGATCAGTTTATGTGCACTCTTGACTTTATTATATGGCATTTCGATTCTAATTACTTGTGTCCATTTCTACTAGCAGTACAATGTGAATCCGGTTCCAACTCATGTGTAAGCTTAGTTTGACCTTTCATTCTAATCTTGGACAAATTAAATAAGACATTTTGAAAGTATTTCGTATCCCCATGACTTTATATATTACTACAATAAATACTACTACACCAGCCCAGCTAGGATTGAGCTATTACCAAAACTCTCTCTCTCTCTCTCAAACTTTCAATTTCCATTTTTCTCATCCCTCTGTTTAGTCTCAAGCAGAACCATGGCAGATGTATTGAATGAAGAACAGATTGTTGAGTTCCAAGAAGCTTTCAGTCTGTTTGACAAGGATGGAGATGGTACGCATTCTTTCTTTTAATCCTTGCTCATTTTTACATTCCAAAAATGCACTCAACGCACATAGAGACACACATATTCATGTATGTTGCTCTGTATATATCGAACTCTCTGTTTCACATTCAACACTTTCAATGAGTAATTCTACAGACACAGAAACCGGCTATAGAGATTCCGTGCCGCGATGAGAAATTTTACCAATACAGTAACTTGCTACAAAGTCAAAACCCATGTCTTGGAAATCATATATGTCTGTCAAACGGGTTGTGCCATGCCAGGCTGCCGGCCCAGCCCGTTTATTTCCGTGCTTAAGGTGCTTCTTGCCAAACCTAGTTCGGTACGTTTATTATCCGTGTCGTGTCCGCCTGTCGATTCCTGTGCTTGTTTCGCGTCATGTCCGTGCCTAATTGGATCTAATAAAGCCAATGGAAATAACTTTTGTTTTTCAGTTTATCCATACACACTCTGTCTTGTTTTTTGTCCGTAAAACCACTCCTGGTATATGTGGAGGAAAACGAAAGTGCTAGGCATCGCGTGACGGTATCCCAGGACACCTGAATAAGTTACTCGTTAACGACTGGTTGAATGGACAGGCTGCATAACAGTGGAGGAACTGGCGACAGTGATCCGGTCGTTGGACCAGAATCCAACGGAAGAGGAGCTGGAAGACATGATAACAGAAGTTGATGCCGATGGCAATGGCACCATAGAATTCAAAGAGTTTCTGAACCTCATGGCCAATAAAATAAAGGTCAGAATACTAATTAATTGAAAATCAGTTTTCTACTATACTAGGTAATCTAAATACGAAATCTATCTCTTATTCAAGCATGATTTCTTTGATATTATTAGGAGACTGATGCAGAAGAGGAGCTTAAAGAAGCGTTCAAAGTGTTTGACAAGGATCAAAATGGCTACATATCAGCCAATGAGGTAAGCCCACCTAATTAATCCCAAGAAATTTTGCCTATGGCCCACACTTTTACTAAGTATTTTCTCCATCTACCAATATAAAGTTGTTACTAATGCCAAATATTTTTTCGTGATTAGCTGGTCAAAATGGGTTTGTAATGTTTGTATACTTGTACACTGAAGTCTGTAACTAGACAGAATAAAAGTCATAAACCCATGGCCTGGTGGTCAAAACATGAAATTTAGGGATTCGGGGTCAAAACATGAAATTTAGGGATTCAAACCCTCCTACACTGTCTTATGCTCGAAAACTCCAAGGTGTTATCAAATCCTTTAGCTTTAAGGTCAGTTCATATGGGATTTTGCTCCGGTTTTAATTGGGCCCTCTACTAGTGGTGTGAGATTATTCTCTCAAAAGATTCGTCCAAAGTGTGCGCAAGCTGTTCCCGACACAACTAGTATTTCCAAAAAAAGTGAGGAAATAGGAGTACTTAAAAAAAGTACGTCACAGATGTCCCACTTTGGGTCAATATTTTGAAGATGAGAGAGAGAGTTTGACATAACGTCGGTAGGGATGTGAACTAGGTTCCTTGACCTTTGACATTATCAACATTGCCAGGAGGGGTGTTTCTGTATTTTATTTTATAATCATGCACCATTGCATTGGGTGAGGCAAAACAGAGAGGTACAAAAGTAGGTGTATTAAATTAGCGATATCGGAACTAATGACATGTATTAATTCTTAATCAATATTCCTACAGTTGTTTTACAGTTGGACTGCATCATAAAACCTGTTTCTAATCCAGTGAACACTGCCCAAAACATGAAACGCAACTGGATTTGGACTTTCTCTAATAGAAAAGAGCCTAAAAAGATTCTACTTTTTTCCTTTCATGGACCACACGCCAATGTGTGGTGATCTTTCTGGTCTGTTGGTGTCAAACATTTGATCATCTCTTCGTGGATGAGGGATCGATCGACTCTATCACCAAACCCCCTTAGACACCGTGAGGGACCAATCAATCATCCATAGGTTTCGACCGTCTCGCCGACCAATCATCCATAGGTCACATTGGGCCAGCAAGGTTGTGCAAGGCGTAAGGAGGCATGGTCCGCCAGTCTCGAACATGCTACCTCTAGAATCCAAATCCTATGAGAGTGAGCTGTTTACCACTAAGCTACCGCCCGGGGATCTAAGAGATTCGAACTTAATTTATTTATTCAAATTTTCGCATTCTTGATTAATTTAATCTTGTGCAGCTGAGGCACGTGATGATCAACCTTGGGGAGAAACTAAGCGATGAAGAGGTGGAGCAGATGATCAAAGAGGCTGATCTGGATGGTGATGGTCAAGTTAATTTTGAAGAATTTGTGAAGATGATGATGAACGTCTGATCTAAAACTACATAGGAAATAATTCCTAATTTGTTTGATTTATTCTTGTTGTAACGCAAAAAATGTGGCCACATGATTTTTGGTAATCACATTTTTTGTTTTTCGTTTTTTTTGGGTGCTCCCTTTCTCGTTTAAAGGAACCTTAGATTCGAGAAGATACAATATTTTCATATTCATCAATACTTTCCTTGCATTATTTGCTTTATTTTCGTCTTGTGTAGTTTTCCATGTTCGGTTTGGATTTTGAGGGAGGTTTTTGAGAGTAATGAGTGGATAAAGATAAATACATAAAATTTATTGAAGACCATGCACAAGGGATTTTCAGACCCCAAAACGAACAAGGCTTTACAAATCTTTTTGACTAATTACGTAAATATTTGGTGTTAGTTATGAAATTTTCGTAAACTCTAGGTACTTCATTGAGTTTTTACAGATTTGTCCATAAATTTCTTGTATAAAAGTATACGTTCAAATCTTTAGGCTTTGATAACATCTCGTTGTAGTGGATCACGGACACATAATTTTCAAAACTATGACCAATACGTGCCCCTTTCGTAATAAAACCCTGGATTTGCCACCGACGGCTAAGTATGATTTCGAGAATAAATTTCAAGACAAACGTATCAATATAATTTATATAACCAATATAATTTCATGCACTAAAGATAATTTGACGAGTCCACAAACATTAACTAATGACTATTTTAATGGCGACATATGACCCAAAATAAGAGTGCATCAGGACCTACTATGCCGCCAGTCCCTCACTCTCCTCTTTAAACTCATAGGTGTCATTTACTTTCTTTTTTTTTTTTGAACTTCACTAATTTAGAAAAAAATATTACACCAATCGACAACCAAGCCTTGCTAGCCAAGGCATATTGACTTGAAATTTCATGATTTTTGGGAAAAAAATTAGGTTGCTGATTTTGCCACTCCCTTTTTTGTTAACGTCACTCCCCTGCAAGTGTATTTTTGGGTACAAAAATATACTTGCAGGGGAGTGACGTTAACAAAAAAAGAGAGTGAAAAAATTATTTACCAAAAATTATTCAATGGGAAAAGATATTTAATGATTTTTGGTTGTTATTCTTGGCTTTGACTAAAAGATCAATGGTTGGGAGTTGGGAGATTTTGGAATATGAGTAGAAGGACTTTTTGAATGAAGGAATTGGTCAACCGTTTCCCTTCCATTGAAAACAGTACCTTAGCTGTCACGGTTTCTTTTCACAACATTTCCCCTATTTTTATGTTACACTTGAAGGGAAAAAATACACTTGTAGGGGTGTGGCAATAACAAAAAAGGGTGTGGCAATATCATTTCTCTTAAATTACTTACCTTAATGGCTTTACTCTTTTTTTTTATTTTTTTTATTTTTTATTACTAATGGCTTTACTCTTTCAGTACTTCCACGCTTAGAGTATCCACAATGTTATAATCAAAAGTAAAAGGTTTTTAAAGTTAACAATGTTGGTACAAAATATAGCTCACAATGCTATAATCAAGCTTAACAATCTCTTTAGAAATAATCAAATTTTAGATTTTGGATAATCAAACTAGCAACATTTTGACAATAACCAAATTTTCAGTGGCCCTTGGGGCAATTTATTCCCAAGTGATGGAGTTCTTTTTAGGAATCGCCCAATCATGTGAAGGAAAAGACATTGGCTTTGTTCGTTTAGCACATTTGGGTATTTTAGTTTTGGTAGTGGGTGGAGAGAGAAATAGGGTAATAATTGGAGAAATGGGTAATGAGTGGAGAGAGATAGAGAGATAAATGAAATTAATAATTGAAGAAATAGGGTAATGATTGGAGAAAGATATAGAGTAATGATTGCAAAACAAAGTTAAAACAAAGTAAATATGCTAAACGAACAAGGCCATAATTCCCAAGGTTTTGAAGACAAAAATACCCTTCTCTCCCTAAAATTGTTGCATTTTCATACCCCTCTTGTGAATCCAAACACCATTACTTCCCTACCAAAACACCTTTCAACGTCCCTGATTTGCTTCTCACCCAACTTGTCCCCAAAACAATTCAACACCAAAAGGCAGAACATAGCTAAAGAAAACAAAACATAGTGTTTTAGAGGCGGCCAAACAAAATTTCCAAAACCCACTGGCGGGCAGCGGAATAGGACTTGACGCGGGAGGGGTGGAGGATCTTCGACGTCAGGTTGCGGCGGAGGAGCCGCCACGTGGGGCCGTACCTGGCTGAGTTGATGTTGTGCTGGTTGCTGCTAATGACTTTTCCTGTGGCGAGGGCCTTAGGCTGGTCGGAGAAGACGACGCTGTTCTGGACGAGGGCTTGGTGGGCCAAGGTGGAGGTGCCGACGAAGATGGCCGGGCGGGACCCGAACCGGAGGGTGATGATGAGGACGTGTTTGGCCCGTAAGGAACGGAGGGCGGATTCAAATTCGGAGATTTTGCCGGAAGAATATGAAGTTGCCGATAAGTGTGATGGTGGTGGGTCCAGGGGGAGGTTCTTCTTGAGAATTTAGTTTTGTTCACCGAAGGTGAACATTATCCTCCTTCCTATTGGTTGTAATAATATGGATCCCACCACAAAGTGATATCATGCTCATCAAAATGTGTATGCATGATATAACTTGTGGTGGGACCTACGCTATTTTAACCAATAAGAGAGGGGATAACGTTCACCATCTTTTAGAGAGGATGAACAAAATTGCACTCTTCTTCTTGACCTTGTGGCTGGGAGGAGGGAAAACTAGGTTGAAGATGGGTTTGATGAAAGCTGAGATGCACAGGGAGATGATGGGGGGGGGGGGGGGGGGGGGGTGGGGTGCTGCGTATTAATGGGAAAGGAGGAGAAAAGAGGGTTTTAGGTTTTCAATAGTAAGGGGTATATTAGACATTTTACATTGCATTTTCCATGTATTCTCAATTAAGATTTTTCGTTTCATATTGGAGCAATTTCAAAAAAACATGTCCTTCACCTGGTAATAATTTGCCCCAAGCCCCATTGTCCTGTCATTCTCCCTACATATTCTCAATCAAATACACCAATTATTATACAAAAATGTTCTACTATCTCTTTTCCCTTTTCCTCTCTCTTTCTTTTCGAACAATATTTTCAAAAAATATATATTTTACTAAAAAATTGTTTTTTTAGAAAGCAGATTTTTTAAAAAAGTTTTTTTCCAAAAAAAAGTTTCAAAAACTATTTTCTAGTAAATAGTTTTTATTAGTTTCAAAACTATTTTTAGAAAAATTATTTTCTACTGTTCACAGTTTTTAGTTTTTTGTAATTTGAAAATATGATGTGATAGCTGGCTCATATATTTTGAAGGCTCGAAGCAAATTCTTTATATTGAGACCCTTACATATTCATGAATTTCTTAAAAAAATGATAAAAGTACAAAAATAACAAAAAAAATCCAAACTAAAAGGATACAATTATGATAATATAAATGTAAAAAGATATGATTGCAAGAGTTTTTGAAGAAAATAAGATACAATTGTGTCTTTATTTGAAAATATTCTAATATTAATAGGTAAGTTACATTACAGTGGGGCCTCAATTTTGGATCAAAATTTGGGGGCCGGAAGCAGTCGCTTCTCTCGCCTCCCCTATGAGCCGGCCCTGTGTGATAAATATTGGTTATCTAATTTTGATTATGTCATTGTAAACATCTACATTGCTAACCTTAATAATCTCTTAAATGAATAATCAAAAGTTGATGTGGCAACTTTTGGTCATCAATTTTTGATTAAAGCATTGTGGATACACTTATACATTCTAATTTCTAAGAGCATCTCTAATGGACCCTATAAGACACTCATTAGTGTGAATGGCTAAACTTTTAGCTAGCGAGTGTTCAAAAATTAGCTCCAATGGACAAGTTAAATTGACTCATAATCCTATAGATCAATAGCTCACCCTCTAAATTTGGTCACTTATATATGTAGTCAATAAGTTTTGTGGGCCCATTTCTTAAGCCTAAATCACATTGCTTTGCTCAAATATAGGATGTTGACCATTCTTAATCCTAATTCTAATATTGCCGTTGCTAATTTTTCATTTTTGTTTTGTTTTATACAAAATAAAGAGAAACGAGAGTAATGATTGGAAATAGGAGTAATAAGTATTTTTTGAGTTGGGAATTTTTTTCCAAAACACCATCTAAACAATGCATAAATTATTACGAAATACCTGAAACCAAACAGAAAGTCTACCGCTCAACATTCACCTCTTTCCCTACTGCTCTCAATCTTACCGTCCAAAAGTGTTTTGGACGGTCCGGTTTTTGATAAAACTATTCCAGCGAAGAGTTTAGGGGTACTCTTCTGAATCTGAACCATTGATTGCTAAGACGGATGAAAAAATATTGAGCGGTGAATGTTGAGTAGTGGGATAGTCTTGCTGCGACCAAAATAAAAAACAAGATATATTAAAATTTGACAGTCCCCCTCAGAGTTATGTGTGCAATGACCATTTCCTCTAGCATTTCACACGTAGTCAAAAGATTGGTCATGTGGTTTGAAGAATTCCAAAGGGGGAGGTTTGAAATGTGTTTTAAGTGTATAAAAATGGGTAAAAGTGTATGAAAAAAAATAGTGAAAATGCATTGAAATGTGTACCTTTAGTGTCATTTTCTTTGGTTTATTGATAGTTTAGGGGCGCTGCTATTCGTAGCCTCCTATTTTCTCCCGTAACCCGTTAAAAATTTCCATATGTTTCGACAGTTAGTTACCAAAATTGAGATACATTTTCGACAGTTAGTTACCGAAATTGAGATACATTTTCAGCATCCAATTACCGAAATATATGTTTCTTGTGCATTTCCGACATGTAGTTACCGAAATATAATCTTATTTTCAACAGCTATTTACCGAAATGTATGTTCGGTATTTGTTTACCGAAGGTTGAACATATTTTCGACATGTAGTTACTGAAATATAATTTTCAAAAATTTTTAACGGGCTACGGGAGAAAATAGAGAATTGCAAATAGTCGCCCCCTAGTTTAGTGGGCTATTAATAGAAAGATCTGTTACTTAAATTAGTACTTACTTACTACCTGGATCTACTCTTCGACTCTTTAGGTCCCGTTTGATAACAGTGATAGATGGATAAGATTCATAAGGAGATGGAATTAGGATTGAGATTGGTAATGAGACGGGATTGTTAATGAGAAGGGATTGATAATGAGTATGTTTGTTTGGGATGGGATTAGATGATGAGATTATTAATATAATGTTTGTTTGAGATGGGATTAGATGATGTGATTGGATTAATAGAAGAAATTGGTAATGAGAAGGGATTGGTAATGTGAAAAAGTTGGGATAGGACTATTAGTTCCTTCTCGCTTCCATATCCTAATTTCTAAACTATGAAAATATTAAAAACTAAGAGGCTGTTTGGGAGCCGGATTTTCCATTCCCGTCATCTGTATTTTCCCAGTTTTTCTATTTGGGAGTCCAATTGTGATACTGCATCCTCTCACGATGCATTTTGAAAACTACACTTTAGAGGCACAATTTGAGAATCAACCTGCATAATCTCTTTTGAGCACTATCCCACACTTTGAAAACTAAACTTTGGATTATCTTCCTGAATTCATAATCTATTTTGAGCATTATTCTCAAAATACTTATTCATAATCTATTATGAGCATTATCCTCCCAAATACTACTCTGTTACAAAATTTATTCTGTGCATATCTCCCAAACACTCAGACCGCTTTTCCACAATCTCTCTTAAAATCAATTGGTGTTAGGGGGCCTTCAATTAAGTCTTTTATGGCATTCGACATCGCACCCACAAGTCGGTTTTTATAGCGGTCGCAGAGAGTGGCAGTGTGTAACCAAATTCATGGGGGCACTCCGGGCCCAACAATTCCTCTCTCACGATGATGCTCCCGCGACTCGAAGAACCCACGACTTCCTGCCCCTGATACCACTTGTCGGACTGCTTTTCCACCATCTCTCCTAAAACCGACACGCTTTACCAGATTCATAATCTATTATGGCCACAATCCGAAATCAATAACGCACAATCCAAAATGCAAAAATAATTAAGCTCTCATACACGCACTAAGTAAAAAGGATAAATTAATTTGACAGTCCATCTCAGAGATATATGTATGCAAAGTCAATTATCCTTTTATCTCGAATACGGGCAAAAGAAAGAAAGGTCAGGTTTGAACAAGTCCAAAACCAACGTGGTCGGTTTGGAGTGCAAGCCCCCCCATACCTGAGAACACCAACCGACCAATATAAGGTTTTTTCCTTGTCTCCGCGTAAACTAAAGTGCTTGTCAAAAGTTCATGTATGTGCTCAAAGGCTTATTTGAAAGATGTAATTTTTTGAGACAACAAAAAACTAGCACAACATTTGACTTTTTGAGGTGCCTCGAAGCATAAACTGCACACCAAAAGTTCTCGCAAACGCGCCCTAATAAGGAGCATTTAATGACCGGATTGAATCTGGAATGGGTAGGATTCGTGGAAGGTATGACCTCGTAGTCAGAGGCAGAGACACTCGGGTATTTAAGCGTGGTCAGTTGATCCGAAGTCCTTTCGTTTCTCAACATGACAAATTTTTATCTTGTTTTCAACATTATCTACTCCGAACCTATTTAAGTGGTGTTCCACCAAGCTTTTTTTTTAAAAAAGTATTTATTTGTAATTTTCAAGTTTAAAAATAATAGATTTACTGAAATAATTTTAAGTGTAATATGGATATTATTTGGTAGATCTCGATTAGATCTTTTGAAAGGTGCAAAAAAATCAAAAAATTATTTTCGTAAATACATTATTTTTAAATTTAAAATTTACAAATAAATACTTATTTTTTAAGAAAGGCTTAGTGCAACACACCCTAACATTTGCCCCATGTTGTTTCAAACATGTGATACTTAAATTATTTTTTTTGATCGGCGAGACTTAAAAATTTTGAGTGATACGTAGACATCTCTAACTCCCGATTGCTTCTTCTAGACCCAAATTAGACGCAAAACCCCAAATCAGACCGAAAAGACCCTCAAAATTTTGGAATGGAACTCCCTCTTTATTGTTTAGGAAAAGATGTGATTAATTTAGAACATTATTTTTAAAATACGAGAAGTTGCTAGGATCAATTGTAAAGAGAAGTTACATTGACCAACATATATCGATCGATTTAATTGTTTCTTTTGATTGGCAAATAAGAAACAAAAGTCACATATTGTTCTAGTTTTTTACGCTACAATTCGGAATTGGGAAAATGACGGTTCAGGACGTGTTTTGATAATTAATACCCGCCAAGGAAAAGTTAAGAACATTTATTAATACTGAAAATGTCCTTGACAAGTATTAATTATCAAAATACGTCCTGGACCGTCATTTTCCTTTCGGAATTTCCTGACTCCATTCTTGCTCACATCTTTCATTTCTTTAGTGCAGGGAAAGAAATCAAGTGAGGCATGCAAGTAAAGCCCACTTTTATTGAACGGAAGTAGAGCACTAAAGCCCACTTTTGCTAAACACAACCTGTAGAGTAGGCATCTATACTCTATAGTATTTAAGCCCACGTTCCTGAGAGGAACTTTTGTTGTGCAGGTATTCTGATGTATCCACCACCCGGAAAATAAATCATTTTTTTAGATGGAAAAAAAACAAATAAAATTTTGAACATGTAGTCAAGGTTCTGAATATGGTACTGGCTAGAGTACCGAATTTTTTACTGGTACGGTACGTACCGGTACCGGTGAGATACTGGGTATACTGAGATACTGGGTACTGTTAAAAAGAAAAAGAAAAAAGAGAAGATCGATGCATTTGTCCGGTCCGGTATATTTGTTAGTATAATATACACATTTATTAGTTATGCCTGTTGCTCAATGATGCATCGATGTTCTTCTGATTCTGCATCCTTTTAATACTATCATTCATCAGATAAATGATTCAGATTGTCATCCACAACAGCATAACCAGATGTGGCAATCAAAAGCAGAGAAGCTACTACCGAAAGTACAATTTCCCGTCCAATTGCCCAACTCGTACAGATTTTACTCAAACAAACAAGGAACAATGAACACCCAACATGAAAACAAGGAAAATAAATTCCTCCAATAGATTCATAATTCGCAGACCTAAAACCGCTCATTTATTTTGCTACTCTCACCCATGTACTAACCATTCCAAAATGCTTAAAGCGAGCGAGACGAACCAAAAAGTTACTTGCTATTTCGATGAGTGTTTTTTAGTTGATTGCAGCAGCACGACGGATGCAGGTGAAGAGGGAGGGTCGGGGCTTACGCTTCCCACTCCCCATTATCAATGCAACTTCCTTACTTGTTACGGTCCAAGATTCCTCCACCCCTTTGTTTTTACAGTCTCGTTTCTTTAGTTTTTCCGCGGCATTTCCCTTTTCCTCGTCTGTCACCAAGAAAATCAGAAACGGAGCTCTTAACCTATCCGAATCGCTTCTTTCCACTCCTATGCTTTTGTCTTCTGCTGAAACTGCCTGATCCTGTATCGGGTTTCCAAAGCTGGTGGCACCATTGAGTATCGACAGGCTTCTGGTTCGAGTCTTGTTGTTGTGCAGTAAAGCACTTTGATCAGATTCTTCGAACCTTGCTTTCATTGAGAGATCAAAATTAAATCTTGGTGATGTTCTAAGCTCAGCAACAGCAATATCTACTGCTTCATTACCGGCACTTTGGAAAATTCCAGTGTCCAGTTTTGGTTTTTCTCTTGCTTCTGTGATAATTCCCACTGCCATAAAATTTTCCTTTTTCTCTTCTATCGCTTCGATGATTTTCTCCTCTATTTGTTGTTGTTGTTGTTCATGGTTGCATTGTGTGGTAGGTGATTCTGTTGGGACTGTTTCCGTAACAGGAGTCATTTCAGTTCTCTCTCTACTTTCGACGTTTTCCTTTCCATTTCTACTAACAGAACCAACCATCACAAATTCAGATTGAGAAGAATTGACCTCATCAGTATTTGATTCATCAACAGCTTGGTCGGTGTCCTTGTTTTCCGACTTACTCTCAATTGTTTCCTTGTTTTCGTTGAGAATCAAGGATTTGTCTTGTATTTGAGGAACTTCTTCAAAGGTGTTTGATGAAGTTCCCTGAGAAATGGCTTCTTCTGCTGGTTTTGAGGAACCATTCCTACTTAAATTAACCTCAGTAGGAACTTCCTGACTGCATTTGTTGTCAAAGCCATTCTCCCCCTCTTCTTTAGTCCCAGTTTCGTGTCGATCCTTGGTGATTCTTGTGCCTAGTAACTTTCCTTGGGATGTTGTTTGGTCAATATTAGCATCCGAAACAGAAGTTTCATCCAGATTTTGATTTTCTTCAGTTCCTAATGAATTCTCGTTGGCCTTGGTTGGATACGAGGGAGACCCCTCATGTCCTTCTTGCAGTAGTTCCATTTGAGCTTCACTATGTTCATCTTGATTGTTGGACTTAGATTCAAGAGGTTCCGCAGTATGTGGCTCGGATTCTGTGGCCAAAGTTGTATTAATTCCCACTACCTCCTTTGCTGCATGTTTTGAAAATCAAACTCAATGTATGAAATCATGCGGCATATGTTTAACTATGTCACTTCTACTTGTCCTAGACCACATTTTAGAAGCAACGATGATGCAAATTTTCGCCTTCAGGTGAACTAGAAGAATAGTACTGCACAAACAAAAGAATCCGAACACTCAATTCTTTGTTATTCTGCAAATTCGGATCGAGGTAGTGAAGTTTCATTCCACATCCAAAGAAAAGAATGAAATACGGTAAAGAACCAGCAAATTCGCCTTTGTTTGAACAGTCATATTAATCTTTTCTTTTTTGTTTCTTTCATGTTCCTCAGTCGACTATCGACAGGTCACATGAGCGAAAGTGGAATACATCAAGAGTTAGGTGAATAGGGCAAGAGTATTGAAAGACTAACCTTTGCCATCCGATGTTTGTTTGGCCGCAGGCGGATTTCCACCCTCCGGTGAGTTATCGGAATACAACCCTTCAACTCTTTCATGAAAATCTTTCCCCTCACCTTCTTCATTTATTTGATCTTCTCCGCATTCATCGTCTCCTTGATTGGCATGCTGGGATGAATCTTCTTGAGCTTCAACTGCTGTATTATTCTCTTCTTCTGGATCATATACCAACCACAATATGAAAAAAAAAATACAAGGATACAAAAATCATGCTTCAAATCACACCAAGAAAAATAGAGTGAAAGAAGATATACATGTCTATGCCTATGCATCATACCTTTCATTCCAGAAACATTGATGTTGCCCATCTCATTTCCCATGTTCAGCCACTCAATCCCTGCAATATTTGTAAACAAAACCCGATTTATGGAGTCAAATACACTGGCTGCAAAATTCATTGTGCAACAAGTATGATTTTGTTGGAGTTTAGAAGTACTCAAAAATCTACCAAGTATAAAAAATTCCATGGTGATAATGATGTTCACTGTAGAGGACAGCTTGAGCTTATTTTGAGATTGCCAGACTGTTGAACACTTGATTAGTACTATTACCACTCTGATATTGCTTTAAGCATAGGCCTCATAAGGGGACACCATTCAGGCAAAATAGATGAACTAATAGAGATAATGGGTGGAACTCAAGGATGGAGCCAGGGGAACAAGTGGCGGCGGTCGCCATCACAACGATTTCAAAAGATGATGTGATTATATATAATATTAAAAAATTATCTTCAGAAGATAATATTCGTATCACAATTAATCTTTTCATTTTTTTAATACAAAAATCCGTCACCACTATGATAAAATCCTAGCTCCGCCCCTGGTGGAACTTTAAATTGTATCTTTTTTGACATCATTAAGTGCATAGAGCACACGATATGGGATTTCCTGACCCAAAAAATCCTTGACCCGATAAATATCCTTTGTAAAGATTTGGTGAGATTTTTGCAAGTAGATTAGGTGAAGATAGGTATCCAATATGATCGGTATATATGTGAAGTCAACTACTATTGTTGCATTGTTTTGGTGCTTTACCATACGTTGCAGATATGATAGATGGTGATTGATTTTGGATATCACTTAGCACAATCATGTGGTACCCGAAATTTTTTTTTTTGATCGTGTGGTATTGATGATCACCCAGTTTTTTTTTCTCTCGATGCAAGAGTCTAGTTCTCCAACAGTATCACTCTTTCTTCCTTTTCCTAGATTGGCCAAGTTGAATGACTTCGTCTAGGGGCTCGAACCTCAAGATAAGGGAGCCAGGTCGAGTTGAAGAATCTTTCTTCCTTTTCCTAGATTGGCCAAGTTGAATGACTTCGTCTAGGGGCTCGAACCTCAAGATAAGGGAGCCAGGTCGAGTTGAAGAATCAGTTTACAAACCGAAGCACAAGCCTTATGGAATGAAACCAGGATTTCGCTTTCTTGCCATTAGCTGAAGGCTTGCTTGATCCGATCTTTTGCAGTTCATGCGATTGAGAATTGTTGGAATTAACTGCCGTAAAACAAGAACGGATTACCTCGAGATGATGCTATTGAAATGCGGAATACCAGATTATAGAACTACTGCTGGGTTGAGTCGCGGACTAGGTTGCTCTCTTTAAGACGTTTCGCGGCTCTGTCCAGATTGTGCATGCCCCGCCGTCTCCGTTTTTGAAAATTTGGCAAAACATGGGCTTAACCGTGTATGTGCGCGAGGCTCAAATCCCGGATCGCGCACCCGGTTAACTGGTTTCCGAATCAGTTTTCCAAATTGCCGCCCATTTTCCTGAGCGCGCGAGACCTCTCCTTGAGTCCTCTTTTACAAACTCATTAGTGTGCAATATCATTTAAAGTAGAAAGAAGTTTTGTAACTTTCCAATGTGGGACTAGAGGAAAGCACCATGTTTTACAAATACATACACCAAAGTTCCAACAATATATTAGAAAAGGTGACAATGATTTTGGGGAACAGAGAACTCCTAATCTTGATTGTATGATTATGTTTAGCGGACCTCTCCCTTAATTTATCACTCTCTTGCAGAGGTTAAGACATGTTATTCTTTGTTTTGAGGAATGTTTAGGCTCTGTTTGGTAACACTTCTACTTTTCTATTTCCTGTTTTGTATTTGTTGAAATCAATTTTTACTTTTCCTAAAAAAAAAAGTGAAAGCGAAAAACATGTTTGTGTCAACCTATTATCAAAAAGGGAAAAAAAAAGAAAAAAAAAGAGAGAGCAAAAAACATGTTATCAACCAACTCCTTCATAGGAGAAATTTTTTAGTGTCGGGTGGGTACAACATGGTGCTCGCTTGATGCATGCGGGCTGTTCATTTTGGTTTTGGACAGCTCAGATTTAGAGAGAGAGAGAGGAGAGATAGTGGTTGGGTGAGGGGAAAGAGAGGGTTTCAATATGGCCATCCAACACACTTTTGGACGACCCGGATGGGCTGCTCGGGCACCACGTGGGCACAGCCACATGATACCCATCCGGTACCCAAAAATTTCTCCCTCCATAGACCCAACCACACGGTCCTTCCAAGAGGATCCATTATCCACAGTAAGGCAAAGCAAACCCAAATTTCTCAAAGACCCAGGAATTGATGACCTTTTCTCTTTCCCATTACTACTACCAGAGGTCCCGCCATTTCGACACCGACCTAACGAGAGAGAGAGAGAGAGAGAGAGAGAGAGAGAGAGAGAGAGATAGATATATGGAAACCAATTTCTGGGTTGGGAAGGGATGGATCTGGTTTGGGAAGAGAGAAAGAGAACGGAAAAAAAGGCCCTCCGAGGACGCGAACCAACTCTTATAGCTGGGTTGCTTTGGCACGGTAGCGGAATGAGGTTGGCAACTGGAATTTTGTTTCTGAAAATAGTGGAAGTTAGCTTTTGTTACTTCCTCAAATTATGAAAATAGTGAAAGTGATTACCAGAATTTGGAAGTGGAAATAGTACACCAAACAAACTTTCAAGGTTAATTTTTGAAAATTCTGAAAATAAAAACAGAAAACAGAAAATATAATGGTTACCAAACATGACCTTAGTGTCCTAATTTTGTTAATTTTGCATTTAGTTAAAGGGATTTGGTAATCAGTTGAATAGACTTTGGTATAGTATCAAAGTTTGGCCTCTTAATCAGAACGCAGATTCCATATCTTTTCCAACATGCTTGCCAAAAACACACGTAACAAGCACCAAAAATATGCGTAGCATCCTCTGACATTAAGTGTACCATATACTTCCAAGGGTACACCCTTTTCGTAAATAACAAAAAGTACGTGTAACATAACCAAAATTACGCTTAACATGCACCAAAAACATGCGTAACCTTGGCCGAGCAAAAAAAAAAAAACATGCGTAACCTTTCGATGAGTGTTTTAGTTGAATACAACACAACAGACGCAGGTGAAGAGAGAGGGTCGCGGGTTATGCTTCCCTTTCCCCTTCGTTAACGCAACTAATTCCTCAATTTTTCCGGTCCAAGATTCGTCCACCCCTTTCTTTTCATAATCTTGTTCCTTTGGTTTCACCGCGACATTTCCCTTTTCCTCGTCTTTCATCTAGAAAATCAGGAACGGATTGTTGGAAATCCGGTCTTCAGAATGATGAAAGTGAAGGCGTCGTCTCTTCAAACTTGGAACGATAGAAGCATTCGAGTCACGTTAGAAAAACGCTTTCCTAAAGACAGCATTTGCCCCCACCAAAAGGTGTGCACCGGGTTATAGCAAATCCGCCTTCAAGATAAATCGAATCCGAACTCTAAGTTCTTTCTGTCTACGTTTGCACAAATGAAGACAGACAGAATATCCTCTAAGCAAATGTAAAAGAACCAAGTACTGATACTCTACTTTTAGAAGTAACAGAATATCAGTTTGCCATTTCTAGGAGGAGAATGTGTAGAGAAAAAGAGAGCAATTCAGTATGAAATTTTCTAGTATATCAAATGACTTTACAAATGGCCTATTTATAGACTTATAGGCACCCTTGTGTGAAAGATTGTGTCTCTAGTTAACAACCATAAGGAATGGTCATGTCCTTTGAAGACACCAGTTAGGAAAGACCATGCCTTTTAAAGACAATAAGTAATAAGAAACATGCCTATTAGTAGGCACCCTTTAAACAATTAATAAGGAAAGGTCATGCCTCTTGGTGGCACCCCATGATTCACATACCTTCCTAACAATCACATCTTTCCCAACGAACACACCCCAATTTAATGAGTGTTACAACTATTTACATAAAGTCACAACTCATGTGAAAAGTGTAGCAACCTTTCACAAAATCCTCACTTGGTACCTTTCCGAAAATTCCAAACTAAAATCCAATTTTATTTTGAAAAACTCCAACACGGATCTCCTGGCTTATCCGAATCGCTTCTATTCACTTCTATGGTTTTCTCTTCTGCTGAAACCGCCTGATTCTGTACCGCATTTCCAAAGCTAGCATCACCATCGAGCATCGACAGGCTTCTGGTTCGAGTCTTGTTGTTGTGCAGTGATGGTGCTTTAGACTTTGCTTCCTTCGAGAGATCAAAATTAAATCTTGGAGATATTCTGATAAAACCTAAAGAGGGAAGACTAATGTTGTAACTTTCTTATTAAAACAACTCACGGTTCATTACACATTATATAGAGAGGAAATACTCTCAATCACCGAATAAAGGTAAAGACGGAAAGAAAATAATTAGGCTACAATTGAGAGATAAAGAAGATCGGTTGAGATCCTATAAGCATGGAAAGGATTGCCGAGAGGATCGTGGTTGAGATCCTATAATCATGGAAAGATTTTGCCGTGAGGATCATGGTATTATCTTGGACTCTAATACTCCCCCTCAAGATGGTGCATGGAGAGACGTAATGCCCAGCTTGGATACCAAAGAACGAAAGTGGGCAACGCCCAAGGCTTTAGTAAAAATATCAGCTAGTTGATCAGCAGACGCAATATGATGAAGCTGTAGGAGACCTTGTTGGACGCGTTCACGGATGAGATGACAATCAATTTCAATGTGCTTAGAACGCTCATAGAAGACAGGATTGCGGGCAATATGCAAAGCGGCTTGATTGTCACAATAGAGGGGGATGGCCGTGGAAATGGGAACAGCTAAGTCACTGAGTAATACACGAAGCCATAACAACTCACAGGTGGTGGAAGCCATCGCCCGATATTCGGCTTCAGCGGAGGAGCGGGAGACCACACTTTGTTTTTTTGTACGCCAAGAAACCGGACTACCGCCAAGAGTGATAAAATAACCCGTGGTGGATCGACGGGTCATTGGGCAACTAGCCCAATCCGAGTCAGTGTAGGCGGTAACCTTGAGGTCAGATTGAGAAGAAAATAATAAACCATGGGAGACGGAACTTTTGAGGTAGCGAAGGAGGTGGATGGTAGCATCCATGTGGGGAATCCGAGGGGTGGTCATGAACTGGCTGAGGAGATTGACAGCAAAAGTGATGTCAGGGCGAGAAATGGTGAGGTAAATGAGACGGCCGACGAGTCTGCGGTAGGAACGGGGATCAGAAACAGGATCGCCAGAATCAGCATCAAGCGTGAGATGTTGGTCCATTGGAGACGAGGCAGGCCGACATCCCAACTGGCCGGCATCGGTAAGAATATCAATAATGTACTTGCGTTGATTAATGAAAATTCCAGTAGGAGAACGAGCCACTTCGATGCCTAAAAAAAATTTGAGCTGCCCAAGATCCTTTAACTGAAAATTACGGGATAGGAACGCCTGTAGTTGGTGAATGGCAGCTAGATCATTCCCGGTAACAAGTAAATCATCAACATAAACCAAAACAACCAATATTTTGGAACCAGTGCGCCGAGTAAACAGAGAGTGATCCGCCTGAGATTGTTTGAAACCAGCAGAGATGAGCACAGTAGATAATTTAGAGTACCAATTACGAGAAGCCTGTTTGAGTCCATAGAGGGACTTTCGCAGGTGACAAACACGGGTCTCCCCCTGTCGACCAAAACCGGGGGGAAGCGACATGTAAACATCCTCCTCTAGGTCGCCATGCAAAAAAGCGTTATTAACATCAAGTTGATGTAAATGCCAATTGCGAGTAGCCGCAATGGCAAGAACACAACGGACTGTGACCAGTTTGGCTACAGGAGCGAAGGTGTCATGAAAGTCCAAACCTTCTATTTGGGTATAACCTTTTGCAACCAAGCGAGCTTTGTAGCGTTCTATGGATCCATCTGCATTGAACTTTGTTTTAAAAACCCATTTACAGCCAATTGAGGTTTTGCCAGGGGGAAGGGGAGCGAGAACCCAGGTCTTATTTTGTTCAAGAGCATGAAGCTCTTTAGAAATAGCATCACGCCAGTGGGCATGTGGAATGGCTTGGCGATATGTGGTAGGATCATGGGAGGTAGATAAAGAAGAAAGGAAAGCAAAATGTGCGGGAGAAAAATGAGAATAGGAAACGAAATTATGGAGGGGGTGAGCAGTACCTGAAGACTGAGCGGGAGCGGGAGGAGAGGCAGCGGTGGCCGTGGGTAAATTGGAGGCCTCGGGTAGGGTGGGACATATGTAGTCGTGTAGATAGGCTGGGGGACGGTGAGAACGGGTTGGCCGAGAGGTAGTGGATAAAGATGGTTGGGCCAAGGGTTCAGGTGGGGATGGAGTTGGGTGGGAGGTGGAGGATGGTATGGTGGATGTTATAGGTGATGGAGAGTCTGGTGGGGTAGGAGAATGTGGTAAGATGGGAGGGGGTTGATCCGGAGGAGAAAAATCGGGAATAGTCAAGGGGTCATCTGGGTAGAGGTTGGTTAGGCTAGGAGTAGGATTGGCGGGAGGGGAAAAATGATAGGGACCGTGAGGATCAAAAGGAAAAATATTCTCAAAAAAAGTAACGTCCCGAGAGATAAAAAAAGTGTTCGTGTCGAGGTTAAAAAGACGATAGCCACTGTGGCGGGGAGGATATCCCAAAAACACACAAGGGACACCGCGAGGTTGAAACTTGTCACGGTAGACACGGGATGTTTGTGCGTAGCACAAGCATCCAAAAACACGTAAGTATTTATAATTGGGAGCTCGACGAAACAGACAGTCATAAGGGGAGAGGTTGTTTGTATTTTTTGAGGGTGTCCGGTTAATGAGATAAACGGCAGTTAAAATACATTCTCCCCAAAACTTAATAGGAAGGTGTGCTTGGAAACGTAAGCATCGAGCGACATTTAATATGTGGCGATGTTTACGTTCAGCAACACCGTTTTGCTGAGGAGAATCAGTGCAGGTTAATTCTTGTAAAATGCCATTATCATGGAACAATTTCTGGATTGGTCGAGATAAAAATTCTTGCCCATTATCAGAACGGAAAAATTGAACTTTGGAATTAAAATGAGTTTTGACCATGTTAATGAAAAATTGTATTTTGGCAAGTGCATCTGATTTATACTGCAATAAATAGACCCAAGTAGTACGTGTGCAGTCATCCACAATGGTAAGGAAATAACGAGCCCCACAAGTAGAAAAAGTGTGATATCCACCCCAAATGTCAACGAATATGCGAGCAAAAGGGACAGTACTTTTATTGAGAATTGAAGGAAAAGGTAGTCTTGTGTGTTTACCACGTAAACATGCATCACAAGGGGAAACATTGGTGGGGCGGGGTAAAAGAGAAGAGGGTAAACTAATAGGGGCAGGATGACCTAATCGGCGGTGCCAGAGGGTGGTATCATCAGAGGGGGCGGTTAGAGCCTTGGAGGAGGAAGTGCGGAGGTAGTATAAGCCATTGCGCGCCTCACCCGCTCCAATCACAGTCTTCGATTTGAGGTCCTGAAAAAGGCAGAACGTAGGAAAAAAGAAAACAATGCAATTAAGATCCCGAGATAATTGGTGTACAGAAATCAAATTGAAACGGAAACTGGGAACATGAGAAACATTAGATAAGGTGATGAAAGGTGTAACAACAATGTCGCCTCTATGAGAGACACAATGTGTGGAACCAGAAGCAGAGCGAACTGGCAAAACATTATCAACAGCTGTATATGAGTTAAAAAACGAAAGATTGGGTGTCATGTGGGATGATGCCCCACTATCAAAAACCCATTCATGTGAATAAAAGTCGGTATTACCAGTGAAAAAAGCAGACGGATTATCATAAAAATCATTGGATGGTGATGGCTCTGACTGGGCTGCAAAATTGAACTGGCCAGGAGGCGGATTGGGGAGGCGATTGTAAAACCATTCCGGATATCCGATTATTTTAAAACAACTGGATTTATAATGTCCCTTGCGCTCACAGTGAGTGCAAAAGGCATTGGGATCCTTTTCTGTTCGGCTTGGTGTAGCAATCGGTTGTGTATGAGAGGATGGACGAGGCTGATTGCCCCGAGCAAGAGTGGTCTGTCGGTTGTGTTGCTGTTGCCGAGGCTGATACCCGGCAGAAGAAGGTTGAGGAGAACGCTGGCTTTGCACGGAACCTGACCGAAAATTGTTACCCCCATTTGGCCTTGCATGTTGTTTTGGACCCATCATGATCATAGCAGAATCCTCTTGTGCTGCTGGTTGGATTGTCATGACGGGTATGGAGACCTTGGTTTGTTCTTCCGATATTAACAGTCCATAAACCTTCCCAATATCGGGAAGAGGATCCATAGCAAGAATCTGAGTACGAAGAACAGAATAGGGTTCATTGATACCCATTAAGAGTTGATAAACCCTTTCATCCGAAACTCTCTTTTGCCACGTAGCAGCAAAATTGCACGTACAATTATTGCATGTGCAGGCCGGTGGTGGGATAATGGCGTCAAGACGGCTCCAGAGAGTCTTAAACTTGTTGAAATAATTGGTAACATCGAGATTTTCTTGTTCAAGATTAGAAATTTCTTTCTGAATTTTGAAGATGGTAGCGTTGTTACCTTGAGTGAAGCGAGACTCGAGATCACGCCATAGCTCATATGGTGTGCGACAACTGGCTAAACTTGGAGTAATGGTGTTGCTGATGCTGTTCAACAACCATGAAAGGACCATCGTGGAAACTCGTTTCCATAAAGGCTGAATATCCGGATCGGCTGGACATGGCACGGTATTATCAATAAAACCCAATTTATTTTTTGCACAGAGAGCCATCTCGACGGAACGACTCCAGGACCCATAGTTGGTATGGGTTAGGACGACATCGACAAGAGGGGTGCGTGGGTGATCGGCTGAATGAAGGAAATAAGGGGAGGAAAGATCAGAAATAAGTTTCTGAACTTTTTCTTGAGCCTCAACCATGTCTGTGAAAATAAGTTTGAGGTTGGGGCTATCGATTTCTTCCAGGTTTGTGGTAGGGTTAATTTCGTGGGGAAGATGGAGTAGAAGGGCAAAAACTTGGCTCTGATACCATGATAAAACCTAAAGAGGGAAGACTAATGTTGTAACTTTCTTATTAAAACAACTCACGGTTCATTACACATTATATAGAGAGGAAATACTCTCAATCACCGAATAAAGGTAAAGACGAAAAGAAAATAATTAGGCTACAATTGAGAGATAAAGAAGATCGGTTGAGATCCTATAAGCATGGAAAGGATTGCCGAGAGGATCGTGGTTGAGATCCTATAATCATGGAAAGATTTTGCCGTGAGGATCATGGTATTATCTTGGACTCTAATATATTCTAAGCTCATCAACAGCAATATCTATGGTTTTCTCTTCTGCGAAAACCATCGACAGGCTTCTGGTTCGAGTCTTCTTGTGGTGAAGTAATGGAGATTGATCAGATTCTTCCGACTTTGCTTTCATTGAGAGATCAGAATTAAATCTCAGCGATTTTCTACGCTCGTCAACAGCAATATCTACTGCTTCATTACCAACACCTTGAAAAATTCCAGTGTCCAGTTCTGGTTTTTCTATAGCTTCTGTGCTGATTCCCACTGCCAGAAAATTTTCCTTTTCCTCTTCCGTTCCTTCGATGATTTTCTCCTCTGTTTGTTCTGTTTCTTCTTCATTGTTGCATTCTGTGGTAGGAAATTCTGTTGGGACTGTTTCGCTGATAGGAGTCATTTCAGTTAACTCTCTATTTTCGACGTTTTCCTTTCCATTTCCACTATCAGAACCAACCATCATTAGTTCAGATTGAGAAGAACTGACCCCATTGGTCTTTGATTCATTCACCGCTTGCATGGTGTCCTCGTTTCCTGATAATGTCTCAAAATTTTGCTTGTTTTCAGTCGCTGTCATGGATTTGTCTTGTGTTCGAGGAACTTGTTCAAATGTTTTTGATGAAGTTCCCGGAGAACCGGCTTCTTGTGCTGGTTTTGAGGAACCATTCTTACTGAAATTCACCTCCTCTTTAGTTTCAGTCTCTTGTCGATCATCGTTGATGCTCATGCCTAGTAACTCGGATTCTGTATCAGAAGTTGAATTACTTGCCTCTACCGCCTCTTCTGCATGTTTTGGAAAATCAAATCCAATGTACGAAATCCGGTGGTGATCTTTGTATTAGACCAACTTTTAAAAGCAATGATGATGCAAATTTGCCCCAAGGTAAACTAGAAGAGTAACACTAAACAAACAGAAGAGAATTTAAACATGATGAATGATGTAAGTACGTCTTGATTGCGCTGTCTTGACCAGTTGTATCACTGGATTCTACTGGAAGGAGTTCTGTAGATTGTGAAGAGAGCTTGAACTCAGTGACATCTTGGTTTGAACAGACAAAACATAGAATCAGTGATCAATTTACTGGTTCACGCAGTGTTGAAGCGGAAAAACAAGTAGTACTTGCTTAATTTGAACCAACAAAAGATAGAATCTGTTAAATTTCTTGGAAGGTTCCAACCTAAAATCAATTGGCAATAGGTGGAGTAGCCTCTAGAATTTATTAACCAAGATTGGGTGGCTTAGATGAGCGATGTGGGACAAGTCTAACACTCCCCCTCACGTGTAGCCCGGATGCACGTGGAGGTAACAGACTAGGAGCTGATTGACTGACTCGGGGGATAGAGATGACAGAAACTTTCCCACTCGAGGTGAGGCCACCCAAGACCTAGCTCTGATACCATGTTAAATTTCTTGGAAAGTTCCAACCTAAAACCAATTGGCAATAGGTGGAATAGCCTCTAGAATTTATTAACCAAGTTTGGGTGGCTTAGATGAGCGATGTGGGACCAGTCTAACAGAATCAATTTTTGTTTTTGTCTTTCGAATTATTTTTCTCTTTATGAAATAATTCAGTTTTAGAACAAAATGGTTCATGATTGCTGTCAATGTTATAAAAAAGGAATGAAACCCTAGGGGTTGACCCCGGAGTTTAATTCTTGGGGTCATCCCCATGGATTTTTGCTGCGTTAGGCAGAGCCCCATGCCAATACAGCGGTTTCGAACCCAACAATTTGAGGCTCGTCCTAGGACCAACTGCGCTGCTACCCAAACATCATACCCCGCAACATTGCTGCAATATCCACCCTGCAACATCATACCTTCTAGTCCAGAAACATTGCTGTTGCCCATCTCGTATGCCATGTTCAGCCACTCAAACCCTGCAATATTTGTGAAAACGAACACTTTAGAGAGTCAAGAACTGTGGCTGCAAAATCTGATGTACAACAAGTATGATTTTGTTGGAGTTTAGAACTCAAAATCTACCTAGTATAAAACTTTCCATGGTGATAATGTTGTTCACGTGATATTAGCCGGAGTGTTAAATACTCTAATATTGCTTTGAGCATAAGTCTCATCCGGGGACACCATTCAGCCAAAATAGACGAACCAATGCCAATAAAGGTGATTGGGTGGACCTTCTGCTTCACATCTTTCTTGACATCATCAATTTGATAGGAGCACAATACGAGATTCTCTCTTGACATCATTAATTTTAATTTTATAAGAGCAGGATACGGGGATACGGGATTCTCTATCCCTAAAAATTCTTGATCTGATAATCGTTTGGCAATATGAACCTATCGAAACATTTTGGAAGATTTTCGCAAGCAGATACGGTATTTGTCATGCGACGATACTCATCTTGAAAACGGTCGGTTTATATGTTGAAGCGAATTACTATTGTGTTTGTGTTTTACCATACATTTCGGGCATGACCAATGATGATTGGTGTCAGGTACCACTTGGCACCATCATGTTCGTCATGATACTCATCTCGAATATGATCAGTTTATATAGTGAATCGAAATGCTCGTTTTACCACACATTATGGGTATGACCAATGATGATTGGTGTTTGGCACCGCTTGACATCGTCATGTGGTACCGGATGAGAACCCAAATATGTAAGTAGTGTTTTAATATTCCAACAATATCTTTCATGTGACTGAAAATATATTAGAAAGGGTGACATAAATTTTGAAAACAGAGAATTCCTAATCTTACTTCCATTGAAGTTAAAGGGTCGGCAATATATTGACTAAATTGCCTCAAATCTCAACTAGTTTATTGCGACCTTACGAAAAAGAAAAAAAAAAACAGTCTTGGTAGCTAAATTTACAAGTTCCAATTACCAGAGCCAAAATAAACAAGACACTTTTATCCCCTTAGCTATTCAATTCCGGTCTAATTTATTCTTAATATATCAATCAAGCCTATTGAATCCTTAAACTAGCCTAATTAATTTTTGTGGTTGGCAGAATCCGATTTGTCACGGTATAAGTAGGAAGTAAGAAAAATACGATGAACACCAGATATACGTGAAAAACATTAGATGGGTAAAAAATTATGGGAAGGAATCAAACACTATAAAAAAATATTTGTACGGTTACAATTGAACTTACTACGCAATTGACAATCCTCACAATTAACTCAAGAACGATAGCCTGCCTTTGATTGCCTCGCCTCGAATCCTCAAGCCTTTCGATTACCCTTCCAGAAATCCACCGGAAGCACCTCATGTTGTATGAACCTCTTGGAGATTACTTGAGAGAGTATTGATTAAAGGTAGAACTCATTCTATGTTTTTGAAAAAATAAAAACTAGGGTAAAGCAGTTTGACTGCTGTATGTCTCTCCTTTACCCTAGCAGCCCACAAAAAGGCTACTATTTATATTAGTAATCAAACCGAATAATCACAAGATCGATCGACCAGTCGATCTGTTTGCTCCCAGCTTTCGCAGTTTGCACCATCCAGTCAGCTTGTTCCGATTGATAACAGATTGATAACCCGATCAATCCGTTTGGTCCGTCGATTCAATCCGTTTGAATTTTGAGTCTCAAATGGGCACGTAGATTCAAGGACGGATGTAGCATTTTAACATTAGGTGGGCGAACATTAAATTTTTTTTTTTTAACCACATATTGAAGGTACATAATACAAATACAAAGCGAGTACAACAAAAACTTTTATACATATTTTTGAACAACTTATACAATTAAAAAGAAATTGACACATGATTGTAGATCGATACAATCATAAAACGTTGGATTTTTGAACAACTGCGTTAAATTTCATGTATATAATCTTTAGGAGGACGATTTTTTATTTCAAATTCTTGGATGGCCGAGTGTTAGATTTTCTTTAAAAACGTTGGGCAAGCAAACTTCAATAATTTGAATGTTCTCAAGAAAAAACTACTATGATTCTAACTAGATTAATCTTCCTTTGATCAGCCCTCCTTATCTCAGTTCGAATTAAGCTGTCGCAAACATTTTGAGCCACGAAGCTAAATTGGTTGTTGGTAAAAACTTTCAGGCCGTCATGACAAAAGATCTTTGTTGGTCTTTCGTCGGGCCAAAGAACGATTAATCCTTGTGTGCATTGAGTTTGTTCTGCTAAGATACTGTTGCATTGTTCTAGCATGATGGTTGCGGTATTTGGTAAAAAGATTGGCATTGGCCTTTGCCTGAGGCCTTTTATTTTATCTGCAACTTCTAATCTAAAATGCCTGAAACCTCGAAAGTACTCTTTCTGCAGTCTATAATCCTTGAACTTGTGATTGCGCATGCTTTTCAAAATACCATTCATCAAACAAATGATTCGTATCGTCGTATACAACAGCATAACCAAACATTACAATCAAAGGCAGCGAAGCAACCGAAAATACGATTTCCTGTTCAGCTGCCCAAATTATACAAATTTTACTCATACGAACAATGAAAAATACCAAAATGATACCACGAAAACTAGGAAAAAGAATTCAACGGGTAGATGCATAATTGGCAAACTTATACTAATTACTAACCATTCCAAAATGCTTAAAGCTAGCGAGACGAACCAAAATATCTTTGGAGGAAAATGGAGCTGCAGAAAGTTTCTTAGTATTTCGACGAGGCTTTTAGTCGGTTCCAGCTGCACAACAGAGGAATTTCTTCAAGGGGGAAGGCCGGGGCATTTCAACCTCCTTGCTTGTTCCAGTCCAAAATTCCCAATCTTGTTTCTGAGGTTCTACCGCGACATTTCCCTTCCCCTCTCCTTCCTTCAAGAAATTCTGTAGAGTAGCTCTTGACCTATCCGAATCGCTCCTTGCAACTTCAATGGTTTTCTCTTCTGCGGAAACCGCCTCATCCTGGGTCAGGTTTTCTACACCATTAGAGCCATCGAACTTCGATGGGCTTCTGGTTCGATTCTTGTTGTGGTGCAGCGATGGAGTTTGAACAGATTCTCCGGGCCTTGCTACCTTTGAGAGATCAAAATCAAAGCTCGGCGATTTTTTAAGCTCAACAGCACCACTAACTTCTGCTTCATTACCCGCACTTGGGAAAGTTCCAGTGTCATGTTCTTGTTTTTCTATTGCTTCGATTACTTTCTCCTTCATTTCTTCTTCTTCATTGTTGCCCTCCGTGGCAGGTAATTCTGTTGGGACTGTTTCCATAACAGGAGTCGTTTCAGTTAACTCTCTATTTTCGACGTTTTCCTTTCCATTTCCACTATCAGAACCAACAATCACTAATCCGAATTGAGAAGAATCGACCTCATCGGTATTGGATTCGTTCACCGCTTGCTTTGCGTCCTCGTTCTCGGATATATCCATCTTGTCCTTGTTTTCAGAGAGAGGCATGGATTTGTCTTGTGTTTGAGGAACTTCTTCAATGTTGTTTGATGAAGTTCCCAGAGAACTAGCTTCACTGCATTTGTTGTCAGACCCATTCTCCGCCTCATCTTTAGCTTCGGTTTCTTGTCGATCATCGGTGATGCTCGAGCCTAGTAACTCAGATCCTGTATCAGAAGTTGAATTACTTGCCTCTACAATGCATATGAAAATCATGTGTTGTACTTGTCTTAGATCCCATTTTGAAAGCAATGATGATGCGAATTCGGCCTAAGGTAAACTAGAAGAGTAAGGGCCACTCGGGCTAACTTTTTAGCGTCTTTTTGGCACAATCTATTTTGTCGTTTCTCTTAATTTTTGTTGGGTTTGAGTCAAATTTTTAAGTCACCTTGTTCGGCTTGATGAGAGGAATTGAAAAGGTATAAAAATATAGCCCAAAGTTGAAAATAGTTCAAAAAAGAAAAAAGACAATCTTTTAGTGCTGAGCAAAAAAACAAAACATAGTCTTCTAGTGTCTTTAGCGTTGTCGTCTTCAGTAAATTCTTTCACCTCTAGTCTATATTTTTATACTTTATCGATTCCTTTCGTCTAACTGAACGTTGTAAAGCAAGGCTTGGATCAGATTGAATGAGACCTATAGTGCTAAATTTGAACCAAATCTACACACACACAAAAAAAGAAAAAAAAAAAGACGGAGCCAAAAAGACACTAAAAAGTTAGCCGAAAGGCCCCTTAACGCCGTACAAACAACAGAAATCAAATCGAAATGATTTACAGAACGATGTGGCAAGTTTTGATTTCATCACTTCAAAGCAAGATATCTAGTCAATGGAGCTTAAAGCTTTAGTAACGCCGTTGCCATATCAGTCTGGTTAGGTAATTCTCGAGGCGATCGAGAGTAGGCTCTTGGGAAGCAAAAACTCAGTGCTTGTCACCAAAATATTCTCCTCCAAATTTGGTTCTGTTTCTTTCTCAAGATGGTTAATTCATACCTGCAGGAGAAGCAGCAGGTTGGATTACGCTGTCTTGACTAGCTGCATCACTGGATTCTATCGGAACTACTTCTGTAGATTGTGAAGAAAGCTCGAGCTTTGTGTCATCTTGCTCTGGACAAACAAAAGCTAGAATCAGTGACCAACACAACAAAAGAACTAGCAAATTCAACTTGTTCGAACATTCGTATCAATCTCTATCTGTTGTTTCCAATAGCATTCCCTTCTGTTCGATATGATCGATTGGAGTGAAATAGTTTTGGTAGCATACACCAAGAGTCAAGTGAGATTTAGTAAGAGTGCCGAAAACCAACCTTTGTCATCCGATGTTCGTTTGGCAGCAGGCGGATCTCCACCCTTCGGTTGTTCAACCTTTTCATGAAGATCTTTCCCCTCACCTTCTCGATTTCTTCTGCGTAAGTCGTCCCCGTGGTTGGCTTGTTGCGATGATTTGTTGTTGCCCATCTCATTAACCATGTTCAGCCACTCAAACCCTGCAATATTTGCAACACACAACACTTCACAGAGTCAAGTACACTGGCTGCAAAATCTATTTTTCAACCAGTATGATTTGTAAGACCGAGAAGTTGGCCTAGTGGTTGTGGCACTCCCTTATCAGGTAAAATGCTTGGGTTCGAGCCTTATCGTTTATCGCTGCGAATAGTAGCACCCCTTTCCTTATCCCTCTTATCGATTGGCAAAAACAAGTATGATTTGTATGGAGTTTAGAACTCACAATCTACCAAGTATAAAATTGCATAATACCCACACACACACACACACAAAAAGGTGTAAAATTTCGTACCATGGTGATAATGATGTTCACATGCAATTTGGCTTTGAGCTTTAGGGGACAGCTTGAGCTCTTGAGATTGCCAGAGTGTTCAGTACTTGATTAGTAGTGTTAATGCTTTAAGCATAAGCCTCAGAAGGGGGACACCATTCAGCCAAAATAGATGAACCAAATAAAGGTAATGTGGTGGAACCTTCGCTTTACATCTTTCTTGACATCATTAATTTCATAGGAGCACAACACTGGGATTTTCTCTGTACCCTAAAATCCTTGACCCCAAAAATATTTTAGAAATATGATCCTATCTAAAGATTTGGAGAGATTTTTTGGCAGATGTGGTATTTGTCATGTGATGATGCTCATCGTGAATATGATTGGTTTATATAGTGAACGCCGATTACTTGTCTGGGTATTTTAAGTAATTTACAGATATGACAAATTGGTCTTGGGTGCCATGTGGTAGCTGATAATCACCTTAAATTTGTTTTTGTTTTTTTTCTAAAGATGCAAGTGTTTTAATATTCAACGATTGCGATTGGGAATATATTAAAAGGGAGATATCAATTTTGGGAACAGAGAATTCCGGGTCTCACTTATATTCAAGGTAAAGGTTGGCAATATATCGGCTGAAGTAACTCAGTTAATTTCTTGCCGGCCTTACGAAAAAGACCAATTAAAGCGAACGACCTCATTTTGGTCAAAAATACATAGGTTTAAATTTTATTGAAGATTGGTGAGTAAATTAAGCTCACAGGTGATTGTATATGATTATGTTTTGCCGGCGTCTTAATCTATCACTAATATGACTCAGACTTGACAATGCCCTTTTCTGGGCCAGCTATTTTGTAAGCGCGGCGCAGAACATAAGGGCGTGTTTGGACGGCGTGTTAATTGGTGTGGGACGCCTGTTGTCATGTTTTTTCAGGACATTCCTCCTTTTTCACATGAAACATGTTGGGACCTGAGAGCTTCTTCTTCTTTTTTTTTAATTCTCTAATTTTCCGTCAGGAAAATGATTTTGGCACTCCATTCTTTTATAATCACACTCCAAATTTTGTTGTGTGTGAAAAATTATTTTATGTTTATATTGAACACTAGGAGTAAAAGACAAACAGTAAAGTGTAGTTATCAAAATATTTGGAGGGTGAAAATCATTTCCAGTGAATATTCAAGAGTTTGCGAAAGGTCCACTAAAAAAAGAAAGGATCTTTTCTAAAAGTGTTCTAGTGGAAGAATCCTAGACACAGATTTTTTTTTATTCGTTTTTTGGTAATGCAAGATGTCCCGGATCAGTTTGCACTCATCTCGGATTAATCCCTACAGCCTTTCCCTGTTTTCCATAGCCGTTTCACATGCTTACGTGTGGGGGTGAGGTGGCCCCAAGAGTTGTTGGCAAGGAGAATTGAACTTGAGACCTTACGGCCCGTTTGGATGAAGGATTTGATTTTGGGTGGATATAAAAGAAGGGTGGATTTGAGGGTGGATATGTAAGAAGGGTGGACCCACCTCCTAAGAATGGTGGATTTATAATCCGGTGTTTGGATGATTTTTTAAGAAGAGGAATTTGGGGGTGGATATAATAGGATAAGATGTCAAATGACTTAACTGCCCTTGTATATAAATTTAATGTTTATATTACAATAATTGCAATATAATTATATGATTAGGCATTAAATTAAAATTGTGTTTATAAAAGTACTTACTTTCATACTTTTAATACATAATAATTTATTTTTTAAATATAATTAATTCAACTTATTTGTACCTTGTTCTCTTTGCTTTTCAAAAAGCATTTTTCAAAAAATTTCCCCTAGATTCTCCCTACTTCTAACATTTTTCTCTCCATCTCTCTCTACTTATTACCCCTACTATTTTTCAAAACACAAATCAAACACAGCATTGATAATTTTACCATTTTATTACAAATTGTAAGGAGTTTTTTTTCTTCTCAATATGGATTTTTTTGTGGCCTTTATATTAATTTCAATCATTCTAAACCGTTGGATTGGGACATTGGTTTCTAAGAACCAAATCACTAGATTATTTCTTCCCCACTTTGGAAATAACGTGGAAGAGATAAAAATCTGGTTCTCTAATCTCTGGTTCGTCTCTCCCCTCTCTCTCTCTCTCTCTCTCTCATACTCCCACCGATCCCTCAGCGGTTCTCTCATCTCTGGTTCTCGATCGTACGGCAGCGGGAATGACAGTGGCCGATCATAGGTGACGGCAACCTCCTCCTCCTCCTCTCTCTCTCTCTCTCTCTCTGATCACAGACGGAGCAAGGCAGGCTCGTCATTCACATATCCGGCTCAGGGTGGATTTGCCAACGACGGGGGTACCCCTATCGTTGGTAATCCGGGCCGCAGGTGGATTTACAATCCAAGAGAGCCAAATCCACCTGCGTTTTTTTCTTCCCAAACACCTGATTTACATGGGGCCAGGGTACAAATCCGGGCTCAAAATCAGGCATCCAAATAGGTTGTTAGAATAGAGCAAACACCTAAGTCCCAGACCAAGATCACTTGGCCAACCCGTTAGGGTTTCGACACAAAGATTATTTTGCTTGATTAGCGAAACTAATAATGCGATGATATATCTAACTTTAGAAGATTTGAAATCTCGCCATCATCTGCACCAATAATGACGGCAAGATTTCATGTGAATTGTTACCTGATTCCATTTCAGAAATGAAAAATGTATTATTAAATCATTTTTCCTTATGCAATGTTGTTGATTACGAGAAAAACTTTTTTACGTAGAAGAATTGCGCACGTTCAAAAGTGTCCGGATTTAAAAAAAAAAAATTCCGGATAAGAGTTTAAAAGAACTTTTCCGTAAAATTTAAAAAAAAAATTTAGACCGTTGATTGCCGAAACGGACGGGTGAGATTTGCTGCCTCCGTGAACAACTTATTCACAACTCCTCCGTGAATAAGTATCTCTCCTTGATTAATTGGAAGCTCTAACATGTGGGGAGGAGAAAGACTAATCACGTCTCACCCATAACAGACCCGGTGGTATACCCGCCTCATTTGGACTTCCATCAATGGACAATATTGGAAATTAGGGATATAATTTTATGAAAACTAATAAAAAATAAACAGGTCTTAATCGTGTCAAACCGAACACAACACGATTTTAAGCAAATTAAAATATTTGAAAATTTGTGTTAATATGTATTTTGACACGAACTCGAAATGATACGAAATTTGAAACGACGCGACACGACACGATATCCATCCCTACTAGTAAACGCGATCGCAGTTTTATGGGTCACACTGGAGAAAGAGTCAAGAAGAAGGAAAACAAGCACTTCGTGACAAAGAAGAACGTCAAATCAAATCTACCTAGTATCATATCTCCTTCGATTCTATATTCTATTCTCTGTCTTCATGTACAAATATGCCGACGTAGGCATGCATATGCGTATCTTCCTTCAGGATTTAAGTTCCTGATCGGAGGTATTAAACGGGTCAGGCCGGCACAGATACAACGCAAGTACGACACTTTCAAGAGCGGCACGGCACGGCAAGGCAAAATTCCTATGGTGGGCCAGGTTGGGTCGCTGTTTCGGAGCGCTGTCGCACGCGAGCAATCAAACAAAAAGTCATCGTAAAAAAATTTCGATCATCTTTGTAGAGGGGTTGCCAGGGTGGAAATGGGATGGAGAATTAATCTGAGTTTTGGTTAGCCTTTCACACGCACTCTTCTCCTCAGTCTCGCAGGCAAAATCAAGCCAAAAAACGAGATAAAAAAAGAGTGAATATCAAATTTCTCTACAATATTCTTTATCCTATCATGATTAATGGGTGTGAAATTATGGTTTTGATAAGATCTTGCGAACGAGTGGGTCTAGGTCTAAAAGTTTGCGTGGTGTTGAAGCTTGAGCTTTCTTGATTAACTGTGGCTGGTGAGAAATTTTTTAGTGCCGGGTGGGTATCACGTGGTGCCTGCTTGGCACATCCGGACCGTCCATTTTCGGTTTTGGGCTGCTCAAATTTGGAGAGATAAAAATGAGAGAGAAAGAGGAGAGAGGGTGATGGGGTGAGATGAAAGAGAGGGTTTCAATCTGGACCGTCCAACACATTTTTGGATGGTCCAAATAAACTGCTCAAGCACCATGTGGTATCCACCCGACACCCAAAAATTTCTCGTGGCTGAGAGATGTTCTTTTTTTCCAATGCTAAGGTCATCATTGATCATAGCATTGCATTTTATTTGGAACTTGGAGCCTATTCCACTTCTCTTTTTCTTTTTCAAAAGGAAAGTTGGTGGAAGTCCACTTTACCCTTTTATGGAAAACTTTACCCTTTTATGGTAGAATTTAGCCCTTTTCTTTACCAAAATCCTTTCTAATCAAACCCAGATAAGTCCAGGAAGAAAACACTGTTTCTCCCTTTGAATTACTGTACAAAACAGGGGAATGCTTTTATTATTTCACAGGCAAAATCTTTTAGACCCCGTTCGTTTTGGAATTTTGAATTTATAAGTAATGAGTATAGAGAGAAATAGAGTAAAATCGCTGTAAGAGCAGCAGGTAAAGAAAAACATCCAACAAGGGTTAGGAGAGGCCACCAACGAGCAGTATCGTTAGCTTCTCTAGAAACCCAAGATACTTTTAATATCGAATCAAGATTAACTGAGTAATTAGTACCAGTGCCGCAGAGAGATATGTTTTTAAATCTCGCGCTAAAAACCTCCTTTATTTTAATGTAATGCAATACAGAATGCTTTTCTGCTGCTGGTAAATCTGGACCAGAGCGAAGAGATGATGCCTCTATAGCAGCTGGAATTGGGTAAAATGAAATAGAGAGACGAAGCTCAGATGCAAGAGACCTGATATCTTGTATAATCACCCCACATTCCCATGGCGTAACAAGCTCAAAGACACACAATGAGATGTAGATGTTTGAATATCTGAGAGTTGCAGAGACTTTGCCGTTGAACGCACTTCGTGAAGGGCTAGAGCTTCACAGAGCAAAGCTGAACGTGCTGAGATGTTAACTCTTCTGCCATCTAAGAGCATGCTTGTGTGACTGCAAACTACAATTCCTGCAAATCCCATCTGGTAACTCGCCTTCTGTGGGGCTCCGATGAATCTGGTTCACTCCGTCCTTGACTGTGGTTTGATTGAGAGTGGCTCCTGGCTTCCACCTAGCCTGCACAAGGAAGCACGACTAAAAAACCACATCGGAGGATCTCTAGAATGGCCCTCCGGTGCAAGGATGAGTACAGTTGCTCAGAGATGAAAGCCAAGAATTAGGGTTTGAGAGTATAAGAGAATGTACCTCTCTAGGGTGGGCATAGAGGGGTATTTACAGGGCTTCCTTTAGCTTGGCCTCCAAGATTGTACATGTGCTTGTCATGCATCGGTTGACGTCACCTTTGCATCACGTTAGGGTTTTGTGACTGTTTATGGGGTGAGCTGGCACCTTCACGTGCCCCATCCTTATCCAAGCATGTAACCGCTCGGATGACGTCACGGTCATCATCATGGCCGCGGTTGTTGTTCCCGTGTGGGTGAGCTGGCAGCATGGTTCCCACGTCCGTTCAAGGCTGAACGTGGAGTCCGACCGTCAAAGGGTCGGCATGCTTGGCCGACGGCTCCTTCTGGGGAGGTTCCGTCAAACGTCGGTACAGACCGAGCCGAACCATCGACTAGGTTCAGACCAGCACGGATCGTTCGTGGAAGGTTCGATATACGCTCGGCATGGACACGAGCCGCTATTTCGGCCTGCTACACCTTCCAAGATGCATCGCAATCTATTTTAACAGAGTTTGATGGATGGGGAGTCCAAGAGATACGGGGGGAGGAGGCCCTGGAACTAGACACTGACGAGGAGCAATCAGGACAGAGGAGTGAGAGGACTCTGGACATCTCCATCCATTGGCTCTCAGCTTGAACTGCCACCGAAGAGGCTGTAGGGGGTGACTTTTGGAAAACCCAATCGTTCCCAGCTCTCAAAATACACCAACAAATGGCAGCTAGCTTGCTCAGGCTCTCTATCGAAAAACCAGGAATGCCAGTGCCGATGCTTTGAGCAAAAACCAATGAAAAAATATGGACAAGATACCAAGATCATTCAGGATCTCAGGGGAACACTTCGCCTAACAAGCCGGAATCCATTTACATTCAGGCAACATATGCTCAACAGATTCAGATGCACCCCAAAACTGTTTTTTGCTTTTTCAAAAACACAAATCCACTATAACACATTGTGCACACAAATGCACTTGCAGAATTTCCATATACTGTCCTTGGATCTATAATTACAGGGTCGAGGCAAAAAAATTTTGTGTCTGTACCAGTGCCTCAAATAATTCATCAGAGGTGGACAGAGAATCTTTAGAACAGAATATTGATACGTTTAGAGATTCATAAAAAGGGTTGAAGTTTCTCCAAAATGGGTGCAATACATGATTGAAGCAGCAAACCAATCTAAGCTGGCACCGGTTCAGGAACTTTGCCATTCTCACTAGAAGCCACACTATCATAGTAATCCACCAAAACTTTCCAACCGCCGGGGCACATAAATCCATCCGGAGGATTCTCCCCGTTCTTAGCAAGCGTTCGCATCTGCAAAAGCAACCAATCAATCAGATGAGTCACAACACACATGCTTGAATTATGGCTATACTTGTAGTGCAGGTGTTTCGATTTCAGTCGTGTCAATAAAGGAAAAATAAAAAAGTAGAGAATTTCCTCGTTCATAATTTTCTTTCTTTGTCTTTCTTTTTTTAACAATTTTAGTTTAGTCTATCTGGCTTAAGAAAAGTTTGCAATACTTAGAGAAAATATATTTTACCTTGGTGCCCGAAATGAAGAGAAAATCATTAGGCCTAGAGGGATCAAAGAATGCCATCTTACTCTGAGTCTTATCATAAGCTGCCACCTGCAGTTGAACAAAATAGTATCAACAATGAACAATTTGGGTCTTAACCAATTTGGAGAATGAATGATAATAAGGGCATGTAACTGTAAAATTGTTAGCATTACTCTTTTGTCTACCAGGTAAATTTACATAATTAGGCTTATTGGAGTTCTATCTGATGAGTTTTCTATTTAGTTATCCTTCTACATTATGACAGGTCCTGGATTCAAGTGTCTGTTTGCAGTTTTCTCTAGTGTATTATGCTTATCTTGTATCTCCAAAGCCAAACAGGGTTGGCACGTGAGGGAGACTATCGGATAGTTACAATATCGGGCCTATTTCCTAACAACTAAAGTTTTAAAAAGTTATTGATGATCTAAAAGTAACAGCTAGAATGGTGTGTATACCCTGAATGGCAGGATATTTAGCCTCTCCAATCCAGGAGCCATGCTCAGCACCTTCTTTCCATGATCAGCATCATACAAGTCTCTTTTCTCAACCGGATGGCTCATGCCAGCTGGGTCTCGACCCACAATGTAATAGTTGGCCCCAGCATTAATCCGAGCCTTCGCGTGCCACTGCACCTCAGTAGGGCCAGCATAGTGCATTGGTGATGGGAATATAGAAACCACCGTAGTCTCTGGATCAAGAATTCCATCTTCGAGTACCTGAGGAAAGAGTCCAATTATTAAGAAAAATCAATACTCATTGTATTAATTCTTGACCAAACAGTTTGTGACCAAAATTGGAATGTCTTTCCAGCGGTTTTCTACAAAATGCATAGTTTTCTAAAAAGTTGCCTGAAAAACAAGTTTTGAAACTTGCTCACCAGCAAGTTTCCTATGTTAATAAAACAGAAAACATACAGGTTTCCTATGTTTTTTTTTGCTCAGACAGGTTTCCTATGTTGTAGAACAGAAAAACTAAAACTAAACCAAACAGGCTTCTGAGTTTTCCAAAACGCATAACGGGTGATGGGTCCCTACTAGGATATCTAAACCTCTAACTGGATTACATTATGCCATTCACCGAATTGAACCTTAGAAAAAACACCCATATTCTGATTCTTGCATCTCCACCCCAGGTGATGCGCGTTTAATTGCGGATCCAAACCAGGAAAAATGACCTAACTGATGAAACCGTGAAAGAAAAATGTTGACATGGGTTAGTAAGCCAAGGTTAACCCTTGGCCCCTTAGTATTCTGTTTCTTGGATCTCCACCCTGGATTTCACAAGTTAACTGAATCCAACCATGGACAAATGTGGTGATTGACGAAAGGTAGAGAAGTTACACAAACCTTTTCATGCTGCTGCATCCGCCAACTAAGTGGAACATCATCTGCCTTGGTGTATCCTCCCAAGGGATGAAGCAAGAGGACAGGGTTCTTATATCCCATCTCAAGAAGCCGGCGACGCGTGTCTGTCATCAACAAAGCATGACCATTGTGCACTGGATTCCGGAGCTGGAAAGCAAACACGGCATCAGCATTGCGCCTTGTAAATTCCTCGCGGAGTTCTGAAGGGGAGAGCCGGTATCGATCGAGACCATCGTTGTACTTGATTGGCTCTATGACCTCCAAATCACCCCCAATCAACCAGTTTCCCGCATTGGTTATGGCTTCCTCGACATAAGGTAAACCAGGGGCAGTAGTGCCCCAAGTTCTTGCTATTCGTTCTTCTTTGTTATGCTTGTAAATCTCTATACTGCAACAATTCATTGTGTAAAATGGGAACATATAAGAAACTCCAGGCAATCCATTGATTTAGGAGTTATAAACTAAATAAGACCTCGCACATATTCCAAAAAGTTTCATTAAAAAGCGGTGAAACCAAGGATTTGACAATTAATGACAGGTAAACACTGGCAATTTAGTTGAAAATGCCATAAATCATAGAAATCAACAGGACATATCAATCTAGTCACACAGATATGGCACCCAACTAGTGAATCAGCTATGTGATTTATCCTGCCAATGAGCAATAGCTACATGTCTGATTAGACTGGAAGCGGGTTCGACTGCCAATGCATTGTAACCAACGGGCTATAACCATAAAATTAAATCTGCTTAATATGAAATAAACAGAAACTTCAGTGCTAAAAATATCTGGAGGAAAACTCAATCCAAGAGCTTGAGAAAGTCTTTGGAGTTCCAAGATTCATTCTTTATCAGCTTGTAAATTCTTCTCTTTGTAGAAAACCCAAAGCATAGTGAGCAACTGAGCATCAAAGACACATCCCAGCGGCAATGGATGGGGCGAGGACATTGTTTTCAGCAAACCAAGTAAACATGAAATTTCACATCTTGAACAAAACTCATTTTAGAAAGTGAATCATACATCAAAAAGGTTTCAGAACAGAATCAAAACGTTGTGATACCTTACATGTTCTCTTGTCATCAAGTATTTCTTGGGAGTGCATAATAACCAAGATAGGAATCTCTCCTAACAAATGAAATTGAAGAAAGCAACCAAAAACGCGAACTGGTGAAAGGTTGCTCTTTTTGTAAAACAAGTTGCATGTTAAGTGAAAGATATTTGACATTCTAAACTAGGAATTTCCATATGGACTATGCTTTCCGAGGCCAAACTCAAACAAATGCAGAATACATGTTACATACTAACCAAACTTACCATACAGTACAGAATAAAATGACATCAAATCAATATCACACTTGTTCAAAGATAAAACTTAACTGCAAACTGACCGTTCTATGTCTCATTGGACCCATACCATCAAACAGAAGCTTAATTATTCCAGAAGCAAAACAAGGACCATTAGAAAAGTAAAAGCAACATCCACCTTACAGATACTCAGTGAAGGCAAAAAACCAAATGTACATCAAGGCATGTATGTCAAGTCATTAGAAGGTCATATTAAGCAATGTAGTCTAACACTTCTAGATGCTCATTTCAAGCATGTCTGAATTCGTCATGCTTTCACTAGTAGATGGATCATGTAGAATTTCATAGCTTTTGCATTAAAGCACTTCTCAATATTCTTGATATTCGTTACTAATCCTACAACTCAAGAAAATTTTGAACGGAGTAGAAATGTCATGAACTATTTGTAATTTATAAGTATGAGTTAAGCTCCAAAATCTACATTGAAAAAAATCAGTTCTTAACAACCTAACCTAAGAACTAAATGACCTTCATTGAGTATCAATCAAAACTTTCACTCAATCCCAGGGTTGGTCGAGTGGGAGAATTACACCAAGTAAGGGTTATACTCACAGATTCAACTCCCACCATTAGCAAAAAAATAAAAAAATAATTGTGGTCACTCGAGATTTGCTCTTAAAGTCACGATCGGGGATAAATTATTAAGTTACTAGTACTCCCAAAAGTTTAAGCTGTTAGAAAATGAGCCTAACAATCTATATTAAGCTATATAACACCCTCTCTCACGTGCAACCCCCGTCTTGCACATAAAGATGGAAATTTTCATAGATAGATCGAAACAGAATACGAAAGGGAGAAGCAGAATGCAAACGGGAAACAAATTCAAACAAATAAACTTGAACCCAAGACCTCACCCAACCAAAGCTCTGATACCATGAAAGTTACTCCCAAAATCTTAAGCTGTTAGGAAATGGGTCCAACAATCTATATCAAGCTATCTAACCTAAATAAGGGCAAAAATTCAAAAATACACAAATTTGTACGCGCTCACAAACACTCTACTGACCCACACGCAATATGCAATGGGCTGAATATGACGGATCGATCACGGTCACTACGCTCGGCTAATGGCCAGGCCCAACCCCTTAATCCTGCTTGGAACGGTCGAACCTCTGAACGGGCTTATGGGCTCGGTATCAGGATTCGACCTCGGCGGAATTCAGACCGAGGGTTGAGGGCTGTTGATTCGTCCAGAATGAAGACTGACCATCTACGGGTCGGCCCAGTGTTCTGCCAATGGGCACGGCCATGTTTCCCATGGTAGCCTGTCCTGGTGCTCGTAACTATCTTATCCAGAGAGACGGGGATGACGTCACTCGAAGCGGTTATCACTGACTTCAAGCGTGACGTAGGTCGAGGGCGGTTACCTAAGCGTGCTTGGCACACGCCCCAGCTTGGGGACCAACTCAGGAGACTCTATATAAAGGAAAAGATGCAACCCTAAGAGGTACACTCTCTTCCACCCACAAACCCTAGTACTTTCCTACTCCTCTCTGCACTTTCTGACTTGCTCCTCGGAGGGCCATCCCGGTAGCCAGCCGGCGTGGTCTCTTAGTTGTGCTTCCTTGTGCAGGTCAAGCGAGGAACCTAGGTGCGAACCACAGCTAAACCAGCGGCTAGAGAGGTGACCTAATCCAGATCTAGAGCCCCACACACTACACTTGCAAACACTTGGACTCGCACAAATTCGCAGTGTGTCACTAGCATTGTTGTCGAACGGGTGCATGTAAGCTAGGCCGAACGCCGGATTATCACACATTTCACTTTGTCAACTCAATATACCACCCACAGATTAGAAGCAGCCCATAAAACTCCAACAAAGTCATCATGACATCATTAGAGACTAAAAAAACATCATGGGTACCCAAAACCATCACATACCCGTAACCATTTCAGATATGCATGCCCAAGTAGTATATCAAACCAAACTGATTCCAAATAGGAAGTGACCAAAATGCCCTTACTTGTTAAGAACCGCCACCGTGACGCCACTGGAATCCACAAGAGCCACCGCACTCGACTCCCCAATCCTTCCCTTCTGTGCGTCATTGACAGCCAGAACGATCGGCACTGACATGTTCACCACGCCGCCCTCAACTCGGAGCGAGTTGAAATGAAGAGTTTGGAGGAACTCCGACTCTCTCATGAACCCACGTAGCGGGCTGGCCCACCCCTCGCTCAGCACGTGGACCCACTCCAGATCGATCCGGGTCAGCTCAATCTTGGACATGGAATGGGCTTTCCTCCTCTTCTCGTACCTGTGGGACTCCTTCACTATGAGGTTTACGAGCTTTCCCCCATCTGGGTCGATCAGCCCGCATGAGATTCTTTGGTGTTTTCTTGGGTCTGGGTTGGGAGAGAAGGAGATTTTGGTGGGTTTGGTGTATTGGGGTTTGTGGGTTTTGTGGGAGGAGAGAGATGGGGTTTGGGTGAAAAGAGCGGCCATGGATGCCATTGGAGGTGGGAAATGCTGAAGCCTGTTTCTGGGTTTTGTTAATACTTAATTGGTTAGGGTAATTCCAATTGGGTGAAGGGTATGAAATCTTGACGAAATTTTGAATTTGTCCAGTTTAGACTGTATAGTTATGGTGAAGGTGGGATCCGTGGGAAGGGTGGAGAGGTGTGGGGATTTACAATGGAGTATTTATAGTAGGTGATTGGATTGGATTCGGGTAGATATTCTCTTCTCTTCCGTGCATTGGGGAGGATGAACCTGGACACTACAATGAATCTCCAAGTAATTATTCTATGCTCCGGGCACTGCATAGCGGTGTCCCAAACTCAGGCTTGTTCGTTTGGATTACATAAGTCAAAATCTCTATGCATAGTTTTTAATAAATTTTTTCTTCTTATTTCTCTCCATTTGTTACTCTAAAAAATCTTCCTTAAAATCCAAACCGAACAGGGAAGGCAATTTTTAGATTTGTAGACGATTCACATACTTTGTAACGAAGACCACACATATGTTTGGTGGAGAATTAGTTTGGAACACCACGTGGTGGTACCGAAAGCACTGAATAATCTTTCCCTGGCTGCCGTGCCGTTTTGATTTATTTTATGTTTTTTAAGAAAATCATAGTACTAGTTCAACAGTAGTCCACATGGTTCACGCACGACTCCAGCTCGTAAGCCGTGACGACGTGACTCACGCATTTGTTAATTTTGTACGGAGTATTTATAATTTCAGCAAATTGGTCTAAAGTCCAAAAGAAGATGTCACAAACTAGATTTAGTCCAGCTTAATTTTCAGTGATATGTAAAGTCATTAACAAAAATGTTTTGGAGTTTAAGATCCGTGAAAAGACCAAATTGCCTTTAATGAGACAAGGGCCTTGTTTGGCTAACACAAAAAATGTCTTTTTTCATTTAAATTGACTTTAATGAGACAAGGTCCTTGTTTGGCTAACATAAAAATGTCTTTTTTTTATTTTTTTTATTTTAACCGGTGTTACCGGCGTTGACTGGTGTATCTGTTGATTATTTTTTTATTTTTTTATTTTTTTGACCGTTGACCAGCGTTGACTGGTGTTGACCGACGTATCTGTTCATTTTTGGTGTATCTGTTGATTTTTTTTATTTTTTTTGACCATTGACCGGCATTGATGTTGACCGGTGTATCTGTTCATTTTTTGTGTATCTGTTGTTGATATCTGTATATCCGTATTTTAAGTGGAGGTTGTGGTGGTAGAGGTGGTGGTGGTGGAAGTGGAGATTGTAAATCTATTTTGGTATATCTGATATTGATATACCTGTATCTATTTTGTGTTGGTGTATCTATTTAGGTGTATTGGTATATCTGTATCTGTTTTGTGTTGTGTTGGTATATGTATTTTGGTATATTTATATCTATTTTTTTTATCCATTGTTGGTATATTTGTATCTATTTTGGTACATCTGTTCTTGATATAATTGTATCTGTTTTGTGTTGGTGTATCTGTTGTGGCATATCTATTATATCTGTTTTGGTGTATCTGTATCTTGTGTATTTGTATTTATTTTGTTTTAAGAAATAAAAAAAAGACTTTATTGTGATTGTGGTGGTGGTAGTAGACATGGTCGTGAAACTGGAGTGGTGGTGGTGGAGTGATTATGGAGGTGCTGATGGGTGGTGGTGGTGGAGGTGGTGGCGTGGTGGTGATGGAGGTGGTGGTAGAGGTAGTGGTAGAAGTGGAGGTTGTGGTGACATGGTGGTGGTGATGGTGACGTCGTGGTGGTAAAAGTGGTGGTTGAGTGGTCGAGTGGCCGAGGTGGATGTGGGGGTGGTGGCGTGGTGGTGATGGAGTGGTGGTATAGGTGGTGGTGGAAGTGGAGGTTGTGGATTTGTTTTGGTATGTCTATTGTTGATATATCTGGAACTGTTTTGTTTTGGTGTATTGGTATATCTGTATCTGTTTTGTGTTGTGTTGGTCTATGTATTTTGTTATTTTTATATCTATTTGTGTGTATCTATTGTTGGTATATTTATATTTATTTTGGTACATCTGTTGTTGATATAACTGTATCTATTTTGCGGTGGAGTGGTGGTGGCGGTGGCGATAGTGGTGGTGATGGACATGATTTTGGAACTGGAGTGGTAGTGGTGGAGTGGTTATAGAGGTGCTAATGGGGGTGGTGGTGGTGTGGTGGAGGTGATGGTGGAGTGGTGGTAGAAGCGGAGGTTGTGGTGGCATGGTGGTGGTGGTGGTGGCGTCGTGTTGGTTGAGTGGTGAAGGTGGGGGTGGAGGTGGTGGCGTGGTGGTGATGGAGTGGTGGCATGGTAGGGGTGGAAGTGGAGGTGGTGGTGGTGGCGGCATCATAGTGGTGGTGGTAGAAGTAGTGGTTGAGTGGTGGAAGTGGAGGTGATGGAGTGGTGGTGGAAGTGGAGGTTGTGGTGACATGGTGGTGGTGGAAGAGATGGTTGGGTGGTGGTGGTAGAGGTGGAGGTGATGGCGTGGTATTGATGGAGTGGTGGTGGTGGTGGAGTGGTGGTAGAAGTGGAGGTTGTGGTGGTGATGGTGGTAGTGAAAGTGGTGGTTGACTAGTGAAGGTGGTGGTGGAGGTGGTAGCGTGGTGGTGATGGAGTGGTGGCATGGTGGTGGTGGAAGTGGGGGTTGTGGTGGCATGGTGGTGGTGGTGGCGTCGTAGTTGTGGTGGCGGAAGTGGTGGTTGAGTGGCGGAGGTGGTGACGTGGTGGTGATGGAGTGGTGGAAGTGGAGGTTGTGGTGGCATGGTGGTGATGATGGTGGAAGTGGTGGTTGAGTGGTGGTGGTGGAGGTGGAGGCGGTGGCGTTGTGGTGATAGAGTGTTGGTGGAAGTGGAGATTGTGGTGGCATGGTGGCGGTGGTGGTGGCGGCGTCATGGTGGTGATGGAAGTGGTGGTTGATTGGTGGAGGTGGAAATAGTGGCTTGGTGGTGGAAGTGGAGGTTGTGGTGGAATGGTGGTGGTGGAAGTGGTGATTGAGATGGAGGTGATGGCATGGTGGTGGAAGTGGTGGTTGAGTGGTGGAGGTGGAAATAGTGGCGTGGTGGTGATGGAGTGGTGGTGGAAGTGGAGGTTGTAGTGGCATGGTGGTGGTGGAAGTGGTGGTGGTGGTGGTGGTGGAGATGGAGGTGATGGCATGGTGGTGATGGAGTGGTGGTGGTGGAGTGGTGGTAGAAGTGGAGGTTGTGGTGGCATGGTGGTGATGGTGGAAGTGGTGAGGTGGTGGTGGAAGTGGTAGCATGGTGGTGCTGGAGTGGTAGCATGGTGGTAGTGAAAGTGGTGGTTGACTGGTGGAGGTGGTAGCGTGGTGGTGATGGAGTGGTGGCATGGTGGTGTTGGAAGTGGAGGTTGTGGTGGCATGGTGGTGGTGGTGGTGGTGGCGGCGTCGTAGTTGTGGTGGTGGAAGTGGTGGTTGAGTGGTGGAGGTGGTGGAGTGGTGGTGATGGAGTGGTGGAAGTGGAGGTTGTGGTAGCATGGTGGTGGTGATGGTGGAAGTGGTGGTTGAGTGGTGGAGGTGGAGGTGGAGGCGGTGGCGTTGTGGTGATGGAGTGTTGGTGGAAGTGGAGATTGTGGTGGCATGGTGGCGATGGTGGTGGCGGCGTCATGGTGGTGATGGAAGTGGTGGTTGAGTGGTGGAGGTGGAAATAGTGGCGTGGTGGTGGAAGTGGAGGTTGTGGTGGCATGGTGGTGGTGGAGTGGTGGAGTTGGAAATAGTGGCGTGGTGGTGATGGAGTGGTGGTGGAAGTGGATGTTGTGGTGGCATGGTGGTGGTGGAAGTGGTGGTTGAGTGGTGGTGGTGGTGGTGGAGTGGTGGTAGAGGTGGTGGTAGAAGTGGAGGTTGTGGTGGCATGGTGGTGATGGTGGAAGTGGTGAGGTGGTGGTGGAAGTGGTAGCATGGTGGTGCTGGAGTGGTGGCATGGTGGTAGTGAAAGTGGTGGTTGACTAGTGAAGGTGGTGGTGGAGGTGGTAGCGTGGCGGTGATGGAGTGGTGGCATGATGGTGTTGGAAGTGGAGGTTATGGTGGTATGGTGGTGGTGGCGGCGTCGTAGTTGTGGTGGTGGAAGTGGTGGTTGAGTGGTGGAGGTGGCGGAGTGGTGGTGATGGAGTGGTGGAAGTGGAGGTTGTGGTGGCATGGTGGTGGTGATGGTGGAAGTGGTGGTTGAGTGGTGGTGGTGGAGTTGGAGGTGGAGGCGGTGGCGTGGTGGTGATGGAGTGTTGGTGGAAGTGGAGATTGTGGTGGCGGGGTCGTTGTGGTGGTGGTGGCGGTGTCGTTGTGGTGGTGGTTGAGTGGTGGAGGTGGAAATAGTGGCGTGGTGGTGTTGGAAATGGTGGTTGAGTGGTGGTGGTGGTGGTAGAGATGGAGATGTTGGCATGGTGGTGATGGAGTGGTGGTGGTGGTGTTGGTGGAGTGGTGGTTGAAGTGGAGGTTGTGGTGGTGGTGGAAGTGGTGAGGTGGTGGTGGAGGTGGTAGCATGGTGGTGTTGGAGTGGTGGCATGGTGGTGGTGGTGGTGGTGGCGGCGTCGTAGTGGTGGTGGTGGAAGTGGTGGTTTAGTGGCGGTGGTGGAGGCGGTGGCGTGGGGGTGGAAGTGGAGGTTGTGGTGGCGGTGGTGGTGGAAGTGGTGGAGTTGGAGATGGTGGCGTGGTGATTATGGAGTGGTGGTGGAAGTGGAGATTGTGGTGGCATGGTGGTGGTGGTGGAGGTGGTGGCGTGGTGGTGATGGAGGTGGTGGTTGAGTGGTGGAGGTGGTGGCGTGTTGGTGATGGAGTGGTGGTAGAAATGGTGATGGAAGTGGAGGTTGTGGCGGTGGTGTCGTGGTAGAAGTGGTGGTTGAGTAGTGGAGGTAAAAATAAAAAATCAACAGATACACAAAAAATGAACAGGTACACCAGTCAACGCCGGTAAACGCTAGTCAACGCCAGTCAATGGACACTATGTAAATTCTGGACATAATGTCATTTAGACTTTAAGAGAAAATATTTATTGCCTTATTATAGCAAAAAATTTTATAGTATGTCCTCCTACTCAATTTTTCCTTATAATTTTTATAGGAAAATAATTTTGTTACTCATTTATTTGTTAACGTCACTCCTCTACAAGTGTATTTTTAGTGGGAGTGAAAAAATCAGCAACCTTTTATAGATTATTGATTCGTCTCGACGGAAGGAATTGAAAATTTTTAAAAAAAATTACTTTTATCTAAATATTTTTAAAAATATCCATGATAAAGCTACAAAAGGTGAATACTCTTTGGTCAAATTCCATTTTCCAACATGTATGTGTGGAAATTTCACAATAAATATTAGGAACCCGCTAGGGACACACATATATGTGAGAAGGGTGTGGTTGAGGTGTGACACATTGATGTACCCCTAGCATCTTCCTTTAACAAATACGAGGAGGATAAAATCATCTTTTCACTTAGGCTCCGTTTGTTTCGATGTAAAATGTTTTACATGTAAAATATTTTTTCAGAAATCAAACTTTAAATTTTTATTTTCCGGTGATTTGTTGGCACTTAAAAAATATTTTCAGAAATCGACAAAATAATATAGGGAGAGAGGAGGGGTGTTAAATAGTGGAGAGATCTGAGAATATTGGAATTGAACGTGGGTCAAAACTGACGATCGAGAAAATTGAGTAGTGAGAATTGCAGTAAAAGACAACGGGTTCATTTAGAAAAATAACTTACGAAAGATTTAAAAGTAGGTTATTTTCATCCAATTAATGTAAAATATTTATCTCATTTTTTACACAACCAAATACCAAAAAATACGTAAAATATTTTACGCTCAAACAAACAAAGCCTTACGAAAAGAGCTCCATTAGCTTAATTTTGTAGTGCCACAAATAAAATTAAAAAAAAGAGTTCTGTGTGCGATAAATCATTGCCCTGCGTCACCACTATCTATAGAGGATTTCATTGCACTTATATCAGGACCGGCGAGACTGAAGTTAAGGTCCCAACATGTTTGGATGATGTTGGGTACATCCATCTACATCAGTTTATTATGACGAGTGAAAAGTCGTGTGGACCTATTATTATGAAAGAATAGCCCGTCTCGTACAACGAAACAGAAAAAGAAGTACTATAGTTTAAAACTAAAAACACTACCGGAGCATGGCCAGATTGTGCTTTCACTTCCAAGTTCCAAGAAACTTCCTTGCAAAGAAGAAGAAAGAGAGGCCTCGACAAGTCTTGTTTTGCTACCTCCGGAGGCTGTCCTTCTGAATCTGGCCCACGAATTGGGCAATGTTCGGATTTGGAGAAAATATCAAAAGTGATGAAAGCACATGCGCTAAATTCCGTCGAGGTCAAAAGTAATTTTCTCCTTCCAATGAGCAGATGACAGGTAGGTCAAGACAGGGCCAACCGGGCGAATCCGAAGGAGGAAAGCAAAGGAAAATTGCCACTTTCCAAGTTGGCGACGATGGTGGTCAAAGTGGGCCAATCGAACCGAAAGCAATTGTGAATTGATTAGCTAAAATGACGTGTGCAAGCACGCACATGTGAAAGCCGGTTATTGTTTTTCCAGTTCCAACGAGTTTGGAGTTGACGGAGCGTCGACCAGATAAAAGAGAAAGGAAGCCGGTAGATTGCTCTATTGTTTTCCAATTTTTATTTTTTAATGGCGTAGGCGAATAATGTTCTCGGTGTTGGTTCGTGAGTTCAGTGCTGATGTGGTTCACTGATGTGTATCCAGTGTCCGTTTGCAAGATCGAGATTGTGAGGCTCTGGCGTTAGATCTTGTGAAACTATGCCTCCTGTTTGGTTATTGGCTCTTTTTGCGAGTGATAATTGTTTTTTATTTTATTTTATGTATTCGTTTATTTTGTATGATTGGCAATGAAACATTGGTACATTAGATCCAATATCTCAATTTCGTAGCTTAATTTTGAAAGTGTCTGATCTAATATCTCAATTTTTCATTCAGAATCTAGGGTCCTATATTCTAAATGAAACATTGGTACATTAGATCAAGCACTTGCAGTTATTCAATTATGCTTTTTTTTTATTAAGTTAGTCGAAAAAATATTTTAGATTAATGAACAGTTCGAATCATTTGTGCGTGGGACCCAAAAGGGGGGCCCGCGAGCTGATCTGTGCACCATCTGTGCAAGGGGGTCGGTAACCGTAGATGGGTTCTTAGGGCTAAACGCGCTCTTACTCACCCACAAAGGGTGGGACCGTAGCTTTGGTCGACATAGGTGCGATGGAATCCCCTGATGGGGCAATATTTCCCAACGGAAGTGACGGGTAAGTGGGCTAGTTTCAGTACGCCAGAAAGGTAGAGTGGCCCATGACTTTTGTAATCACCAAACTCAGCGGCCAATTGGGAGGTTTGTCAACTTCGGGCTTATTTGTAGTTGGGCTTGCTACCCAAAAAAAACACTTGTGCTCTAAATGGGCTTGTTTCAGTAGGCCAGAAGTGGCCCACATGACTTTAAAATCACCAAAGTCAGCGGCCCATTGGGAGGTATGTCAACTTTGGGCTTATTTCAAGTTGGGCTTGCTTGGCCATTTGAGGGATGTCAATTTGTCAAATTGGTGATATCTGCCATGCAAATTAAGGATGGTAAAATTTCCCTATCCAACCCTAATTGGAAGCGTTTGAGATAGCATATGAAAGGACTAATGCAAGGTGCGCGTATTTGAAATATGAAAGGATTGATGCGAGGTGAACGTAAACTGGCCCAGATACTCCTTACTGTCAAACCAAAAAGAAAAAGAAAAGAAAAGACTAATGAAATTGCCTTCGCCAAAAGGAACATTCCAAATTAATCTAGTTTCCTAGACCATATTGAAATTTCCCCTTTGAAAGGTTGGAGGTGGATATAACAAACCCGGTGGATTACGGGTCGGGTATGGAGAAGATTGACCTCTTTTTTTTTTTACAAAAGTGAGAGGTATTGTATTGATAAAGCCCAACGGCACTTACACAACGAAATTCATTACAGATAACTTGGACAAAGCCAAACTAATCATCTAATCATCTAACTAATACAAAATGAGAAAGAACGATACGATTGATGTCTTTCATCCCCAGCCCAGGCATGACCTGACGCACCTTCTGCTGAGCGGAAAATTCATATATCCTATAGCAGTCTCAAAAAGAGATACATTGCTAGCCAAGAAAAAAAGACAACAAGAATCTAGACGATCAGATGAACTTCGACCAGAAATGAGCACACTAATGAATTTCTAGCAAACCACCAAAAGATGCATATTAATCTTCTTGAGCCCGAACGGTAAACAAATCGCTCGAAGGCGAATTTTATTACTCTCACAAGGAGAGACAAAACTCTCACATGGAGAGACAAAACTCCTCCAGATCTTGCTCTAAATCCAGCAGCCCAAAAACAGCCGAACGGATTGCAACTCTCACTTCCTCCACCACTACAGCCACAAGGGCTTCGGCGACGGATTACATGCGGATAAACGACTCCGGTGACGGCAGAACCCGCCGAACAGAGAGGGTCAGATCTGAGGGAGGAGAAAACGAAAAGAAAAAAAAAACTATAGGGAAGAGGGGGAAGAAAGAGGAGACCGGATGGAGGAGGAGGAGCCCAGGGGGAGGAGGGAGAGGGACGCCTTCCCCTCCCAGGTAAAAAAGCAAGGCGGCTGTGGCTTCTTAAAATCTCCTTAGAGCTCTCAAAACCCTAAGAGAGGGGGAAGAAGATCGACCTTGCACGATATATATTAGCTAAAAATGCCCTTAGTATTCCATTGCAGATTACCTCTTATGAAGTGAGGATGTTATCGAGAAGAGCTACACTGATCCTCACATCTTTCGTGTTTTATCATAAGTTTATCTTGGGTAATTGTCACAGATATGTTTTCTGAATGCAGTTTCACCTATTTTATCAATAAAGTTTCTACTTTTCCAACCCCCACCCCCCCTCCCCCAAAAAAAAAAACAAAAAACAAAAAACAAAAAACAAAAAACAAGAAGAGCCCATGCACCTCAAGCCTGTAAATTCCCTACTTTTTAGGGGCAGTAAGCAGTTAATCGTTTTGAACCAACAGAGGCTGGCTCAGTTGGCCAGAATTCTTGCATCTTACTAGAAACTTCCTAGTAGAAAGTCAAGAGTTCGAATCTCCCTACCTTCATATGAGTGTTCTTTCTTTAGAGTGTCTTTTTCTTTCTTTCTCTCTTTTTTTTTTCTATGACGGTTTTGTCTCTTGTATTAGTTGTGTTAAATTTCTTGGAGGGTTCCAACCTAAAATCAATTGGCAATAGGTGGAGTAGCCTCTAGATTTTATTAACCAAGCTTGAGTGGCTTAGATGAGCGATGTGGGACAAGTTTTAACACTCCCCCTCACGTGCATCCGTGGAGGTACGAATTGAGGAAACTAGAAGATTTTACTCCGGCGACCCCTCACATGCAGCCCGAATGCACGTGGAGGTATGAATATGTATGAATTGATGAGGTGAGGTGATTGACTCGGGCGATAGAGACTTGACCACACGATATGAGGCCACCCAAGGGTATTAACTCTGGTAATCAATCAGCTTTGACCATCCAACCGTGCACTGTTGTTGGTCCGAATCCCACTTTGAGAGACAATTTCTCATTCATCTCTCAATGGAATTTGTTCATTTTTCCAACGGTTTAAACTCCTTAGCAAGAAGTATCTAAAACCCACTTAGACCCACCTCGCGCGGTGTGGGTCCCACCAAATTCTCTTTGGTTAAAATTTCATTTTTCCAACAGTATGAATATGTATGAATTGATGAGGTGAGGTGATTGACTCGGGCGATAGAGACTTAACCACACGATGTGAGGCCACCCAAGACCTAGCTCTGATACCATGTTAAATTTCTTGGAGGGTTGGGTGGCTTAGATGAGCGATGTGAGACAAGTTTTAACAGTCGTTGGGCTCGGTTATTTCGTGGACTCTCACAATTAATATATTATCCTGAATTAGTACTTTGTAATTCATACATGAATTAGTACTTTGTAATTCATACATGAATGTCTCCTAGCGATTGAAAAGGACAAAAAGCATTTAATCATTTTGAATTTACTATACAATAAGCACAAACCAAAGAAGTACCATGATTCAATGATTCTCAATTGCTACACTAGTGGTCTAAATAATAATTGGAATCACCTTGGGGGAAAAGAGTGAAACTCAACCTTTTAATGATGAGATGATAGAGTACTATCCTCTTTAATTGGATGTAACATAGCTCAAAATCAAACTTTTCTTACAGGAAAGATGGTCTAATTAAGTTCTCTACATATCAAATTGCTTTATTCAATTAAGTACACTAGCCAAGCAATGATCATACAGATGAATAAGACATAAAATCATGATGATCCTATGATTTTCTCTGTTTAAAGTTGGAAATTATGTCCTTTTATTCCTCTTTTGCCTTTCTTTTTTTTGTCTTTAATCTCTTTCTAACTTTTGTTGGGCTTTTTTAGTTTTGGGAGGGAAAAAAAAGTTGATTGGACAAATATTGGAAAAGAAAAAACTATAATGTACCCTTTTTGCCCTTTACTGTTCGCTTTCGAAAAGTTGAGATGAAAATAGATAGATATTTATCGGAAAAAAATATATATATACTACTTTTTGTATATGGATTCTTGCAAAAAAATCAAGAATAAGTGAAATCAATCGTTTGGCTGCTAATTGTATGGATAGGTAAATGATTTTTACAGCCTCCTTATTGTTAAATTATATCCGTACTTCTGGTTTGTCTTTCTTTATACTCCATGAATTAATGTTCACACTACGTACTTTTCCTTTGTTTGATTTATAATTCATCATAGGGCATTGTTGTAAATTCACATGCATAAAATAAGAAAAGGAGTGCAAGCAGTAATACGTAAAAACAAAAGTGCGAAAATCAATTACATGAAAACAAATATAATCAACCATTATTTGAATATTCCTTGTTAACTTTTACAGATCAAACTAGACCTGAAAAGGTGTGGATTAAGTTACCCAAAAAAATGGTGTGTAGGATTAAGTTATTCCTATACACATATCGTATATAGGACTTGGCCGGCTGTGAAAGTGAAAAGTAGGACCGGCCTGGCATTTTCTATAAAAAAAAAAAAAGGTGTGGATTAATTGCCATTATATTGGAGCCCAATTAGCTAGATACAGTTTATATCGTTTTCACCCCTCCACTCTAGAAAGTAATTAATATATATCCTTGAACTAAAGCATGCCATTGTATAGGGAAGAGCTAAGTAATCCAAACCATTTCAAAATTTGAAAACCATCAGAATTCATTTTATTTTCTAAACTACATTTTCAAACTGCTGGTCAATATATATAATTCTAATAGAGTGTGGAAACTTATAGAACTGTAAAATCCACCTAAAAGTACTTCTTTTTTTCTCTTTTTTAGACATGTAACCTTTGACGTATACAAAGGTTACATGTCTAAAAAAAAAAAAAAAACTTTGGCATATACACTTATAAAAAAAAAAAAGCTCGGCTCACTTACAGCCCTAATCACAACGTAAGTCATCCTTGTGGTATATATGAGATTCTTCTTCTTCAAGGTGAAAGAAACTAACAGGGATTTCTTGGTTTCGTCAACCACACAAATCTTGTATTCTTGTGTGATTGCTTTTGATTTTTTGGTATGTTTTTGTATCCATATTCCTAACTCGAGCGTTTCAATTTCACGTACTTCCGAAAATAATGGAGCAGTAAGCATGAAAATGTACCCACGCATAACAATAATGATAATGAGACCTCGTTCTGCTAAGGTTCTTATTTTTTTAAGTATTTATTTACTGTTATATAAGAGTTATAGTTAAGTACATTCACTCCAAAATAATTTTAGCATTCATGATAAATTAACAATTTTAAAGTATATATGTATTTTAGTAACCAACAACTTGGGCAAACTTGCGCACATCGACTATATGCGTTAAAACAATATTTTCACATGTTCATCATCTAATTTTCTATTATTAACTCTACGAGTACAAATTTTGGGGACCAAAAGTGTACAAATGTAATGTATGAGTTCATATTTTGTATTACGCAAATGACCGGAGATGTTGAGGGAGTGGAGAAGGAAAGATTTCTGTTATGTTTTTTCATTTCCCCTCAAAGGTACGCACTACAATATGGAGTATTTTCTTACCAGGTTTCGGGGTTAAAAAAAATCACATAATGGAAAGGGGGCAGACTCGAACCCACATTCTCTAGGTTAGATACGGAACACCTTACCATTGAACCAACAAAGAATTTCTTGCATGTATTTGACATGTATATTATATATACAAAAAATCGAAAAAAAAATTACGAAATAGGTTATTCTCACAATATACCATCTTTAATTCAAAGTACTTATTTTCTTTAGCAGAACTGGCCCTGATTGCGTTGTATAATAAGAAGATCGGGGCGGTTCCGGGAACCCTTAAAAAAACCTCTAAAAAAACCCCCCAAGTTTCCGATCGAATTTTGATGATCCAAGCCGCTCAATGTAATTAAAACGTGATTTTAAGGGTAACTGAGAGAAATCAGCAAAAAAAATGATCGGAAAAGGCTTCATCCGAACAGTTTTTTATTGAACTTTATTGAACGGTTCAATAAAAAACTGCTCAAATCAAGCCCTTCCCTGTCATTTTTTTTGCCAATTTTGATGGGTGCCCTTAAAATCACGTTCTGAACACATTGAGCGGCTCGGATCATCAAAATTCGATCGGGAACTATGAGATTAAGATTTGAAGGATTTTTTTAAAGGTCCTCGGAACCGCCCCGGAAGACAATGAACACAAATGCAGAAAAGTATTACCAGTCAAAAAGGAAAAGAATAACGTTGGTCGTACTCGTCAAACTCCATATGCATAGTCCCATTATATATGGTCCCAAGAAACAAAGCGCTTTTGTCATCTCCAATGAAAATGTAAAGTGAAAGTGAAACCCTTTTTCAAGTTTTAAGCACACACTTTTGACGCAGATGATATGAACAACTCACCTCCATGATTGAGAGTTGGATTGGAAGCTAGTAGCAACATGCATGCTTTTTCACAAACCCTAGAGCCAAAAAGCTCCATTTCTTTTTCTTTTCCTTTTTTTGGAAATTAGTACAGTAACTTGTTTGTCCCTGTCAACAAGTATTGATAGCATATAAACTAGCATGCGTGCGGGCAGATAGGAATGGCACAGGGGAGACGGGTTTTGTCGTACCCCGACCTGAAAATTACCTTTCGGTCCCAATCGGGTAATTTTTCGGTGCTACTGTTCCCATCCCGGTTGGAGAACGGATTTACCTGCCCAGGTAAACCCCACCCCCGCCCATAAGAAATGAGAAAAAAGTTACAGTATTAACCTAGAGTAAAATGAAGGACATTAGTTACTCTCTCCGTCCCTTTTTAAATATCTCGTTTCGTAACTCCAACTTATTAAGAAAATATCATCATTACACCTTTCACATCAACTTTTATCTTCATTTTCCCTACTTACCATCTATGGAGATATCATCATTACACTTTTACTCACTAGCTTTTCAAAATGGAATCTACTTTTAGGGGCAAAATAGAAAATATACTAACTTTTATCCATTAACTTTACAAAATGGACATTTATTAAGGGACAGTCCAAAATGGAATACTGGACTTTAAAAAGGGGACGGAGAGAATATATAATTGTGAAAATATAAGGGTAAGAATATACTATAAGTTTTTTAGTATAACGATAATAATATTAAAATATAGAAATTTCCTCTTCTCCCGCTTCCTTTTAATCTTTGTAACTTCGATTCTTTGATTAATAAAATTTTCTTTGCTGATAAAAAAATATAAAATTTGAGTATCATGATAATTATGTTAAGGTAAAAATACTCCCTTCGTCCCAATTTATCAGTCCCTTTTGAAAATTCTAAGGAAACATCGTATATATTAAACATAGATATGTACACATATATATCACGTTGCGCTTGTCATATTTTTTTCTTTTCTTTTTATCCTTCAAAACATCATCAATCATTGAATGTGCATAATTTCCAAAAGTCCGGATAAAGGAGTAAACTCATCACTTTTTGCCTATTACTTTTCAATTGGGACAATCTTTTTAGTACAGTAAAAAGTGCTAACTAGGATAACAAATTCGGGATAGAATGAGTATAATTTTACATAGAAAAATATTTCGGATCGGCTAACGGGGTGGGGTACTATCAACTCGAACCCTACTTGACCCCGATCGGGTTTTCATAATTTTTTCCTGAACCTGCCTAGGTACCCCGAAATTCGATGAAAATAAACCAACTGCCAGCCCTAAGGTCGTAGCCATTAATTTTTTGTTAGTGAGGTAAGAAAGTAGATCCATGCGCAAGATATTTTTTCAATTTACTAAATTAAAAACAACTGAATAAAGAGGTTAATTACAAGGTAAATAATATACACTGATAAGTCTAAGTTTGCTCTATAATTGGTGCCAAAGACATATTATATTTTACATGATAACCTCATTCGTGATACTATCAACTCTTGAAAGAGGGAGAATGCATGTGGTTTCTATGCATTTGAAATAAGTAGGAGCAATTTACAAATTCTTTTGTGGGGTCAAAATAGTAAAACTTTACTGTAAACTATCCAACGCCCTTGTGAGAAATTCAATTGAGTGGGGTCAAGTGAATGGCGGAGCTAGAATTTTGGCCAGATGGGAGCCGACTTAAGAGGAGTATTATGCAAAAACGTACTCATTTTATGGTTTAGCATTCATAGTAGTACATTAATATACCGCCTAGGACACTCTTTTGTTTTATTGTCGACAATTGCAACGCACCTGTTCATCTATGAAAGCAATTGAAAAAAGTTTACATCACAATGTAGAATAACTTCAATTTTTGACTAGATGAAATCAAAATCATTTAGATTATCACAGATTGCTATATTAATTATATAATTATTAATCATATTATGGGTAATGTTAGTAGAGACTGTAAAGTGCTTTAAATTTCGGAAGTGACCCCACTTGCGAAAGGACAAAGGTGTGCATGTTGAGAGCCTTTTTTGGTAAATACATGGGCCCCCAGTTGAAACATAATTGGCCCATGGATTTTGAAGGGCTGGTGGGCCTAATAAACCATCTGAAAGTTGACGTACATCTTGCACTAACCAATACCGTCTCTCCCACAGGGAAAATTTTTCGGTGCCGAGCGGGTATCACGTGGTGCCCGCTCGCGCATCCGAGCCGTCCATTTCGTGTTTGGATGGCTCAAATTTAGAGAGAGAGAAAGTGTTGGGGTGAGAGGAGAGAGAGAGTTTCGATCCGAGCCGTCCAAAAGTGAATCGGACGGCTGAGATGCGCCGAGCGGATGCCACGTCAGCAATACCCGCTCGGCACTGAAAAACTCCTCCTCCCACAGCCTTTTCATGTGCTTGTGCGGACCAAGGCTCCATTCTGGATTACCCTCTTAAAAAATAATTAAGTACTTATTTTTAATTTTCAAGCTTAAAAATAATACTTACTGATATTAAAAAAAATATGTAATATGGATCTAGTTTGAAATCTATCAAACTCTGCAAAAAAAATTGAAAAATTATTTCGTAAACCCATTATTTTTAAGTTTGAAAATAGGTCTATTTTTAAGTTTGAAAATAGGTCTTTTTTTTAAGTACTTATTTTGGAATGTGGAACGGGGCCTAATCTAACGGAATTTTGTAGATGTTTAACCGTTTTGCTTTTGGGTCATATGAAAGTGCTTTGTTTTGGTGCCTTTTTGATGCAGATGTGTGTAATAATGTGATAAAAGTTGGAAAAGATTAGGGTTAGAAGAAGACAAAAAAATTTGCCCATCAAAGTTGAAATAATGACTTAAAGGGGTGTTAAAAAAAAAGAAAACGATTGGAGCCGATAAATAATGCACCAATTTGTTTATTTTATGTTCCATCGAGCAGTATATTAAAAAAAAATTACAGACTGAACAAGTAAAACAAATCAATAAGTTAAAATTTGAACTCCATTAATTCTGTTTTAATGACTTTAGATTCTAAAATGATAGGCTCGAAATAAGGCTGTAAATGAACCGAGCAGCTCGCAAGTTCAGCTCGACTGGGCTCGTTTACTAGCCGAGCTCGAGCTCGAGTTTCCGGCTTGTTTAGTGGAGCTCGACTCGTTCGACAAAAGCTCGGCTCGTTAAGGGTGGCTCGACTCGATTAAAAAGTCTCGTTTAGTAAATGACTAAACTCGGCTAGTTAAGGCTTGAGCTCAAGTTTTTGGCTCGTTTACAGCCCTAACTCGAAATAAACTCTTAACAAAGGAAGTACTTATGAAAAGTTATTACCATGTAGAGCGTTGATCAAGTATTGCCGCCGATCCATTCATGTTTGGTCGTGTGTGTCTGACGCGGGCTCCGAGATCGAGCCAGCAGTTCTAAGCGGTTGACAAGCTCGGTCTCACGTACACACAATCACACGTAACGTCAATGGATTAATCACACCGCATCAATGCGCCACGTGATGTCACCGCTTGACGAGTGCTTTCCTCTCAGGACATGACCCTATAGTGCTGCAGGATCTGATCAGGATCCCAAATTGACATATTGGAGTGGTTAAGATTCGCAAACCTGAGTTATAGTATATGTTTGAAGAGACCTAAAGCCCCTGTCTTCCGTATACCATCTCTCTCAGGGGACCTTTTCAGTTTACTTTCACTATTGGGAGGACCAAAATATTTGCCACTTCTGGCAATTTTCTCCATCTTCAAATATTTTACCAAAAATGAAAGAAAGTAAAGAATGTAAAAACAGACGAGATTTGCATGCATGGGGGGCGGGGGGAGGCTCGGCCAACCGCAGAAAATTTGATCCAAATGGTTCATCTTCCGAAGCGCAACAACTAGATCATGGGTGTAGAAAGTCAAGTATGTAGATCTTCAATAACTAGAAGTTAGAGTAAATTGTTTTTTGAAAAAAATGGACACCAAATATGATTTGGAGAACGTATATAGTTCAAAACAAATTTTGGTCGATCTTTATGATTACTGATATACAATCGACTTGCTTATTGATACAGATAGATGTTTTTGCTCAATGAACTCTACGAGGCGGACATTGTTGATCAAATTTATAGACTCGAATTAAATATCGTTTCAACGGCGTAACAAGCCCGGCTTGCTACATCATCATCACCATCACCATCATCATAATCTTCTTCGCACCTAAAGACAATGAAAGTCCTTTATAGTAGAGGCTAGATTTATAGTAGAGACTAGATTTTACAAGGAAAAGATAGTAAATGTCCTCACATCTTTAACACTATTGCTTTATTGACAGCAGTTTTCCAACTTGATTCCTACCTGCCCAGGAGAATCCACCCAAATCTGAGAGTTGTTAAACAATAAATTATAAAGAAATTTGACTGACAGATAAGAAGTCAAGCAACAAGCTGTCGGAGCACATCCGTCAGCAAAAGTTTAGTCTGAGCTAAAATTTGTGTTGCGACTACTTTGAACCTCTAATTTTTTTTTGAATTTTAGACGCTCCTTCCACTTTTTTTTTATCCCTTATGACAGTCCAACAAAAGGATCTCATTTTATATGTTCTGCTTTAAGCCCCTGAAAAGTCAGGGCCGGTTTTGCTCAACACAAATGTGAGTGTGTATTGTGCTTGCGTTTATTTTGTAAATGTGTAAACATTTGGATGTAGTAGAGTTGCCTCCATCAGTTGAAGCCAAAATTTCAGCTAGTATTCCCTTTTTGAGCAATAAGGGATCAGCTAGTATGCCCTGCAAAGCGGGTGCATAGCGGTCGATCCAGCCACTCATCTCGGCAATCGACGGCTTGAATATTAACCGCTCGGCACTCGGCAGCATCCCCTGTCCGGTATCAGCTATACCCTCCCAGCCGGTTTGGAGTGGGTTAACGATTATGTATTTGCGTGTCAGGTTCTAAACGTGAATTTGAGCGTAAGATCCAAATGCTGATTTCTAACGAGATACTACACTACAAATTATAGATAAGGCTGGCTGCAGTGCTGGTTTGTACTTTTCCCCTTGCTTGGAAAGTACTTAAAATTTGGTGAGGAAACTAAAAAAAATGAAAATTAACTAGATACCAAAATGTCCTATTGGAAGAAAGAAATTGCTTGTTCAATTGCTGGACCAAAGGAGTCTCATTCTTCATAAGATTAGGTGGTGTTCCACTTTTAGAAAAAGTACTTTTTTTTTCAAACGGAGGTAATTTCAAATTCAAATATAATGAAAATGAAAAATATTTTTTCAATTTTTTTTGCACCGTTAAAAGATCTTAATGAGATCTATCAAACAAGATCCATATTGGTAGGAAAATTATTTGCGTAAACACATAATTTTTAGGCTTGAAATTACCTCCGTTTGAAAAAAAAAGTACTTTTTCTTAAAGTGGAACACCCTCTTAGTACTATAACAGTCAAAAGTGATTTTCCGTTTGACCGAAAAAATAGTCAAAAGTGATTTTCGGGAGTAAATAAAACGGGGTACGTGGTGTGTAAGTTTAGTGGTAGTCAAAGTTTTAATGATGACAGAATGACCCTGCAAGATCAAGAATTATCAAGAAGCGAGCATATTTAATATAATATCTAGAAAAAATGACTATAATGACCCTAATTTGGACCACCAAACAAATAGGTCGGGGAATAGAATGACACTTGTTACGTACATCAGGGACTAAAAAAGTAAATACGCCAAAAATTTGTTGACTACACCTGTGTGCCCATAGTTAGGGGTGTAAACGAGCCGAGCCGAACCGAGCTATGGCGAGCTCGAGCTCGGCTCGTTTACTAAACAAGCCAAAAACTCGAGCTCGAGTTTGGCTCGAGCCTTAACGAGCCGAGCTTAGTTATTTACTAAACGAGCCTCTTTAATCGAGTCGAGCCTCCCTTAACGACCCGAGCTCCACTCGGCTTGTTTAGTAAACGAGCCAAAAACTCGAGATCGAGCTCAGCTCGTTTACTAAATGAGCCGAGCCTTAACGAGCCGAGCTCGCGAGCTCTTCGGTTCGTTTACAGCCCCATATTGCAGTAAACACGTTTGATCGTGAAGTAATTTAAGAAGAGCAAACTGCTTACACGCGTGCAATTGAGAAGTCATTTAAATAGAAGAGCAAAAGAAAGGGATAATCACATCACATGATCCTTCCTCCAAGGTTTTGTCAATTTCATGGAACTCCTTATAGTTTATGGTAATATACTGCATTTTCCTGCTTTTTCTTAGTTATAACCACTTTGCATCTCCTCTCCTTCGAGTTGTTGTCAATTGTCAATGGTCCGGATGGACACCAGGACACGGCTGACCTTATATCAAAAGAATTTACGAGACCATCAATTTCTTAAGAACATTTCAGCATGAGGAAAAGAAGGAAAACTACCAAGGGTCGAAGTATATATTTCAATTTTTCATGAGAGAATGTCAAATAGCATGGAACTCAAGTAGAAAAGATGTACTTAGTTTAACAAATTCTAGGGGCGAACTGTATATTTTTTTGAAACATCAAGGTCCATGTAGTAATACCTAAAACATAAACAACCAAATCCCGACACAATCGAGATTAGTGCTAATCACATGTGTCTATTTTCGTTGTGATGATAGTTTGGTGTTAACCACGAGTTTGGCCAAGTGAGTATGAGAAAGCTAATAAGTGTTTATCCTTCATAAAGTCGCATATTTGAATTTCACGGTGGCTAAACATTCCAAATCTCAGTGCCATTGAAAAGTTTGCCCTATAATTAATTTTTCTTTGTCATACGGTATACATCAGCGGGCGTTAGCGGAGTTTTAATATGTCAGTTAACGGGGGGTTCAGAGGTTATCCATAGCCCTGAACCCCAGACCTGCTCCCCATGGGACTCGAACTCAAGTCACCACTGGAGAGAGAAATGAGACAACCAACTTGACCCCGAAATTAGTCGAGGTACAAGCAAACTGATCCGGACTTCTAATTATTAAATAAATAATCATATGGTTTTGTGTTTCATGATGGGGGAGAATTCCACATGCACTTTATTTAATTCATTCAAGCACACGGCCCATACCCCTACAACTCTCTTGACCCCTTCTCATCCTTCCCAACATTCCATATTATTAATATAATTCCTCAATAATAGTGTACATTAATCACACCAAGAAAGAGAATCATAATTAAAATGAGCTCTAAGCTTGCTATTTTCATAAGTTCCTGGGAGGGAAACTTTAGCCGCCCCACATGGGTTACACATAAGACTGCTCATTAGAGCAAATTATCAAATCGAAAACTCTAAGGGAACCGACGGCCAGAGCACCAACGGGGGATCGACGGGAATGCGGACCCCATTTCGGGTCTCACATGGATGATTCGAGCTGTTCAATAACTTTTAAAAAAAAAATTTGAGTGGGCCTCATGAGAAATCAGCTCAATTCAATATATGTAGGTGCTCGATTCAATCTTCCACCCGGAGTGGACCCCGTGTGCCCATCGTTATGTAGTGTGTCGGTACTTATAGTGGGGATCTTATCAAATTGAGATAGTAAATCATACGCATTATTAATTAAAAAGGATTTAGGACCATTCTGCAAGGAAGATTTGCAGGGAACCACTCAAGGAAAAACTCGTTTGGGTCTATTTCGGATCTCACAAAAATCTAGGCTCAGTTTCGCCTCTACGAATTCAAAAGTAATACTTACCGATGTCCATTGGAGCTGATTTTTTACAGGGCCCCATAAAATAATATTCAAAAATTTATGGATATTTTTCTAAATTTTTGTGAGACCCAAAAGGAACCCAAATACGTTTTTCCTTGCGTGGTTCCCTGCAAATCTTCCTTGCAAATAGCAAAGCCCTTCTGCTTGGCCCTTCCCAAGTCCAACATAGGCGTGATCCGAAATTATATCAAAAGATATCCGGTCAACCTATTTTCTTAGCATATTGTTTAATATTCTTGACATGCTCTAAAAAATTATAACAATTTTGATCCTTGGAACTCCATTCCATGATCGACTGGATCGTGTGGACCACTTGGATATGAGTGCTGCTATTGGTACATATGAAATGTACATACAATGTACATATAAATTTTGTGGGGTTCAAATCGGGTCACACAAAAATGATCCGAACCGTCCATTATTTTTAAAAAATCTTTTTATGGAGTCCTGTAAAAAATCAGCTCAACCCGATATCGGTAAGGATTTTTTCTGAATTTGTAGGGGCGAAACTAAGCAGTCAAGTAGTTTCGCCCCCACAAATTCAGAAAAAATCCTTACTGATGTCGGGTTGTGCTGATTTTTTACAGGGCTCCATAAAAAAATGTTTGAAAAATAATGGGCGGTTTGAATCATCTTTGTGGGACCCGAGGTGGGCCCCACAAAACTCATATGTACATAATATGTACATTTCATATGTACCCATAGCATTTTTGCTTGGGTATATGGCCTAAGTTGAAATTTTTTTTAAACAATTCAACATGAGCCAAAAAATTGAACATGTTACAAGAATTATGCCCGTCTAATCAACTTAAACTTGGGTAACCTACTCGAGGAAGGTTCGTCTAGTGTTTGGATACGTGCTCCACGTTTGTCGATTCATGTATTTTTCAGTGTGAAGCAGATAGTGGCTCCTACACAGGCATGGCTCCTGCTATGTAATGGCTCCATATTGGAGTATTCAATTACGCTTTGGAGTTCGACAGACTCGTCTCAGATTTGGAACGGCGTATGTTTTTTGTTTCTCTGTTTTAGTTGGTTATCAATTGTCGTTGTATGACTTGCTCTGTAATTGGATTATCTGTAGATGCCGTATGACGGATATTAATGAGCTTATTTGATCTTTCGATTGAAAAAAAAAACAAAAAACCCTAGTCGAGGAGACAAAGAAAATAATAATTTGGATCAAATAATCGGATTCAAAGCGGGCCTGATAATGAGCTCACAGCACGTTAATCGTGCCCACAGACCCTTTTCTTTTCTTTAGGTTATCTATCTATCTATTAAAAGAAGCTTATGTGATCTAGCACATAAACTTAATCGTATCCTACACGTATCGGATGCCGCTGATTCTCACGTAGACCCCTCGGTTTTTTTTAGAATTTTTGGACAGCTCGGATCGGCCGTCCGGTGGCCGGAAACGACCCGGTGCGGCCGTCGGTACGATTTCCCTGCCCTGCCGTTCGGTACTCATAGCAGTACTCTTTCTTTCATTGCCCCTTTTTTCCTCAATTCTTATATTGATATCTAGCTGGTCGGGATAGCAACAGTGCAGTTCGGTTCAATGGCAGAGCCAGGATTTGGATTCTAGAGGGTCCTTAGTAAAAATGTATTTTTTATCGGAACGTGTACTTATTATATTATAAAAAAAAAAATTGGTACCAATACATTTTATTTGTACGTTGAAATGATTCTAGATTAAAGTATACCAATCATTTTGTGTTTTTCTTTAGATTACTTCAACTGTCACATGCTTATTTTTTATTTATAAAAGAAATTGAGAAATGAGAATGTGAATGTGAATAACCAGTTTTTTTTATCATCAAACCAAAATTATTAAGATTATAAGTAACTGTACACGAATAATTAGCAATAATATTCAAAATCATGTATATAGTACAAAATAAAAATTTTAAAACTCAAGAGTTCGGGGTGCCGGGGCCAGGGGGGCCAACATAGCTCCGCCCCTGGTTTGGTTATTAGCAAAACCAAAATCAAAACCGAAACATATACCTAAAATCAAAACCATAACCAAAACGGGCAGTTTTCATTTTATCTAAACCATAATCAAAACCACGGTTATCGGTTCGGTTCAGTTTTTCACGAAACCGGTACAATGTACTTAAGTGAAACGAAGTATCTTGGAAACGAACTAGTCAGGAGGTAATTCTACTGAAGGGAGAAATAGAAGCAAATAGAAGATGAACAATAACAGTAGAGTATACTCAAATTTGATCCGTAAAAACTGGTCATCTGTTTAGTTTCTTTTCTCGTGCATTCTTATTACAGCTGCTAATATATATGGAGGCCCAAGAGTGCCAAAAATAAGAGGATTGATATATTCCGAAAGCAGCAGCGAAAATATATAGGACCGACTTTCTGAGATATTGTAATGTAGAAACATCTTATTAAGGGGTGTATATATAAGGGTATTTATGTTATTATATTCTGGTTCGGTTTGGTTATCACATAAACCGAAAGCGCAACCGAACCGGCTGATTTTTTAAAATCAATAACCAAAACCAAAATCATAGATAAAAATTCCGTTAAATTAAAACCGCACCAATCCGTACGGTTCGGTTAAACCAACAGTTCGGGCGAGATTGTCATCCCTATCTGTCACTCTAAAGCATCTTCAAGAGGCTAGGGAAATGAGCCCTGTTGGCTATTTTAACTAGCAACAGTAAAAATTTTCGTCTCCAACACGATATATAGCCATTTGGCTAGGCATTTTGCCTAGCTACATGTAGCTAGTCAGATGAAACAAGGTAATAATCTTTTCCACTTTACCCCCCCCCCATCCCAAAAAAAAAAAAACAACAATTAAGACAAAGAATGTGGTCTCCTCTTAATTTCGAATATTATTGCCTATGTCTATGTTCATCCCAACCTAAGGAGTGAGGACATATATTTCATGTCATTTTGTTCTATTTGTCCCCTACTCTATCAACTAAGTCTATGGCCTAATATGACAAGGAAGTTGCCACTTATATATATATATATAAAAAAAAAACCACACATGTGAATTTTTTAGGAAATTGATTTTTAAACTCCCCTAATTGATGCAAATACTCCTTTTTCGTATTTTAGCGGGTGAATTTATGGAACAGTCCTTGAAATTTGTAAATGGTTTACGCATGCAGGGACTGTTTTGTAAATTCACACGCTAAAAGGCGGAAAAAGGAATATTTGCATCAATTAAGAGAGTGTAGAAATCAATTTTCATTTTTTATTGATGAGCTATGGCAAGCAATTGATGCCAAATAAAACCAAGTTTTTTATGGGAAATGAGGGGGTGTTTCCACCAACAAAAAATACTAAAAACTTAACGCATTTTATCATCTCGTTTTCACTAACAAAAGAATTTCAACATTTTACCATTTCGTTTCCACAAACAAAAAAATTGTCAACAAAAACTTTTTTTTTGCTACAGTAAGTTTACTCACAAACCCATCAACAACTTATTCACTACCGGAAACACCTAACAACTTCTCAACCACAAATAAAAATTTACAAATTTTTCACAATCGGAAACACCCCTCAGTCTAATAACCGAGCCCTGCTATTCACAAAGAAAATTTGCAGGGAATCACGCAGAGAAGAATGCGTTTGGGCCCATTCCGGGTCCCACAAAAATCTAAAAAAATATCCATAAATTTTTGAATATTATTTTATGTGGTCCTGTAAAAAATCAGCTCTAACTGACATTGGTAAGTATTACTTTTGGATTCGTTTGGGCGAAAGAGCAGTTTCGCCCCTATGAATCCAAAAATAATACTTACCGATGTCAGTTGGAGCTGATTTTTTACATGACCCCACAAAATAATATTCAAAAATTTATAGATATTTTTTTAGATTTTTGTGATACCCATAATGGATTTAAATGCATTCTTCCTTGCGTGGTTCCCTGCAAAACTTCTTTGCGATTAGAATTTCCGCAAATAACCCCTACACTCTACCACTTTGGCTCACACACAAAAAAGAAAGAAAGAAAGAAACACAGATAGTGGTCGACATATAGGCATGTTCCAAACGCACTTCATAGGGAAAAACACAATAAATATACACAAAATGTCCCCCCAATAATTGGAATCACCCAATTATACATACGTACCCTTGTGAAAAAATGTGTTCGCAAGTGGGTGGATTAAGTTATTCTCCAGATTTCATTAATCCTCCTTTCTTCTCTAAACAACTCCTTCTTGGGTGCGGTCAAACCCACATCAATGATTTAAACTAGCTAGTTACTTCGAATATTCCGAAGAGAATAACATGTACAAGAAAATTCAACAAGTTCAAACATCTTAAGTATGTACGTAATAAATAACTCGTATCTCTGTCCGTAAAATGAATAAACCTCCATTTTTTTTTTAATGTAAAATCCCCTTAATTCATTTTTTAATCCTCTTCAATGGAGTTTTTAACGGGATGGTGTAATGATATTATTGTGTATATGACATTTTTTTTGGGTGCTTCGAAAATGGATTTGGAGTATTGTCATAGGACCCGGCTTCTCTGTAGTCCAACTGCAGAGAGCTCATGCGGTTGTATCACAGCCGTTTATCTTTACATAATTGCATTCAACAGTCCAAATTTTAAAAAACTTTTCCGGGGCAACTTTTCAAACTTTTTCCCGAAAAAGTTTTTTTTTTTTTAATCTCGACCGTTAAAAACATCATCCGATAGTTGCGAACACTCCAACCGCCCTTCTACAGTCCAAAACATGGAATGCAGACGAGCCTTGTGCATTGTCATATACACATGATTTTGTGGTTAGAGACAGATGCACATGCCGACGGGCTTGTAGCCCAACGGAGTCTCCTGTTCCTTTCTTTGTGGGAGGACTGGGTTCGAGCCCCATGAGAAGCGTTGTGTTGTCTGGGGCTTTAGAGAGCCTTTGAACTCGTTGTGGTCTAGTTGCTACTACTTACAACTAACAACTAACTTCCCCCTAATCCCGTTGATGTATACCGGTTTTTTTGGGGGAAAAAAAAAAAAAAAAGACAGATGCAAAATTGCAAATGTAGTGTTTGAGGAGTGGGACCCACCACACGCACTCTCCTCTCGTGGGTAAGCGTTTGCGTGGGGGACCCCCCATCCCGATACCCCACTCACCTCAAATATCCCTCTGGTTTGTCATCAACCACAATATGTGCCCTTATCCTGCCCACCACCCACGCCCACATTATTTTATACCCGTCCATATATGGAGAAACAAATTCCAAAAACCTCATTACAAAACAAAGAAAGCCTCCTCTCTCTCTCTCTCTCTCTCTCTCTCTCTCTCTCTCTCTCTCTCTCTCTTTTATGACTGGATATTCGGGCTAACATGCGCATACCTTGACTAATTTCATGATGTTGAAGCTAACGATCGGGAAAGCCTTCAGTGGCCTCCAAGATTTGGAATGTTTTGGCTTTCGCGAGATCCGAACTTGCAAACTTTTAGGAAGCAAGCTTTTTAGTTGGTTTTTCATGCCCAGTTGAGTAAAAGAAAGCCCATTTTATAACCCGTTTCACTTTTGGTCCTTGAAAAATAAATATTTATTTGCAACTTTCAAGCTTAAATACAGTAGGCTTACTGAAATTAAAAAATATACAATATAGATATTGTTTGATAGATTTCGATGAAATCTATTAAATCTTGCAAAAAAATTAAAAAATTATTTTTGTTAGTCCTTTATTTTTAAGCTTGAAAATAACTCCTTATTTTTTAAATACTTATTTGAGAAAGTGGAACTGATATGCGCATGCTCTACACCCTCATCACTTATTTTAACCTATGATGAATATATGACATATATACTAGATGTAGTGAACATTTTCGATCATCGGAATAAGACCGAAACGGGACCCTCTCGACCGGGACAGCACGCTGCTGTCCCTTCAGCAGCTCCCCCCAGTCCCATATGGATCCCCACCCTCTTTTCTCTCTCGAAATGGAGAGAGCAAGTATACCGTCAGTACCAAAATAATATTGTCAAAGTTATTTTTCGAGTAAATTTCACTGATACTCTACGAGGTTTGCCTTAATGACAAATACCCTAGCTCTCACATATTAGAAATAACAATGAACCCTTTTTGATTTTTATGTGCATTTTATCGACACCCCCAATCGATAATTGTCTATTCAAGCACATGACGGAAAATGAGCTAAAAGTGCTTTATATCTACAAAATTTCTCTTTTCTGATAATAAAACGTAGCCAAAAAAACCAACAGCTCTAAAGAACCTTTGTTTTGGATAGAAAGGAAAAATTTATACTTTTCTGTCAAAGCATTCAGAATTTAGAGCTTTTTGTTAGTTATTCTATTATTAAAAGGGTAAACTTGTCAATATAAGATTGCTTAGACTAATTCTATGACGTGTTCGGTTGCACAATTGTTGGTTGGGTGTCGGTAAAATAAACAGTGAAATCACATGGAATTTATAGTCATTTCTCATATGTGAGGGGATATCTGTCATTAAGACAAACCTTAGAAGGTGTCAATGAATTTACCCTATTCTTTTCATAATAAAATGTCACTTTGTAATCACCTCTTTCTCACTGGCGGCCGTAATATGGCTAGTTTTGCAATCGACAAGTTTAATGACAAGTTTGGCAAAAGACTTTACAAAAATTCGACACAAAGTTGAAGAGACGATTTTGCCAATATTCTTAATATTCTTAATGTTGAATTTTCATTTTGACATAGCATTTGGCATAAGACTTCTTTTTCTTTTCTTTTTTTCACGATTGGCATTAGACTTTTTTTTTTCACGAAAGATAGATGTATTTTATTCAAGTAACAATAGGGTCCGAAGACCGAACATCATCAAGGGCCAGATTGAGAATCGTTTGGGAGACAGGACTGGTACCCCCCAAATGTCCGATCGAGTACCTAATAGGGATTGCTTAGCCAGCGAATAAGCTACCTTATTATTAGAACGTTTAACATGAACAAAAAAACAAGAAGAGAACATAATAGCGAGTTCTAAACAGTCTGTGACAATAGAACTACAATCAGAGAATTTTTTTCCTTCTTGGGAGAGAGCCTGAACAATTTGGGACGAGTCACCTTCCACAATGATATGTGCAAACCCTTTGATGTTCGCCGCGGTAAGGGCTTCACGAAATCCCACAGTCTCAGTAGTTCTTGGCATAAGACTTCAAAGTTGCAAAATGTAAGAAGAAGAAGGTAAAGATGCATATTTTTAGAAGACTTTAATTGAGGGGTAAAAGGAAAAAAATAAAAAAAAATTCTAAGATAGTTGGCATCCATAATTAAAGTGGCTTCCAAACCCAAATACCAAAATGCCAAGATATTACTATTAGAGTTCAAAACAATATATATTTTTTCAATAATTCTATAGCCACACACACCGCACCCACATCAAGCATGTGCAGTGTGTGTGGATCCCGTGTCTGATGTGAGTTCATTTGTGTGTGTGATAGTAACACGATTGATGGTAGATTTTAGAGCACAAAATAATTTCCCCTGAGCTATATCTAAGTGGGTGTAATGATTTGGTGCATTAAATGCATTGCTGCAGTTTTGGGCATATTCACAAAGAGGGTAGTCCGGGAAAAAAAAAAAAAAAACAAAGAGGGTAGTAAGTAGTAGTAGGTACATTTTTAATTTTATTGTGTACTATGGGACCATATAATAAACAGTCCTTGGTTTGGTGCATCATATCATGTATCTTTCTAATGATTTCGGAACATCTTGGCGTACACTAGGGACTTTTCTCTCAAAAAACACTTGACTAAAAAAGTGGTCCTCTCTCTCAATGTACTCCCTCCGTTTCAAAAAGTTCGACACTTTTGAAATAGTGTGTCATTTTCAATCGTATATATTATTTGATGTGAATGTCGAAAAATATGTAAGATGGATCTTGACATCTTGTTTGATAGATTTTACTAATTAATTCCATTAAATAAAGTTTTTAAAATCACATAAAATTTTATACAATTGAAAAATATAAGTGATCTAAAATGACCGGAAGGAATGGGAGTACTATAGTGCACGGCCAATCCGACTGTTCATTCGGCACATACGAATTTGAACTGTTCATTATTCAATTTAAAATCAGAGTCGTTCACTATCAAAATGGGCGATCAGATCGGCCGCACTATAGCACTATGGATCCATTGATGGCCTTGGCAATTCAACTCGGACAAGGATGCTTCGGCCTTTCTTGGTTTGGATTTGGACCCAGTTATATCATCCCTTGTACCCCTTTTTTAGTCTTTTTTGAGTTAGTGACGCCTTTCAAGTGACTATGCTCTGTAATTTGTATAATATTTTAACCTTTCAGGTGATTTTAAATATATTGTCTAATAGAATTAATTAAGATTTATTGAACGAGATTCATATTGCATATGGTATTATTAATTGAAAACCCAAAACATAAACAGATTTTTTATCCATTAGATTAGAATGAGAGACAAAAAGTAGGGATGAATGGAGTAATGAAAATAAACCGACAAGATGGAAAAGATTATCTGATGCTTCGATCCACCATGTCATTTATTGTCCCAACCACTGATCATTAGACACGGTGTAAAACAAACAAAATACCTTCGACACAATCAGCTTCTCACGAAGTAAAAAATCTTCATCGAGACGACGACAAAAGTGGGACATGTTATCCCACTTTATTCAATGTCGTCGGTTGGTGATTACTTGAGTTCGATTTTATTTAGAGTGACTTTATGTGATATTTTTGTTGTGTATTAATCACGATTTCTTTATATACGTGTCCTAAAGAAATTGGTTTTACCGATGATTCTTATAATTGTACTGTGAATTTCAGATTGAACCATGATAACATCTGTAGGGGCCACCACACGCAAACACAACCCTATGTCCCAAAAAGCAGTCAACAGATAATGATCCCCAGAGCACTAACCAATAACAACCGCCAAATCATAATCAATGGTTTTACCCTCTTAAGCCCGATTAATTTCTCACTTTATAAGCCTAGTTTTAGAGGGACCCACCTAATCCTTAGTCCACAATGTTATTATGATTTTGGACCCATCATTTTTCAAGTACTCGGGGCAACTTATGCACATATCCGATTAATCTTGGGACTCAATTTCACTTGTGTGGAGCCTAATTAAAGGCAGAAAAAAGCTATGTATATAACAAGATTTTGAATCCCGTACTGTATCGACCGGTACGTACCCATATTGACCAAATCTGATACTATTCTACACCTCTAATTTTTTTCTGGCACAAAGACCGATGTACCCGTTCATACCGCATGATACTGGTCAATACCGAACAATATCGGATCACGTCTAAAATTTTATTTTCTTCTTCTAGTACCGGTCAATGCCGAACGGTACCGGAATACTTGTAAATAAATTCATTCATTATACTAAATTATTTGATGCGAAAATAATAAAAGTAATGGCGATAAATCTTAACGGTATCCATTATCTCACCGATACCAATACGTACCGTGTTAGTAGAATAACCGGTATTCTAAATGGTACGATATTCAAAATCTTGGTACGGAATGACCCCTGCAGAGTTGATAACAACCAAGAGATTTTAAACACTGAAAACTTCTAAATCCGGGGTCTTTGTCCACGTGCCAAGTCCTGGGTGACCCACCTGGGAACCCAGTTTTAGTAGGACCCACCTAACCCTTAGTCCACATTGTTACTATACACCATCATCGCTACTTGAAAACCCACCTAATATCTGCTGTGTCTCTCTCTCCCATCACTGTGATGATTTTGGACCCATACTGTCCAAACTAAAAACATATCTCGCCCACATCAGATCAGATATGATAGCACACCATCAGCTCGGTAGTACGCGAAACACATGATCGTCATCAAACCATTCCCGGCCCTGTGTTGTTGAGTGGTTACTGTCACACATCTACGGGTGTTTCGGTAGTGAATAAATTGTGAGAATTTTTTTTTTTGTACCAGTCAAGTTGTTAGGTATTTGTGATAATGAATAATTTTTTGTATTTGTTAATTTTACGCCAAACTTTTATAGGTGAATAAGGACGAGAGAAATCGAAAGTTAAATTTTTTAACTTTTACACAAGTATCTTGAAAAATATCCAAAGAAAAGCTTAAAAAGTGTTTTTTAACTTTTCTTGAATATTTTTCAAAATACTTGTTTAATAGTCAAATTTTTTTAATTTTCCGATTCCTCTCGTCCTTATACTCACCCATATCACATAAAAATTTGGCGTAAAACTAACAAACGCAAAAAAAAATCAAATAAGGACAAAACCAAAAAAATGGGGTGCATAAGTTAATCACTAGCGTGAACAGGATGTTGAGAAATATCAAGTTGATGAGTTTGTGAGTAGAGTTATTACTGTAACAAAAAATTTTTTGCTGACAACTTGTTAGTTACAGTAAACAAGATGATAAAATGCCAAAATTAGTTGATTTATGTGAATAACATGCTAAAATCGCTCACGTTTTTTTACAATAAACAAGATGATAAAATGCCAAAATTAGTTGATTTATGTGAATAACATGCTAAAATCGCTCACATTTTTTTTCAGAAATTGCTACCGTAAACATGGCCCGAAGAGCAAGGAATGACTTCTCGGCTTGCACAAGCTTCGTGGGCGTATACCCTACCATCCATGCGTGTGACTCACACAAATTACAAAGTGATGTAAAGAAATTCGTGTAAATATATGACCAAAAATTGAGAACATAAACGAGGCATACACACATATTGTGTGCCCATAAAAAGCGGACCCGGTTCGGCATTCAGCTTCTCAGTCGACCGTTACACCTTTCCCAATCAACAAAAACAAAATGGGTGAGTGCAAAAATTTTGATTTTGGGGCTAGAGCAAAAAAAAAAAAAACTGTAGAAATCTGCAAATGTAGAGAGAGAAAAATCTAGAGAGGGAGAGAGCATGTATTGAGATGTCTGCAGGGAAGAGGACTGCAAGTTCGAATTATTCTTCTTCTGTGTATGATTGCTTTTAATATTAATCCACTGTGGGCTCTTTTGGACTATAGTCCTCTCTCTCCTCTCTCTTTCTCTCTCTCTCTCTCTCTCTCTCTCTCTCTCTCTCTCTCTCCATTTGCATAGATTAAAGTCCCCGAGGCACTAGTCCAGAGCCCAAAGGGAGGAGGAGGGAAGAACTAACAAGGTTTGAGGAGAGAGAGGTGTTTATGCCTTGGAGAGATGGGATTTGCTTGGGAGAGAGAAACAGAGAAACAGACCAAGTTTTTTTAAAAAAAAAAACCAGAAAAAGCAAAAACAGGGGCAGGCCCTTTACTAGTCTTTTACACGTGATAAGAAAGCACCAAAAGCAAATTGCATGCGTGTATAAAGATTCATCATCATCATCATCCCCTGCCCCTCTCCTCTCTCTCTCTCTCTCTATCGTCTTCTCTCTCCTTGCTCCGGTCTGAATCTCAACCCATCAAAAAACCAATTTTTTTATATAAACTAAATGTTCGAGTCAGCCAACGCGCACTTTAACTAAAGCCATCAAATTCACTTTTTATACCTCCACTTTTTATACCTCCACTTTCTGAATCTGAGGTTCTGATTAAAGCCGATTCCTTTGGTGGATTCAAGCTCTCATCTCTTTTTGGTCTTTAAAAGCCCTTCTCTGTTTCAACGGTCACTGTGTTAAGTTGGTGAGTTCAACTCTTTTCTTTGTTCCTTTCCTGGGTGTATTTTCATTTCTCAAGTCACTTTCTATGTAGCAGTGAAATTGGGTTGTCTTGAGATGGTGGTTTTACTGCCATTTTTTCACAGCTTACATTACCCTTGCATTTGAATACTTTATTACTTAGGGACTTAGGCCTTTTGTTTTTTTCCTAGGTGTTTTTATTCACTTATTGAGCAGTCATATATTGGCTTCACATTTCCACATATGTATGTATATGTGATTGTTGTGTCTTATTTAACTTGGCCTTTTTCCTCTATTTTGTGATCTTCTGTTTTGGATTGGGGACACTGTGAAATAATGCTTTTGTCTTCTGGGTATTTCCACTACCTGATAATACTAAATAAACATTTGTTTCTGTATCTAGGTTCTTGTCTTGGTGATCCATGGCCATTGGGTCTTGAAATTCCAACAGAAGTATCGAAGAGGGTTTGTTTTTTGGGCAATGGCCTAATTTTTGTCTCTTATCTACTTGTTTTCTTTTCCCAGTCCACAAGTGATTTCTGCTGGGAAGGAAATTTGGGTTTTTCTCCTTTGAATCTGTTTGCTTTAATTGGTACTTGATTCTTTTATTTTATTATTAGTTTCTGGTTGTGGGGTATGTTTGGTTGAGTTGTTGAATCAAATGTGAGAGGTTGGTTTTTCTATTTTGCTTAGGAGAAGTAATGGTTGTGTGCCTTGTGGTACCGTAATGAATGCTGATTTTTTGAACTGTACCCTTCTGATTTTGAGTGTGGAACTTTGATGCATTGCCTTCTTGTTTTCCATATGTGTATCTTTCTGCTCTTTTTTGGTCATTTTGCTGACATATTTCCTTGTTTCTGTTTCTGGTTTTCCTGTAAAATAGCCTTACAAACTAAAAATGGCAAAAGAGTGAAGATTTGGGAAGGAGACAGCTGTTTGTGTGTGCCATTTGGTGAAGGAAATATCTTTTGAACAAGTCTTTGGGGTCTTTGGCAAAGCTGTTTCAGTAAGCAAAACTGTTCATCACATCACCATCATCATCATGCCTATGAGGCAGATGAAAGAGAGCTCAGAAAAACACATTGTGATCAAACCCCAGTTGCAAAACACCATGAATGAAGTTCAGAAACCCCCCAAAGCTGCCCAAAATGGAAAAGGCCCACCAGCCCAAGAACCCCAAAACACTAAACTCCATAACCAGACCTCACCTCCTTCAAGGAATAGAGGGAGGAGGAGGAGGAGAGGCGGCCGGAAATCGGACCAAGCCGACGTTTTTATGCGGCCCAGCTCGCGGCCTTGCACCGGAGAGCATAAGGCAGGTCCCGGCCAGCTGACCGGAGATGTGGAAGCTGATATACCAAATGGGTCAGTTGAGAATGGGAGCAATGGCAACTCATGTGAAGTGGAGATGGGTTTGGGTTTTCCTTGTTCAAGAAAGTCTTTGAATTTTGCTCCTAGGCCTGGGTTTGGGCAACTTGGGACAAAATGTGTTGTGAAGGCCAACCATTTCTTTGCAGAGTTACCAAACAAGGACTTGACCCAGTATGATGTAAGCCATCTATCTTCTTTCTTGGATTTTCACTAAGAAACATACCTGTTAAACACACTACTACAAACGTACTAATTTTTTTATTCAGTTTATTTTGGTGTTGTTTTCTTCTTAAAAATGTGCAGATAAAATTGGGACTGGTCTTCTGCTTTATCTCTTTGTCCTTTGCTAAATAGCATTTATGGGTATTTTAAATTGTTCTTATTGCTGTGTCCTGTTACTCTCAAACAGGTTACTATAACTCCAGAAGTAGTATCGAGAACCGTGAACCGAGCTATCATAGCAGAACTGGTGAAAATGTACAAAGAATCTGACTTGGGGAAGAGATTGCCAGCTTATGATGGTAGAAAGAGTCTTTACACAGCCGGTGAGCTGCCCTTTGTTAGGAAGGAGTTCAACGTTAAACTTGTTGATGAAGAGGATGGAATCAATGGTCCTAAGTAAGAATTTATTGCTCTTTCTTACCAAAATATGATTTGTGGTAATTATTTTCGCCATTCTCTCTATACTGGTTGGAGTTCTTAGTTCTTACCCAGTTACCCTTACAAATTAGTCTGGACTCTCGAGAATAAATTCAAGACATCACAACACACGTAAATGCGAAAGTGTTAATCTCGAAACCACTACAATAACAGATTACTTAAAAAGACTGTTCCATTGTTGTCTCAGAATCAGGTTTTCAAAACACATCTCGGAATTATCTTTGAATATGTAAACACTCATACGTGATATTATGTTTATCTAGGAGTGAAAATAATTTTGTCGACAATGGGAAGTGTCATTTTGATGTCTCGTCAAAAAATGGGTTATTTTTCATAAAAGAATACTTGAAAAGCAATTTTTGAAATTCATCAATTAATCAAGTTTCCGGGAATTTTTATGGAAAACGAAGTCTGAAATGGCAACGAAACAATTGTCTTTTGTAATTCTACTGAACTTGTTTCAACTGAATCTTTGTTCAAATTTCCAGAAGAGAGAGGGAGTACAAAGTGGTCATCAAGTATGTTGCAAGGGCAAACATGCATCATTTGGGCCAATTTCTTGCGGGTAAGCGTGTTGATGCTCCGCAAGAAGCTCTTCAAATTCTCGACATTGTCTTGAGGGAGCTGTCAACAAAAAGGTATAATTTCTGATGTACTTGGGAACATGTAAAAAGTGAACTCTATCGATTCCATTAGCCCAAACTGATATCTTGTGAACCACATAATGCACTTTTAAAAGGTACTGCCCTGTCGGGAGATCCTTTGTTTCACCAGATATTCGGAAACCACAAAGGCTTGGCGAGGGTTTGGAATCATGGTGTGGATTCTACCAGAGTATTAGACCTACCCAGATGGGATTATCCCTTAATATTGGTAAGGATACTGTACTTCCGATTTTGTTGTGCAAAAAATTTATGTGGTCATCAGTCTTCTTCTTAATAATTTGACGGATCACTCTTTTTACCTCATCTTACAGATATGGCTTGTGCTGCCTTTATTGAGGCTCTCCCTGTAATAGAGTTTGTTGCCCAGCTTCTAGGAAAAGATGTGATCTCAAGGCCATTGTCTGATGCTGACCGTGTAAAGGTAGTGATCTTTTTTTGGTGGCATGGGCTAGATTTATTTACCTCGTAATTTATTTGACCTGGAATTTTCCTTGAAATCTGTATCAGATCAAGAAGGGCCTTAGAGGAGTGAAAGTCGAAGTAACACACAGGGGTAATGTCCGGAGAAAGTACCGGGTTTCAGGATTAACTTCTCAACCCACAAGAGAACTTGTGTGAGCTCTCTATGTCTTTGCACATAATTTTCTTCTGGATTCTGAGTTACCTAATTTGTATTGTAGTCCATGCAAAGAAAAGAAGGTGTTATACTACAGTATGAAACTAACAAGGTCATTTTACTTGCTACTAATGGGAGTTGTTGCAAAAATCCTGTTTCATCGCTCAGCCTATTTGATAGCCTCATACTGCATAGGCTCTAGGCTATCTTAATCATTTATTTCCTTCTTCTTGTTCTTTTAGCATGTTCAACTAGAATCAAACTATTTACGATTTTGTTTCTCTTCTCGAAGGCTGTGCTTGAATCTTAATTTGTGGTTACTTATGAAAGGTAAAGAAAGTGAGCAATTTGCGAAGATAATTTCTGGTGTTTTTTTTCCCTTTGTTTTTCTTTCTCCTCTGCAATTACCTCCACGAATCCAAGATCCAAACGCAACCTGAGGATTGTTACTAAATGTCTGAAAACTGAATGTCATATTCTTCAGCTTTCCTGTTGATGACAACTCAACTATGAAGTCAGTAGTAGAATACTTTCAAGAAATGTATGGCTTCACAATTCAACATACACATCTTCCTTGCCTTCAAGTAGGAAACCAGAAGAAGGCAAACTATTTGCCTATGGAGGTAAATGCTCACTATGTGTTTCGAATTTCTACCAATTGACTCACTGTATTCTCCTTTTAAAAATATTGTGTGGTACTTAAACATATTCCTTTGCCAGGCCTGTAAGATCGTTGAGGGGCAGCGATACACCAAAAGGTTGAATGAGAAGCAAATTACAGCTCTTCTAAAAGTCACATGCCAGAGGCCAAGGGATCGAGAAAATGACATATTGCAGGTAGACTTTTGGTGTTACGGTCCTGATTGGCTTCTGCAGTTTCTGTTTCCCCTTGGTGTCTGAGAGAAGTTAACGGAATTTGTTTTGTCCATTGCTGATGCATATGTAAATTAGTACCTTCTAGAAGAATTTGACATTACCTGGTTACCAATTCAGCTATAATATATCTACAACTTGTTGCGCGGATAAAAAAAGAATCTGAATTTTCTATATCCTATCAAAGGCCTCGTACAGTTAAAGAGAGAGCATGGTTCTCGACTTCACTTTAGTGATTCTTTTGGAAGTTGACTAAGCTTGAGCAACTGATTCTCCTCTTTTGTGCTCTTAGACGGTCCAACACAATGCTTATGATCAAGACCCATATGCTAATGAGTTTGGAATCAAGATCAGCGAAAAACTAGCTTCTGTGGAGGCACGAGTACTCCCTGCTCCTTGGGTAAGATTATACTTCAAACGAATTCTTAACTAGATGTGGGTGTTTTACTAATAGTACCACTGCAGCTGAAATATCATGAAACTGGGAAGGAAAAGGATTGTTTGCCTCAAGTTGGTCAGTGGAATATGATGAACAAGGTAATGCTAAATTTGTTTCCCCTTTTCTCATTGATTCGTATAACTTCTTTTAGAAAATTTACAACGTACATTTATTGTTCCATCTCCTTGATAATTGACAAAAAATCCTAACCGCGATTCAATTTATGTGTCTAACTTACTCTTTAGTTTTCTCCCATAGTTTGCTCCGAAGTTTTTTGAGTGTGACCACAGTGGTTTGTTCATTCTTCCACTTATTGAACTCTCACGGTCAATTACAGAAAATGATTAATGGGATGACAGTCAACCGATGGGCATGCATCAACTTTTCACGTAGTGTGCAAGAGAGTGTTGCTCGGGGTTTTTGTAATGAACTGGCTCTAATGTGTCAAGTGTCTGGCATGGTATGCAACGCATCTGTTCCATGTTACTTTAGATCAAACAATTCCTGGTTTTGTGCTGGAGTCGAGTTGTAATCTTCTGTTTTCAGGAATTCAATCCAGAACCTGTGATTCCAATCTACAATGCCAAGCCAGAGCAAGTAGAGAAAGCATTGAAGCATGTATATCATGCAAGCATGAACAAACTGAAAGGAAAAGAATTGGAGCTTCTTTTAGCTATTTTGCCAGACAACAACGGATCCCTATATGGTATGACCTTGCTTAATTCGAGTTGTCTGAGATTGGAGATTTTAGTCCTTAATTGACGTTTTGAACTCGAACTGATTCTCCATTTTCAGGTGATATAAAGCGAATATGTGAAACCGAACTTGGTTTGATATCACAATGCTGTCTGACAAAACATGTTTTCAAGATTAGCAAGCAATACCTGGCTAACGTGTCGTTGAAAATCAATGTTAAGGTGTGATATGATTGCGCAAAGAGTTATCTAATACCGTAAATTCGTTCCATTAATTTTGGGTGAAATTATAAGCTTGGGAGAAATGGGGATTACCCTTCTGTATTTCTTAATTTTCCCGTCATTCATGATAGCTGTCCTTTTCCTGAGCTTGTTATTCTTTCTTATAGCCTGCACAGATTATTTATTAGTTACTGACATTGGAATCGTTTACATTGTTGGTGCAGATGGGTGGTCGAAACACAGTTCTTTTGGATGCCATCAGCTGTAGAATACCGTTAGTTAGTGACATACCGACTATTATATTTGGAGCAGATGTGACTCACCCAGAGAATGGAGAAGACTCCAGTCCCTCAATAGCTGCTGTATAGTTCCTTAACTGGAAATTTGATTGTTATTACATCCCTCTAACGCCTTGGAGATTATCATCAAGGACCTTGGTTGGTGATGGATTTGTGGTGATTGTAGGTAGTAGCTTCTCAGGATTGGCCTGAAGTCACAAAGTATGCTGGATTGGTTTGTGCTCAAGCTCATAGACAGGAACTCATACAAGACTTGTACAAAACTTGGCATGATCCTGTCCGAGGCACAGTTAGTGGTGGCATGATCAGGTATGGTTTATTTCTTTTTCTTTGACGGGTTTCTTCATAGAAATTTTTGTTCTCATCTCTTTTCTGGGTTTGCTGGCACTTATTTTTACATTAATTTCTGTTTGTGTAGGGATCTACTGGTGTCGTTTCGTAAGGCAACAGGGCAGAAGCCATTGAGGATTATATTTTACAGGTTAGAATTATAGTAATCCATAATCATGTATTTATTGGAATTGGAATTGCATTGTTCTACCTGATGTTTCTTTATCCTAGTACACTTTATAACACTGCATACTTGCATTGACCGATGAGTATCGTTCCGGCGCTCTTGATGCGGGCAGTCTCAAGGTTGCACTTAATAAAGATCTCTTTTAAAATAATTGACACTATTTTCATTTTCTCTTCTGTCAAGTTCCTAGACAGTAGGCACTGAAAAGATGTGGGCCTGATTGTTACGTATCATAAACAACCTTTTAAAGAGTATTTGTGCAAAGCTCCTAACACGATTTTATTGCTGCAAAACATGGTTCGTAGGGATTAGATTTAGGCATGTACTTTGTGCTTGCTTACTAGGTGTCTCCAAAGATACTTGGCTTTATGCTCGGGCATCATTTATGTTTGTCAAATGCATATTACTGTATCCAGTATACATTGTGAACTTTTCTCCATCAATATATTTTATGTTTTAAATTGGAGAATAAATCGAGCAGGGATGGTGTGAGTGAAGGACAGTTTTATCAAGTCCTGCTTTATGAGTTGGACGCAATTAGGAAGGTTCGTCTCATCTTATCTTGTTTGTCCTACTATCCTGATTCTGATGTAAAACAAACTGAATTTCTGTGGTCCCAATCCCTTGGTTCCTTTGTAGGCTTGTGCTTCATTAGAACCGAACTATCAACCGCCTGTGACCTTCATTGTGGTGCAAAAACGGCATCACACCAGATTATTTCCTAACAATCATAGGGACCGTAGCAGCACCGACAAGAGTGGAAACATCTTACCTGGTAAAGTACTATTTTCATTGAAATCTGAGTTCTGTCACTGTGCTAAATGGAATATTTGTTTCATTTTAAATTTATCTGATTAGTTGTGCATTTTCTTCTCCTCAGGCACTGTGGTTGATTCTAAAATCTGTCATCCAACAGAATTTGACTTCTACCTCTGCAGTCATGCCGGGATTCAGGTAAAAACTTTGATTACCCTTTTTACTTCATATAGGGTAGGAAGAGGGACATCAGTCACGAGCCTCAGTGTTTCTTTTTTACGGGAAATGAGGAAAAACCAACAGTTCGGGTGTAAAGACTGTTACTTCTTATTAGCTAGATGATTTGGTACTCAAACAAACATCTTCATCCTGATCTTGAAAGATAAAACCTCTTGAATTTTGACTGTGGAGTTGCTAGTCCTAGAATTTGGCTCATTTGGCGTGGCTGGGAGAGGCTAAAAATTGGCAATCCCTATCACAAGATTTTTACGAAAAGGGGAACAAGAAAATATTTGGGTCCGTTGGCTCCCGATATCGTGTAACTTTGCTTCCATTCATGGCTTGGGAAAAGGACCTTAAAGGCTGAATTCGGATCAGGAATGTGTGTAGATTTTGTCCCTATCAAAAGATGGTTTCTTCCATTTCTTGTCTGTAAATGGAAAAACATACTTGGATTGATCACTGACTTTTCCCACGGACCTATGTTCGTAAAATTGCCTTGTGTTCCAAACTAGATGTGGGATATTTGCTTCCTGCAGTCCACTCCTAAGTTACCTACTGATTTCATTTCCTTCATTTATGACTATAACGTATCAGGGTACCAGTCGGCCTGCTCATTACCATGTTTTGTGGGATGAGAACAATTTTACAGCAGATGGAATTCAATCATTGACAAACAATCTGTGTTACACATATGCAAGGTGCACTCGCTCTGTCTCAGTTGGTAAGTCTTTATTTCAAATCATACTTCTTGAGGAAGCAGAAACAACAAGAATATTTGTTAAAAACCTACGATACACGATACGTATCTTACGATTTGTATTGTCTCCTTTAGAGAATGATACGTATCCCATATGTATCCTTTTTATATGAAAATCCTATGATACGACCCCGTATCCTACGATTTATACGCGTATCCTAATTCTGTACATATCCTACAATTACTTATTCGAAAAAAGTCGGATCTTATTTCAAGAAGTGAAACCCTAAATGCATTAATCTAAGCTGTTTGATCTAATTATGGCATCTTTCAAACCTTTTGATAGAAATTCAACCTCAATGTAAGTCTTGTAAAAAGAAAGAACCGTACTCCGATTGTATTGTCTTACTTTTATTTTCCTAGCAAAGACAACATAAAGCCTTAATGTAATAGGCTCCAGTTGAGAGACTTGAAATTTTGCATCTTAAATTTTTTTTTAAATGTAAGCATAGTTTGTTGGTGTTATTAGGCATATCTACTTCTTAATTATATTTTAATTATGATTAACGTTGTTGAAACATAAACTAAATTTAGTATTTTGACAAAGTTCCAATTACCAAAACCCAAATATGAAGATATTATCAAAAAATATATAAATATCTAGTTTTTAGAAACTCTAAAATATGCTCTAGAATATCTTTGTGAAATATCTAGAGTTTTTTTGTGAGAATTAGTTCAATGTGTAATTCTAGAATTACCTCAAAGTTTAACTTGTATGAAAATATCTTTGTACTAGAGTCTTCCATGGAATAGTACAAATAGGGATGAGTTTTAACCATTTTGTACCGAGCCAAAAAAAAGTTTGAGTTCAAGTACAATATAAATACTCTCCTTCCCCACTATTGTCTTTAGTATTCTTCCTCTTCCAAAAATATTGTTCAATTACACAATATAAACTCCTACTCTTCGAGCAAACGTATCTCAAGATACACGATAGGTATCTCGATATGAACTATACAAGTGAAAAAACGATACACGATACGTATCCCGATTTGAGAACATTGGCAGTAAGATTGATAGAATAAATTACAAACGGAAAGTCCAAAATACCCATTGCAGATCTGATTTCAAATCATATTCGGAAAATATTATATTTCAACCCTTTTTGTTAATGTCAGTATATGTCAACTCAGCGATGAATTTTTTTTGCTATGTATGTGCAGTGCCACCTGCATATTATGCTCATTTAGCGGCATTTAGAGCCAGATTCTACATGGAACCAGATATGCAAGAGAATGGTGGTGGTGGTGGCAGTCAAGTTGGCAAGAATACCTGTGCTAATAGAGAGTCTGGTGTACGGCCATTACCAGCTCTGAAGGAGAATGTAAAAAGAGTAATGTTTTACTGCTAGGGAAGATATAGGTATTTGATAGTGGCCACTTTGTATATTGGATGATGATTCGTGCAGTTGCAATGTTTACAATCTAGATCAGTGATTATAAAAGAGCAAGAGCGTTAGTTTCCTTCGGAGCATGATTTCTCGAGTAATGCCACTCATAGAATGTTTCTAAAACTAGAATTCTATAATCGCGCAACATGTGTTACACTAAACAAATAGGGAAAAGACGTTGAAAAGAGGAAAAATAATGAAATGAACAAGCTAGGATCAGTATAATGTCAAAGAATGAACACTTAATTGGTTTGCAATAGTGCCTCTGCAGCGAAAAAGTTTCAATACCGTCAACCTTTTGTAACTACAAGTTGAAAGTACCACGGTGGTAGCCGAGTTAGCAAAGGGGTGGGGTGAAACTTCTACTTCCTCTTCTCCATGTGGTTGTGAGTTTGAACTAACTTTTTGGTAGTACTCCTCATGAACCAGATGTTGCTTGTGAGGATATTCTTGTTCAATTTGCACTTTAGAGTGATTGTGGTAATGGGATGTCCCCTCCAGAATGTGGCTACCTTGCAAGTGCACCTCAAGTCGAAAATTCCTTAGTGGTTAGGAGCTCTTGTAACCATGCTCAAAGGGGTTTAATACGTTAGTCGCCCCTTCCTAACCATTTATTGAGCCAAAAAAGAAAACTCCAAGTCGAATTCGAAGCCCAAGACATGCTCAGTTGACCTGTACAACGGGAAAAAAAGGAGTAGGAGAAAGTTCATAGCTTCATTCTTTGTCACTGACTCACTGCCTCTCAATCTCACATTGGATAGCACTGGGATGTGTAATGTAACAGGTAAGGTAACTTTGCCCAATAGGCTAGTCTTTCGGTTCGAGCCCGGCCCTTGACAAATAGCTTTATATCCAACCCGGCCTCTTAGTGGGCTCTTGTTGGTGGGGGTGGACAGGTATACGTCTAGGCCCTCTAGGGTGGCCCGGCAGCGACTGCGATCTCTAGATTCCACACCAAATAGGCAGGTACCGGGCTAGCCCTTTGGGTTAGTGCTTGGCCCATGCATGAAAGCTCGGTTAACTCTAAATGGTAGGTAACCCAGTTTCTTTGTTACTATAGCATTCTATCCATTGAATGATAATCATGGATTGCTTTTTTGAGGTTTTATATATTTGGGGCGTCGTGCCTGGAGGAGGGCGATCATGCCTATTAAAAACACTTGAAGTCTTGAACCCTAGACCTCTCAGTGAGGAGCAAAGTTAGTCAGAAGTGGAGGTTGAGGACGGAGACGGCCTCTCTCCCGCGAAGAGACAAATAAGAAATAGAGTGACTATGGAGCAGGGAACCTATCCTAGACTTGCGGAGATTGCCACATCTTCTACGTACGGTATATCTGATGTTTTACGAAATCGAGTTCCGGCGAATGTATATTGTTGCATCCTAATGACAAACTTAGTCAAAATCAGGAACCAAATTTAGCATAGTCGAATGTTTATAACATGTGTGGGAAAGGGCACTTACAAAATGTACTACTTACGAAGGAAATGAAGGGCATGCATGATACACTTCTTTTGATCCTTTTTGTATCTATCACTATAATAGATACACTTGGTACATGAATGGTTGGTTCATGTATGGAGAGTTAGGAATGTACTTATTATAGCAAACTTGGCTAGGTTCTTACAACCGAGAGATACATGGTGTTTCACTGAGGACTTTTAGGACCTTTTTTTGGTTTTGTCCTTATTTGAATTTTTTTTCGCGTTTGTTAGTTTTGCGTCTCACTTTTTTTGGTTTTCTGATCCGATTCGTTTTGACTCTCGTCAACACGAATCAGAAAAGTAAATTTTTTTTACTTTAACCCAAATATTTTGGGAAATAACCACATTTCAGCAGCAACAACAAAAAAAAGACTTTTTTTTTTAAAACTTTTTTTTGGCTAAAAGTGGTTATTTTCTAAAATATTTGGATAAAAATAAAATTTTTTACTTTTCCGATTCGTCTCAACTAGACGAATTAATAATCCACAAAAATTTGGCGCAAAAATAACAAGCGCGATTTTTTTTAAAAAAAAAGGACAAAGAGTGCTAAAAGTTCAGCAAAACGGGGTTTACGTACTTTATATTGTAACCAAAATTAAACTACACGCTCACAGACAAACAAAGAGACTACGGTGTTTATGTGGTTCGACAATTGCCTACATCCGAATATGGAGCAAAGGAATTGTACTTTGGGAGGGTGCATGCTCGGCCTCAAACCCCCAACGGCAAAACCCAGTACTACTGCATCCCAATCTCACAAATCTTTATATTTTGCCACATCTTATAAGTTCAACAAACATTTCTAGACAGTAATTGAATCCGGTGGAAAACCACAGCATGGGGAAGAAAATCCACACTGATTTATTGTGATGATCCAAAATTCAATTTGACCCGAATCCTTAAAGATCTTCAACCTCTTCAGCCACAACTACCAAGCACAACATACACGATCTCTATAAGCCCGCCCAACTCAACTAATAACCCCAACGCCCACACATATATAGGCGGAGGGATTCAAACTCCTGACCTCCTACTAAGATGCAGGAATTCTGACAAAACCGAGCTAATCACGATTGGTTTGGAAATCTAACACTCTACTTGTGGTGTTTAAGCACACAAGTAGTGTATTACCTCAGTCCTCACTTATGTCCCTAACTGTGGTAGTCTATTTCGGCCCATCGCAGGTTTCCGACTATCAAAAAGAAGCGCAAGATTTATGTGGTTCACCCAATATGAGCTACGTCTATGATCGGTGTAGTTGTTCTAAGATGACGAAAAAGGAGTACTAAAGTATATACCACGAAGATGTCCAATCGCTATGCATAAGTAGAATTGAGAGTTTGTGAAAGTACGAGATCAACACTCTTTGACAAGGTTCGATCCCAAACCCGATAACAATCGGTTGGTTGTAGAAAGCACATGGAATCGGGAACTCTGTACTGCATAATATCCTACAAGTAAGAAAGTACCTTATTGGCCTGTAGGATACTTTTAGCAAATCCGAACACTTTCGGACGACTTGGATCGCGCACTGCATGCACCCCTGCACTTCAGGGTCCCCGATTCCCCAAAGGAAGGTAGAATGTATGAAGTGGGAATTTACATGGAACCGGGAACATTGTACTGCATAATATCCTACAAGTAAGAAAGTACCTTACCTGTAGGATACTTTTAGCAAATCCGAACACTTTCGGACGACTTGGATCGCGCACTACATGCACCCCTGCACTTCAGGGTCCTCGATTCCCCAATCTTGTTCTAATGACATCAATGTTTGTCCATTTTAGTTTCTAGAAATGGGCTTCGCCAAAAACTATTTCTCTCTATACAATGTATAGAGATTGCCTTTTTTACGGAGGCTCTGTAAAAGAGGTCTCCGCACCGTCCCATCTCACCATTCATTTTGGTAATCGACGGTCCGGATTATAAATATACTATTCGCGCGAATAGTTTATTTAAAATCTGGACCGCCCAAAACAATTTTGGACGGATGAGATTGTTCACTTCCGTGAAACCTCCGATCTTTCCGTAAAGAAGTTTTTCTCCAATGTATAATCATATTTCAGATCTAAAGGGTTCCTCTCTAAAGTTTCAACTATCCATAAGGGGAGGGAGAGCACAATTTAGCATTCCTTTTTTCGAAGCTACGTAACACTATTTTTCCATAGTAATAAAATTCTCTAAAATATGATTTGCTTAATTTTGATTTCTCAAACTTCATTCTTTCAATAGCTACTTCAGTTTTCATTAACTATTTCAGTGTATAATTATCTACCACAATCTTCATCTTTTCTCAACAAAAAATTGAAGATTAACCACAACATTCATGATTAAGTTCTGTCGTTCCTCATACTTTTATAGATTGACATTTTCCAACTGCGCGGGATCCAAAATTAATCATGAATGCATACATATATAAGAAAATGAAGAATGAAATTAATTTACTTGTAGGAATTCTTTTTATTTGTATCATAACGATATGAAATGCAAAAAAACAAACAAACAAACAGTGGTCGCACAATTTACAGTTGCTAACCAGACGGTGGTGAGAACCGGACCAAACCGATTCTTTCGGTTTTAACCAAAAATCAAACCGGACCAAATCGGTTACCTCCAGAAACCAAACCGAATCACCAATTTGATCCGATTTTTTTTTTCGGTTTTTGGGTCCAATTCATCTGTTTTTCTTTTTCTTCTTCTACCCCTAACCCTTTGCTCTGTAGAGTGGGAAAACTTGGGACCTGGGGAGTACATGTTCAGAAAAGGTGTACTAAGATCAAATGACAAATAGCACTATGGGAGAGGCAGAAGAAGTGGTACCACCCCAACCCCCAGTCACAACCAAAAATCTGCCAAGATGCTTTTGCTTGGACATCTTTTGTAGATATATCTTCTTCACATGAGACAAGCCAGTTGTCCCAGTTGATAGTGTCATCTCAGATTCCCTGTTATCAAGAAAAAATAAAAAAGCTCTTAATTTCCTTTATTATTTACTCATCATAGCAGATGTCCTTGTAGAAAGATCAATAGACATATTGCAGTACTGGTTCTTCTTTTTTTTATTTACCCGGCAACAGTAACATTTTATTAAAGAAAATGCAGTACTGTTTATATGCCTTGCGAGGACCACTCTAGAATTTGAATGGAAACCAGGATTTTTTTCGACACCTCCGGAGTTCTGAGAGCGATGTTTATAATGTACGTATTGGCCGACACAATTTAATGTACCGATATACAGCCGTATCACCAATACCTCATTCGGATACTTCGATTTAATTAGCATCCTGATGGAAAGCCAAGATGCTAACTTCATGTTTTTCTCTTGCATGAAGCTAATGTTAAATGTTGGTAAGATCTCAACCCTATCCGTTCGAAAGAGGAAAAACCCTAGTCAGGGAGAGCTCTTGCAGATTAACAATCTAGGGGGATATCCATCCCAAGACATGAGGGATTTCTAGTGACATTTTTTTCAAGAAATGTTTTCTTGCAAATGGTTTCAAGATCTTCTCTCTCTCTCTCTCTCTCTCTCTCTCTCTCTCTCTCCATAACCTTCAAAGGAAAAGAAAAGAAATAAACTGGCGTTACTGTACGGCAGCATTCATCCCAAGATAACAAGAAGGAAAGCAGATGAAAGATTCAAAACAGTACTATTTGGGAAACTGTGCATAGCCCCTCTCTCTCTCTCTCTCTCTCTCTCTGATCCCACCAGGTTCATGAAATCCCTAAATCATAAAGAAACAAGCCATCATCTGATGACGGTAAAATGTTGAGGATTAATAAATCTCCTTTTCTCAAAACTTATGAGGCCAAGGGTCACAAAATCGAAGTTCAAAAAACAAAAAAAGGACCAAAAAATCTCACTAATTTATTTGCTTTAGGTATGAAATCTATCCTGGAATACATTTTGCCTCCTAAAAACCCCTTGTGATGGTAAATCATAGTTCAAATCTCAAGTTCCTCGCCGACGAAAACACGAAAATCTCATAACAATCCATACCAAAAGGTTCAAGATCCCCCCCTTTTCCATCCCCTGGTGATTTACAAGAGCCATATTTCGATCCAAGTAGTGTTCTCTAAGTTCTTCTCTGTATCGTTCTAATTTTATCGGATGTTTTCAAATGGTCAGCCGTTCTCACGCTTCATAGAAAACAAACCTACAATATCGAAAAACAGTAACATGAAAAGAGAGATCCATATCCATACCCTCTAAAACAAAGGAGTACGAGGTGATCTCGGAATCATCGAACCGCGCCCGGGATCCGAAAATTCTTGTCACTCCAAATTTTAACAACCAATCTGTGTTGACATTTTCAGCATAAGATTACAGGGTAAAAATAAAACACATAAAGAGAGAAAACAATAAAATCCCAAATCAATGAAACAGCAATAGAGAGTACAAGAACATTAGCCGCATACCATTTTAGGGCCTGTATGTATGTCTGGAAATTAGGGTTACGTCGGAATTAGGGTTTTTGTTTTTTTTTTTCGTGGCACGAACAACGGGTGAAGCTACCACATGATCTGATCTTCTCTCAAAACCAAAGGAGAGATGTTTAGATCATGCTGGCAGCTTCAACCGATGGCGGTGCACGATAAGATAACTGTGCGCACTCCATGGGAGGGACTAGGGAATTAAATCTCCCTGTGGGGGGAAAAAGGGGGAAACCCTAGCTCTATAGCCCCCTATGGAAGTGTTTTTCTTCTTCTCCATCTTCTGAAGCACGCCTAGAATCGAGGGGGAGGAATGGGTATAAATAGAGGTGCGAAGCAGAGGAATCAAAAGGGAATTTAGGGTTTTGTTTATTTTTTTATTGGAATTAAGTGGGAATTTTGTTTCCTTTTTTTTTTTTTTGGGATATATATATTTTACGAAATAATATTAATGCATAAAGTGGTCCCCCTGGTGATGCAAATTGAATATTGTCACGCCACTAAACACCATGTAGGTGGGCAGTGCAGGTTTAGATGAGAGGGTTAAATAAAAAGAAGCGTCTCTACGGACTGATCATTCGGGATTAGGGGGGTGAAGTTTGAGTTTTACGGGCTCTTCCGAATCCTTTTTCGATGATCTGAACCGTTCATACTGGCGGGGTTATTCAATAAGACCTCTACGAAAAAGTTCGAGTTGACCGGACATTGGAAACCACTTGATTGGTATACTTTTGTTTTGTGAAAACGGTTTCAGTGTTTCTCCCAGACAAATTTGTTTGAATCAAGTGGTTTTGAGTCATTTTTTTGTGAGCATCCTGTGCTACGAGACCTACAATATAAACAGCAAAGGAGGGAACCTGGTGGACCCGTAAAGGTCAAACTGCACGATGTAGTCCTATCTTGGGCGTGCAGAGAAGTCGACCCTTCTAAATATTGTAACAGAAATGATTAACTTTTAGGGTTGGAGAGGACGGGGGACCCTTTCTCTCACCTCTCTTTCTCTCTCTCTCTCTCTCTCTCTATACGTATAGTACTAGTAAGAAGAAAGCATGAGCCAAAAGAAGAATGGGGACAGTGTAGTATACAGGGGACCATTTTGCATGGTTTCTTAGGTGTTGCATAAGGTTCACACAAAAAGAAAGAAAGAAAGAAAGAAAGAAATAAAAATGGATGAGCATCTCTCTCTCTCTCTCTCTCTCTCTCTCTCTCTCTCTCTCAATTGGTTCCTTTTTGAGCATCTGTTATTTGTTTAGGGTAAAGAGCAATTCATTTCAGACTTTCCATTTGTTGGATAACTCTACATCAGATTGGTGCCAACTGCAGCATCGCAAGTAAATTGATTACAATACAGCCAATCAGAAAATGACTTGTGAAACTTAGATCCCACTAAAATATTTTGTGATTTTTAAAAATTATTATTATTATTATTTGTTAATAAGCCAATAAATGAGCAATTGTGTGTACCTTACCGTTCTTGATTTTTATCATTTTTTTTAACGGCAAAAAAGAATTTTATTAATCTTTGAAAATAAATTACAAAGATTAAAGGAACCAAAAACGTAAGACATTAAATCAGAGCAAGAGCGTACAAAAAAAAAAAAAACATCCCCTCACCGACAATCAACTGCCACCAAGGCTCCAAGAGAGAAAAGAAACCGAACCGAAGTTGGCTGGTGAAACCCCAAAAGAAAAGTCGCTCTCCAAAGAAACACCTAAGGATCAATCATCATGCTGGGGAGTCAGAGCCTTTGCCCTTTCCTCATCTTCAACTTTCATAATCATGATTTTGCTTATATCTTTCTCATCATCACCCTGATAATCGATACCCATGATCTTATTTAAAGACCAAACAGCTTGAGACTTATTGAGCAGTCTAATCAATCCATGGATTTGGTTCAAGACGGGTGGTTTGGTTTAGTTTGCGTTTTTTATGCAGCTATGTCCCTAGCTAGGAATTAGGATTGACAAACGAGCCAAGCAATTAATTGTTCAACTGTGGTTGGAAAACCTAATGATCAGTTCTGAAAATATGTTTAAGATCGGATTATTACAAGGTGAGCCAATCTCAAATGAATTTTAATCGAATTGATCACGAGCTGATCTCAAGTAACTTGAATTTTTACAACTTTTGGAGATAGCAATTCGTGACCTTAATTTCAATCCATGACGTTTGTTATGAGTTTTTGTCTTGATGTTATTATTAATTTCGAAACAAACGCTATGAATTTTCATGCAAACGCTTTGAATCTTCATACAAAAGTTATAAATTTCACAAAGAAATTTAAGAATTTTGATACACAAATGCTATGAATTACATTTTGTATTATAAGGGGGGGAAACTCTGCTTTTATCGATTTAAAACGAGCTTTCGATGAACGAACACGAGAACTCAATCAGTTTATCAGCTTTACCTGGAATATATGAGCATATATGTACGGCATTTTTTTGGTATTACTAGGTACATAACTGATACTCCTATATCACATAGAGGAATAACGTTTTTTTGTAGTTTAAGGGGAAAAAAAATCACGATCCGATTTGCCCCAACTTTCAAGATTTTATTTGTTGATTTGGAAGATCCAAATGGAATCATCTGCTTTTCTCTCTCTCTCTCTCTCTCTCTCTCTCTCACACACACACACACACACAATTCTGTTTTAAAATTTTCTCATTCTCCAAACATATCCCATTGCTTGATCCTTATGCTCCCCAAACAACCGCTTCTCTCTTCTTCTTTTTTTGGGTTGGACGATCAGGGGTGTCCGCTGCGCATGTCGACTAATCTCTTTCTCTGTCCGGTCAAAAGTAGGTCATCCACGCCGGGACTGGAGATTCACTAGAAATTACTTTCTTTCGACTTAACCCCAAAATTAAATTGAATCCTGATTAATTGTATAGGGAACAAACTCACCACTTCTCACGCTAATGAAATTCGTCTTAATAATTGGTCCATTAATGCAGATACGGAGTTATCAAAAAAGAATATTGACACTAAGTCAACGTTTATATTTTTCCAAAAAGGAAAGAAATCAACTTCTGTTGAACATATTTTTAGAACTTTTGATGGACCTGTAACTTTTTATATTGTAGGTATAGGAAAATTTTTGATGTAATTATCCTTATAGTTTGATTCTTGCGATTGTACTTTCCCGGCAGAATACTTGGCGCTAGCTAGTATCCATCGTCTACGGCTAGGACGATAGGGGTTTCAATTCTCATTCGAATTTGCTCCCCTAGCTTTCGTCTCCCAGTGTCAGTGTTGGTCTCACATAGTGATTTCGCCGTTGCACATACAAAAGGGAACATATCCCGCATTAAGTACACCGAGTTAAATCTAGTATTTTTGTGTTTAATAAATGTGTACATTTAATTTTTTATTTTTATTTTGTGTGTGTTTTATATCTCCTTCTGTATTTTCCTAATTATAATGTTCATGAATAACTCATTCGTATCCAAAGTGGGATTAATTTGCGCCACAAGAAGAGCACCAAGTACGATTCTAACAGAAACTTTTTTTTTTTTTGTTGTAACGGAGGAACAGCCTTACAGTTAGACCACTAAATGGACCCGACTGCACAACCCAAATCTCCGGGGGAGCTAGCGCGGCATTCTAGTAGAAACTTTTGCGCTATAGATTCATAGCTTAGCATATGCATAGCTACATATACTTTTGGTACAAAGTTGGGCCGACTCATAGGTTTTGGAGGCCGGAAGCAAATCTTTTGAATGAAGTCTCCCTATATTTTTTATAAAAAAGTAGTCTACAAAAAGTCTCATAGAAAAAACCATTACAAAAAATTTACTATTACGAAATAGAAGCATATAATTATCCAAAACTCTAATCATTAAGATCAAACGATTCAAACCCCACATTATTATATTCATCACCAATCATCGTAAATAGAAAACCCTAAGAAATTTACCAATTAGGTCAACTGCTGAAAATACTAATAAAAAACTTACTTGATAGAGGTGGAGAGTTGGAGATGGTAAAAGAGGGGCCTCAAGGTATTCCGTATGCAAGTATTTTCCGTCCATGGTCGTCGGTCGTTGTCTTCCCTTCCCTTCTTCTCATGTCTCCTCTCGTTTCTTTCTTTTTCTTTTTCTTTTTTTTATCGGCTTATTGTATATTCTTCCCGTTTCTTTTCTTCTTCTTTTTTTTGGATTGGCTATTGAGCCTCCTTGGAGTCCCACTTTTCAGCCGTGTCCTTTCTTCTTGTTTTTTTTTTTTATCACTCCAGTGTTTCTAATGAGTAATTCTATCATTTGGACCTATTTTGTGGCTCCTAAATTTTAATTGGGCCTATTTTATGTAAATGAGGCTCAGTGCAAAAAAAAATTTGATCCATACATACATAATTATATATATAGAGATCCTAAAATTTTAGAGGCTCTTGTTTTAACATTTTTGGGGAGCCCGAAGCACGTGTTTCCTTGGCCTCTCCCCATAGCCGGCCCTGGTACAAAGGGAATTCCATGCATCAACAGGTGTTTGTAAAGGCACAGTAGTAAACCATGCGTTCACTATTTTTGGGGTAATCTGATTACAATGTGACATGGTTGCGTAGTACTCCCTGCTAATAGTGGTCGAAACACACGTTATGTGGGCCGGCCACCTCTTTATTTCCCAACAAAAGTGATTATTGATGTCTCACCCACAAAATTTGTCGTGATTTACATACGTAGAATACTACTCCATCCGTCCCTTATTTAGAGTTCAGTATTCCATTTTGGATTGTCCCTTAATAAATGTTCATTTTATAAAGTTAGTTGGTAAAAGTTGGTATATTGTCTATTTTGTCCCTAAAAGTAGATTCCATTTTGAAAAGTTAGTGAGTAAAAGTGTAATGATGATGGATAAGTAGGAAAAGTGGAGGAAAAAGTTGATGTGAAAGGTATAATGATGATGTCTTTTTAATAAGTTGGAGTTACGAAGTAGGACACTTAAAAAGGGACGGAAGGAGTATGTGAAAATTCAGCACGCATGATATGAACAATTGGCAGGAAATCATGCATGCCCACTTTTCCCAGAGGATCGAAAATCGTGACTCTATCACTGTATGGTAGAGGGGCAAAGGCTTGGAAGAGATCGTAGAGGGCCCGATAAGGACAGTGTATGTTATGCTTACGCTCGAATGAGTTAGTAGTAACTTCGGTTTAAGCATTTCGGTTCAAGCATCTTGGGCTAGGTTGATAGTCTCATTATGCGTACTAGAGTGGAGAAGTTGTGTGCTCCGCGTCGATGAAAAAAGGACGGTAATACTACGTACTAGCATTTTCACAGTAAACATTTAGGTCGTTCTAGTAGGTTTTCATTTGGAGCAATGTTAAGGGCACAAATGTTTGAATTCACGTGATATATATGGGACTCACACATAATAATGTACGATTACAAACAAATACTAGTGTATTCGAATTTGTGTCCACAACATTTGTATCATTTTTCGTTTTATTTAAAGCTAGGACAAGGCTTTCTAGTAGGTTTTTATTTACCGTGTACCAAATGCATGTACCCTTTTTGTGTGGCTAGGACAAGGCTTTCTAGTAGGTTTTTAAAAGGGGGAGGGGGGGTGTACTTTTTTATAGCATCCCTACCTTAGGTGTGACCAAAGATATTCCACACCCGCGTTGGGTCCCGGAAGAGACCAAAGAACCATAGCAACTACTACACCACCAAAGGCTAATGCAAGGACCATAGTAGAAGGACTGAGTTCAAGAAAACGTCGTTAGCACGACTCGAACCCGTGACCTCCTGGTCACCCAAACCCTGTGGGAGTGAGCCATGAGTCACTAGGCTACCACTCATGTGGTCCAAATGCATCTACCCATCCAAAAGCGACTTGGGGGTAGTAGTAGCGTTCAATCTCACCGTTCGTCTCGACAATCAATGGTCCTGATTTTAAAAAAAAAAAACTGGAAAAGTTCTTTTAAAATCTAGACCGTTCAAAATATTTTTAAACGGTGAGATTGAGCGCTGCTACGTGTTGCAGCCCTCGGCTTCCATCCAAAAGATGCGTACATATCATTTAATGAGAGAGAGAGAGAGAGAGAGAGAGAGAGAGATTGTTGGCTTTGCAGTGTTTATGCAGTGTTAAATTATGGCAGAGAGAGAGAGTAATTGTTGGCTTTGCAGTGTTTAAGCAGTGTTAAATTATGGTGAAGGCAAACGACAGGACCACTCCATAGTCTCCTTGTGTTTGTCTACTAATAACAGTTATTCGAGCCTTTCTCTGCATTCCCTGAGAGTTGGACCACCCTAGCTTACAAATCTAGCCTTTAATTTTCTAGGCTCCTTGTAGGGTACAAACCCCAACTTCATCTCTCTCTCTCTCTCTCTCTCTCTCCCCGTGAGTGAGATTATATAGGATAGCTGGATAGGCTACAACCGAAAGGGGGAAAGGTGGCAACAAAAGGCAGTGTGGTGTGGGGAAGGAACGCAGCTGCAGCCCATTAACTAAGTCTGTCTCTGCTGGGTAGCTATCCCTTCTTCCTAGCTTATAGCCTTCTAGTTATGTGTGACCAATACATATACATGTATTAACAATTCAGCAACCCATAAGACAAATAGAATATGCTTCGGGTATAAAATTTCCGAATACAACTTCGGACACAGATGCGTTGATTCATTCAATGTGCGTAAGCGTCTAATGTATATCCTGCGCAGCCCGGATGTGTCGGACGACTTCGAATGTATTTTTCGCGGACTTGTGTGTCCGCATATTTGTGTCTGCAACACCGCTCGAGAGAAATATATAGCGAGGGAAATGATTCGGAAATCAATCTAGTCAAATCATAACTGGCCTACATGTTAATGTTGTCAAAAGAAGCATTCCCTCCCCCCTCTTACTTTTCCCAAGCAGCCAAAAGATTGTCATGATCTTTTCCTTTCGGCTGGGAAGAGGAGAGTTATTATCACACCATCTTTATAGTGATCATCACTAGTGCTAAAGGCTATTTTAAAAAGTCAAAATGCCTGATTTTACATGCGACATTTCTGTCCAAAATACAATAAAGAAATCAACTTCCCTGCAATCCACTTATTGAACAATTCGGGGGTGTGGTGTGGAGCAATTCTCGGTCCACTGTGATGATCTGAACCGCTCATTATCGAGATCTTAATATATACGTCATCTCTTGTATGGATCATCCACAAAAGAACTAATAAATTGATTTTGTACTTGGTGTCTGATGGAAGTACATTTGTATTGAAAAAAAAAATGGACGGTCCAAAAATCAGGACGTTCATTTGTTCAACGACAAATGTGTTTGAATGATGCACTATTGATCGATTTAACTTTTGTAAGAGTAATCCACATATTGAGGTCTGAAAAAAAACCCAATTTGAATCGTCGAAGTGAGACCGTAATGAGCCCCCTCAAAATACACCATTCAGTCCATACAACTGTGGTACAGAGAAGTCATTTTTATTCAATGCAAAATGTAAAACTTCAGCCCAATCACAAATCCATTTGGTAACCTATCAATGTTTCAATGATCAAAAAAAAAAAAAACCCCTGTCTATGTTTCTGGTATATATTTGACAAGGTTTCTGCAAACATCAAAGAGATTAGTAATATGTATTGGAGATTCTTTGGATGGCATTGCAGAATTTGACAAATGCCAAACCAAGTACCAAATATGATCCTGAATTTGATATTTGCCAAATTTTAGCAGCCATTAGCCAACATGTTGAAAATTGATGAAACGGCAACCATACGAAACAACAGAGGAACTCAGAATCAAGTAAAGATCGACAAACTCGCTGTTGAAATCAATCATTGAAGCCAACTAATAATCTGTAAAATTCAAAATGCTCTGGCACTTTAATCAGATCTACATACATCAAATGAGAAATACATCAATGACTACATAGTATTTTAGATACCTAGACTATTGAAATTGAACAAAACATCTTATTAGGGACACGATACATGGAGACACCTGGATAAAAAGCTCGTAAAAAGAATAATTAAAGTTGATACATGGAATGACTGGTACAATAGCGTCAACTGACTCTGGGGAAAATCCAAACACTTGGTCCCCAGAATAAAAGGTTGACGATGTCAATCTTCAACATCCTAGGGCTACAAAAATATAGGAACGGGTTACCTCGATGGCAACTCTACTCTTCTCTTTCCAAGCTTCTTGAACCAATGAAAGAGCTTGTGCGAGAAAGTAACATATCGTAGAGGTTATTAGCCGTTGGACGATCCGTTGGATTATTTTGGGTGCATTTGTTGTATATATCAACAAGAAATCTCGTGGTCTCTAATTCCACCTCCGGTATCCGAGGTTCTGTGCTGGATTGAGCCATTGCAGGGTCATCTGGTGATCCCAAAGCCTCCTCCAGTTCGTCTGTTAAAGGTGGCCGTTTCCCCATCTGCTTAAATTATAGAATATTATTAGTAATAGTGCAACAATATGGGTTCAATTTTTCAAGAATACCAAAAAACTATAAAAGAAAATTCCAAATAGCTCCCACGGGGGAGTCAATCCCATCATGTTTTTTGCTCAAGGAAAAAACCTCATGTCTCACGCCCCTGCCTGAGAGATATGAAACACAGAAAAATCCATAAAAGTAGTTCTTTCTCCTTTCCACACAAGCTCTTTCCCTCTCTTTCTTACTGTTCTCCCTCTTTCACACACGCTCCACATCACTGGACAGTATCCCCCCATCACCAGCTGCTCAATTATAGTGTCACTAACCTACTAGCCGATGTTGTGAAAACCATGTGACCATGGACGTCGGCAATCTCACTGAACCCTGTTAACCTGCTTCGAAGTGTGCACCATCACCCTTCATCCCCCCATCACAGCTCCAATCTCGACCACCAAACCACATTACCCAACTCAGAGCACTTGATCGACAACCACCGAAACTCCATCATCCAAAATCATCATCCCCGTCACCAGGGCCACCGAAGGCATCCACTCACCTTCCATTTTCCATCCCAGAAAACACAAACCTTACCCCCACTAACCAACACCAACATACAAAAGTCACATACATTTTCGATCGATCGATCGAGAGAGAGAGAGAGAGGCACCTGTAAAAGATCATGAATTTGTGATTCTGACAACCCTGAATACGGGACTTGCAAAGTTAATAACTCCAATAGCAAGCACCCAAACGACCAAATATCCACTTCCTGCAGCCAAAGAAACAAAGAAAAGCTTGAGTGCCAAACATTCCAAGACATTCTGGCGAGTCACAATGACTATTATGTTGTATGTCCAACCCTCACTTAACATTTCATGACGCAAGGACTTATAGCAACAAACAACAAACATAACAAAATCCAAAAGTAACGTATTTATGCAGTGGTAGAGGAAGAAACTCACCAGCCCATACATGTCAGGCTTAATCATTGCTCGAAACACCTCAGGAGCCATCCAACGAGGTGTTCCAACACAAACATTTGGTGGAGGTACTCCTACATGTGCAATACAGCATGAATGCAAGGAAGAACGAAGAGGGACTGCTCTATCAAAATCACAAAGCTTCACAACTGGCGTTCCATCAGGCCTCCTCCTATCCAGATCAATCAAAATGTTTTCGCTCTTTATGTCGCGATGAATAATGTGTTTGGAATGCAGCTCCACTAATGCACATGCAACATCTCGAGCAATATGCAATGCCAGATCCACGCGGACGTGCTTCTCACCAGCTCTAGACAGCTTCTCTACATAATTCTGGTACGTAACAGGCAGGAATTGTTAGAAGAAAAGAAATCGAAAGCCAAGTGAACTATCTAGCCGGGAAAAAAAAGGCAACTGAGGATTATACATGATTTGAGAATAGAAATCACAGCTTCCCTTGGTCCTTGCTTCTGGTGTGGTTCTTAAATGAATTATCATATCCACACTAAAGGTGAACCAACTGAAGGTAAATTAGAATTAAAAATTAATCACGAAAAATCACCTTTAAGGAACCCCCTTTTATGTACTCCATCACGATAGCAGACTGCAATATCCGCTGCTCTGAATCTCCATCTAACGATTGAACCCACTTGGTAGATATCTGATGACCATACATTTGAACAATGCAGGAGTGCTTGTTCAAAGCACGTAAAATCCTCACCTCCCCTAAACAACTGTACTCGAAATTCCTAATTGCATCCGCAGAAATCCCACCAGTTTCTAGAGTACGCACCTGCAGCATTGAACTAGTTAGAAACATGCCCCACACACCCACATATAGAATGGATGGCATCAAGAATGAATATTGGCACACCCTGTAACAAGTACACTTCCATTTTGACACCAAGATGCAGGTAACACTGTGAGAGATAGAGATGATAAGCACATGCAAATACAACAGTTATCTTAAACTAAACGCCATATAAGTAATAGTTATAATTAGAATAGAATTTGTCTTGAAAACACTGAATTGTATCTCAAGAAAGAAGCAAAATACAGTGAGAATTAGCAACGCACACCTTTGCTATTGCCTCAACTGATCCAAAGTCACACCGGAAGAGAGTACTAGAAGCTGCCTTTTCTATTTCATCGCATGCAGACAGAGAAGGAAAGGAACAAATTGGTCCAGCAATGCTATCTGTCACATTAGGAACATTAATCCAGCTCAGAGGAATGTACCTGAAACAGAAAACTTCCCTATCAGAAACTACAGCTAAAGCACACATGGTCACATGTAGACATCACCTCTCCAGTAAGCAGCAACGATGTGATTATCCAAGGGGAGGACAGATGTCACAGATCACAGCAGATATAACATATTAATATTCTCAAATCCCACTCTTCCCTTCCCTCGGGAAAAGAAAGAAAAAAAGAAAACAGAAACGGCCCCGTATAACATGTTTTCAAATGGTACACAAATTAAACTGAAAAATAGAAAAAGCATCTACCTGCAAAAATATTCGGGATCTGTTTCCTCCCTTATATCATGTGGATGGCAGGCATCAACTATCATGCGAACCCATTCATCATCCCTCTTGACAATAACGATATTCCATGCATGTGGTGAGAAATCAAAATAGCCCCGAACAAGTTCACAAGGTACATGAGGCTCCATTCTGTCGCAAAGGTACTAAAGCAGAAGTGATAAGGTTAGATCAAGGGAAAAAAAATAAATAGCAAGGTAATAGTACACCTGTCTAAAACTATATATGAAACAAATAGCACAGTGAAAGAATCACCTTCATAAGCAACGCTCTATGTCTACATATGCCAAACTGGAGTGTCCCGATAGGAACCACAACGGATTTTTGCCTTGCTTTTGCAGAATGAAGAGATTTTTCACATAGATCAAGGAAAACAATATCTTCTACACTGTCTGAACTCTGTTTAGAGGGTTTTGTACTACTGTCAATGCTCCCGGTTGGGCAGGTACAGACAAAGGGCTTCCTATAGTTCGAACCGGACACAGCTTTTCTTGTTTTCACAATGAATCCACTTTTATCACTGCCCCCAAAGTGGTCAGATACAAAAAGAGCAAGCAGCGATGCAATTTGCAAGTCATCAATTGCAAACTGTTCTCTTTCTTTGGTTGTATCACTGCTCTGCTTGAAATGAAACATCAATGCCTGAGAACTCAGTGCAATGGCATCCAACTCTTCATCTTTCCTCCTGAAGAAAGCAACAATTACACAATCACCAAGCTTTTAAAGAATCCAACCCTGACAAGCATAGACATGTCTACTCCAACTCATTCTCTTTTCAGACACCAACCTGGAGATAAGATCTCCGGAAACGTTCAGAAATGCCTAAATACCTGCCCTGATTTCTTCTTATAATTTTTAAGTCAGACCTTAGTAGCGCTCCCACCTTGGGAGCCCACTTTCGTGCTCCCAAAAGGAGCTTGATGGGAGCCACTCTCATCGACATGGGAGCTTGCTCCTACGAAGATGGGAGCTTTGGTATGGTCTTTGTATAGAATAACTGGAATTTATCACTTGGTTTTATTAATTGGTCATGATATCTTGAAAAGAAAACCATATATTGTAACACTAGCCCATTTCTTAGACTTATGGTGGACTTAGCCCATATTTTTACTTCCTAAAATGATTTTACTTTTAAAGTGAATACTCTATGATAAATTATTTTCATTTTATATGTACACACTCCCAACCTTGTGAGCTTCTATCTTCCCCCACTCCTGTTTTGTGCAACTAAGAGTCAGACACGCTAGGAGAGGTTGGGAAAATGCTGAGGACACGTTAGGAGGTCAAATGCAATTCTTAGAAGTTGGCCTAGAGTTTAAATCACATGGACGACCCGTTTCATGAATACTTGAGTGGTTATTGATAAATATCACATAGCCGCAATATAAATACCATTTGCCTTTTTTATCCTTGTTTCATAGAACTATTTCTGACTTTTTCTATGTTCATAAGATACATCTACAACCTGAATATATTTTATAGCAACCAGTCAGTGTCCAAATTTTTCGATAACCGCCATGCCTGTGTCATGTTGTGTTGTTGCCGATGTCCGTATCCATGCTTATTAGATCCTGCCATCCCCAATCCCATAATGGTCGAAGGCAAGATCTAAATAAAAAATAAGCATGTACAGTACAAAAAATTACCTGTCTAAAAGAATAACTTCACGCGAGTCAAGATGCAGAGTTTGCTCATAACTCCTAAGTGGCATGAAGGGCCGATCTCGTCCTGCATCATAAAAGCCATCTGGTAGATGGTCATCAATGCTACAAAATGATGTGCTACTATATTTGGATGACAGATCTGAGTGATCATCTATTGGTCTCCGAGATTTGCTAGGTTTGGGATTATCAAGATCCCTATCGGAATGCCTTTTTGAGTTTGGAGTACTGTTGCATAATGCTGAAGATGAGCATTCATCCTGCAACCGAGCACCATCAGATGTAGAATCTAGAGATGCATCACATTCTGTATGGCCATTTTCACCCTCTTTACATATTTCAACCGAGTTAACCAGGACACAGTCACAATAATCAATCTCATACTCATTTTTTGAACTGATGTCATCATCCTTAACACTAGCAAATTCACATGCAGTCTTTCCAGACTGTCCTTTATTGTCACTGTCAGGACCGGGAATGGCTGATGAATTTTCTGTGTGAGACTGAGGTGCAAGGACAGAATGTTTGCAAGGTTTGCATTTGGCAGCTGCTTTTTCTGTCGACAACTCCACATGATCTCCAACTTTCCACTTCCTACTATTGTTTAAACGTTCTTGGCGAGCTCTCTGTTGTAAATAGTACCGCCGCTTCCATCCCTTCCTAGACCTTCTTGCAGCAAAACAGCGACTGCTTGATGAGGATCCAGTTACATGGCTCGATGACGTAACAGGGGAGCCTAAATTAGCACCAAAGATACAGTTAGTTGAAGCTAGTTCTATAAAAAGCAGAAAGAAAGAAAGATAATAAAGAGAAGGAGAAAGGAGAAAGAAGCAATTTAGCAAGTAATTTAAAGGCCTCACCTTTTGGAGATATCTTGTCGTCAATTTCCTGTACACTATCTTCAAATACATCCATCTCAACAGCAGAACTAAATAATTCATCATTGGAAGTGTCTTTTCCATTTCCCTCCAAATTGCAGCTTATCCATGAAGGTATTTGACAATAACTGAGAAGCTTGTTGTACTATTAAGTATCAAGACACCAACAAACAGATAAGGCTAAAGATGGAGACAAGGATGAACGGAAGGTAAGGCTAAATAAACAACTAAAATGCAGATTCATCAACATGAAGGGACTGAAATTTAGTACACAAATAGCTTCAAGAAATGCAGGCACCAACTAAAATGGTAAAGTAAATGAAACTTCACCAAATTTGTGCGGGTAAATAAGGAGTCCCAGCAGCTACCAACTCAGTAGCTGCCACGGGGGAAAGGGAAATTAGACTGGAGAAGGAAAACCAATACTGGAATTTCGGAAGTACAAATGCCACTTTACTAACAGAACCTTCAATATAGAAATTACCCACTTTACAATTGCACGAACATGAGAACAATATTAGCAAGGAACATAGGAACAAACCAAACTTCCAATGTGAATTCTGTACCATAAAGCCGAACACAAAAGGTAGGAGGACATCTATCAGTCAGGATTAAAGGCATAAATTACACCATTAAATGACATAAGCTGAGATACGGCTGTACCATCATATTACCAAAATTCTTGATGCTAAGCCCAAACAATCGGTACTCACTGAGTGAGTTGAGTAAAGCAGGAATAAAGGGGATCACAAGATATAAGCCATTCAAAAAGACCATGAATTCTCTGTATGGAACTCGAATTTTCAAACAAGACAACAACTTAAACCATCAAAATCCATTTGTGAGAATACTGGTAGTATGCAATTTTAAAAGGGACTGCTTGTCCCTTTCAAAAAAAAAAAAGGGACTGCTGTCGCATGCCTCGCATAATATTTCCTTGTTATGATTGTTAGTATCTACCTGAAGATTCAGTTTCTGAAGGTTATGCATTGAGCCAAGTTCGAGACATTCCACAGAAGCCAACCTATTGTTTGACAGGTCCAAGATCTCCAATCTTTGCAAGGATGACAAACCAGACGGTATTTCCACCAACTTATTATTAGCGACTTTCAATGATATCAACGCATTCAAATAAGTTATCTCAGTTGGCAGACTCCTTATCTTATTAAATGAAAGATCTAGAAACTCCAAGCTTTTAAGGCAGCCAATTTCGGGAGGAAGGTATCTGCAGGGAAAAAACAGAAAGAATATCACAACTTCCCCCAAGACCAATATATCAACCCCATATAGGATAGTAAAGATTCAAAAAGATGAAATAACATATATAACTACTCTTCAATTTGTTGGACTTGTATGGAATAACACTGGAAAGCTAAAGAGTAAGGACCTATAGAGAAGAAGCGCATTAAGATTCAAAAAAATGAAATAACATATATAACAACTCTTCAAATATTTGTTTCCTCTTTCAGTCAAACCTATGCATGTTGTATAACGACCACCCAAAATGCCTTACTAATCGACTAGCAGGTATCATCCAATGTCTTTGTTTCAACTTCTAAATATTTAGTCAAAACTCCTGCACAATGGATCTAGAGGTCTTCATCTTACTACCAACTTAAAAAACAATCGATCCAGAGATATCCATGTACAACTGGGAGAACCAAATTAGTCAGAAAAATCTGCAATTGCTAGAGACTAAATTACTGATTTTCTATTCCAATTAGTACGTTACTAGTGTAACATGGGGATAACATCATGACATTGACATTACAATGTAACATGGACATAACTAAGTTGGTAAGGTATTAAATTCAAGGGCATGATAAAGCCAAGGTCTCACCGAAAGTAACTATATAGACTTCTCATTCCATAGTAATATACTAGATTTTCCATAGTTTCACTTTCAAATTTTCAATACACTTAAAGTTACAGAGTTAAGTACGAGAAGCCCGAGAACATTATTCTATATTACTATTACATAAAAATCTTAGCCACAAACCCTAGGCTCCGTACATTGCAACAGGGCGCAACTGATACAACTTACAAGTAGTATACTACAACTTCAAGTTCATTCTGTCCTTCCATCACTTGTGTATTTTGGACAACGTCACAAATCACCTTAAAACCTCTCATGGACATAGACTACTAACTCTCCAATCAATGATGTATCGAGTTACTTTTTTTTATCACGAACATCAGGTTCACCATCACAGCTGAAGAAATGGCACAGAAAAAATCTTCCAATATATATTTATTTTTTGGTAACCGAGGAACAACCCTGCAGCCGAGCCATTATTGGACCCGATTGCGCAATCCAAACCTCGGGGGAGACTAGCACAGCAACCCACCGCCATGGCCCCCCACTTATATTGCGCAATCCAATATAAGTCCTTACATTGCACTCTCTTACAAAAAGCAGCTTATACAGCGATTATTTTCCAAACTTCCATTCTTTAGATCCACTTGTTGACAGGGTGGCTCCAGGACTTCATTTCAGCGGTGACAAAATCATACAGAAAATTTCTGTAATACTAAACTCTATATAAAAAAATGTACATATATTTTCTTATAAAGTTATCTGACCTAATTTATTTTCTTTTGTTGAGCTTTTTGGCTATGCACGAACGACCCAGTGCTGACAACAGTAAAAATAAATAAATTTATACATAAAAAGTTAAATATTTAATGCATTTTTTGAACACAGGGGGGTTTTCGCTTGAACCCCCTAATTTACTAGTAAAGCCACCCCTGCTTGTTGATATTCCTGCCTTGTTCTTTTAATCTTTTAGTAGCCACTAGATAGTTCAGTCCTCTTCTAACAAACGCCACTACTAGTAGCACCAGCTGCCAAGCCCCAGCCAAATTATGAGACTCTTTTGCGGAAGAAGAGAAAACATCTACAAAGTTGGTTTACCAACTGACAAGTAAGATAAGCTCCTATAAGAATTTCGGAATTTTGAATAAACATGCAATAGATTTACTTTTTACCCTTTGAGCTCAAATGTCCAACTCGCCAATCTACTTCATACTCTCAGTGAAAAAGAGAGTAATAAAGCAGACTAATTCTTTACTCCAAATGAAACTAAACAAGTGCAATGTAACATTGGAGTTCGGGCTTATTATGAGAAACTATGTTACATAGACTCTTCAAAACAAATCAAGCACCTTGAGTCACACAATTGAACCTGGATAAGGGTGTGTCGTGCGAGATGTGTTCAACGCTATCCGTTGGACACTAGTACTACAAGTCTACAATTGTACTTATCGCCAACTGCTACAAAATGAGTAAACCGCCAATTTTAAACTCTAGTTACAATGTTACATGAAATAAAAGGTATTTTCAGTTTTCACAAAGTGGATGAAATATGTAAACAAAATATAATGCTTTTCACTGGATCCATTAATGCTTCAAGTAGAGATTTAATGGGTCCAATCCGAATACATGCCCTCTACATTCCCTAAACAGCACCTGCACCTGCACCCGCACCCATAAGGCTACAAATGAACCGAGCTATTCGTGAGTAGCTTGAGGCCAGCACGTTATGGGTTCGGCTCGGCTCCTTAGTAAACGAGTTGAGCTCAAGTTTTAAGCTCGTTTAGTAAACGAGCCGCACTCGGGTTAGTTAGTTGAAACTCGGCTCGTTTCTTGCAGCTCGACTTGTTTAGTAAACAATTGAGCTCGAACACCCCGACACTAAACGAGCTGAGCTCGGGTTAGTTGTAACTGTCTCGTTTGTTGCAGCTCAACTTGTTTACTAAACAACTTGAGCTCAAACACCTCGACACTAAACGAGCTGAGCTCGGGTTAGTTGTAGCTCTGCTTGTTTGTCGCAGCTCGACTTGTTTAGTAAACAAACGGAGCTCGAACACCTCAACACCAAACAAGCTGAGCTCCAGCTCGGTTATTTGGTCTCAACCCGAGCTCGAGCTACACTAGTTTCGACTGGTCCGAGCTTGAACACTTTATAGTTAGGCTCGTTTGAAGCCCGGCGGCACAGCCGGGAGCAGGTCAACAGTTTGACCCAATACCAAAAAAGCATCCAAACTACAACTTCGTTCCCTACATGATTGAGAAGCACAAGAGATACCATCTATTTGTACCCTACTGCCTTGTTCGTTTGCCTTTTTGAAAAAAAAAATTCCAACTCAAAAAATACTCATTATTCACTCTCAACTCATTATCCTTATCTCCAATCATTATTCTCATTTATCTCTCTATCTCTCTATCTCTCTCCACTCATTACCCCTGCTTCCAATTATTACTCTCATTTCTATCTCCACTCATAACCCAAAAAATTTCTCAAAAACTCATCCAAACACAGCAGTAACATCATTGAGAAGCACAAGAGATAACTTAACAATAACCATGACTAACCAATACCACTTTTACCTAATAGAGAAGTGACAAACAGAGAGCTTCGTCAAACACTTGAGCCCAGCGATCTCACTCAACAAAGGAAACGCCGACGGCCGCGGCGGCACCTTACAGAGCTCAAGCTCCTTCAAACCCCTCAACCTGCCCCAATCCAACCCGCCCACGCTCGGCGTAGCACTCACCTTCACCTGCAAGCACTCCAACTCAACCAAGTTCCTAAACTCCGCCGGAAACAAATTCACCTCGTTCCCGAAAAACTTCAGCGTCTTCAACCGGCCCAAACCCCCCATCCACTTCGGAATCAAGTTGAACACGTTCTTGTACACGTATAACCCCTCGATCGAGTCCTCTGACCCCTTCGGAACCGAAAAGTCGAGGTTTTTGCCGGAGACATCGAGGACGGCGCCGTGATTGGCGTGATCTTCGGCAGTCGAATCCGGGTCCGGGTCGGAAAGTTCCGATTTTTCGGGGCTTTCGGAGACTTGTTTGGAGCGATCCTCGTCTGGGACTGGGTTTTGGTCCGAATTGGCGACCTTCATTTGATGCGATGAGGTAAATACGGAGATGGAGGGTAAAGAATTGATTTTTCCGGGGAGGATTTGGGGATTAGGGTTAGGGTTGAATGGGGTTAGAGTGTGAGATCAGTGGACAGAGACAACGAAGAGAATCAAGGGTATAATTAATTCGATACATGTGCGCTTGTGTATGTATATCTGGAGAGAGAGAGAGAGAGAGAGAGAGAGAGAATCGAAAGAGATTGCCAGGAGCGGGGGAGGGGGAGGAGAGAGAGGGCCGCTCCGTTTGATGAATTTCTAGAGAGAGAGAGAGAGAGAGAGAGAGAGAGGAACCCTATTGATAAGGGAAAGACGAAGAAATGTTGCAGAGGGGAATTGTTGGGTACGAAAGGTCAGAAGTAACCTTGCGTTGACCAGGAATGAGGTTTGTACGAAATGGTAATTTTGTCATTTAGGAAGTTGAGGTGGGATTTGAATTGACCATTTTAGACAAGGCGAGGACACGTGTTTAGGGTTCGGGTCAAGGTTTTGTGGGAGTATTGTTAACGACATCATAATTTGGTCCAACTCGTGGGATTAACGTTGTTGAACGCCGCACTGCGTGTGACAGTAAAAGCGCCAAGAGGAAAAGAAATTTTTAAAAAGAGGTAAGATATTCTTTTGGAATTGATTATTGAGGCCTGCTGTGAGTACACCATTTGGTGTTCACCGCCTTCTATGGGACTCATTTAGAGTTTCCACACAAATGATTGAATTCGTTCAATTTTTTAAAATTTTGTTTTAAGCAGTCTTATAAAAAATCAGCTCTGTCGGTATTGGTAAAGACTTGATCGATTCTATACCTAATTTCGTGTCAGCAAATCAGGCGTAGCATCGATCAAGCATTTATCGATATCCGGCGTAGCTGATTGTTTACAAGAATATTTGAAAATGCTTTTAAAAAAAGTGAGCGGGTCCGATCTTTTGTGCGGGAACCCTAAGTGGGTGTACCCATAGTTTTTTTGCGAATTATTATATACACCCTAAAAACGGAGTGAAAAGTGCAGATAATGATTTGTGGGTTCGAAAATAGAAATGCTATCACCAATGATCACTATGATGACGGCCCACACAATGCACATGTAGCAGCAAGGTAACCGAGTTGAAAGATGGCCCACACAATGCACATGGGGCAACAAGATAGCCCAGTCTGTATCATTGTATGGATCATTTCTAATAGCATTTCTCGGTTCGAAAATCACTGCCCTATTTTATTTTTATTTCCCCCAAGTAGTTCTTAATTTAGAAATGCAAAAGAAAAACTACAATCAGAATCTGTAAATGCATAATGGTAATTGGAATTTGAAACAATGTGTTCACTCGTCACGATCGAGAAATGCAAAATGAATAATCACTAACAAGCATAAACAAAAAAACGATCGGATTTAATTAGAACATGAAAAAGGAAGACATGAAGAGTGAGAAAGATAGAAAGTGAAGGCATTGCGATCTCTATCGCTTTCTTTGTCGCGAACGGGGGCGGCTCCAAGAATTCTTGCTTGACATTTTATACCTTGATTTTAACTCAACATTCTAGCGTTTGCTTTCGTGTTTTCCTTTCTTTTTCTTCTTGCACTAATAAATGGAGTAGCATTTGATTTGTTCTACTCCAATGGCAGCAAGGTCGCGTAATTGTTACATATCCCAACTGTTGAGTCACTAGGTCAATCTGCTTCATGGAGAGTCGAACCACAATTGCAAACCCATGTTAATTCCTGTCGCGACCCCGGCAAAGAAAGGATAAGTTCCTCCAATGGCAGCAAATTCGCGTTTTTGTAACACCCAGTTGAATTACTCGGTCAATCTGCTTCACGAAGTTTTTGAACCACAATTAAAATCCTAGGTTAACTCCTACCTCTACCCTGCAAAACACACAGAATTAGTTCCTCCAACGGCAGCAAAGTCGTTTTTCTAACACATCCCAATCGTTGAATCTCTTCGTCAATCTGCTTCATGCATGGAGATTTAAACCGCAGTATAGCGGACACATGTTGTGATGCAGCAACAAATTATATTTTCTGGTTAGAGATTAGGCAAGCTATTGAAGTGCACTTTTCAAAGCTCTTGCCAAACAAATAAAAAACCTGAGGTTGACAAGAGAAAATACAAGCCATTGCAGCATGTCAAAGTTTCCACTTGCAGCTAAAATTGTGTTAAGCAACATTCTACCAAACTACTCTACCAGATTGGAGAAGCCCTTGCCAAAGGGCAACCAACTTGGTTACAATTTACAAGATCAGAGGCAGAACAAACTAGGAAAGCGTTTAATTTTCCTTTCCGTTCCAACTGACATGCATATATTCTAGTGCATATATCATGGAAGAAGCCATTGGCAAAGCTATGCCCCTAGCGAAAAGACCAGCGCATCAAAGTAACAGTTAACCAATGTACAGAAAGCCTCTATGCAAAAGTGAGATTATTCCATTTAATAGAAACTGAAACAGTAAGCAACACCGGGTAGCTTAGTTTGATTAGTACTTCCTAGCACCATCAAGTTTTGTAACCATTAAAGCTGCGATCATCTAGAGGGAAACATGAAAGACAGTAGGGTAAACGAGGGCAGGTACATGGAAAGATAAGTAATAGTAATAACAACTGCCTTCCATAAAGGAAATGGGGTTAGGAGCTTTAGTAGTTTTGGGACCAGTTTGCAGCACTCCCTACTCTAGGCATTCCAGTTTCCTTGCGAGACTCTGAGTCCACCTTAAAAGTTGCACCGCACACCTGGCCTGAACTGTCAACCCTCGGCACTGGCTTCAACTCATTAAGGGGGTGCTCGAAACTCCTCAAGCCACCAGAGGTAGTAAAGAAACAGCCTGAGGAAAAGAATAAAAGAGATGAAAAGATAAATCTACTCGCGATATCAATAAATGTCACCTAGAGAACACATAGTCATTACTCCCACTGAAACTGGCGTTGACAAACAGAATATACAAAAAAAAGAAAAAAATGGTTCAACCCAGTTTTGATCAGAATTGCTTTGATGCAGATGAAAGAAAAACACAATAACTGAGCGGTAAACCAAAATCACTCAAGAAATGAGTAGGTTGTAAAGAGGAAAAGAATGGAAGTACATGGGGAAATGTCCACATATACCTATATGCACCATCCAAGAGCTTCATGTAAGAACCAAATTACGAAGCCTTAATTGTATTGGCAATTTCATATGACAAAACACATAATTTATATCGAGTTGTAATTTTATTATTTTTAATAGGCTAGTGAGTTTGTATAGGATTAGAGTGGAAGGAATCTCTTTATTTGTAATTGAGAGTGAGCGTATTAGATAAAAAAGGAGGTCGACTGCAGCGAGACGATTTTTGGCGAAGACAGGTCGATGGAGGAATTCATCTGGGTATCAATCGGGATCTACCAATTTTTAAAAGAAAAGTAATGTAATAAAAAAGGGGCTAAAATAAGAGGTCTAAATATGGACATGGCCTTTTCTTCCTAGGTTTTGGACTATAGCCTTATAAAAGGGAAAGTTTCAGAAAAAGAAAAGGGAGCCACACACTGCATATACACGGTCATAAGAAAAAGAAAAGGGTGTGACGGCAGTAGAGAAAAGATTGAAGCAACAGGTTGTTTGCTATTCTAAAGGGGATTTTGATTAGGTTTTGGAAGGCTTGTGGACTCAAGGCCGTTGGCAATCAAGATCACTGGGTGCGGTGTACGTGTGACTCGGCAGGTAGTACTTAGAACGTTGTGAGGATTTACATCGTTTGGATAGGTATATCTGTAACTGCACAATGTTTATAGTGATTTGATTCCTTCCCGTGGTTTTTACCCATTCTGGGGTTTTCCACGTATATCTCTGCGTAGTGTGATTGATTGCTTTGCGTAGTTTTTGTTGATAATTTTACGTAGTGATTCGCGTTCATACTGTTAGGGTTTTTTACGGATTATTAGGGAACCCTGATTCTTCAGTTCAAAGCTCATTACAGAGGTTACGGGCGAATTCTTGTGTCATTCCCCTGTTGTTTTAGGGTGTGTTTGGATGAAAAAGGATGATTTGTCAATTGGCAAAGAAAATGCATGGGATTTTGCTTGCAAACCTGAGGGTATGTTTCCTTCTCTTTTTCTATGCCCTCAAAAAATCTCTCCAAATTCCTTGATCCAATGACAACATTATGGGATTCACATGAACCTAGAAATGCTACTAAAGTACTATGGAAACTCCCCATGAATCTCTGCCGCATAGAAAAGTCAATTCTTGGCAAAGGCCATTTGATATGAATTTGTCTGTACCTTTCGGGAATGGAGCAAAGGATTTGCCACAGCCCTTCTTCACAATATCTACATCATCTGAAAACACGAGATGCTCTTCAGAATCGGTTCCCCAGAAGAAGGGAACACTCCCATCAGCATCCTGCATTAGATGAAGAAAGAAATGTTAATCACTAGTTTTATCAACAAATTCAGAAGAAAATGAAACAGTGGCTGAGAGATTAACTTACTGCAGCTACAAAAGTAGTTTTTGAAGAGCTGTCATACAGAATAAATGCAAACTTCCCGTGAAAATCTCTCAGGACCTGATCCACAGGATATGGACCTCTATCTCTTAGAGTTCTATAAGCTTCTATGACAATGATCACTTCATTCGCCGTCTTGTTTGAGCCATATTGCTGCTTAAGAAGAGCGACATTCTCAATGTGGCCTTGGAATAAGCAGAATATGTCATCGACGACAGCAAACAACCTGATAGAGGAGATTGATAAAATTGTTAGCAAAACTGGCAACTTAAAAGTGATGCTTATTACAAGACCTTGTGATATCCAATAAATTTTAGGAGACATATTTTCTTGTCAAATCTTGACAATGGAGAGGTGGAATTTCAAGTAATCTTCACCATAAAAGATTATAACAATCTAGCAGTCCCATGTAAAAGTAAAACAGATCTTTTTTCCCATTCCGATCTCCAAACAAAAAACCAATTACAATAGGATCATGGTATATCACTATATCGTGCAAAATGGAAATTGGAACTTGAACTTAGAATATGGACCATTAATTTCTACTCTCCTAGAGAGTGCATACGTTACTATGGCAATACCGACTCTTCTTGTAGCCTGTTGGGTTGAAGTCACACTTTAAAACCATCTCCACAATGCTATAGAGAATAGTGGATGAATAATTTCAATGTGACGAACATTGAAAGGCCCCCCAGAAAACAGCGGAAATTAACTAATAAAAATGACATCAATTGAACCTATCACAGATTTCCCCCCCTACCCAAATAGCAACTTTGTCTTTATTGTAACCAGTGACACATGAGAAAAAAGACCACCAGAACATTCGAATCTCCATTGTATTCTTCCCCGAAAAAGCCCTGCTCCTTAAAGGGTCCCTCTCTGACAAGGAAGGAAGCGAAATAATCTCAACTTTACGACAAATCCAATCTGATAATTGTTCTCCGCTAGGCATTGACTAAGAGGATGTTGGGACTCTATATACACCTTTGGTGCCACTACTCAAGTAAAGGGCTCATGCTGCAGTAATCATTCTTATGGCACGACCCGACGATTGATCCCACAAACACTTAAGAAGAAAGGAAGAAACAAACTAAAGGCAACATATTGATCAATCATCATTCAAAATATGGATAAACCTTTTCATCTAAACATCAAGAAATGAACAAACAGTGCTATTGGGTACTTGAAGTCAAACACTCATGACTCAACAACTAGACTTCCCACAAAAAGTACTCACTCACTGCATAAAATATGTGCAACTTTTCGGATCAAAAAGTAAATAACTTCTGCACTTAATCTTTTAAATTTCTTACACTAAATTAAAGAAATTTAAAAGATTACGTACTATAATACTTTATTTATTTATTTATCAGAAACTTGCACGGTGTTTTCGTAGTGGACTATTTCGAGGGGCAAGGAGGGAGTATCAACAACTAGACTTCCCACAAAATTTAGATAACATGATACCAAAAAAAGTACTTACTCAGTCCCGCAAAGATAATCCACTGCAGAAAAAACGTGCAATTTTCGGATCAAGAAATAAATAACTTCTGTACATAATCTTTTGAATTTCTTACACTAAATTAAAGAAATTTAAAAGATTATTACGTACAATTAGTACATTATTTATCCGAAAATTGTACGGTGTTTTCGTAGTGGATTATTTTGCAGGGAGGTCAACAAGATCTACAATCACCCATATCCACATGATAACAATAACACAAATACTTGTACATCAATTCTAGAATATACCCAGATCAGATCAAGAGGAAAAAACTGAAAAGAAAAAAAAAACCCAGATCAAGAGAATGGGAATTGAACCTTGGGAGGAGAGGGCTCTGTTTGTCCATGGAGTAGGCTATGAGGCCCGATGAACCCAAATTGACAGAGACCGAACCAGAGTGTACGGACGAGAAGTGTTGGGTCAGGAACCCATCTCTCAGCGCGGAGACTGAGTCCGAGTGCGGACTCTGTAGAGCCTCTGGGCACTTGGCCACCGATTTGTCCAACACTGCCAGCATTTTTCCGTTTGGTCTGTTTGTTGATGACAAGGAAATCAGAAAGAAAGAGAGATTGATGGTTCTGCGAGAGAGAGAGAGAGATGGCGAAGGATCCAATCCAAGGTGGTATATATATATACAATATACAGACAGATGTTGCACATAGATTTCTTGAGGCAGGGACTTTGATTCCCGAGATTGCCCTTGTTTCTTGCACGAGTGTAAAGATCTGATGGTGTACACACCCATCAACATTATCTTCATTGGGAGTAATTAACGTGACCGTGCCTCAAATTCTTATCCACCACATATTTGTTTGGCTCCACACACATATTACCCTTGAGATCATAAAATATGCGGTGGAAAAAGAGTTTATGACACCACGTGACGGTGACACATGGATATTGAATAATTTTTCCAGCATTGGGCATATGAATTATCCGTTCTGATTTCCTAATAATGGAAATACAAATAATAGAGATCAATTTGAGATATTAACAATATACTCCTACTAAACATCTTTAGAGTTTGGTGGAACCAACATTTTTATTTTATATTTTAAGGTTTTATATTATTGATTTTGCAAATAGGCGTTACATAATGATCATATAATGCTAATAAAATAAATTTCCACTGCACATGGCCATTGCAAAAATATAAATATATATGTTACGAATATCAATACACCTTATTAATTCACATTTTTTTTCCTTTTTTACTTATTTTATATATTGGCTTTAATCGTGATTCTTAAAGGAAAATTGTTTGTTATTCTTCACAGGCTTTTTAGACTGAACAATCTCAAAATAAAAAAGTATTACTCCCTCCGTCCTTTTTTTAGAGTCCGGTATTCCATTTTGGGCTGTCCCTTAATAAGTGTCTATTTTGTAAAGTTAGTGGGTAAAAGTTGGTGAATTTTCCATTTTGCCCTTAAAAGTAGATTTCATTTTGAAAAGTTTGTGAGTAAAAGTGTAATGATGATGGGTAAGTAGGGAAAGTGAAGGAAAAAGTTGATGTGAAAGGTATAATGATGATGTCTTTTTAATAAGTTGGAATTACGAAGCAGGACACTTAAAAAGGGACGGAGGGAGTACTAGATTTTTACTCAAAAACATTGAAGACAAAAAAAAAAAAGAAAAAAAAAGAGATCATTCAAAAACTTTCATTCCATTCTTAACCAATTACGAGATCTTTCACAATTCATGTGTTCTTCGCTTCTGTCCGTTCTTTACCAAAAAGAATTTCGACAAAGCGAAAAGAAAGATTAGAAAGCAAGTAGAATTATGAAAAAGAAGAAGAGGAGTTATAAAAAGAACAAAATTATGCAACTACATTGATGCAATCGATGACAATTTAGTACTCCCATCACGGATTACAAATGATCTTTGACCAGCGTCTTAAATCCAAATTGTGGGGTTGTTTTAGTAATTTCAGCACAATAGTACGGAGCACCCATTTTAAAAAGGTTAGAGTAATGTGGGTTGGATCTTATCCGAAAACATGATTGCGTGGCACTGAGCGTTATTTTAGAGATATTGAAATTAAATATACGAAATATTTCGCTGAAATTCAGACACGTGCTGCTTTTGGTCAACGATTTCCGACGGTCCACGTGTCTCCGTGTCATTATCTACTCCCGGATCTGCTGCACCATCACCTTGTCGTCGGTTGGGTAGCCCCGAGGCAGCCTATTAAACCATGTTCGAAAGAGCTACCGACACCGACGGTGGCCTTACCGATTCTGCACCGATGGTCACGTGGGGTCTATTTCGGGTTCTGCACAAAAAATTCAAATTGTTCAATAATTTTTTTTTTAAAAAAAACTTAAGTGGATTCGTGAAAAATTAGCTTAATCCGACATGTGTAAGTACTCGATTCAATCTTTTTATTTTTCATTCAAATTTTAGGATCCTGTAATCTGAACGTAAAACGGAAAGATTGGATCGAACACATACACATACCGGATTGAGCTCATTCTTCACAAGCCCACTCATTTTTTAAAAAAAATTATTTAACGGCTTGAATTTTTTATATGGGACCTGGAGTAGGCTCGTGTGGCCGTCGGTGTAGAATCAGTGAGGCCACCGATGGCTGTAGAAGGACTCTCAACAAAATTACCGTACTTTTTTTTCCTGACAGTCAAGGTATCCAAACTTACGTGCGCCTCGACTAAACTATTCCTCCTCCCCAATATTACATTATTATTCCTAACTTATCACATGCTTGATTCATCCCATATTCACTTTGTGTGAAACACACACTGGATCTATTTTAATGATCAGACCTGATTCATTTTTAGAGAGATTGATTTTTAAACAATCAGAGCAAAAAATTCGCTGTATTGAACATGAAACGGTGCTTGATCAAATCATTTCATTCTTGCTTTTTCAAAAAAAAAAAAAACAAAGAGAGGAAAAAAAATCATTTCATTCTTGAGCCAAAATGATGGATCAAAATAGTCTATCAAACAACTATTGATATCCAAATATCCGACTGATCTAATTGTTTGCACCATTACTTCAAACATAATTGCTACAAACAACTATCAATATCCAACGAGTCATGCTATGAGTACCGACGAGATTTGTAGGGAAATCGTACCTACTGGCCGCGCCGGACTGTCTTCGGCCACCGGACGGCCGATTCAAGCTGTCCAAAAATTCTTTTATAAAAACCCGAGGGGGCCCACGCCGGAATCAACGGCATCCGATGTGTGTAGGGTGCTTAATCTAAACACCTTTTTTTTCGTGTATATACTACACACATCAAAATTCTATAAAAAAAACCCGAGGGGGCCCACGCCGGAATCAACGGCATCCGATGTGTATAGGGTGCTTGATCTAAACACCTTTTTTTTTCGTGTATATACTACACACATCGAATGCCATTGATTCCCACGTGAACCCCCTCAGGTTTTTTTTTTAGAATTTTTGGACGGCTCGGATCGGCCGTCCGGTGGCCGGAGACGGCCCGGCGTAGCCGGTCGGTACGTATATCATTTTCGATATCCAACTAAGCTAATTGCTACAGTATAAAATGGACCATCCCACTCATCAAAGCTGGGTCTAATATAAGCCTCACACAAAGTGGATGAAGTATGAACACATGCTATGCCAGTAGTTTATGTCATGCAGTCAAATACAGCATAACAATGGTTGACAGTTTTTAACTAGACCAGTAAACCTATTGAATCATTCTCAAGTTTCTGTCAAAACAAGGGCAACCAAATTCTATTCCAGTGGACAAAAGTTTCTCAATCTTCCACAAAATCTGACCAATTGCAAATTAATCTGTCTGGATATCTCTAGAGATCGTATATGCAGGTTTTGCTTCAAAAAATTCCAACTTTTTTTTTTTTTTTTTTACCAACACTGAAGGTACATTGTTCACATCATTAGAACCAGCAAGTAAGGTCTATGAAACCCATCATCAGTCAACAGGTGTGTTGAAAATTGCAAGAAGGGAAAAACAGTCATCATCATTGTTTTTCGACACTCTCTCAGACTAGCAAAACTTTGGTTCAACAAATGACCAGAATTTTTCCATATTGTTCTCTGGACTATGAAATAAAAACAGCAAGAAACGTAATTTCAATGTCATGCCTCAGACCCTGTTGTATCCGACTGACTTGCTGAATAGGCGGCGTATATACACGACTTGAAGTGCACTTGCAATAGCTAGCAAAATGTACTCTCCCAGTGTGTAAAATATAACACGCTTCCGAGTGCTCTCATTTGCTGCAGCAGAAACAAACAAGGAAAATAAGGAACCGATACAAGACTATTTGTCCAACAACCATCACCACATCACAAAATGAAAAAAGATGAGTATAACAGGCAATTTTGGACACATCAGCACTCCAATACATTGCCTACCTCGAAACAAACTAATAAATGAAGACCAAATCAACGAAGGAAGAAGAAAGTCAATGATGTAGAGCATTTGAATGAGGACATGGAAAAATCTAGATTTCACATGGGACACTCTCCAGGTAGAGGTGAAACCAAGCCAACATGAATCAAGCATTAATCTTTTTCAAGCTCGGTTCCGTTGTTATTTGCTCTTGATCGAGCTCCCTTTACTACCAAGTACCAAGGATTTCCTGTTCAGCTTCAAGGTTTTAGCTCTCTATTTGCCAGAGGTTAAATTGTCAAGACTTCTGCTAAAGGACACAATGTCTCACTGAAGGTGGGAAATGGCTGGTGGTATGAACTTAAAGTTGTTTAATTCAACAAGATTTAACATTGACAAAAAAAATAAAAATTCAACAAGATTAACTCTCTATAGATCCTTTCATACATTGGCTTGCTGACACATATGGGCATATCAGTGAGACATTGTTGCTACAAAAAGTGGGGACATTTTTTTTGGAAGCATCGGTTAAAAGTATTTCCCTAAAGCCATGTACTTTAGCAAAAAAATTAGAAGTAATTTTCAGCACAATAGCAGAGCAAGCTTGTGCACACTGAACATCTTCTTTGAACTCGGCTATTGAGGAGATGCACTTCAAAACATGTTTGAATAATGAAAAAGCTCCGAAAGAGTTCACGAGAAGTCAAACCCGAGCTGCTCATGTGCCAATTGAGTTGGTGAACAAAACTACCTCTGTGACTAAAATTACAGAGTTTAGGATCAATGAGAGTAATTTTTCCCCCCTATTTGTTAACATTCGGATGCAAGGGGACATTTTTCATTACATTTCATTCGGTTCGTGAGTTTATGGAGTCAACGGTATTTCAAAAAATCCACAAATTGCTGGACATATGATGCAGAGGTCTCTCAGGGGCTATGTGGGGCAAATTACTGGTCAAGTATTTTAATTCACATCGCATGTCAAGTCTTTGTTAAGTCTAGAGTAGTTTAGAAGGTCAATGCTTCCTAGTTGCTGAGGTTTCAATCAGTCCTGCTAAAGTTAGCAGAAGTGACAACCAATAAAAATCTATATTCTTGGGAATTCAAATATTTGTAACATTGCTGTGGCTGACATTGCCTAATCATAAGGTAACACCGCAACAAAACAGCTTTACTGAGAGTAGTTAACCTCTGATATATTGTTATGCAATACACCACTTTTATTCTCAAATAAAAGAAAACAGCTTACTACGACGATGACGAGTATCACGAGCTTTCAAGAACTTCTGTTCCGCTGTAACAGCTTCCAATGCCTCCCTCAGCTCAGCAATTTTAACATTAATGGGGTCCAAATGCTCTGTAACAAGCCACAATGTAAAGATCACAAAAGGAACTGCAAAAGTAATCTTCGTCTATTTCGGCCTCAAGCATGTTTTCTTGAATAAAAAGGTTCAAATAGAACCAGACTTTCATAACCAAGGTGTATTACTATTTGTACAGCAATCAATCACTAGTCCCTGTGAAATAGACAAATACACAAGACATTACTACTGGAGTAACACTAACAATTAGATACGAATCGGACAAACCATCTTTGGCGAGGTCATGTTCATTGGGGATGTGGCCGATATGTATGTAGAAGGAGACAGTCTCTGGTGTTGAGTGAGGATTATGGAAACAAAATTTGTACATTCCGCTACTTGGGGCCCTAAACTCAAACTTGTCGCCGGATGTCCCCTTCACCGAGTGCACCACATTACCTGCAGGAGACGACACCTGCACAAAAACCAGAAATTAAAGATAATTACAAGATTCAGCTGATATTACACATGAACCATGAAATACTTGCTATGGCACTGCTGTTCCGCTAAAATAAAGTTTGTTCATACTCCGCATTAGTCGCCAGTAAACAGGTTAACAAAGAATACCTCATGGGCTCAGTGCCAAGAAATAAAACATGGGTACCTGAGGTTTAAGAAACCATGGTTCTAGTAAAAAAAGTATAGGAGTTGAAATAATGTTGTTCGCTTTGTTTCTTGTAAACAATCAAAGGTTATTCGCCGTCGTTGTCAAGTCGTCCACATTTATAGAAACTCTCTGAACTTGCCCAATTTGTACAACTCAATCACTAAATCCATGTCCCAGCAATCTAATTTCACCACATGAACTTCTGTGAATTATATTTGCCATTCTTCCCCATCCAAAACCACAGGCTCATCGAGTCCTCAGTATCTCAGGGCACATAGTTTTTCAGTTCTACCACCCTAGGACACAGTGGTGGTATTTGAATATCAGTAATCAACTTGCTCACTCGGAGCTAGGTTTGAATCTCCTTGCGCAATCGTTCTAACCCGCTCGCTGCTGCAGTGCTTGGTGTGGGTCATGTATCCTGTGTGGGCTCAGAGTTCCCCCTCCTTTTTGGGGGGAGATGCAAGAAAAGAAGGATGTCAATCATTGAGCCTGTTGTGGATAAAAAAAAAAGATCATTGAGCCTGTTCTCACCGACGCCCAGGTGACGATTGACAAGATAAAGTACCTACACCTACAATTGTCAATAGTTATGGGTCAGGTTTCAACGACCAGGCGAGCTCATTGCCAAGTTAGAGCGGAAGATCCGGCATGACATCGAGCGGTGAAATAGCAGACTAAGCCACTCTGACTACCGGCATTCCTAGTTCCTACCCTTTGACTGCAATCCTTGGCTTGTACTGTTTGGGCTGAGATGATTGATAGCTTGGACTATGTAGCATCTGACTTGAGACAATTATGTACAACAACAATAGAACCCATGTAGTCCCCAATCCTTGGGGGTATGGGCAGGGGAAGATTGGAGATTGGAGACTGACCTAACCTTTGGCAATATGCCTGGGAATCATTTACCTGGGAATAAACCTTTCTTGGGGTAACCAATATGTAGGAACATATACCGAAACACCACTATAGTAAGATTTGACTCGATGAAAGAGCGGTCAGGGAAGTGGAAGCAGGAGTCGAGGTAACATCGGAGGCGAAGGCAGGAGAAGGAGTTATATATGATGAAGTTCAGGTTTGTCCAGTTCCGGATCCATCTGACTAAGTTCCAGCGGGTGCAGATTCACCAGCAGCATTCGAGTTAGCGCCCCGCCCATTAGTTTAGACCTTTCATTCCTAGGTTAAAAAGCAGACATGCTCTTTCTGTGAGGTCCTTTTTGGTGAGGTCCCATTAATGTCAATGGCTATGGGCCCAGATAACTAAGGAAGGCGCTGGCTACTCACTCGGACAATGCTCTGAACAAGAACTTTCTTAAAGGGGATACGGAATTTAAAAAGCTCAAGCAAGAAAAATAGAAGGGAAAAACAAAAAGAGACGACACAAGAAATATAGCAGTTTTTTATTCAAAATTCGCAAAAGTACGGTGTAGAAATCTTAATCAATCAACAATAATTTAGAAGAGAGGAATGAAACTAACTTTTGTACTTTGACTCTATTAAGTTTGAAAGACGAAATCGCTAAATAAAGTTAGAAATCTGAGCTTTTTTTTTCCAAAGGTATCGAACTGTCGAAGCCCCACTTGGCCCAATTTCCCATTGTCTCAAATGGTTTTTTCAAAAGTTATTTTTTGGGGGTGGGTGGGTAGTTGGGGTATAAAGCCCACTTTTTGCTGAGAGATTTAAAGCCAAATCTATTGGGTCAAAAGCTAAAAGAGCCTAACTTACTCGGTCAAAACATAAATGACAGCCCAATTTAATAGCAAGTGGAGTTTGGGCCTGGTGAGGGTGCCAATATCACAAATACTTGATGCATTACGTAAATATCTACATTATATATGCACTGTTATTAGCCAAAACAGGGGGTGCCCGCCACAAACCGTTATGACCGCCCTTGCTTGGACATACCCTCAATACAAACCATATTACTCAATGTTATTAATACATCATTGTTTCCATTACAGCCTACAGGGACCAAAATTTTCAAATTGGATCCCTAATCCCAATAAATTCATAACATTTGACAATTCAAGGGAGCAGTTAATATCATCACAGCTGAGCATAAAAGCCGGAGCAAAAGATTGGATGAATATCCCAAGCTATTTTGTTCACATAAAAGGAAATAAATATCATTGAGTAGATCAAAACCAAAACCCTTTTTCTATCCTCCCACAGTAGCGGGAGCCTGCAAGAAGTTAAACTATATCAGACATAATCAATCATGCTTTCATCCTTCTAAACTGAATTATGAGTTCTCAAGCTCTTGTTGCATGCTAACTCCATCCCACAATTGCTTATTACCATAGCAATCAAGTTCAAGACCCTGTGCACCGAAGCACCTAAATGCTTGATGAGTCTTCCAACTTGAATCTACAATATATTTGCTTGAACTACTGCCAATCATTTTACGTATGTATTGGGATTCCTCAATGCCTTCGTAAAGCAATTCCACGCTTCTTTTTCATGCTTCTCACTGGTAACTTTAAGCTTTGATTCGTTGGCCACTTTGATCAAAACTCGAACATGACTTTTGTACACAAACTCGTACCAACCATGAGTGTGGGACACATTATTGTGTTGTCCATATTGCACTCATGGTTAGCCACGAGAAAATGAGAGCATGATCGGTAATCATTAATGATAAGAAAGCAACAAATAGAATGATGTTACGTTTTTATTAGTGTCTATAGTGAAAGAAGTCATTGGATACATGTTTTTTGAAATATTTTCGGTTCTATTGTTGCAGCCAAAAAAAATGCTATAGTTGAGAGACGTGTAAATGTTACTTCTAGTATGTGGACATTTTAGCGAACACATGCTACACACCTGATTATTTGAAGCCACGGTCCTAAAACCTATCCCACTTTCACCACAAACAATCATAGGAGCACAATATACATGAACACAATTTGATCACAAGAATACATTAAGAGCATAATAGGAGTACAAATGAACAACGCCTATCACACTTCCTCTCAAACATTCCTGGAACTCACTACAAAGATGCGTTCGGATTGGGTTGAGAAAGAACACAATAGCGAGTTAAAAAAAACAAGTTCTATTGAGCACACAAGAGCGTTGGAAAATTACCATATGCAAAGGGAGTCGGATTATTCTGTCATTGTAATGGCTGTGAAGCCAGCCTTTTGGCCAATATGCGCAAGTTATGTGTTATTGGTTGTTCTATTTCTGTCCTCAGTTTTTGTATTTTGTGGTAAGTTCAAATAAGCCATAGAACTTCAATTCCCAACTCATAGTGAAAAAGGATAACTAAAACTGAACCAATCTTCTTCAACTTCATCATTCTCGCTTGGACATTTAGTCGAATGCCTTACCTATGCCTAGATTATTTGGAACCACAAAACTAACATCTATAAGAATTCCATCTGAAATGTTCACTGAAGCGAAAGTAAGCAATGAAAATAGTTAGAACTTTCATCTCAAAACTAAAGGTTGCCACAACTTCATCTCTAACTTTCACACCTAACGTTGATAGAATAAAAGAAGGAACATGTTCAAGCTAATCAGGGAAACATAAGAGTAAAATTCAGATTATTAAGAAGGGTCCTTCCTACCTATTTGATCTGCAGACGCGATATGCATATAGACGGTAGAGGATATTTGCATCTATATCGCTAATATCAAAGTGAGTTTAACTCAAATCATGAGAGACTCAAAGTGAATTTTACTCATATCATGAGAGACTCAAATCCTTACTCAAATTTTAGAAGGCTATTTTGTGCCTCTGAAATTTACTTTTGCGCCATTAGTGAAGCTTTTACACGAATTTATGCTTAAATATGGGTTTGTCCATAGGAGTGCTTCATGTCAAATGAAGCTTTTACTCAAATTTGAGTAAAAGAATAAGCAAAGGTTAGAGATGCTGTAAGGCATCGTAATGCCTTCCATGTGTACTTAAGGCTTAGTTTAAGGAGTATTGTGCACTGAAAATAACTACAAAGATACCCATAGCTTTACCCAACAGCCAAATGTGCGACAAAGATACTAAGCATCCATGTTACACAGCTATACATAAGCTGTACGGATGGCAAAATGCATAAAAATTTGACACTATCAATCAAGTGGTGTTCGACAAAATCAGCAACCTAGAAAACCCAGAAAATCTACAACAAATTTCCAACTCCCCCGTACACTTAGTCTTGGGCCCCACATGAACGTCTGGTGAGAGAGAGACATGGGGCACCATGTGGCGGCACCCAGGGCACTGTATCATTTTCCCAACCAATCCACCCACTTTGTATTTACCCCATATTTACCTTAAACACCCAGCAAATCTACAGCAGATTTCCATTCTCCACCAAATCAATTTCAAAAATACCATCAAATGAGTTTGACCCCAAAACTCTAGAAAAAAGATGGGCGCAGAAAGTAACGAAACCCAAACTCTAATGTATTTTTGTATTTTTTGGGTCATATTACTCATACTAATATACGGAGTATAAAAATTCCTGAAGCGAGTAGAGTTAAAGCTAATTATTGAACACCCTTACCCTTTACAATCGAAACCCAAACAAATTCAATCAATCACAACGACCAAGTCGCCTTACGATCGAATCAATCACAAAACATAAAGCAAACAAATCATGGACACGCGTATACACATATATCTAGAGAGAGAGAGAGAGAGAGAGATGGGGGAGAGAGAGATTACGATGAAGTCGATGCCGGGGTGGTCGGAGCTCCAGAAGATTTCGTGATCGACGACGACGAAGTTTCCGGAGACGGCGTCGCCCTCGTAGAACACGTACTCGGAGACGCATTCGACGTCGTTTACGGTCACGGAGAGAGCCGAGACGTCGCCCGCGAAGAAGCTCAGCAGTAGAAGCCCAACCATTACCCAAGCGTGCGTCTTCTTTCTCCCTCCCCTCTCCATTCTTCGATTAAGACTTCAATTTCGATTACGATTCAGGTTTCCAAGCACTGACGAGAGAGAGAGAGAGCAATCTCTTCTATTTTTTTCCCGTCTGCTGGCCGCTGGGAGTCCGAGATCGAGATGACTTCCCATACGAATCTACAGCATTTGTCAGGAGAAATCTTTCAATTTTTTTTTTTCATATGTTGGTTTTTTTTTTTTTAACTTTTTGAAATTATTGTTTTGTCGTGAGAAGAGGAATATAAAAAATATATATTTATTATCGAAATCCAAACTATTTTAAATAAAGACGAAAAAAATGATTTATTCTCTTGTTTTTGTCTTTAGTCAAAAAAATTATGTTTCGATTATAATTTTTTACCTTTTAGATTCTTCTTGTCAAGAAGAATCAATAATCCACAAAAAATTGACAAAAAACTAACAAATACGAAAAAAATTTGAATAAGAACAAAAAAAAATCATTTGGCTTATTTAGCCGAACAAGTAATTTAGCTTGCGCACAACACGAGACTAATTTTTTATGAGAGCCTATGGGTGGCCTTTGGGGAGACTTGAACCTGGGGGCAAACCCCAAGCCACCTGAGCCAAACCCTTGCATTTAGTTCCATTTTTTAAGTAGAGGTGCCAAATAAGGTGGGCTGACAAGGGCACGACATGATATGGACACAGTTTTAGATGAATTGGGCATGGGCACAGCAAGTCAGGCATCATACAAAAGTGGGCCGGAAACGGCACGGCATGATTCTAGACAAGCACGAAAGGGCACGGGGCATGGCACAACGATTACCAAGTTGTTAGTTACACCAAATTGTTTTTTCAAAGGAACTCGGTTGGAGATAGGCCGACACAAACACTACACAGCGTGGCTGATAAGCACCCAATAATGCATATTCTTGGTGCTTAAGTTCTCTAGTATGTTGTGTTTGTACATATATGTTGTCGTTTTTAGCAATATTGCACGTAAGGTAGGTTTTTGTGTATTTCAGGTAAAACGTGCAAATAAGGCGTAGTTTGACGCCATGGATAGCCCAAGTGCTTCCAAGTACCCGAAGACCCTGTCGGCCCCTTAAAATCTGTCTAAGTATGGAAAAATGACTTTCTGAAAAAGTATTGATTTTCGAGATAAAAAATGGCGGTAATTGATCCTTGAATTTTTCTAAAAGTAACTACAAAGTTGTAAGGTTTTATTTGAAGAGCAAGGTCATGTTTTGAGCCATTTTCTCTGGAGAAAAATGTGCAGTTTTCTGTTTTGTACTAAAAGTGGGGGTTGACATTTTGATATAATTGGAATCTTGAAATTTTGGTAATGCCATTGTTTCCAAATGGGGGGTACTTTCTTATTTTCATTAAATAAATTAAAGTAAAAAAAAAGGTAAAAGAAAGGTTTAAAATGTAGTCTTTACTAAAATTAAGAGAATGAAAATAAGTGCTAAGGAGCTGGAAGTTGCTGGGAGCTGTTTGCCGAAGCTGAAGCCTCAACTTGGAATCTGCAGTTTTGCATATTGTTATCGATACCTCAACAATTGGTATCGATACCAATTGTCTCATTTTGGTCCAGAAGCTTTCCAGCCTTAAGGGTATCGATACCTTTAGCTTTTGGTATCGATACCAGTTATCTACGGGGAAAGAGTTGAAGGAGGGTATCGATACCATTGCCTAAGGTATCGATATCTGTTGCTCCCAGCAGATATATTTTCTTGCTTTTCAGACTTTCCACTTATGGAAAGTTTCTTTTAATGGCTGGTTTTGTGGGATATTTTCAGACTTTGGAGGAGAGAGAAAGGCTTTTGTGTATAAATAGAACCCTCTCTCTCCCTCTCATGTAGTAGTTCATTTTTAGCTTTAAGTTTTTTAAATTTAGAACTCCATTAATAACTTTCAAGCTTTCCTAGCATTTCCTTCAAAAACACTTGTAAGTTTAAGTTATTTGTTAATTTTCCAAGTATTAAAGTTGTTGCTACGGTTTAGATCCTTTATAATATCAAGTTTGTTTTCGATTTTATCGGTTAAATATGTTTACCTTTCCTAGCATAATTTCTAATCTTTTCAATATGTGTGAGTAGTTGATTAGGCTAGGCTATGGGGTGATTAGCGCTTCATGACTTAAGTTAATCTTGCCTTTCTCAACTTAAGACTTGAGGTTTGGTTTGTAAATGTGCGTGGTTCGCCTTTTATGTAACAAAACTTGTCGATGTTAACCTCCGGTGATCATATGCTTGCACATATGGTTCCGTGAGCTATGTCTCGCCTCGTGTTTGCCAAAAGAACCAAAGAACTTGCTCGCTTTCTAAACTATGCTTTTAGTTCTTGACCTTGATATTTAGTTTGAATTCAAGTCTCGGCGTTGTTAACCTCTGGTGATTATGTGCTTGCTCACATGGTTCCGGGAGCGATGTCACGCCTTGTGTTTAGCTTGTTATTCAAACTCTATATCAAGTCTAACCATTTTCACTGCTAAATCTTCCGGTTGATAACCTATGCCGTGTGATTCAACCGTGTTTTCGTTGAGAAAAGTTAATTGGCTTAAGTTACGGGTGTTAAGAACTTCTAGGCCTTGCCGCTTTTAATTCTTAGCGAAACCTCTTTTCTAGTCTTTTTTCATAAGGGCATTTCTCCACCTTTCAAAGGAAAACTAAAAGTTAGCCGTCTAAACGCCGGAAACACTTACATCTACAAATCCTAGTTAGCTATAAAGATTATTTCTGTGGGTACGATCCCGGACTTTCCGGTATTTATGCTGACAACGACCTAGCCCTACGCTCAGGGTAATCCAACCTCATTTCGAAGGCAAGGTTGGGACGAAGCAGTGACACGGTTAAAAAAGGCAAGACACGACGCAAAACACGATTGGTACAAAGTTAAAAGGGTCGGGCGGACACAACATGACCTGTTTGACACCTCTACTCTAGTCTCAACTTCTGAGAAATTATTTACCATCAGCTTAGAGTATCCTAGTAAATCTTTAGTATGTTTCTCCCCCAAAAATAAAAAATAAAAGGTACAGTAATTCTGAGTGTACTTTTATATTTTTACTGTAGTTGACTTGTTTATGTTGCTAGTGGAAATTTTTTAGTTCATCATCAAAATATGCCAAAAGAAAAAATATTTGGACAGAACTTAAATATATGTCAAAAAAAAAATTCTATCTGTTTTGATTCTCTTTAGTGATTTTTGTCATACCAAACCAAACCAATCCGAGCCTTAAGTCCCAATCACTTGGGGTCGGCTACATGAATCTTTTTTCTCCATTGAGCTCTGTCGAGGGCCACTTGTTCACACAAACCTACTATACTCAAATCTTTGTGCACCACAGCATCTAATGTCAATTTAGGTCTACCCCTTCCCGTAGCATTGCTACCCAAAGCTATCCTATCCGCTTTCTTTACTACTGCATCTCCTGCTCTCTTTGTAGTATATTTTAATTTTGCTTTGTAGTATATTTTAATTTTGCGCAAATCACAAATTAAAATTCTTGGCCGAAAAATTTGAAGAAATTGAGAAAGACCACATCAATTCGATTTTAATAGAGGAACACCAAACAAGTGCTTTTAGACACCAAAAAAAAACAAGTGCTTTTGATTCTCTTTACATGTGTGTTATCTTGATAAATAAACAACAAAAACTTTGACAAAATAGTCCACGTTCGAGCGTGGGTAATGAGTATTGTTTGTTATCACAAACCATTTTGTTTTTTCAACTAGCTTTGATAATTGCGTCAAACCCGTGCTATGCACACATAAAAAAGGTAAACTAAAAGTGAGAAACACTATAACAAAGGTTTCAATTCAAACATTAAAGATGTGTACCCTTGTCAATTTCACCTAAATCATTACAGCGCCTGAAGGCATAGCAATAAGCAGGGAATACATTAGATCACCTAAACTCCAATGATACAAAAATGATAAAGTGGTGAATGTTAGTATATATGAATTCCCTTTTTTTTTTTGAAAAAGATCACGAGATGTACAAAAACTTAGATCATATCTCTAACTGAAACGGTATCTAAGTCGGGCGGAATACAACCCGTATGAAATAAAACTTTCCTATGCAGACAGCTCGAGCTAGCCAATCCAGTGAGCAGCTAAGTTGTTCTTCCTGTTAGTCCAAACAAAACTCCACTGCTTTTGAACATACAATCATACATGCCCATCTTCTAATATCCTCCACCAAAGCAGCAATCTCCCAACCCAACAGAGGAAAGCATTGAGAGTGCCTAGAAAGGAACATAAGAAGAATTGCATTAATCAGTAATCTCAATAGAAAAGAACAATAGATTGCTTCTGAATTTATAAGTTCCTTTTCTTGAATTAAACAGCGGCACTATTGGTATAAAAGTTACTTATAAATTCTCGACGCAACGATCCCAAAATTCAGGGCCACTCAATTAAATGCAGAAAAATTGAGCCAACAAATAGCATCATGATCAGATGCATATATCATCATCGAAAGAAGATGTAGAATCCAACCAAATCTATTGATTTTTTTTCATACCTGAAGAAAGTTACACATATTGTTATAAAATGAAATTTTGCACCAAAAAATGAAAAAAAAAGAAGGGAAAATGACAGCCCAGGACGTGTTTTGATAATTAATACCCGCCAAGGACATGCTGAGAACATTTGTTAATACTGAAAATGTTCTTGACGAGTATTAATTATCAAAACACGTCCTTGGCCGTCATTTTCTTAAAAAAAAAAAAAATGATGCATAGATGCGCGATTGGAAACATTAAAAAAGAAATCATTCTAAAATGTCGATGACTTTATATTTTCATCCCTACTTCTAAAATTTTTGGAACCATCCCAAATTAATTCCTCCGGAGTTCAAACCTCGTGGTCCTCTCCCTGCATGCATTGCCCATATTAAAAAGTGGTATGTCTATACCTATCTATACTTTCGAAAAGTATATACTTTTTTGGTATGTCTATACCTAACATGAAAAAAGTGGTACGTCTATACCTACCATGAACAAAGATTCTTTTTTGCAACATCATTTTACATGAAAATAATTTATTTTGAAAGATGTTTTACATCAAAACAAATAGAGCCTATACGTTAATAAATACAACATACACAAGGGGCCGGCCAATAAAACATGAAGGAACTACAAACATGACATCATTCGAGTTAATATATACTCCCAAAAGCATCGTACTACAAATATGACATCATTTTGTGGCTTATTGTCAATTTTTTGGAGATTATTGCTTTCTTATGACGAGAGGAATCTTAAAAGTAAAAAATTTTGGTCGAAATCCAAATTTTTTTGAATAAAGATGAAATAAGTGGCTTTCCCGCCAATTTTCGTCGAAATTCAAAAAAAATTGGATTTCGATAGAATTTTTTTACTTTTTAGATTCCTCTCGTCATAAGGAAGCAATAATCCCCAAAAAATTGACAATAAGCCACAAAATGCGAAAAAAAATTGAATAAGGACAAAAAATAAGCCACTTTGACTTATTTGTCCAAACACCTAAGTTACCTTGATTAATTAGGTAGAGAATTTTGGCTTAACAAGTTGTACTTCAACTTTGGAGATCGCATTGTACTTCAGAAGTGCTAATTCCGAGAAAATATTCTGAGCTTGTGGGCAACCTCTTTTTGGTCTAAGTCTGCCGGCATGAGCATCCCATTTTTGTAACCGTTGTTTATGGAGGGCGTGACATCAAAACCTGTGGAGCCAGAATGACCACTTATATTTTTTTTGAACGGCAAAAGAATTTATTAATATTTGAAAACAGATTACAAAGATTAAAAGGACCCTGAGAATGAGGCATCAAACTGAAGCAAGAGCATACCTTACTCTCGACAATCATATGCCACCAATATATATATGGACCCTGAGAATGACCACTTATATGTAAATCATGAAGTTATAGGGGAAGATAAACCTACATCTCTTTCCTTGACCAGTCTATCAAACTCTTCCTTTTCCTCAAGGGTCATTGTTCGCCTGCGTATTTGGAGTACATTTCTTTGTCGACACGTTGGCCTACGATATCCATATCCACCCAAGAGATGATGAGAAAGGCACAGCTAAACCTAGATCACCGGGAAAAAAGGAGAAGAGTCCTGCTATGGGTACACCGTTTGTTTTACACCAAATATACACCGCTTTGTGTGGAACCCATCTCGGGATTCCATACCGCTTAAGGTGTTTAAAACTTTGTTTCAAAGATCCCTGTAAAAAAATCAATCGAATATCGGTAACAGCTTGATCGATTCTTTGCTCAATTTGCTGGCGGGAAATTGAACTAGAATCGACCAAGCCACAGACCATTATCCGACCAACCTTATTTTTGCACAGGATCATTAAAACACATTGAGTGGCTCGGAATCCCGAGATGGGTTCCACACAACGCGCCATGCGGTGTATATTTGGTGTAAAACAAACGGTGAAGCCATAGTTTTATTGGAAAAAAGGAAAGGGAAGAAAAGGCATATGTACCAGTACCTGGTATTGGTATGATAGGCACGATCAACTTGTTTAACCCAACAATGAAAACGAGCAAAACAAAAAATTAGCTGACAACCAAACAAATGATGACATTGAAAAGTACGTTAAGCATAAGCTAGACATAAGTTTCAAATTTATTTAGGTGTTGTTCCACCAACTTTTCTGGAGAGTGTTTTTGGGCTTTTTGAGTTTTGTCCTTATTCAAATTTTTTTTTTTACAAGCCAAAAAATCCTCAGTTTTTTGGGCCGTCCAGCGTTATAATAGGGGAGTTATGTGAAGCCCAAAAAGCCGCAGTACAAAGAATATGATTGAGATAGAGGAAGGGCTACAATTGGGCCGTCCAGGGTTATAACAGGGCCTGTAGTTCAGCCTTAGGGCTCGATTAAGTTGGGCCGGAGTTTAGGCCCAACCAAATCTACCTAATGTCCTCGCTAGGTTGAATAACAAGACAGAACCGTCTTCCAAAAAAAAAAACAAACTTACTTTATTTCTGATTCTTTCGTATTAATAGTTAGGTGTTTGGTTTTTTAAAATAACTGGATGAAACATTTTATATTTTCAATTCCTCTCGGTGAGTGAAATTAGGAAAGTAATAAGATAAGGGTCTTTTTAAGGAAAAAAAATAAAATTTAGCCAAAAAATTAAGTCGAACTAGGGAATGTTATTTAATCCTATTTTTTTATTTCAATTTTTTCTTGGGTACATTTGAACTAGGGAATGTTATTTAATCCTTTTTTTTATTTCGATTTTTTGGGTACATTTTGTTTCGAATTTTTAAAGGGTGCTGTTGTACTTCAAATTTTCAGCGGTCTTCTAAACAAACAGAAATTCTAAGCGCGGACCTGAGGATGCTGCAAAGCAGCTCTCTGTAGAGCACCCTACAGGACACATTTGGACGGTCCATCTCAGTAATCAATGGTCCAGATTGAAAACAAACTCTTTTAATCCGGACTGCTGAAAACACTTTAGAACGGTCCGGATGTGCCATGCAGTGCTCTACAGGGAGTTGCTTTGCAGCATCCCCGGATCCCTCTAAGCACATAACTCAAGATACAACAACAGTGGTAGGAACCATCTGATGCACGTGCATCAAACGGTGGTGAACGCAACTGTGTCCGAAGTCGTGTTTAAAAGTTAATTTGATTCTGCTTTTGCCATTTACAGAATCAAATTAATGTGCGTGCTGTGCTCCAGGCACAAGCATTAAAAGGTCCCTCTCCCCACACTACTATTGGTATTGGACCCTTATACTCGTTTACTATTTCTTAAAATTCGTTTATTAGAATATTAACAGTATCAAAAGCTATGTCGAACTGCATTTTGCATACCTATCAATGTAATTTAAAAACATATTTAGGCTCCGTTTGTTTCTATGTAAAATGTTTTACAATGTAAAATATTTTTCATGTAAAATATTTTTTCAGAAAATAAATTTCAAACTTTTATTTTCCGGTGCTTGGTTGGTACTTGAAAATATTTTCAGAAATCAACAAAATAGTGTAGAGAGAGAGATGGGGAGCTTAAACGGTGGAGAGATATGAGATTATTGGAATTAAACGTGGATCAAGACTGACGATCGAGGAAACTGAGCAGTGAGAATTGCAGTAGAAGGTAGCGGGTTTATTTCGGAAAATAACTTACGGAAGATTTAAGGGTAAGTCATTTTCATTCAATTGATGGAAAATGTTTTACATGTAAAATGTTTTCCTCATTTTTTACACAACCAAACACCGGAAAATAGGTAAAACATTTTACGTCCAAACAAACGGAGCCTAAGTGTAAAAAAATATTTTGGTCACAAGCAGAAATTGGTGAGCCATGCACCTTTGACTTTTATTTCTCTCTGCCAATCCATATATATATGGAGGATAGATATTATTCAGTACCTCTGGGATACCTCTCATGTGTTGTCTTTAGTATCATTTTTTCACCGAATATTAGGGTGGGGCTTGCACACTTTGTCTCGGGTTTGTTGCCGATGTTTGGTACATCCCAAGGTCTCAAGTCCGATTCTTCTTTCCAACAACTCTAAGGGCCATCTCACTCCACGCGTAAGCGTGTGAAATAGCTGTGGGAGGGACTGTAGGGATTAGTCCGGGATACCCTGAAAAAAGAAAAGAAAAAAGGGGAAAGGAAACGACAATACATTCGCAGTTAATGAAAATTAATCGAAAAAAGTAGACTACATGCCTGATAAATAGCAGAGGAGGGCTAAGTTTTACCATAGCCATCACATTTATCAGTAAGGCCAAACCTGCATTCCACAGCCATTTTCACAACTAAAGGCCCTCATTGGAGGAGTGAATCAAGAGAAAAAATTCCTGGCGAATGATTACGTGTACAAATTATTTACTTTCCTAAATTGCCCTTTTCGTTACTCCTTTATTACTTGGTCATGAGTTTTGCTTGGGTGCGCGCTAACTAGAAAATAGAGTATTGGACATTGAATTTTGTAAAGGGATATGAATTGTGGGATGATAAAAAAATGGAATAATGGTCTAACTTATGGGGCAGAAGAAAGAACTACGGTGTATTAAGCTACCATTCTCTTTAACTTTTTTTTCCCCTTAATTTTGCTTAGAGTGTTTTGTTCATCTTTTTTAATTATTGTTTAATCCGCGTCTTATTTTTTGGATTAATTATCCATCTGAAGATAGGAGTCTAAGGCTGTGTTCCAGAACAAGAAAAAGAACTTATTTTTTGTTGAATAAGAAGGGTTGTTCCTGAAAATAAGAAACTGGGTACTTATTTTGGTAGAATTTGTATAGGTAAATACCGGCCGATTTCCGGCAGCCGCGCCGGGCCGTCTCCGGCCACCGGACGGCCGATCCGAGCCGTCCAAAAATTCTAAAAAAGAAAACCAAGGGAATATGTACACGGGAAATGGGTGCTCGGATCAAGCACCCTACACACCTCGGATGCCGTTGATTCCCACACAAGCCCCCTTGGTTTTCTTTTTTAGAATTTTTGGACGGCTCAGATCGGCCGTCCGGTGGCCGGAGACGGCCCGGCGCGGCCGCCGGTACGATTTCCCTTTTGTATACGGCAACTTCAAGCTCAAAAATCATGTGTTTACGCAAATAATTTTTTTATCACTATGGATCTTATTTGATAGATCTCATTGAGATCTTTAATATGGTGTGAATTTTTTTTTCTTTTTCATTTACATTATTTTTGAGTTTGAAAATGTGAAGTAAATTTTGTATTTGAATTTTGTGGAAGACCCTTATTATTTTCGAAAAAGAAGTATGAGAAATAAGTACTTATTTTTTAAGATGGTTTCCGGAACGTAGTCTAAAAAGAATAAAATTATGACAAAAAAAAAAAAAGGTTCACTAAAGACCAAAAAGTACCAAACAGTTGTCTTTTTTTTGTTTAAAGTGTTGTCTGATATGAAATTTTTTCAACATCGGCCCACATTTTTATAATTTTTTAAATTTCTCTCCCCGAGACGAATGATTAATCCCAAGAATTAAGATTAAAAGTTCAACAAAAAGTTACAAAAACAATAAAAAGAAATAACGGAAAAAGTTTTAGACAAAAATTTTGGAAGAATGGAGCCTAAGTATTAACTCTAGAGTATAGTTGGTAGCTAGTAATAAAATTCATGGGCCAATGTAAATCCTGCTGAGTTAACCTTGAAGAATGTCTATATATTACTAATCGCCATTCACATGATTCAATGTTTATTAATTAGCTAGACTAGACAACCAAAAGAATGCGGCTGAATTTCCTGTAAGGGCATATAATTAATTAAGAATGCGGCTGAATTTCCTATAAGGGCATATAATTGTGGCTGACTTTCCTAATAACAATTAAGTTAACCATACCCACTGATAGAAAGTCGTAAAAGAAATAAATAGGTTAGGCAAAACTGGACCAAGAGAAAAAAAACTTTGTTTCTGGTGAAACCAAATAAAAGTTTTAAGTTGCGGATAAAATAAAAAAATAAAAAATTTAAAGTTTTCTATATCTAGGAATGACAGCGGGTCGGTTTGGTCCGGGTTTTGCGATTACCATACCATAACCCAAAGTACTTAGTGCTCCATAACCAAACAGTATGGAGTTCGGTTCCTACCTGAACCGTTGCAAACTCGCGATATTAGTAATTGCATTAACAAACGTTATGAAAAAAATTATATGCTCAATTCAAAATTAACATGCCCATATGATTTTACCTTTTTTTTGGGTCAATCGATAGAAGATATCATTTTTGTATCAGATATAAAGTACATAGTACAAACCCGGGACACAACATTAATTGTGAAAGTTCACGAGACAACTAAGCCCAACAATTCAACCAATACAAGAAATAAACTCATTATAGAGCAGAAACAAAGAAAGAAAGGAAATTTTCTATAAGGGAAGAACACCTATAAACAGGTGAGGAGACTCAAACTTTTGACCTTCTAATGAGATGCAAAAGTCCTGACCAACTGAACTAACCTGAGTTGGTTTTACCATTAATCATCTAACAATTTGGGGTTTGAGACTTTTAAGGATGCATGCTTCTGCGATGTAAAGGTATTACAATCAATAAAAAAACTTAACTCAAGGAGTTGGCCTTATGGTAAAGAACCTTGCTACTGGTACAGCAACTGAACTAACCCGAGTTTGTTCTAAATTGGTTTTAGGAAACCCAATTAAAAACCCCCTTAAGTTTTAAGTTTTTTTTTTTTTTGATAATTAATTATCTGAGCCAGCTTGTGTGCGCCTTGACTAATTCCGTAGCCATGAATTTTTTTTTGAGCAGTAAAAAAAGTAATATTTCATTAATAATGAAAAAATATTACAAGATGAAGAAAATAGATGAAACATCCCAAAGAAAACTCAAACTGTATAGTTGGCAATGTACCAAACTACATACGATATCTCCCATATAATTTCTCCACCTACATCTACCGTTACACCCCAAATATCAAATTTTTCATGCGAAGACTCCCACATCTTTGCGCTGTAAAAAGATCCAACGATTCGAATACTAAAACCGTCCATTTAACGTCTTTCTTGCCCATAATCTTTTAACATACATCGCTTGTGAAACCTTCTAACGTCTTTCTTGCCCATAACCGTTTAACATACTCCTTCCGTCTCATAATGTTTGTCCGGTCCGTAAAACAAGGACAAAAAATAATTTAATTTTTGCAAGAAAAACTCCAATTTTTTTTTCAACAATTCACTAGATATCGATGAGTTCTTTAAATTTATGAAAAAAATTTGAAATTTTTCTTAAAAGAAATGCATCATTTTTGAGTCCTCGTTTTTGCAGACCAGACAAGCATTTTGGGACGGAGGGAGTACATTGCATGTGAAACCTTCTCCAATCCCTTACCTGGCTCCACTCATCGAACTTGTCTCTCAACATCTTGGCATGACTCACCAACTACTCTCTATTTTGTTAGTATATATACTCTCTATGTCCCATTTTCATTTTTCCATTTTTGAATTGCGTGTCATTTTTTAATTGCTTATATTCCCTCCGTCCAGATTTAATAGTTCTTTTTTGGAGTTCATGCCATTTTTTAAACGATTATATATTGTAATTTATAATGTTTTATGTAATTTTGAAAACATTTACTTATAGAACTAATTGAGATCTATTAAATAAGATTCATATTGGATATAAAATTAATTACCAATTTAAAGATATAACTCATTTTTTTATCCGGTTAGAATTGAACAAGAGACTATTAAATCCAGATGGAGGGAGTATCTTACAATCTACAATGTTTTTCATAATTTTAAAAATTTTGTATTATAGAACTAATCGAGATCTATCAAATAAGATTTATATTGCATATTTTTCAAAATCCACACTAAAAGATATAGACAAAAGATATAAAAGAGACGAACAGAATAATAGACAATAAAAATGGGATGGATGGAGTATATATTAACCTTTTCTTGAATCAGTTTTACATCACCCTTAAAACAATAACCATCATTTAACTTATGGTTTGGAACCCAAACATAAGTTTCACACCCCACAATCCTAAAGAGTCCAAGTGGTTGTGAGGTAGCAATAAGCTCCTTCATGAGATCACATATTCCATTCGCACGAAAACTAAACATTTCAAACCTTGGGGCCATTGAAGGTTATGCCCGGTCATTATCTTTAGGGCCTCAAAATTAGTCGAGGTGCGTACAAGCTGACCCGGACATCCAGTTATCAAAAAAAAAAGTAAGTTTGACACCCCAATGACTGGGAATAACCCCAGTGGCCCTACTATTTGGAATGTTTGGCCACCGTGAGAATAGAACCTATAACCTAATGGAGGAATATTTATTACTTTCTCACAATCGACCACTTGGTCAAACCCTTGGCGTTAGATTTTAAGTTTTCGACACCCCAAATGAAATCCTGGTTCCGTATGAATAAATAAAATGGTCTTGTTCTTGCATTATAAATACCATTTGAATTCCCTCCAACTCTCTTGCTATCTTGATCAGCTCTCATCTTTCACAGCCACATCCCGGTAAAGTTCTACGGTACATCTTCGATAAGCTCTCTCTCTCTCTCTCTCTCTCACACACACATTCAAGCTCACTCGCACTCATACAGTCACACTCACAAAGAAATATAAGAGTATCCTTCTGTGCATGGTACGCTGCAAATGCAATTTCCATGGATTTGGTCATGGAACACCAAAGCAATTAATTAATTTACTCTCGTCCCGTTCGGTAATTTTAAACTTCTTCACTATGCATGTCGCGGGTAGCTTGTTCATTAGCACTTCAACAATTTGGCTATCGATTACTAATTAAACAGACAAACGAATTATATACCCGGCCTCTCCATTACCTTTGTTCTTAATTCCAGTCGATTTTCTCCCTTGTTTTTATACCCAAATAATTTCTATTGTTTTTTTTATTTATCAAGATTAATTTGCCTTGTTTTTTTTTGATCCGCAAAGGAAAAGATTTTATTGAAGTTCGAAAAGGGTACATCAAAATTCAAAACGAGGTTGAACAAGCATCGCACTTAGAACATACCTTTCAAAAGAAATTGGAATGCGAAACATTTTGTTGACTTTCCTTCAAAGACAAACAAGAAGAAAAAAATATCTACAGTTATTTAATTATCCCAAAAATGCAAGGATCATGAAGTCAGTCCTCACACAATCCCCTGTTCTAAATTTTTGTTGTTATAAAAGCCTAAACCTTTGAGTCATAGGAACAAAAAAAGAGAGAATGTGGAGGCTCAAGATTGCCGAAGGTGATGGGCCGCACCTGTTTAGCACCAACAATTTCGTCGGTAGACAATTTTGGGAGTTCGATCCCGACGCTGGGACGCCGGAAGAGCGAGCGGAAGTGGAACAAGCTCGAGAGTACTACAAGAAAAACTGCAGAAGAGGTCCAACCGGTCGGCCTTGGCCTAGTGGCGATCTTCTTACGCGAATGCAGGCAAGTACAAACCATGAATACCGTACAGCTGGTAATGGTAACGGTACTGTTTTTGTTAATTATTGATACGGCATAGTACCAGTACATGCGTAATTTCGGGTACTGTTTCAAATTTTGCGTGCATTATATCATATCTTAATATACTTAAAGAGCTCAAAAATATATTTGATTATGAAAATAAATACTAAAGAAAGTTGGAGTGATGATTATATCATATAGTATTACGAAATAAAGAAAATTAGAATTTCTTTAGGTACAAAAGACTTAACTATGGAATGAGCTCCTAAAAAACAAAAACAAAGTAGAAAAAATATACAATATCACTGGTAAAAAATATACAAAATACAATATGACTTAACTATGGAATGTGTATTAAAAGGTGTAAAAAATACATAGAAATATATGTTTTTCTTGTCTTTTTGTGCGCCTATAGTCAGCCAATAGAAAAAACCGTTAAATTAATTCCATGATTTTGTTAATTTTATTTTATTTGATGCAGCTCAAAAAGGAAAACAAGCATATTGATCTAAGCTTACCCCCGGTGAGATTTGGGCCAGAGGAAGATGTGAATTATGAAGGACTGACGACTGCTTTAAGGAAAGCTGTGCGATTGCATTGCGCCATCCAAGCAAGTGATGGGCACTGGCCAGGTGAACATTCTGGCCCGATGTTTATCACACCTGCCCTGGTAAGTTTCGTGCGTACATGTGTATATTAAGTATTATATTGTATACAAACACGATAACGTTTACGGTGCATACGATATGCACCTGTAACATTTATCACTAAGAGATACGGAGTATAACATTTACCACTGAGAGGTGTAAAATGCGTTGGCGTAACATTTTACCAAATAGGCGTAATGGTGCATACCTTATGCTCGCAACATCAACATGAGGTTACTCCATTTCCTCGCATCAATTCCCTGTCCATTTTCTAGGCATATATGTTTCAGTCTTTTTGAGTTTACATGAATTAAACGATTAGAAGAGGGATAACTATATTATTTATATCTTCAACACATCCCTCACGTGTAAATATTTTAATATGCGGTGAAATTCTAGCACATGATCTATCGTCTGCTCTGATACCATATTAAATAGTTAACCATCAATTAATTTTAAGCTAGGGGGATAACTCTATTATATATTTTCAACATTTCAAAACTCTAGTGTGATCCAATCCAACTATGTCATGGTCGCGTTATCAGCCCACCATGAGATTATTAAGATCCGATCACACTCCACACCTAATTAAAATACATGCCAACCGAGTGGCAACTCCAAAACCAAGTGCACTGCAATGGGCCCAACGATGCTCGGCAAAAGAAAGAGAAGCGCCATGGTGGGTCACACCGCGCAACGGGTGACCCACAATGGGCGTTTAGGTGTTCATATTATTTGTTCTCTTGATAACGAACTAATTAGTGTTGAATTTTTTTTTTGCTCCAGATCATCATGCTGTATATTAGTGGAACAATAAGTACCTTCCTAACGGAAGCGCACAGAAAGGAGCTACTTCGATTCGGCTATCTTCATCAGGTATGTACATTGATCGAATTCCCATGAATGATAATAATGTAAAGCTAGTTTTTTTTGCTCTGTCAGTTCTGTTTACCTGCTGTTCTTAATTAGCTCCTGGGCAACATCTTCGAGGTTTTCTAACCTTGGTAACTGTTAGGATCGTCACATACACGCACATGATTTACGAGTATAAAACAGTAAAGAATTAACACAGAAATATACGTGGTTCTCCAAAACCGGGTACGTCCACGGGAGCGAGAGCGGCTGTTTTTTTATTATCACAGTTATGAACTAGGGTTTACAACATAGAGTATTTATAGCGACTCTATTCTAACCATAACCTGGTATTTGGTCTTATCCCAAAAATACCCTTGTACGGCCGTACCATACTGCTCCGCTCCACTCGTTGCGCTTCGCTCCGCTCCGGCATCTGGCCTTCTTTCTAGAACTCTTTAGTATCTCTCCATACTTTCATATGAGCCATAGTTCTAACAGTAACAGCTTTTTCTATAGAATTTTTCATTACATACAGACGGTAAGGCTTACTCTTACTTTTAAAAAGTCTAATCTATGAAGGCATCTTGCAGAACGACGACGGTGGGTGGGGATTCCATCTAGAGGGCCACAGCACCATGATTGGTACCGCGCTGAATTACGTTGCATTACGTCTGCTTGGAGAAGGGCCGGACGATGGAGAAAACAGAGAGATGACCAGAGCCCGGGAGTGGATAATTGGCAATGGTGGTGCAACTGGGATCCCATCTTGGGGGAAACTTTATTTGTCAGTAAGATCAAGTTCTCTTGCTTTCGGAAATGCAGTAAAAATTGCCTTTCGATGTCATACTAGATAGATTAACACTCTTGACAAGGTTATTCAAAATGCTGAACTTCTCAGAACAATTTGTGTATTCTCTCCTTTGAAGGTGTTAGGAGTTTATGACTGGTCGGGCTGCAATCCGTTGCCTCCTGAATTTTGGCTTTTCCCTTCTTTTGCGCCTTATCATCCAGGTAGCCAAAAGTGTTCTTTTTTTTGTTAATCTTTATCAAAAATTTTGTCCTTCATCAAGGTATATGCAAGAAAAAATCGATGAAATTTATTGTTCTGCTTTTGATTCCTGACTCCCTCTCTTTCGCTGTACCTTTTAACGATACATCATAGATCGTGTTCTAATCGACTTATACGTATGCTATACAGGAAAAATGTGGTGCTATTGTCGCACAGCTTACATGCCTATGTCGTACTTATATGGGCGGAAATATCACGGGCCTATCACCGACCTGGTTAAGTCGTTGAGGCGCGAAATTCATACTACGCCCTATGAGGAAATAGATTGGAACAAAGCACGCCATGACTGTTGTAAGGTTGGTGGCGATCGACTTGGTAAAATCTATTGTAGAGTTCGTACGTATAAATTTCTCAACACTAGTTACATAAATCAAGTTCGTGTGAATGATGATCCAGGCAGATCTTTACTACCCTCATGTCTTCATACAAGATGTACTCTGGGATTGTCTTCATTACTTGGGTGAGCCACTCATGAACTGCTGGCCCTTTAACAAGATCAGAAAGAGAGCTTTGGAAAAAGCACTGAAGCATATGCAATATTCAGGGGAGAACAGCAGATACATTACCACAGGAGCTGTGGAAAAGGCAAGTGAGAAAGAGAAGAATTTGGTTTTAACTTAGTAGTGATTCTGGATTGGCTAGGGGACCATTCCCACCGCCCATTATCAAAGCGCCGAATTAAAGTCGAGACAAAGTTCTATATGCACTAGGCCCACAAGATTGATAGTAGCTAGCAGATTTAAAACCTAAGATCTAGGAGCAATGTTTTAAAAACCAAACTGGTGAGCAAACTAGAATGAGACCGGGTGGATCGGTCACCGGTTCAACCGCCGGTCAATTGGGTTGAACCATGATGTTTATCACGTGATACATATGATTTTATAAAATATCAATAAATAGAAAAGGTCTAAGTATCCAAAAATTAAAATATAAATCCACGGTTCGATTGGTGCGATGGTTTAACCGTTGGGTTTGTCCAGTTCTCTACATATAATGGTTTTGGGGGTGTTCACTAGACCGGAACATGGACTAGTTGACAGTTCAACTGGCTGAAGCGGCTGGTCCGGGTTGACTTTTAAATTGGTGCGATGGTTTAACCGTTGGGTTTGTCCAGTTCTCTACATATAATGGTTTTGGGGGTGTTCACTAGACTGGAACATGGACTAGTTGACAGTTCAACTGGCTGAAGCGGCTGGTCCGGGTTGACTTTTAAAACATTGCCTGTGGCTGTGAGTGAGCACATCTCTAAAAGTCTCTAGCCTTCACCATCAAGCCAACCGCATTGGGGCTAATTTGATGCCCTTGATCTTTTCTTTTCTTTTTTGCCAAAGCCGGTATACATCAACGGAGATTAGGAAGAGTTAGTAGGTTAGTCCACAAGAGTTCAAAGGCTATCTATAGCCCAGAACCCAAAAGTCCATGAAGGGGCTCGAACCCTGACCTCCCACCAGGAAGGACTAGAAATTACCATTGGGCTACAAGCTCTTTGGCAGAGTTATGATCAAAAGCATCTAAGACATTTTTCTTATTGCAGAGCCTACAAATGATGTGTTGGTGGGCAGAGGAACCAAATGGTGATGAGTTTAAGAACCATCTTGCCAGAGTTCCTGACTGGTTATGGCTTGCAGAAGATGGGATGAAAATGCAGGTAAAAATTCTGCTTATAACGATCGATACTCTAAAATTTCGATTGATTCAGGACTCATTCGAGATCATTAATTCATTGCCATACAAATTTACTTTGCACTTGCTACTTGTATTGCAGAATCTGGGTAGTCCACTTTGGGATTGTGCTTTCGCAACTCAGGCACTTCTTTCCAGTCGTATGATTGACGAATGTCTTCCTTCACTAAAGAAAGCACATTTTTATATGAGAGAATCACAGGTTCAATTCTTCCTAAAAAATAAAAAACCCAGATAACAAGTAGTATTTGCGTACGAATTTTGCCTCCAATTTGATAGTACTTTGTCACAACTGATTGAAGGTAAGAGAAAATCCGAACGGAGATTTCAAGAGTATGTATCGACACATGAGCAAAGGAGCATGGTGCTTATCCGATCCAGATAACGGTTGGCCAGTTTCCGACTGCACAGCAGAGGCATTGAAAGTAAGTTAAGCCTTGCGACAACACAACTACTCGTAAGATGATCTAAAAAAACAAAGAGAATAAGTTCTCATAACCGAATGTATTCTTTTCATACAATGCCTATTGTTGTTTTCGCAAATGCCACCAGAAATTGCCGGAGAAAAAGTTGACGAGGAGCGTCTATATGCGGCTGTGAATTTTCTACTTTACGTACAAGTAAGATATTCATGACTTACTGTATTGAAGAACTAACTCACAGTTTTTCCTTCCAGCCTGTGTTACCACTGTACCCATGGAGATCTTCAAAATTTTCATTTTTTCCTTTGTTCAGAGCCCTATAAGTGGAGGTTTTGCTATCTGGGAGCCACCGATTCCTCAACCGTATATGCAGGTAACTATTTTCAAATGTAATGCCATGTCTACTTTTACACCTTCTCGTACCTGAAATTCCAATCAACGATGCGATATCTTCAATATCTATGCAGCTTGTAAATTCTGAAATCGAATTTCTTGCCCTTGTTATTAGGCGTTGAACCCTTCAGAATGTTTCGCTGACATTGTGATCGAGATAGAGTAAGAGCTCGCCTTTTCTTTTGATCACAGCGTTATATTTAGATGACTTTTTTCATACAATGGTCAGTCATTATTGAATTTGTGTATCCAATGTCTTAGGCATGTCGAATGCACTGCATCCATCGTCCAAAGTCTCGTAACATTCAAAAGTTTACATCCGTCATATCAGGCAAAAGAAATAGAAATTGCACTACCAAGAGCAACATATTTTCTGGAGCAGAAACAACAGCCTGATGGTTCTTGGTGGGTTGATTCACTTTTTTTCTGATGTTAATTTTCGGAGGGTGGTTAATCCTTGTTTTGGCAGGTATGGCTATTGGGGAGTTTGCTTCGTCTACGGCACATTTTTCATACTCAGAGGACTGGCTTCAGTTGGAAAGACGTACAACAACAGTGAAGCTGTCCGTCGAGGCGTTCAGTTCTTGCTTTCGACGCAAAATAAAGAGGGTGGCTGGGGAGAAAGCCTTGAATCTTGCCCATCTGTGGTATATATATAACTTGGCAATATGTTTTTTTCTTTTTTGCTTCAAGAAGGTTTCTTCACAATGGTGTTCTTACCGAATTAGTCCTTACTCTCCAGTTGTTGCTTTTCTTTAACGTTTTGATGAAACAGAAATATCAACCGCTAGAAGGAAATCAAACGAACATCGCGCAAACATCATGGGGTCTGTTGGGACTTCTTTTTTCTGGACAGGTTATTAATTATTAGCACATTTTCGTCGAATTCGTCACTCAAAGTAGCTAAGGCAAATCTTATCGTCCTGCAAATTATTACCGTAATGTCTTTCTTTCATTTCAAACTAGGCTGAAAGAGATCTAGCCCCGTTGCACAAAGCCGCAAAGGTCTTAATCAACGCGCAGCAGGACGACGGTGACTTTCCCCAACAGGTGATTTTCGTAACCCAGTATTACGTAAGCTTATTCACTTTTGTATGCCATGCCGTAAGATTTGCGAAGGCAATGCTTGAACGACTTACGCGGCTTATGTTTTTCCCGTGACCGTGAAAACAGGAAATCACCGGAGCGTCCTTGAGGAACTTGATGATCCATTATGCACACTACAAGAACGTTTTCCCGTTGTGGGCGTTGGGAGAGTATCTGAACCGTGTTTGGCCACAGCCCCAGAAAGTTTGAGTTTCGGCTTCCGATTTCGAAGCATTCTTCAACGGTTTCCACATCTACAGATAAAAGATTCAATAGAGCTTGTTTTGGCGATCACATTAAAATAAGAAAGTCCCTTCCTTTCTTTTTTTCCCCTGTATCTTTGCTTAAAATTCGTGTCTATGTTAAACTCATTTTACATTCTTAAAAGACCCCTTCGCGGACGGATCGGGTAAGGTTAATTGAACATGTAATTGTACTTTGCCCCCTGTCTGCTATCACTTATGATTTAACTTATTAGATTAAAACTTTTTTTTTATTATTAGCTTAAGCAAATTAAAATAAGTTGTAAAAAAAGCTTATCTTATTTGCTTGAATAAGCTGTCAAATAGCTTTTTATAAACTAAAGTGTCTAGATTGCCCTAAAAACTTATGTAAGAATAACTTAGAGATTATTTTGTTAATTTGTGTTTTAATTACTAAAAATAAGCAAAAAATATTCAAATTGGAGCTTAAAATAATCTAGCTTTTTTGGGTCAAATAAGCTAGAAAAGATAAATAAGTGATTGATAGCAAACACCCTTCAACAACTTTTTATTAAGCAATGCTAAGGCTATGTTTGGTAACACTACCACTTTTCTGTTTCCTGTTTTTTATTTGCTGAAATCAGTTTTTACTTTTTCTAAAAAAAAAGTGAAAACAGAAAACATGTTTGTGTTAACCTATTTTTTTAAAAAAAAAAATCAATTTCTGAAACTAGTTTTTACTTTTTCTAAAATGGTCTTTCTTGCAATTTCTCCACTAGTTCATGAGAGAGAGAGAGAGAGAGAGAGAGAGAGAGAGAGAGAGAGAGAGAGAGAGAGAGAGAGAGAGAGAGAGAGAGAGAGAGAGAATCATCCAAGTCTTTGCAATCATGTTAGAAAAAATTCCATACTTGATATTCTGAAAGAAAGGGCCGGGTGGATAGACCAGGCATAGCCGACTTAGAGAGGAAGTCGAAGAAGTCGTTGCTTTTGGCCCCCAATTTTTTAGCCCTAAGAGGGCTCCAAAAAATATAGTTTTTTAGTTTTAAATAATAAGAAGTTTCAATTGCCTTGCTTTGAGTAACATTTTTTTGGTCATGTGACAGCTTAGGCTCTTTGAATGCTTTAAAAACTGGGTTCGAATCTCCACCCCTTAGTTTTCCTCAACATTTCGCAAAATTTTGTTCAAAGATGAGGAGATAAATGGCCCCCCTATTTTGTGCGCAACTTTCGCTTCGGGCCCAAATATCTTTGAGCCGACACTGAGTCCAGGTGATTGGGTTCTTCTTTCCTAGGCCGAAGTTATAGTATCAACTTTCATAAAATGATGGCTTCATAAGCCCAATGTATCCCTTCCGGCCTCCTCTCATCTCTAAGTTAAGAGAGTGTATATATATATATATATATATATATATATATATATAGGTGAAATACATGTGAAATTTTCCAATTCCAAAGTCGGTCCTTTATTGACTATAAGATTTTTCTCCTTTGATAAGTATCTTTTATTGACTATAAGAGGGAGGGAGCGAGAGAGAGAGTATCTTCAATGGCCTGGGTTTGAGAGAGAGAGAGGAAGAGGAAATGAAAAAAGACCTCCAAGGAATTGCAGCGGAGTAGCCTGTTTTTTGTTTCTGAAAATTGTGAAAGTTGAGTTTTATTACTTCCTCAAATTATGAAAATAGTGAAAGTGATTTCCAGAATTTGAAAGTGGAAGTAGTGCACCAAACAAACTTTCAAAGTTAACTTTTGAAAATTCTGAAAATGAAAACAGAAAACAGAATGGCTACCAAACATGACCTAAATAAGTTGTCAAACGGGGCCTTTGTCCGCCGTGAAAAGTCAAAATTTTTTTTGCTCAGTGAAAATAAAATTTCATTAACTTAGAACACGAAGTTACAAGAAAATAGGATCAAGGATACACCGGCCTGACCATCCAAGACCCTCATCTCCAAGCACACGAAGGAACTAATTTAGGCCTAACAGGCTGAGCCCAAACCAGAAAAAAAAAACCCAAACACCAAAAACGGGCTAAGCCCGAACACCTAAACCCAACCATAGCCCAAACCCAAACCCTAGAGGAACAAATTAAACTAACACCACCTCCTACCGCCGCAGCCACCACCGCGCCTGCCAACAACCACAGCCCGGCCCACTGCCGCCGCAGATCACCAAACAACACAGCCACCCAATTAAAACAGCCTCCAGCCATAACTCGCCGCCACCGTCGCCGGCTGGGGAGAAACCAAACCGGCTTCGCACGCACGCTCCTATCCTCTGAACAAACCAAGGCTGAGGGCATTCCGCAAAAACGATCTGAAGCAGCGAGGAGAAGAAACGACAGTCATCGGCAACGGTAGAAACCCAGGCCGTTAGGCACGAAACCGGTCGGCCCACGAGATACCGACCAGCGGGAAACAACCGCCCAAAGCCCCAAACATCTGCTCGCAAGCCCTCCACCACGCCGTTAGGCCCAAGACCGGACCCACCTAGGAGAGGATCCGACGGGAAAAGCCACAAAACAGAGAAGGGAGGGACACGGTGAGAAAGGCTACGCTGGCAAAGACAAAACGGGGAAGAAGGGATCAAATCTTACTCGAAAAGAGAGAGAAAGGGGAAAAGGGAGGGGGAGAGAGCCCGGGGGAGGAGGGGAGAGGAACGCCTCCCCCCAGGCGGCGGCGATGGTGGGAAGATACCAGAGGTTTAGAGAGCGGGCGCATGCAGTACGTATTCCTATATCATTTAAAGGGTAGACCTATGCTACACACCCCTTAATAAGTATGCATCATACACACCTCCTGTATATTCCCTTGAATTTAAGGTAATATAATCTTAACCATTCATCGCTCTCATGTTGAGTTTCTCTCTTCTTTCTCTGGCGGGCTTTCACAAATCACACATATGGTCCAACATAAATTTGGGTGGACCGAAATTGAGGCTTTTTAAGATTACTTGTTTACTTACAAAATTTGACCATGGGGAAGGTGACTGGTTGCCTGGTGCTGGAACTTGGCAGAAATGTCCGAAGTGGTTGAAATATCCTCAGGATGGATACAAAGAAGATCTTTGAAACTTGAAATAAACCACTAATACAAAAATAGATAAAAGATGCGGAATTTGGCATGATCTTTCACTTTTAATCTTGGTTTCAAAGCCATGATCTACCCAGCTGTAATCAAAAGTCCGCATCTTACCACCACAGTTTCAGGCCGTGATCAAAATTCACAAAAACCATGAATAAAAAAGGAAAAACCATAGTCTTTAATGGCTCAACATTTCAATTTTACTTTAAAACAATGATTGTTTTAAAAGAAATAATCTCTATTTTTGGTAAAATCGTGCTTAAAAATGGCTTAATCGTGATAAAATAGGGTAAAATCGTGATTAAAAATGGCTTAACCGCAATAAAAAAGGAAAAACCATGATTGCTTAAAAAGATATAATCTCAGTGTTCTGAAAGAACTAATCAGATCTTTTCATTACCACAATAATAATAACAAATTGCAACAATTTTGCACTATTCCAATTTACCTCAACAATATATTTCCACCCATATACTTCAACTACATACACAATAAGCATGACTTAAATATAAAAAAAACCACTGGCTGCTTCTTATTCATAACAAATGAAAATGAAATGTTATACAAATTAATTAATACTCAAAGAATAAGCCTTTGGGTCATTATTTGATGGGAAAAATTCAAAATACCCCCCAACGTTTACACCAAAATTCAATTAGACTCCCAACCTTTTAAAAACTTCAATTTTACTCCCAACGTTATCTTCTGTTAATCAAAACGCTCCCTTCCGTCCGAATGACTAACGGATTTCGTTAAATGCTCCGTTAAATATCGTCCCAATCAAAATTTAATGATCCGAGCCGCTCAATGTGTTCAAAACGTGATTTCAAGGGAACCCTCAAGAAATCAGCAAAAAAAATGACCGGGAAGGGTTTCATCTGAACAGTTTTTTATTGAATAGTTCAATAAAAAACTGTTCAGATGAAGCCCTTCCCGATCATTTTTTTTGTTGATTTCTCACGGGTACCCTTAAAATCATGTTCTAATCACATTGAGCGGCTCGGATCATCGAAATTCGATCGGAAAAGGGGAGGTGCAAACCGAAGCAAAATCCGGACGTTCGGACTTGAACAAAATCCGGATCGATCCACACCTCCCCTTTCCCAATCGAATTTCGATGATCCGAGCCACTCAATGTGTTCAAAACGTTTTTTTAAGGTTACCCGCGAGAAATCAACAAAAAAAATGATCGGGAAGGGCTTCATCTGAACAGTTTTTTTATTGAATAGTTCAATAAAAAATGGTCATTTTTTTTGTTGATTTCTCGCGGGTAACCTTAAAATCACGTTTTGAACACATTGAGCGGCTCAGATCATTAAAATTTGATCGGGACGCTATTTAACGGAGCATTAACGAAATCCGTTAGTCATTCGGACGGAAGGGGGCGTTTTGATTAACGGAAGATAACGTTGGAAGTAAAATTGAAGTTTTTAAAAGGTTGGGAGTCTAATTGAATTTTGGTGTAAAGGTTGGGGGGTATTTTGAATTTTTCCCTTATTTGATTGCATTTCACGTATGACTTGACTTTACATGATTTTTGAATGTGTAGAACTTACTTATTTTTGTGATATATTGTAGGTAACGTTGTTTTGGATGTTAATCTGAGCCTTTTGGGGAAGGTTGCTATCCTGGAGATGAGATCTGTCCAAGAAGCTACTAATGCAATACAATTGAACAACATTCTTTTCAAGGTACTTGGATATTTTTTAACTTGAAACTTAAAAAACTCTAATAATTCAACGTGGATTTTTTAGTGTCGTGCATGGCTTTCTATCTTATACTACTACAATTTGTCATGCCTGGATCTTGATTTCTCATGTTTACAAAATTTTGGCCTTTGCATGTTGTATCGACCCCATTTTTGTTAAATATTCACATGTGAAGGGAGTACACGTTCAAGTGGAGAGACATAGATATTGTAACGACCCGGATTTTCGACCCAATTTTTTTTTATAAATAATAGCGTTAATATTATTAGGTCTTAATTATTATTTTTGTTTATAAAAAATACTCTTTAATAATTCATAATTAGACTAATTATAGTTATGTCTTATCTAGTATTTTATTAGTCGAGAATATAATTAGTATTCTTATAATTTTAAGACTTACATAATTATGAGTATACGTACATACATATATACCTGCATATTCACCATTTATGAGAATCCCACCAATAAAGGGATGTGCTTCTTCCCTTTCCAGCCGTGTCTCTCATCTCTCCCACTCCTACTCAATCTCTACTTCCTCCCTAATCCTATTTTTCGTCCATCTCAAAGCCCAAGAGTTAGAATCCCATTAAAACTCAAACTTACCTCCCTCATCCAAATTCTCCTATAAATATCCCATTACTTCGACCCTAGGGCACCACGCTACTCCACAAAAATCAAAAGACCAACTCCATTCTCGTCCATATCAGGTACCTCTGTTCACAGCCTGTTTCTTCCTAGCTAATGTCGTTTTTAGGCCAGAGTTCCTCCACGAAAGTTGTAGAGGGCGTCGAGGGCTTCGATTTCAACCCAAGAATCACTCCAAACGATCGAGTATTGATAGAGTTATAGCCGTCCAAAGTTCAGTGAAATTTTCGGATTTCTGTTCCAGACAGCATACAGGACTTTTGAAAATCCCCACTTTTCTCCTAGTTCGAATGATTTTCTGGCTTGGACTTCTTCACGAAAGTTGTAGAGCGTTTCAAGATCTTCGCGTTAGACACAACAATCGTCCAAAACGGCAGAGGTTTGGTCAAGTTATTCCAGTCCAAAGTTACTGCTAGAATACCGATCTTTCGTCGCCAAACGAAAACCCACCGGACTCCACCAAATCGTTTTGTCCAAAGTTCTGGATACCGTTTCGGACAGGGTACCGGTTTTCTTACTGGTACGGTACGTACCGGTACCGGTCAGGTATCGGGTACCGTTTCGGATTTACCGCAACTACAATATATATAATAATTATATATAATTCTAACTCAAAAAAATTTCCCATACCATGCTATTCATCATAAAATACATATATTAAGACAACAAAATCCACATAATTAATTTAAATTCATTATTTTTCTTACAAATTCAAGAAAAAAGAAAAAGAAAAACACTATCAATAGATTTCCAGGATAGTTCCTCTAAGCACATGAAAATACATCTAAAACAAAGGGTACTTTTGTCATTCACAATTAGATTTCCAGGATACATTTGTCCCCCTCCCCCTACTAGATCTCTCTCTCCCGTCCAAAAGCTGTAATCAGCTCCCTACTGCGTACTCTCTCTCTCTCTCTCTCTCTCTCTCTCTCTCTCTCCTCAACCAGCCAGGCAGCCATGGCAAATCAGGTATCTCTCTCTCTCTCTCTCTCTCTCGCGCGCGCGCGCGCTGCTCAGCTGTTTGCCTGGCTTTGCTTTGCAACCAGCCAGGCAAAGCCCACAGTCCACAGTCCGTGCAAAACGATACCGGCCGGAATCTCCGGTACCTCCATCTCGTCCGAGATAGGCCGGAATCGCCGGTACTCGCCGGTAATATCCGAGATTAGAGCCGGAACGGTATTTGAGTTATAAGTTACCGGTTTTATGCAAATCCGGTACGTACCGGCCGGTACGGTACGGGATTAACAACATTGGTTTTGTCCGGATTAAAGGTAGATTAATTGCTATCCCTATCTCCCCCTAAGTATATTAACGTGCTAAGATGTTAGTTTTTTATGATTAAAAAGAAAAAGAATCGAATGAACGAAACCCAGTTTTCCCACGAAAAAATTCACTGTTCACTGTTCATAAGCGCAAACACTATTCACATTTTTTACTGTTCATTGCCGCTGGAAGTCAAAGAAATAGCATGACAATTACACTTATCCTCTTGCTCCTTTTAAATGTAATGTTTCGGCCCAGACATAAATTATAAGTGGTCATCTTATTGCAGTTAAGTCCTAAAGACATTGAATGTTTATAGTAAGGCCCAATGAAATATTTTATATGATTATTGGACATGAGTTTTATATTAGTGATTATAAACGATAAACATGTTATAATAGTGTTAACCATATTGAGTACAATAATTGTAGGTAAATAATAGTAGATCTATTTTTTTTACAAAATTATTATTGCTATTTTTTTTTTTAAAGATTTCTGCTAATAAAAATTTACTTCTTGGACATACAAGACTAAGGGCAACGGTCCATTCATAAAAGGTTACGTGATTTTATGCTTATTGTTTATTTCAATTATTATTCTGATTGGTTATATATTATTCCAACCTTTGATTGATATGTTAGATTGGACTCTAGAGATATGGGGTGGTATGCGAAATAGAAATCACCTAGACGATGCTAGGTAATGGATGAATTGGAAAGTTTTGTTGGTTTTAGATTGCCTGCAGGCGTGATTTTGAAACTGGCAGAGTAAGCCCAGTGTTGTGTGATGATTTTGAAACTGGCAGAGTAAGCCCAGTGTTGAGTGATGTGATTTGAAACTGGCAAAGTAAGCCCAGTGTTGAGTGATGATTTGATACTGGCAAAGTAAGCCCAGTGATGATTGTGAAGTGGTACATAAGATAGGCGAACCCTAGTTATGATTCAGGCATGGTAAGCTTTCTTTTGTTGTAATGAGAGGGATACACACTGGGTACATAACTTAGGTGCAATCCGCGACAGCAAAAGAAAGTGACCCCATGGGACAGAGCATGGCTAGCGGTTGGGAAGGAAAGATCTCGTGGATTGAGATCTTAGATTTCACGATAGATTAATGGATAGTAATAAACTGGTTGATGTGAAAAATCTCTGATTTACTTTTTCGTATCATTATTATCTTGTTGCTTGCTAGTTGTAAAGTAAGAGGGGTGGTTGGGTTGAATTATTCTACTGGGTGATTTATCACTCACGGATACGTCTGTATCCTGGTAAATCGATTGCTTCGGCGATCAATTTGCCAGAAGGCGCAGGATTCAATGGAGAGGATTCAACGATGGTGCAGTTCGACACAAGAAGAATATCAGGAATAGAGATCGAGTATGCTTGGGATTCGTATCAAGCCTAGAGTCAGCTCTGAAGTTAATGTATTTTGAATCGGTAAATTTATTTTGAGATTGTAATAGACCTTTATTTTGGAAAAATTATATTTAATTAGCAAAATTTTCTTAAGAAATTATTTTATTTTGCTTCCGAAAAAGCGGGGGGTTACAGATATTAAAACCCAACAGCGGTTGCTCATCTAGGGGAGAGCCAACCCACTCCTATGAAGCTAGGTGTTGTGCGGGTCGCCATTTTTAATCACGATTTTACCCTATTTTATCACGGTTAAGCCATTTTTAAGCATGGTTTTACCAAAAATAGAGATTATTTCTTTTAAAACAATCATTGTTTTAAAGTAAAATTGAAATGTTGAGCCGTTAAAGATTATGGTTTTTCCTTTTTTATTCATGGTTTTTGTGAGTTTTGATCACGGCCTAGAACTGTGGTGGTAAGATGCGGACTTTTGATTACGGCTGGATAGATCATGGCTTTGAAACCAAGATTAAAAGTGAAAGATCATGCCAAATTCCGCATCTTTTAGCAATTTTTGTATTAGTGGGTTATTTCAAGTTTCAAAGATCTTCTTTGTATCCATCCAGAGGATACTCCAATCACTTTGGACATTTCTGCCAAGTTCCAGCACCAGGCAACCAGTCACCTTCCCCATGGTCAAATTTTGTAAGTAAACAAGTAGTCTTAAAAAGCCCCAATTTCGGTCCACCCAAATTTATGTTGGACCATATGTGTGATTTGTGAAAGCCCGCCAGAGAAAGAAGAGAGAAACTCAACATGAGGGCAATGAATGGTTAAGATTATGTTGTAACGAACGTTATGAATGCAAGCTAAGAACGGGAAATTGAAAACTAAACAAGAAATCACAAAGATACAAGATATACGTGGTTCCCCAAGATGGGTACGTCCACGGACGAGGAGAGAGAGGATTCACTAACCAACATGAAGAAGAGATATAAAGAGCCGGTTGTAATCCGTAACTCTAGAAAAGCCACAATATGAGAGCCCAAAAGATAATTCTTAGAAGTCCCCAAAAAGCCCTATTTATAATAGGCTACAAAAACGGGAACAACATAATTAACCAATGTGAGACAAAAGAATAAAAGGCATTCCCAACATTTTTCCATCTTGACTTGAATTCCACTGAACCAAATCACCAAATATAGCTTTCCCCTTCTAACCTCTCACTTGCCAAATGCCCTCGAGGGGCAATCAACTGCAAATACCAAGCAAGCCCAAGCAATGCTTGAATTTGGCAATCGGAACCGGTTTAGTCAACATATCTGCTGGGTTATCTGCCGTACCCACTTTCTTCACTTCAACTTGCTTCTGTGAGATGATATCCCGAACGAAGTGATACCTGACATCGATATGTTTGGTCCTCTCATGATACATCAGATTTTTAGTCAAATGTATAGCACTCTGCGAATCACAAAATACTGAACTCACACCCTGTGCAAGACCAAGCTCACAAAGCAAACCTCTCATCCACAATGCCTCATTCACAGCTTCAGCAATGACTACTATATACTCCACTTCTGTTGTAGACAGCGCGACTGTAACCTGTAAATTAGCTTTCCAACTAATGGCACTTCCGGACATAGTAAAGACATAACCTGTCAGAGACCTCCTCTTATCATGGTCACCGGCAAAATCCGAATCAACATTACCAACAACATGATCACCAGAATTGGCAACCCCAAATAATAGACCAACACCTGCAGTTCCGCACAAATACCGTAGTATCTATTTCACAGCCTCCCAATGTGCCTTTCCTGGACGCCCCATATAATGACTAACGACACTAACTGCATGTGAAATATCAAGACAAGTACATACCATGGCGTACATAAGGCTCCCAACTACGCACGAATATGGAACCTGAGACATATACTTCTCCTTATCCTCCGACTGTGGTGACAACTCAGCTGAAAGTCGAAAAGTGTGCTGCCAAAATGGTATTGATTGGTTTCGAGTTCTGTATGGCAAAGCGCTCAAGCACTTTAAGAACATAAGACTTCTGATTCGAAAATAATTTGCCAGCTACTCGATCTCTGTAAATCTCCATATCCAAAATATGTTTTGCCGCACCCAAATCTTTCATCTCAAATTCACCACCTAACTGTTGTTTCAACTTGTTGATTTCTGATACACTCTTGGCAGCAATAAGCATATCATCAACATACAACAGTAGATAAACAAATGAACCATCTGAAAGTTTTCAAAAATACACACAACTGTCACACTCACTTCTTGAATATGACTGGCTTATCATAAAAGTATCAAACCGCTTATACCACTGCCTAGGGGATTGTTTGAGGTCATACAAAGACTTACAAAGTAAACAAATGTGATCCTCCTTACCAGAAACAACAAATCCCTCAGGCTGACGCATATAAATCTGTTCCTCAAGCTCCCCATACAAAAACGCAGTTTTGACATCAAGTTGCTTTAACTCAAGATCATAACATGTAACAATAGGAAGTAAAGTGCGAATGGAATTGTGTTTTACAACTGGTGAAAATACCTCATTATAGTCAACACCCTCCTTCTGGCTATATCCTTTCGCCACTAGTCGAGCTTTAAACCAAGCGTCTTCTACCCCTGGAATACCTGGTTTGCGCTTGAAGACCCACTTGCACCCAACAATCCTCTTCCCTTTCAGCAGTTCCACTAACTCCCATGTCTGATTCTTCTGAAGAGACTCAATCTCCTCATTCATAGCAACAAACCACTGTGCAGACTCAGCGCTCGAAACAGCTCCTGTATAGCTTGAAGGCTCATCATACTCAACTGTTTCAGCAACTAATAAAGCATAGGCCACCATCTCAGAATAAGCCGAATACCTTTCAGGAGGCCGAATCTCCCTCATTGGCCTATCTTTAGCAATAGTGCGTGGTTGCTCAACTAACGCATCAACCTCTGTGTCTGAACTCTTGAACTCCTCTTCTTCTCAATGTGCTTCTCCCCTGAGTCGGAAGATTCACTCAAAAACTCCACCTACTTTGGAACACTCTATTCCTGAACTGTATCATCAACCTGCTTAGACCTCTTAATCATAGAGTTTTCATCAAAAGTAACATCTCTACTGATCAAAAACTTTGAATCTTCAGGACACCACAATCTGTACCATTTCACACCTGCCTGATAACCCAAGAAAATACACTTCTTGGCCCGTGGCTCTTACTTACCCTCATTCACATGAGTATACTACAACAAAATGGGCATTTAGGGGCACTTTTGAAAGGGCATTTTTCCAAAAATGCCTTATCAAGTTATTAATGTGGCACCACCTTCTAAAGTGCCCTATTTGATTATCCCTATTGCGGCAGTCAGCATTGGCCCCAAATTTAACATTTTTTTTGGGGTAATTTGATAGGGCGGTTTAAAGTGCCTCAAAAAGCTAGATTTAATAGGGCACTTGCTTGGAGATATAAAACTACGGCGTTTTTGTGATCGACCTTTTTTTAAAAATATCGGCTTGGGAATTTTGTGCACTTTTTAAAGGGCATTTTACAAACTGCCTCATCAAGTAGTTAATGAGGCACTTTTAAGTGCCGCAAAACAATTTCCTCACCAATTTTCCATAATTTGTGAGGAAATAATTCCTTGCCAAACTTAACTGATTTTGTCGGGAAAAAAAAAATTTCCTGGAGCAAATGGACTGCGCACATTCTGGAATCAATGTCTAAACCAACTGCCATGCTTTTTTTGGGAAAGATTACTTTTACTGCATGGAATATTTGGAAGGCGAGAAATGATTTTGTTTTTCGGAATGAAAAGGTGAACCCTTTGGTAGTAATGGCCAAGGCAAATTTTGCCCAGCTGGAATATTCTAGTACACGTGTGATTCTGTCTGTCCATATGGATAACCATCCCATATCAGATGTTGCATCAACTTGGGTGGCTCCGGACATATCGAAATTTAAAGCAAATTGTGATGTGGCTTACAAAAAAGAGGATACCAACAACAAAGTGGCAGTGGTGATACGAGACCATAGAGGGGCCACTATTGATGGCAGAGCAAAAACTTTCAATATTCTCTCTGCCCTTCAAGGAGAATTGGTAGCTATCAGGGAAGCTTGTTTCATGGTTTCCAGATCAAGCTGGCAAGGGGTCACGGTGGAATCAGATTGCAGGGAAGCCATCCTTCTTAGCTCGTCCGAAAATGTTCCACCGTGGGAGGTAGCTGCAGTGGTTCTGGACATAAGGGAGTTGGCCAAAGCTAGTGGAATTATCTTCAGTTGGGCACGCCGCACAGCCAACAAAGCTGCCCATACCGTTGCTGCTCTAGCCAAGTCAGGGATTTTACCTTGTAATTGGGTGTCCAACCCCCCTTTTCCTCTTATTTCTGTTTTAGAGTTTGACTCTCCTTTGTAAGCCTACGGGCCTTGTTTACCGATCAAAAAAAAAAAAAAAACACTGGACCAAGCCTATTCGTTTTCATCGTTTTTTTTTGCAACAGGCCAAAACATTTGCATAAGGATAGATGTTCTACACTCGAATACTGCAATATGTAGTTCGACACATCCGGCTCTTTACTCAATTATCCGAACCATCTGTAGACACCTCCCAAACGGGGCATCGCCATACAGATTGATCACGTTTGTTTGCTCGATTGGTTGCTCGTTCATAAACCAAAATCATGGACATTCCCATGGCTAGGAACGTCGCCACATGATAATGGCTATCATCAAATAGAGTCGCCACCCAGTTTATAAAAACTGGGAAAATAGATAGAGATTCTGGATTCGGGAGCCAAAAGTACAGTAAGGGGAAGGTGTTAGGCACCCCTCTCTGCCCAGTCGTGAGACTGGCCCATAATCATTCAACATAAGACGTATAGATGCTTTGTCTAATCCTAACACATAGTCTGTTTAATTATTCCTTTAAACAGTAAGCAAAGTGAGCCAGTGCGATAAACGAGCATGCATCAGAAAGCAGAAAAACAAACAAATGTCCCAGGGAGATGGATCTCGCGGCCGGTGAATGGATCTCACGGCCGAGGGATCCTCCTGGTTTTATTTATCGGCCGAGGGATCAAAGCCCCGGTCGATGTTCTTCCTCACACCAGACAGAAAAGCTTAGCGGATAATTTAAATGCTACGGTTAGCCATAAATGCAATAAGTAAAACAAACCAGAGGCCGTTGGGCCTCACCACCTTGATCCCTCAGTTGCTTGAATGCCTCGAATTTGAATGTGATTGATTGATTGCTTGATCGAGAACCCTAGGGTTAGGGTTTGAACTTCGGGGTTTGATCGCCGGATTGACGGCTGCCTTCGGAAGGTTAGGGCTTTTGGAGTATGGGATTGAGGGAGTATTTGTGCAGAGCTTCGTGGTTTGAGAGAGTGTGTAAGTATCTCAATTTCTGTGTGTTAATTCGGAACCCAAAGGCCTCTTTATATAGGCATAGGGATGACTCACTCCGGCCAATCAAATCACGAGATGGCAATTGCAATTGCAATGCATCTCAAACTCTATGTCGTGATCTCTGAGCGTAGCCCGAACGCATCGGGAAGGTAGTGTAGTTGGATCAAACCAAACGTCTGACAGAACGTTCGAGAGTCTGGAAAAAGGTCGATCTGGCGGCCGAGTAAAGGATTTCACGGCCGAGGAATGGATGTCTCGGCCGAAGGATAGATCTTGCGGCCGAGGAATTGATCTCTCAGGGAGATTTTCTAGCAACAGGTTGCTTGGGTGAGGAAATGATGTTAAGGCCGTGAGATCGATGTTACAGCCGACAGATGGATTCTCCTAGGCTTCTGTATTTTCTGTCTGAAAGGCTGTATGGCTCTGGATTGGGTCCTCTAAGTGGCTCAAAGTTTTTACCGAAAGTCCTAAGGTTCTCAAGAAGGCAATCAGCAATCACTGTATCCATTTCATCATCGGGATTGTCCCAAGGTGGGACTTGAAATAATCGTTAGGCCAAATTGGGGTGTCTACACCATTCATCTTGCAGAACTTGTCGAATTGAATCTCCACGCAAAAGTTCAAATTGATCGGACACAAGCGATTACCTCATTGAAAAACTTGTATATAGAAAATAGATGAGTCTAATCATTTTTTGCATGAATAAACTATTCCGATGAGGCGGTTATGGGTGTTTGATAAACTTCATTTTGGGTTTGAATGATCTACTAATTCTACTCTATCATATTTAAAAGATAGACGGTTCCGATTGTGAAAAAATACCTCGGGTAGTGTTCGAGTGGTGCATTATCGGACTTTAATTCCTCCAAACGTATTAGTCTTATAGTGCACCGCATGAAGCCTTCTTTTGCGATCAAAATCGTCTATTTTTTTACGTAATATGGACTAAATCACTTTGTACCAAGAATGAAGTTGATCGCGTATTGTTAAACACTTGATCAGACTTAAAATTTTCATTTTATTAACAAATTTGCATACCGATGAAGGGGTTTTTCTAAACCGATTGAGCCAAAAATTCACGTGAATAAATAATCGACAAGCTCAAGTAAATCAACGATATCGATCATCGCGATTGTGTTGTAGTTATGTGGCTACTGTACATTCACCTACAGCACACGACTTAGTTTACTTTCAAGTAAGTTAAACGTATAGATTTTAAAGGTCATTGTTGAGTCTATTATTATAATGGACGATCTAAACCGTTAGAATTTCATATTCTATCAATTCAATAAGTATCACCCAAATAGAATATCATCGGATAGCAACAACTACTTGATCGGAAGACATTCAATGCATCCGGAGGTATTAAAGTCTCATAATACACCATCCAAACACCACTCGAGGTATTTATTCGCGATCAAAACCGTCTATATATCATTTGTACCTTGTACTACTGATCATTCCTGCCGAAAATAAGATTAACGAACACACATAACCACCATTTTGGAATAGGTTATTCATTCCAAAAAAAATGATTAGACTCATCTAATTTTTTTTCATTGTATAAAAGTATTTCGATGAGGTAGTTGCGGATGTCCGATCAATTTGAACTTTTGCGTGGAGAATCAATTTGACAAGTCCTGCAAGATGAATGGTTTGGATAATCGAGTAGAGATCCGGATCACTACAAGAAAATGTGGTCTGATTATGCACGTCAATCGTTCTAGAAACACCTGCGAAATTTCATCCCCCTAAAACGACGTCGTCTGCCCAAAATCATATTTCCCTCCTCCTTTTTTTCACTTTCTTTTGAACTACCCTCCCAAATTTTCATGCGCCCCCAAACGAAAACCACTTAAGAGTTAAGACGAAAAGCCCTGGTTTCTTTTGAACTCCCCTGATTTCTTTCTTTTGAAAACCACTTTCTTTAGAACTACCCTGATTTCTTTCTAATCGTCGTCAATCTCTCACCAGCATCTTCACTGGTTGTCGATCTCTCACCATCCGTCGCAGGTACACACACACACACACTCTCTCTCTTTCTCTCTCTCTCTCTCTCTCTCTGTTTGATCGTAACGCGATTTGGAGCACACACATGCACAGAGTACGGTTTATCTCAAGTTCTGGGTTCGATCTCTCTGAACCTGAAGCTCTTCTGTTGCCGCCGTTGCTAGAGTTGTTTGACAGCATGAAGTACGCGAAGCCATCCGTGGTTTATACAAGTCCGCGAAGCCAGTGTGTGTCAATAGACTAAACAGGTAGAAGATCTAAAGCAAAACCCCAAATTGGTTGTTCGAATAAGAGGATAATCTGGTTAGTATTGACAATTTCCCTTGCATGGGCTAAATTACTGCTCTCTCTCTCTCTGCGTTCATTTTTTTGAACGCATTCCCGGTGTTTGATTAAATGCTGATGTTGCTACTAAGTATATCATATCTGAAGCTCAACTGAAAAATATGGAGAATTCTTGATTGGATTCCTAGATTCTGGTAATTGGTTGTTTGCAGTTCTGATTTTAGAATGTGCCAAGGATATTTTAGAATGTGCCAAGGAATGCTTAGTTGTAGTAAACTCACACGTGGAAACCAATGTGGAAAAGAAATGTGGAAACTAAAAGATCTTAATGTGTTAATTAGCCTCACAGTTTGTTGAGCTTGGATGTGTGTCCTTGCTATAAGTTTTTCAGCATTTCTAAACAAGTACTTCAATTGCCTGCTAAGTGTTTGATAAAATGTGCCAACTACAATAGCCTTATGGGTTCGTTCATTTTTTTGTGTAATTATTTTCCAGAATCTTCAGCAGAATCCCGAAGTCGTTGATTTCGCAAAGCTAAATAACTTCTTCAAGCTTGGCAGACGCTTTAAGCCAATTTCTACCAAAATCTTATGAACTCGAGGTACGTAAAAACCATTCTTTTTTAACTGCAAGTCCAATGTTACAGCTGTGAACCCTTCTTTCATAATGGGAAGACAGCTTTGCATTGCTGGGATCCTATAGCTATAATCCTTCATTTTGCTTTGTTACTTTCATTCCGTTCAAGTGATTCTGCCCACTTCATGATGATCATGATGCATGTGATGCTTTTATTTGCAATAGGACCTAATTCTACACCCAAATTTAGTTGGATAAACTAGGCCTTTTCCGGTGTTATATTCTTTCTACTGAAGCGTGAAGTGATATGAAATAGTTAATAAGTGATCGCGACTGAAGCTTGAAGTGATATGAAATAGTTAATAAGTGATCGCGACTGAAGCTTGAAGTGATATGAAATAGTTAATAAGTGATTGCGTGTGGAAACTAAGAAACTAAGAAGGGCATGTCAAGTTCATTAACCTCTAACCCGATTGACTTCATATGGAACTACTTATTTCAATGACTTCTAAAAGTATAAGGCTGATGGCAACAGGAACAATTCCTTGTGCTTAAATCACTAGGCTTGTGATCTTCAAGTAATGGATCTAGATCAAGCTAAGGATGAGGGTTTGTCCCTATTTTACCCACCAAAAATCTATATGTTCTGCTTTTGTCATAAATGGATCCAACTTAAGGTGTGTCTTTTTTTTTGGACCGAAAAGGTGTGTCTTTTTGTTTTATATCTATTGTCCTGATTATGATTGTTTCATGCTTTATTCATTAACATGTTTTTAGGTCATGGCCCCAACGACTCGTAATCCTGGACGAGTCCATGTGCAGCCTAATTCCTATCAGCCGCACTAAGGAACTATGTCCATGTGCAGCCTAATTCCTATCAGCCGCACTAAGGAACTATGGATGATGCAGCCATCGTTCAGCCCGTTAACGAACCAAGTAAATGATAAACTCACAAGTGCATTTCTTTTGGTATTTTGTTGTTTGATTTTGCTTTTGTTCTTACTAAGCATAGAGCTGTCCTTCTCCTAGTGTTTTCTCCTATGTTATTTTCGTGGGGCAAGTTGGTGTCTTGCTAAGCTATAAAACTTATACGTGCCTTGGTTGTTGATTGAGTGTGCTTTACCTATATTCATTGGTCCTTGCTTTGCCTATATCCATTGGTTCTTGTTGATTGGATATTGGTCCTTACTCCTGTCCTTTAATTTTGATAGTTCTGATTGTTTTCCCTTTACTTTTTAACTTACAGTGATAATTGATGGTAGAACACCTACACTAGATGTGCTGATATTAGCTTAAACTTAAAAATGTGTGGCATCATAACGGAGGCAGTCTTATTATGCCTATTTTGTTTAACATTCTCAATAAGATTTCATCTAAAGTTGTTCATGTCTGGATGCATTAGATTCCAAAAGTTGAACTTCACATCTGTAAATCTAAATAATGTGGTGATTGAGCTCTTTAGGCATGACAGTTCAAGGCTAGAAGTTTCTTGCCCATATGTGACATCACTAAATATCTCCGATATATAGCGGATGCATCTGAATAATCTGTCATCTGTAGTTGATGTTGCTTTAAATTTCAATGGTTATTTAAATTGTGCTCGTGGGAATTTTCATGAGGACAAAAAGCTTTTTCAGTAGTTATATGATGTCGAGGCCTTTGCATTGTTTATTAGATCTATTCTGGTATGGTTCTCTCCGTAGTGAACTTCATGTTTATGCTCTTGTTTTTGTTCAGGAGCTCAATTAATCTTTCCGTTTGAATTGTCTATTTTTGTGAAGTTAAACAAAGTTAAAGCGTTAACTACTACATGACACGGTCCTTTTCATATTGATTGTAACTTGGCCAATAGGAATTTTTGAACACCTGAATTCTATGGCGTCGTTGTTGCCAATAGGAATCTCCTTTTGGATTATGATGATCTTTTTCTCAATGGATATCTTGCTGAGATTGAGTTTGGTATGCTACAATGGTTGTTAATATGAAGATGTGATTGATCTTCTCTTTAGTTTTCTTGTTTTTTAATTCTTGGCAACGATAATAGAACTCCTTAAATTTCCTTTTTCTGAGTGTGTGTTTCTTATTATAGATCATTGTTTGTCAATTCAGATAGCGAAGGATTAAGATAGTGATTGCGAGCAGGATTAAGCTGATAGGGATTGCAGATGGGGTTTCGTGGGTGTTATATTTTTTTTAGCTTCAGTGACTCGTAAATATGGTTGATTTACTATTTCTCTTCATCTTAGTTGTAACTTAGTAGGATTTGTAGGATCTTGTATTTATAAATTCAATCCAAGTATTTGTAAGTGTAAATTGGCGATTCTATATGTTTAAGAAATTGAGTTCTCAGTTTTGGATGCTTGGTGAGTAGTATGGGATTGAATTAGCATCTAGCTATAAATTTTTTTTTTAAAGAGAAACTTCTTTTGGGGCAGTTAAAAGTGCCCTATTAAGAAATCTATGGAGGCAGTTCCAAGCGCATCATCAATGAAGCTATTGTAGCACCTTAAAATGTCGCTATAGATGATTAAACATGGTTAAGAAATCACGACAAACATGCTGTAGCAGCTTCGTGAAATGCCTTAATACATATGCTTATGTGGCAGTTTTGTGTGCCTCTTCAAACACTTTTTGTGGCATGTATAAGTGCAGCGACAGAGAGATTTAGAGGCTTCATAATGTGCCCCAATATGTAATCTATGCGGCACCTAAAAGTGCAGCGAAAAAGAGTTCTTGAGGCGTCTTAAAATGCCTCATAACAAGTGCCGCATTAGACCTATAGCTGCATCGATACACGCGGCACTAAGGTGGAGTGCCCCAATACACAAACTGCCCCAACAGGTCTCTTATTGAGGCAGTTTTGACTGCCCTAAAAAGTCGTTTTTGTTGTAGTGGACACCCAAACACACGCAGCATAGAGTAACCAGCTTGATGACCTGACCATACCTCAAAAGGAGTCTTACACTCAATAGTAGTCGACGGAGACCTGTTCACCAACTAGCATGTCGTAGAAACGGCTTCAGCCCAAAATTCTTTGCCCAATCCGAAATTGGACAACATACGATGTGCCTTCTCCAAAAGAGTTCTGTTCATCCGTCCAGCCACACCATTCTGCTGAGGGATTTTTCTTACTGTGTGATGCCTCACAATGCCCTCATCACTGCAGAACCTATCAAACTCGCCAAGACAAAACTCCATACCATTGTCAGTTCTTAAACGTTTTATTTTCTTACCAGTCTGCTTCTCAATCGAAATTTTAAACTGTTTGAATGTATTAAAGGTGTCACTCTTATATTTCAACATATACACCCAAACCTTACGAGAGAAATCATCGATAATACTCATAAAATAGCGAAAACCACCTTTAGAAGTTACCTTTGCAAGACCCCAAAGATCTGAGTGAAAATAATCCATCGTGCCTTTGGTGCGATGAACAACTAGTACTGAATTTTACCCTGCATTGCTTGCGTAGACACAATGCTCACAGAAATCCAGCTTCTCAATTTTTTGGCCACATAGCAAACCCTGTTTGCTCAAAACTATCATCCCCCTCTCGCTCATATGCCCAAGGCGCATATGCCACAAACAAGTCAAGTCTGAATCTGAAACCTTGAATAAAGCAACCGTTGCTGCAACACCTAGTACTGTACTGCCCTGGAGTGTATAGAGGTTACCACGCTTCTGACCCTTCATCAGTACTAATTTACCCCTTGAGACTTTCAAAACTCCACCTTCACCGAGGAATTTGCAACCATGAGAATCAAGAGCACCCAGGGAGATAAGATTTTTCTTCAAATTCGGAACATGTCGAACCTTAGATAAAGTCCTAACAATATCGTCATGCATCCTAAGCTGAATCGTTCCTGAACCAACAATCTTATAGGCCATGTTGTTGCCCATCAAAACTGTACCACAATTGACCGCCTCATAAGTAGAAAACCATTCTCTATGCGGACACATGTGGTATGAATATCCAGAATCCATAATCCACTCGGTATTAGAGCGAGAATCGCGCTCTGTAACTGATAACACGTTATCTGACTCATCTGAACTTTCAGCAATTACTTTACCCCCTTTCTGGTCTTCTTTTTCCTTCTCCTTGAGTTTTAAACAATCGCTTTTCCAGTGTCCGGGTTTTTTGCAATAATTGCACTTTCCCTTCTACTTACCTGATGACCTGGATCTTCCCCTATTACTCGACTCCTCCCTTTCTGTTGTACTTCCCCTAACAAACAAACCCTCCGCATGTGCATCACCCTCACCTGATACCTTTTTCCTTAATTCTTTCGAATAAAGACTGGCATTAACATCCTCCATGGATATTGTGTCTTTGCCATACAATAGGGTTGTAACAAAGTGCTCATACGAAAGTGGTAAAGAACATAGCAAAATTAGGGCTTGGTCCTCATCCTTAATTTTACTATCAATATTTTTCAGATCCGTAATAATACGATTGAACTCGTCTAAATGATCCTTAACAGATATACCTTCTCGCATACGAAACGTATAAAGACGTTGTTTAAGATATAACCTGTTGGTGAGCGACTTCGTCATATATATGCCTTCCAACTTCAGCCAAATTCCTACTGCTGAAGTTTCCTCTTCTACCTCGCGAAGAACATCATCTGCCAGACTCAACTGAATAGAACTCAGAGTTTTGGCATCCGTATCATCCTAATCTTCTTCTTTGATTCCAGAACTAGTATTGCCTAACAAAGCCTTGTGCAATCCTTGTTGGGTTAACAGAACCTTCATCTTTACTCTCCAAAGACTGAAACTGCTGCTCTACCCATCAAACTTCGCAATCTCGAATTTAGCCGCCATAGCCACAATCGGAAACGAAACCCTAATTTTGCAACCTAAGGCTCTGATACCAGTTTATTGTAACAAACGCTATGAATGCAAGCTAAGAACGAGAAATTGAAAACTAAACAAGAAATCACAAAGATACAAGATATACGTGGTTCCCCAAGATAGGTACGTCCACGAGCGAGGAGAGAGAGGATTCACTAACCAACGTGAAAAAGAGATACAAAGAGTCAGCTATAATCCGTAACTCTAGAATGGCCACAATATGAGAGCCCAAAAGATAATTCTTAGAAATCCCCCAAAAACCCTATTTATAATAGGCTACAAAAACGGGAACAACATAATTAACCAATGTGGGACAAAAGAATAAAAGGCATTTCCAACATATTATATTACCTTAAATTCAAGGGAATATACAGGAGGTGTGTATGGTGCATACTTATTAAGGGGTGTGTAGCATAGGTCTACCCTTTAAATGATATAGGAATACGTACGGCATGCGCAATTTGACTTTTCACAGCGGACAAATGCCCCGTTTGCCAACTTATTTAGCATTGCTTAATAAAAAGTTGTTGAAGGGTGTTTGCTATCAATTATGAATATTCACTTATTTATCTTTTCTAACTTATTTGGCCCAAAAAAGCTAGATTATTTTAAGCTCCAATTTGAATCTTTTTTTTGCTTATTTTTAGTAGTTAAAACACAAATTAACAAAATAATCTCTAAGTTATTCTTACATAAGTTTTTAGGGCAATCTAGACACTTTAGTTTATAAAAAGCTATTTGACAGCTTATTCAAGCAAACAAGATAACCTTTTTTACAACTTATAAAAACCCGCACCCAATAATTTTACAACTTATTTTAATTTGCTTAAGCTAATAATAATAAAAGTTATAATCTAATAAGTTAAATCATAAGTGATAGCAGACGGGGGCAAAGTACAATTACATGTTCAATTAACCTTACCCGTTCCGTCCGCGAAGGGGTCTTTTAAGAATGTAAAATGAGTTTTAACATAGACACGAATTTTAAGCAAAGATACAGGAGAAAAAAAGAAAAGAAAGGAAGGGACTTTCTTATTTTAACATTGTGGCATATAACACTTTTTAATGTGATCGCCAAAACAAGCTCTATTGGATCTTCTGTAGATGTGGAAACCGTTGAAGAATGCTTCGAAATCGGAAGCCGAAACTCAAACTTTCTGGGGCTGTGGCCAAACACGGTTCCGATACTCTCCCAACGCCCACAACGGGAAAACGTTCTTGTAGTGTGCATAATGGATCATCAAGTTCCTCAAGGACGCTCCGGTGATTTCCTGGTCACGGGAAAAACAAAAATCGCGTAAGTCGTTCAAGCATTGCTTTCGCAAATCTTACGGCATGGCATACAAAAGTGAATAAGCGTACGTAATACTGGGTTACGAAAATCACCTGTTGGGGAAAGTCACCGTCGTCCTGCTGCGCGTTGATTAAGACCTTTGCGGCTTTGTGCAACGGGGCTAGATCTCTTTCAGCCTAGTTTGAAATGAAAGAAAGACTTTAGGGTAATAATTTGCAGGACGATAAGATTTGCCTTAGCTACTTTGAGTAACAAATTCGACGAAAATGTGCTAATAATTAATAACCTGTCCAGAAAAAAGAAGTCCCAACAGACCCCATGATGTTTGCACGATGTTCGTTTGATTTCCTTCTAGCGGTTGATATTTCTGTTTCATCAAAACGTTAAAGAAAAGCAACAACCGGAGAGTAAGGACTAATTCGGTAAGAACACCATTCTGAAGAAACCTTCTTGAAGCAAAAAAGAAAAAAAAAACATATTGCCAAGTTATATATATACCACAGATGGGCAAGATTCAAGGCTTTCTCCCCAGCCACCCTCTTTATTTTGCGTCGAAAGCAAGAACCGAACGCCTCGACGGACAGCTTCGCTGTTGTTGTACGTCTTTCCAACTGAAGCCAGTCCTCTGAGTACGAAAAATGTGCCGTAGACGAAGCAAACTCCCCAATAGCCATACCTGCCAAAACAAGGATTAACCACCCTCCAAAAATTAACTTTAGAAAAAAAGTGAATCAACCCACCAAGAACCATCAGGCTGTTGTCTCTGCTCCAGAAAATATGTTGCTCTTGCCAGTGCAATTTCTATTTCTTTTGCCTGATATGACGGATGTAAACTTTTGAATGTTACGAGACTTTGGACGATGGATCCAGTGCATTCGACGTGCCTAAGACATTGGATACACAAATTCAATAATGACTGACCATTGTATGAAAAAGTCTTCTAAAAGAAAAGGCGAGCTCTTACTCTATCTCGATCACAATGTCAGCAAAACATTCTGAAGGGTTCAACCCCTAATAACAAGGGCAAGAAATTCGATTTCAGAATTTACAAGCTGCATAGATATTGAAGATATCGCATCGTTGATTGGAATTTCAGGTACGAGAAGGTGTAAAAGTAGACATGGCATTACATTTGAAAATAGTTACCTGCATATACGGTTGAGGAATCGGTGGCTCCCAGATAGCAAAACCTCCGCTTATAGGGCTCTGAAACAAAGGAAAAAATGAAAATTTTGTAGATCTCAATGGGTACAGTGGTAACACAGGCTGTAATGAAAAACTGTGAGTTAGTTCTTCAATACAGTAAATTTTGTATATCTTACTTGTACGTTAAGTAGAAAATTCACAGCAGCATATAGACGCTCCTCGTCAACTTTTTCTCCGACAATTTCTGGTGGCATTTGCGAAAACAACAATAGGCACTGTATGAAAAGAATACATTCGGTTATGAGAACTTATTCTCTTTATTTCTTTAGATCATCTTATGAGTAGTTGTGTTGTCGCAAGGCTTAACTTACTTTCAATGCCTCTGCTGTGCAGTCGGAAACTCCCCAACCGTTATCTTGATCGGATAAGCCCCATGCTCCTTTGCTCACGTGTCGATACATACTCTTGAAATCTCCGTTAGGATTTTCTCTTACCTTCAATCAGTTGTAACGAAGTAGTATCAAATTGGCGGCAAAATTCGTACACAAATACTACTTGTTATCTTGGTTTTTATTTTTTAGGAAGAACTGAACCTGTGATTCTCTAATATAAAAATGTGCTTTCTTTAGTGAAGGAAGACATTCGTCAATCATACGACTGGAAAGAAGTGCCTGAGTTGCGAAAGCACAATCCCAAAGTGGACTACCCAGACTCTGCAATACAAGTAGCAAGTGCGAAGTAAATTTGTCTGGCAATGAATTTACGATCTCGAATGAGTCCTGAATCAATCGAAATTTTAGAGTATCGATCGTTATAAGCAGAATTTTTACCTGCATTTTCATCCCATCTTCTGCAAGCCATAACCAGTCAGGAACTCTGGCAAGATGGTTCTTAAACTCATCACCATTTGGTTCCTCTGCCCACCAACACATCATTTGTAGGCTCTGCAATAAGAAAAATGTCTTAGATGCTTTTGATCATAACTCTGCCAAATAGCTTGTAGCTCAATGGTAATTTCTAGTCCTTCCTGGCGGGAGGTCAGGGTTCGAGCCCCTTCATGGACTTTTGGGGTTCAGGGCTATAGATAGCCTTTGAACTCTTGTGGACTAACCTACTAACTCTTCCTAATCCCCGCAGATGTATACCGGCTTTGGCAAAAAAGAAAAGAAAAGATCAAGGGCATCAAGTTAACTTCAATCAAATGCATCAAATTAGCCCCAAGGGGTTGGCTTGATGGTGAAAGCTAGAGACTTTTAGAGATGTGCTCACTCACAGCCACAGGCAATGTTTTAAAAGTCAACCCGGACCAGCCACTTCAGCCAGTTGAACTGTCAACTAGTCCATGTTCCGGTCTGGTGAACCCCCCCAAAACCGTTATATGTAGAGAACTGGACAAACCCAGCGGTTAAACCGTCGCACCAATCGAACCGTGGATTTATATTTTAATTTTTGGATACTTAGACCTTTTCTATTTATTGATATTTTATAAAATCATATGTATCACGTGATAAACATCACGGTTCTACCCAATTGACTGGCAGTTGAACCGGTGACCGATCCATCCGGTCTCATTCTGGTTCGCTCACCAGTTTGGTTTTTAAAATATTGCTCCTAGATCTCAGGTTTTAAATCTGCTAGCTACTAGTATCAATCTTTTGGGCCTAGTGCATACAGAACTTCGTCTCGACTTTAATTCGGCACTTTGATAATGGGCGGTGGAAATGGTCCCCCAGCCAATCCAGAACCACTACTAAGTTAAAACCAAATTCTTCTCTTTCTCACTTGCCTTTTCCGCACCTCCTGTGGTAATGTATCTGCTGTTCTCCCCTGCATATTGCATATGCTTCAGTGCTTTTTCCAAAGCTCTCTTTCTGATCTTGTTAAATGGCCAGCAGTTCATGAGTGGCTCACCCAAGTAATGAAGACAATCCCAGAGTACATCTTGTATGAACACATGAGGGTAGTAAAGATCTGCCTGGATCATCATTCACACGAACTTGATTTATGTAACTAGTGTTGAGAAATTTATACGTACGAACTCTACAATAGATTTTACCAAGTCGATCGCCACCAACCTTACAACAGTCATGGCGTGCTTTGTTCCAATCTATTTCCTCATAGGGCGTAGTATGAATTTCGCGCCTCAACGACTTAACCAGGTCGGTGATAGGCCCGTGATATTTCCGCCCATATAAGTACGACATAGGCATGTAAGCTGTGCGACAATAGCACCACATTTTTCCTGTATAGCACACGTATAAGTCGATTAGAACACGATCTATGATGTATCGTTAAAAGGTACAGCGAAAGAGAGGGAGTCAGGAATCAAAAGCAGAACAATAAATTTCATCGATTTTTTCTTGCATATACCTTGATGAAGGACAAAAAGTTTGGTAAAGATTAACAAAAAAAGAACACTTTTGGCTACCTGGATGATAAGGCACAAAAGAAGGGAAAAGCCAAAATTCAGGAGGTATCGGATTGCAGCCCGACCATTCATAAACTCCTAACACCTTCAAAGGAGAGAATACACAAATTGTTCTGAGAAGTTCAGCATTTTGAATAACCTTGTCAAGAGTGTTAATCTATCTAGTATGACATCGAAAGGCAATTTTTACTGCATTTCCGAAAGCAAGAGAACTTGATCTTACTGACAAATAAAGTTTCCCCCAAGATGGGATCCCAGTTGCACCACCATTGCCAATTATCCACTCCCGGGCTCTGGTCATCTCTCTGTTTTCTCCATCGTCCGGCCCTTCTCCAAGCAGACGTAATGCAACATAATTCAGCGCAGTACCAATCATGGTGCTGTGGCCCTCTAGATGGAATCCCCACCCACCATCGTCGTTCTGCAAGACGCCTTCATAGATTAGACTCTTTAAAAGTAAGAGTAAGACTTACCGTCTGTATGTAATGAAAAATTCTATAGAAAAAACAATTACCAAGGCAAGAAAACCTCGAAGATGTTGCCCAGGAGCTAATTAAGAACAGCTTTACATTATCATTCATGGGAATTCAATCAATGTACATACCTGATGAAGATAGCTGAATCGAATTAGCTCCTTTCTGTGCGCTTCCGTTAGGAAGGTACTTATTGTTCCACTAATATACAGGATGATGATCTAAAGCAAAAAAAGATTTCAACACTAATTAGTTCGTTATCAAGAGAACAAATAATACGAAGAACTAAATGCCCATTGTGGGTCACCCATTGCAGTGTGACCCACAATGGCGCTTCTCTTTCTTTTGCTGCGCATCGTTGGGTCCATTGCAGTGCACTTGGTTTTCGAGTTGCCACTTGGTTAGAACCCATAAAGCAACCAATGGTTGCCGTGTATTTTGATTGGAAGTGTCAGGGATAGTTGTCTCACATTGCCTAGGTGTGGAATGTGACTGGATCTTAATAATATTTTGGACTTTTTTACTCAATGCCGATTGGTTTTGAGTTGGATATATAGAATTTCTACAATAAGTACTGGTTTATAAAACAAATAGGTGATTTAAAGCTAAAAGCAGGATCAGGGTCTTTATGATAGCATCATGCACATTGAAAACAGAGTAAAAGATCAATCTCATGGTGGACTGATAACGCGACCGTGACATAGTTGGATTGGATCACACTAGAGTTTTGAAATGTTGAAAATATATAATAGAGTTAATTGATGGTTAACTATTTAATATGGTATCAGAGCAGACAATAGATCATGTGTTAGAATTTAACCGCATGTTAAAATATTTACACATGAGGGACGTGTTGAAGATATAAATAATAAAGTTATCCCTCTTCTAATCGCTTAAGCTTCTACGTGAGTTGGAGGTTAACAATCTAATACTATGAAAAAAGACTGAAACATATATGCCTAGAAAATGGACAGGGAATTGACGCGAGGAAATGGAGTAACCTCATGTTGATGTTGCGAGCACAAGGTATGCACCATTGCGACTATTTGGTAAAATGTTACGCCAATGCATTTTACACCTCTTAGTGGTAAATGTTATATCTCTTAGAGGGTAAATGTTACAGGTGCATATCGTAGCACCGTAAACGTTATCGTGTTTGTATACAATATAATACTTAATATACACATGTACGCACGAAACTTACCAGGGCAGGTGTGAGAAACATCGGGCCAGAATGTTCAGCTGGCCAGTGCCCATCACTTGCTTGGATGGCGCATTGCAATCGCACAGCTTTCCTTAAAGCAGTCGTCAGTCCTTCATAATTCACATCTTCCTCTGGCCCAAATCTCACCGGGGGTAAGCTTAGATCAATATGCTTGTTTTCCTTTTTGAGCTGCGTCAAATAAAATAAAATTAACAAAATCATGGAATTGATTTAACGGTATTTTCTATTGGCTGACAATAGGCGCACAAAAAGACAAAAAAACACATATTTCTATGTATTTTTTTTACACATTTTAATACACATTCACACATTTGTTAAAAGTTTAAAAAATATCCATGACGCTTGTCCTTTTTTTGTCCCTTGCGCAGGGTAATGAAGAACTCCCATGTAGTGTCACTTTGTATATACGTAGGGGGCGGAATCAAGATTTTGGTTTTGGTTTCTTTATTTTTTATTAAAAAACATATGGTAACAGTAAGGACAAAATAGTAATTTAGCACACAATAAGGAACCGTATAGGGAATTGATATTTGTGCTCCAAGATTTACTGCAGGCGCTCCTTTTTTTGTTTTTTTACTGTGATATTGTTGGCAACATCACAGTGTAAAAATAAAATGTGCTGTGATGTTGCCAGCAATATCACAGTGTAAAAACAAAAAGGTGGAGCGCCTGCAGTAAATCTTGGAGCGCGAAAATCAGTTCCCAAAGTATATATATCCCGTATATGTTTTGACACGAAAAGCCCATATAGTAGTAATTCTTATTTTTGGTCATGTGGTGGGTGAAACATTACTAGAAAATTTTAAGGCACAACATAATTAAATTATTAAGTTGAAATATTTTCTACTTGTTACTCGATTAATTAAATTATATCACTTGTTACTCTTCTTCTTTTTTCCCCTTCTTGTAGGTATTGTTACTTTTTTTAAAATTATACTTCAATGTCTGTTCAAACGTTTGTACCAAGGTTTTGAATACCGTTATGTACCCATAAAACTCGCATACCATACCCCTCTAGTTATGCTCTCGTTCAAGTATCGGTCGATACCAAAAAATACTGGCTGGTGGCGGTCAGTACCGGGTGAGTATTGGACGGTACCAGCCATATTGTATATTTTTTCTACTTTGTTTTTGTTTTTTAAGAGCTCATTCCATAGTTAGGCTTTCTTTTTCAAACTTCTTTTTCAAAAAGAAGGTAATTTCAAGCTCAAATATAATGAAAATAAAAAATATTTTTTAATTTTTTTGGCACCGTTTAAAAGATCTCAATGAGATCTATCAAACAATATCCATATTGGTAGGAATTTTTTTTGCGTAAACACATGATTTTTGAGCTTGAAATTATCTTCATTTTCTAAAAGTTCCTTTTTTGAAAAACTGAAACCCCCAGTCTTTTGTACCTAAAGAAATTCTAATTTTCTTTATTTTGTAATATATGATATAATCATCACTCCAACTTTCTTTAGTATTTATTTTCATAATCAAATATATTTTTGAGCTCTTTAAGTATATTAAGATATGATATAATGCATGCAAAATTTGAAACAGTACCCGAAATTACGCATGTACTGGTACTATATCGTATCAGTAATTAACAAAAACAGTACCGTTACCATTACCATTACCATTACCATCTGTACGGTATTCATGGTTTGTACTTGCCTGCATTCGCGTAAGAAGATCGCTACTAGGCCAAGGCCGACTGGTTGGACCTCTTCTGTTGTTTTTCTTGTAGTACTCTCGAGCTTGTTCCACTTCCGCTCGCTCTTCCGGCGTCCCAGCGTCGGGATCGAACTCCCAAAATTGTCTACCGACGAAATTGTTGGTGCTAAACAGGTGCGGCCCATCACCTTCAGCAATCTTGAGCCTCCACATTCTCTCTTTTTTTGTTCCTATGACACAAAGGTTTAGGCTTTTATTACAACAAAAATTTAGAACAGGGGATTGTGTGAGGACTGACTTCTTGATCCTTGCATTTTTGGGATAATTAAATAACTGTAGATATTTTTTTTCTTCTTGTTTGTCTTTGAAGGAAAATCAACAAAATTTTTCGCATTCCAATTTCTTTTGAAAGGTATGTTCTAAGTGCGATGCTTGTTCAACCTCGTTTTGAATTTTGATGTACCCTTTTCGAACTTCAATAAAATCTTTTCCTTTGCGGATCAAAAAAAAAAAAACAAGGCAAATTAATCTTGATAAATCAATAAAGCAATAGAAATTATTTGGGTATAGAAACAAGGGAGAAAATCGACTGGAATTAAGAACAAAGGTAATGGTCAGGTTAGAGGGTATATAATTCGTTTGTCTGTTTAATTAGTTATCGATAGCCAAATTGTTGAAGTACTAATGAACAAGCCACCCGCGACATGCATAGTGAGGAAGTTTAAAATTACCGAACGGGACGAGAATAAATTAATTGCTTTGGTGTTCCATGACCAAATCAATGGAAATTGCATTTGCAGCGCTACGTACCATGCACAGAAGGATACTCTTATATTTCTTTGTGAGTGTGACTGTATGAGTGCGAGTGAGCTTGAATGTGTGTGTGAGAGAGAGAGAGAGAGAGCGAGCTTATCGAAGATGTACTGTAGAACTTTACCGGGATGTGGCTGTGAAAGATGAGAGCTGATCAAGATAGTAAGAGAGTTGGAGGGAATTCAAATGGTATTTATAATGCAAGAACAAGACCATTTTATTTATACCTAACAATGAAAAGAGATAAAAGGTACACTATTCATACGGAACCAGGATTTCATTTGGGGTGTCGAAAACTTAAAATCTAACGCCAAGGGTTTGGCCAAGTGGTTGTGAGAAAGTAATAAGTATTCCTCAATTAGGTTATAGGTTCTATTCTCACGGTAGCCAAACATTCCAAATGGTAGGGCCATTGGGGTTATTTCCAGTCATTGGGGTGTCAAACATTTTTTTTTTGATTAACTGGACGTCCGGATCAGCTTGTGTGCACCTCGACTAATTTTGAAGCCCTAAAGGTAATGACCGGAAGTGGCTCCAAGGTTTAAAATGTTTAGTTTTCATGCGAATGGAATATGTGATCTCATGAAGGAGCACTTATTGCTTTCTCACAACTACTTGGACTCTTTAGGATTATGGGGTGTGAAACTTATGTTTGGGTTCCAAACCAAAAGTTAAATGATGGTTATTGTTTTAAGGGTGATGGAAAGAAAAGGTTAATATATACTCCATCCGTCTCATTTTTATTGTCTATTATTCTGTTTATCTTTTTTATATCTTTTGCCTGTATCTTTTAGGCTCCATTTGTTTCGATATAAAATGTTTTACAATGTAAAATATTTTCCATGTAAAATGTTTTTCCAGAAAATAAATTTCAAACTTTTATTTTCCGTTGGTTGATTGACACTTGAAAATATTTTCAGAAATCAACAAAATAGTGTAGAGAGGGGGGGGGGGAGAGCTTAAACAGTGGAGAGATTTGAGATTTTTAGAATTGAATGTGGGTCAGGACTGACGATCGAGAAAGGCAGCGGGTTCATTTCGAAAAATAACTTACGGAAGATTTAAGGGTAAGTCATTTTCATCCAATTGATAGAAAATATTTTCCTCATTTTTTACACAACCAAACACCAAAAAATAGATAAAACATTTTACCAGAAAATATTTTACGTCCAAACAAACGGAGCCTTAGTGTGGATCTTGAAAAATATGCAATATGAATCTTATTTGATAGATCTCGATTAATTCTATAATACAAAATTATGAAAACCATTATAAATTGAAAGATACTCCGTCTGGATTTAATAGTCCCTCGTTCAATTCTAACTGAATAAAAAATGAGTTATATCTTTAAATTGGTAATAAATTTTATACTATCCAATATGAATCTTATTTGATAGATCTCAGTTAGTTCTATAAGATAATGTTTTCAAAATTACATAAAACATTATAAATTACAAAATATAATTGTTTAAAAAAATTTCATGGCCACGAAATTAGTCAAGGCGCACACAAACTGGCCCAGATATTTAATAATCAAAATAAGAAAAAACTTAAAACTTAAAGGGTTTTTTAATTGGGTTTCCTAAAACCAATTTAGAACAAATCCCTACGTTTCAAGCCTTTTACAATAAGGCGAACTCCTTGAGTTTAGTTTTTTTATTGATTGTTATACCTTTACACCACTGAAGCATGCATCCTTAAAAGTCTAAAACCCCAAATTGTTAGATGATTAATGGTAAAATCAACTCGGGCAAGTTCAGTTGGTCAGAATTCTTGCATCTCATTAGGAGATCAGAAATTCGAGTCTCCTCACCTGCTTGTAGGTGTTCTTCCCTTGGAGGAATTTTACTTTCTCTCTTTGTTTCTACCCTATAATGAGTTTATTTCTTGTATTGGTTGAGTTGTTGGGCTTGGTTGTCTCGTGGACTCTCACAATTAATGTTGTGTCCCGAGTTTGTACTATGTACTTCATATCTGATGTAAAAATGATATCTTCTATCGATTGAAAAAAAAGAAGAAGGTAAAATCATATGGGCATGTTAATTTTGAATTGAGCATATAATTTTTTTCAAAAAACGTTTGTTAATGCAATTACTAATATCGCGAGTTTGCTACGGTTCAGGTAGGAACCGAACTCCGTACTATTTGGTTATGGAGCACTAAAAATCATACCAGTCAGATAGTGGTTTGGATTTGGTCATAGATAAGTACTTTGGGTTATGGTATGGTAATCGCAAAACCCGGACCAAATCAACCCGTTGTCATTCCTAGATATAGCAAACTTTAAATTTTTTATTTTATCCGCAACTTAAAACTTTTATTTGGTTTCACCAGAAACAAAGTTTTTTCTCTTGGTCCAGTTTTGCCTGACCTATTTATTTCTTTTTGGACTTTCTATCAGTGGGTATGGTTAACTTGTTAGGAAATTCAGCCGCATTCTTAATTAATTATATGCCCTTACAGGAAATTCAGCCGCATTCTTTTGGTTGTCTAGTCTAGCTAATTAATAAACATTGAATCATGTGAATGGCGATTAGTAGTATATAATAGACATTTTTCAAGGTTAACTCAGCAGGATTTAAATTTGCCCATGAATTTTATTAGCTACCAACTATACTCTAGAGTTAATACTTAGGCTCCATTCTCCCAAATTTTTTGTCCAAAACTTTTTTCGTTATTTTTTTTAAAGTTTTTGTAACTTTTTGTTGAACTTTTAATCGTAATTCTTGGGATTAATCATTCGTCTCGGCGAGAGAAATTATAAAAATGTGAGCCGATGTTGAAAAAATTCCATATCAGACAACACTTTAAACAAAAAAGACAACCGTTTGGTACTTTTTGGTCTTTAGTGAACTTTTTTTTTGTTTTTCGTCATAATTTTATTCTTTTTAGACTCCTATCTTCAGATGGATAATTAATCCAAAAAATAAGACGTGGATCAAACAACAATTAAAAAAGATGAACAAAACACTCTAAGCAAAATTAAGAAAAAAAAAGAGTTAAAGAGAATGGTAGCTTAATACACCGTAGTTCTTTCCTCCGCCCCATAAGTAAGACCATTATTCCATTTTTTTTATCATCTCACAATTCATATCCCTTTACGGAATTCAATGTCCAATAATCTATTTACTAGTTAGCACCCAAGCAAAACTCATGACCAAGTAATAAAGGAGTAACGAAAAGGGCAATTTCGGAAAGTAAATAATTTGTGCACGTAATCATTCGCCAGGAATTTTTTTTCTTGAATCACTCCTCCAATGAGGGCCTTTAATTGTGAAAATGGCTATGGAATGCAGGTTTGGCCTTACTGATTAATGTGATGGCTATGGTAAAACTTAGCCCTCCTTTGCTATTTATCAGGCATGTATTTAGTCTACTATTTTCGATTTTTTTTTACGGTCTTGCTATTGTCAGCCTACTAGGCTGACAATAAACACACTAGAAGACAAGAAAAACATATATTTCTATGTATTCTTTACACCCTTTAATACACATTCACACACTTATTATTGTCAGCCCATTGGGCTGATTTTAGAATTTTCCGTTTTTTTATTAACTGCGAATGTATTGTCATTTCCTTTCCCCTTTTTTCTTTTCTTTTTTCAGGGTATCCCAGACTAATCCCTACAACCCCTCCCACAGCTATTTCACACGCTTACGCGTGGGGTAAGGTGGCCCCTAGAGTTGTTGGAAAGAAGAATCGGACTTGAGACCTTGCGATCGATGTACCAAACATCGACAAAAAACCCGAGACAAAGTGTGCAAGCCCCACCCCAATGTTCGGTGAAAAAATGATACTACTAAAGACAACACATGAGAGGTATCCCAGAGGTACTGAATAATATCTCTCCTCCATATATATGGATTGGCAGAGAGAAATAAAAGTCAAAGGTGTATGGCTCACCAATTTCTGCTCGTGACCAAAATATTTTCTTACACTAAATATGTTTTTAAATTACATTGATAGGTAAGCAAAATGCAGTTCGACATAGCTTTTGATACGGTTATTATTTTAATAAACGAATTTTAAGAAATAGTAAACGAGTATAAGGGTCCAATACCAATAGTAGAGTGGGGAGAGGGACTTTTTAATGCTTGTGCCTGGACCAGCACAGCACGCACATTAATTTGATTCTGTAAATGGCAAAAGCAGAATCAAATTAACTTTTAAACACAACTTCGGATACAGTTGCGTTCACAACCGTTCGATGCACGTGCATCAGATGGTTCCTACCACTGTTGTTGTATCTTGAGTTATGCGTGCTTAGAGGGATCCGGGGATGCTGCAAAACAGCTTCCTGTAGTGCGCTGCAGGGCGCATCCAGACCCTTCTAAAGTGTTTTCAGCAGTCCGGATTAAAAGAGTTTGTTTTCAATCCAGACCATTGATTACTGAGATGGACGGTCTGGATGTGTCTTGCAGGGTGCTCTACAGAGAGCTGCTTTGCAGCATCCTCAGGCCCGCGCTTAGAGTTTCTGTTTGTTTAGAAGACCGCTGAAAATTTGAAGTACAACAGCACCCTTTAAAAATTCGAAACAAAATGTATCCAAAAAATTGAAATAAAAAAAAAGGATTAAATAACATTCCCTAGTTCAAATGTACCCAAAAAAAATTGAAATAAAAAAATAGGATTAAATAATATTCCCTAGTTCGACTTAATTTTTTGGCTAGCTATATTTTATTTTATTTTTTCTTAAAAAGACCCTTATCTTATTACTTTCCTAAATTTGCTCACCAAGAGAAATCGAAAATATAAAATGTTTCATCCAGTTATTTTAAAAAACCAAACACCTAACTATGAATTCGAAAGAATCAGAAATAAAGTAAGTTTGTTTTTTTTTTGGAAGATGGTTCTGTCTTGTTATTCAACCTAGCGAGGACATTAGGTAGATTTGGTTAGGCCCTTGCGGCCCAACTTAATTGAGCCCTAAAGCTGAACTACAGGCCCTGTTATAACCCTGGACGGCCCAATTGTAGCCCTTCCTCTATCTCAATAGATCATATTCCTTGTACTGCGGCTTTTTGGGCTTCATAACTCCCCTATTATAGCCCTCGACGGCCCAAAAAAACTGAGGATTTTCGGGCTTTATGTTAGATATTTTCAAAAATATTTGGGTAAAAGTCATAATTTTTTATTTTTCTGATTATTGTTTCGACGAGACGAAACAATAATCCACAAACGTTTGACGCATAACTAACAAATGTAAAAAAGTTCTGAACAAGAACAAAACTCAAAAAGCCCAAAAAAAAACTCTCCAAAAATGGAGTGAATTGTGTCTTTTGAAAAATTGGATCTCTCTCTCTCCAAAAGACATAAAGACCGGGTGGGGATGTTCGGATAAGGGGAGCTTATTTCTCATGCTTTCCTCTTTCCCGTGGCGGCTCCGAAATTTTTTAATAAAGTGTTTTCATTTCTAAAGGGAAATGATATTGGCACCCTAAAAATTGATGCAAGCATTTCAAAATCAGTGTAACTCCAAAGCCACTTTTCTTCATATTTTGAAATGTCTGCATCAATTTTTGGAGTGCCAATATCATTTCCCTTTCTAAAAGGGTGTTTTCTTAGCCGCCTCTGCCTTTTTCTCGACCAATTCAAGTTTTCAACGGGGTTGGGTGGAAATATGGAAAATAATAGTTTAGTCTCCTCAAAAACTAATTTTTTAGTGAAGTGTTGAAGTTTGTCATCAGAAGGAAATTGAAGTGTACATCTTTCGTACCAATTTTGTAGCAATGCTATCAACACAGTTTTTGAAACACAACTTCGGACACAATTGCGTTCGGAGCCATTCCACATGAGTCCACATACTTCGAACGGCTTTTGATGCAGGATGCAGAACGGCTCTGGATGCAGGGATGCAGTTGTGTTTTAGAATTGTGTCCGGAGCTTTGTATCAAAGGGGAAGTGTTTTGGTAGCATTGCTTGTTTAAAAGAGAAATCCTACTTCCCTTCGTCTTGCTTCATCTTAAGAAACCAAGCTCTCTTTTTGTTGGAGGGGAAAATGGAGGACAGCGGCCATATTATCCAGATGCCAAGAGTGAAACTGGGTTCACAAGGGCTTGAGGTAATCCACTCTTCCCAAAAAATAATTCATAATTCATTTTCATTCCATATCTCCCAAACACTACTCCTGCTGCAAAATGCATTCTGCATATATCATCCAAACACTCTACCAAATACAAAATACATTCTGATCATAATCCCAAAAGCCAAAAAGACAAAAAGTGAAAAATGAAAAGCCAAAAAGTAGGCTCCCAAACACCCCCTGGATCCTTTGGAATGACATTCACATTCCCCCTCTAATCTCCAACTGTCCAAACATAGCCTAAGGGGAACCGCATACAGCATACTTAATGTGCGTGCTCTTGCAATATTTTACACCTTGTTTGGTTGTTAGTTTTTAGATAAATTTTTTTTTATAGGTTTGCGTATTTATTGTATTTAGTCAATTTTTTTAACATTTTAACAAAAAAAAATTTACTTTTTGAATATATAGAGGTACGTTGTATACATCCAAAAAAATAGACACTAGATAAAAAAAAATTGACCAAAAATCACCGAAGACAAAAAAACATGAACATGATCCTAACATTTGGAGTCTCAATCGGGCAAAAACTACCCACATTAAACTGCAGAAATGACTTGTGAGCATAGTTTCGAGTATAAAAAAATTAGGTAAATGGGACATGGTGATGTAGAACACGTGGAGGCCCAATTCCATGATCAGTTGGACCGAGCAAAGCCCCGGAAGACCAAACAGTGTTTAATTTCAGATTACCCAATTTGGCAAAATTCGGACGAACTCGGAATAGGCCCAATCTTGGTGGGCTGACTTATTTTCGTGCTCCGGTCAAGAATCATAACCCTAGGTTGATGATGTAATTACTTTTTGGCCTAATTCCTTCGTTTAGGCCTCCAATTAGACGTTTTTGCCGTTTTAGGAAATATTTGTTTCGTTAATAACTTTTAGCGTATAATTCCATAAAAGTTGATTCTTTTTGAGAAAGTCATGTTTTTCTTCCCTTTTTCCAATTTTATTATTTTCCCCAAATTTTGGGAATTTTCGTTTTTGAGTTAGGGTTTTGCCAGGGTTACCCCTTTTTTCCTATAAAAAGGTTGTAACCTAATGTTTATGAAACTTTTTGACATCAATAATATTCAGACTTTTGTCTTTCTTTCTTGTGCGCAAGATTTGCTCGTTGCGACGGGTTGTTTATCTCGTTTGGACTAGTACGCTAACTAGTCTCTCGTGAATTCCGCTGCGTCACATGGTTTTGACCATGATCTGAGAATTTGGTTACTTGATTATTCTTATTCTTTCCCCATGCTGTCCAGGGACAACCAAGGTTAAGAACCTTCATAATAACCTAGGAGCATTGTCACTGAAGCTAACTGAGGATTTGAAAGAAATTTCTGAAGCAGATCCCATTGATGAAGTGGCTGGTGAAAGAGATGCGGATTCCGTTAAACAATACTCTCGGAAGTTCGCAAACACCCCAGAAAAATGTTGAGTAAAACTGCAGATCAATGGAGTTATGGAGCTTGTACTTGTGTACCATCTTATGGCTTTTTGTGTTTGGACACGATACTTGGTGCTGATAATTTATAGAACTATAATAGCATGATAGACTGCTGTTTGAATTTTATATCTACTCCGTGGATTGGGAAATCCTGTAGTGCAAGGTCCTGTAAGGCACCCTGTAGGGCGCACACGGGCCATCAATCTTGACAATGAATGGTTGAGATATGATTTTTAATTATGACCGGTAAGAATCATTTATTACCGGTCAATTTTTAATGTGGACCATTGATTGATAAGATCGACGGCTGTGTGCCACCCTACACATGCACTACACGGGGTGCACTACAGCACCCCTGTAGGGCTTTCTTTGAACATTTTTTCGGATAGCATTTTGGTGTCTCTGTATCAACCAAAAGCAGAGGCCACCCTTTTCTTATAAGGTCTAAACTATAGAAATTGCAAAATTTCTGAGAAAAAGTCCTAGAGGTTATCCTTGCTAAGTTAACATTTTGCGGATTGTGAATGATTTGGATAATTGGAAAAGCAAACAAGTACACATCCCTAAGAGGGGAGACCATGAATGACATTGCAAGTAGAACTTTTAATAGGCTAAACCATCCAAATGGGGGCATTAGTTACTACGCAATAATTTCGTAGTTGTAATTGATCTACTAATGAGAGAGAGAGAGAGAGAGACATATATTTGGAGTTATTTAAGGGAAGCTGAAAAGTATTCAAGGAATCAAGAATAGCAAGAGCTGTATGTTGACTTGATACAAGGTACAAGTAATTCCAATGGACGCACAAAAGAGCAATTAAGAGGATTCTGGAACCAACAAACACCAGTATTTATAGACATAGCAGAAGCCATAGAGGCGAAGAACAGCAGGAAAAAGAAACAAGACATGGACAATGCCGTTGGTATGATGTTTTTTCCTCTTCAACTCTTTTTCTTTGTCTCTTATCGTACTTTACGCAAGCATATATATATACACGCTTGAGGATACTGAAAAGTATGTCTAATAGAGCAGTTGGTTTTTTTTTTTGGTTCATTCAGCAACCGTGAGATCGATAAGAGATGTCCCACCCGCTCACTACTCCCTTAAATTAACATCTTTCACGTTATTCCTCAACGCTGACATTGGAAATTATACGTCCAGAGTATTTGAAGCTGGTGGCTACAAATGGTTAGTTCAAATGCGCTCTCATCTCCAAATCTTCTTTTATAGCCTCCTAAATATTCTCTGTTCATTCTCTTTTCTGTTTCAGGAAATTGTGTATCCACCCAAACGGGAATGAGAAAATGAATGTGGATCGTCACATTTCTCTTTACTTGGTAATAGCAGATACAGAAACCCTTCCACCTGGCTGGGAGGTTAACGTCAACTTCAAGTTGTTTGTGTTCGATCAAATCCGAGATAAATATTTAGCCATCCAAGGTAGCTAGCTACCTTTGTAGCTCAGTTGCATCAGTTCTAGTACTGTTATACGTAGCCTCATTGTTAATACTAATTCTGTGTGCAGATGCTGAAGGGGTAATTAGGCGATTTCATAAGATGAAGACAGAATGGGGTTTTGATCAATTTCTTTCTGTAGACACTTTTAATGATGCTTCCAATGGATATTTGGTTGATGACTGCTGCGTATTTGGTGCCGAGGTTTTTGTGATAAAACATATGGGCAAAGGTGAGTCTGCTTCAATGGTGAAGGATCCTGCAAATAACATTTACGTACACTTGGAGAATTGAGAAGTTTTCAGCTATGGATCAGGATGTTATTTATTCTGATGAGTTTGTCGTTGGGGGAACTAAATGGTAACTATTGACTACTCAAATCTGTTGAATTCACTTTTAGTTTCAGCATAGTAGAAGTTGACATATGTATTATAGAAGTTCTTTCCTTGATCCATGCAGGAAGTTACGGATCGATCCCAAAGGGTGTTCGATCATCTTTAGATGGCAAATGGCTCTCCCTCTCTTTGTTGCTAGCAGATCACAAAACCCTTCCTTTTGATAGGAAAATATTTGCAGAATGCAAGATGCGGTTAAGGGACGAGGTCCATGGCAATCACTTTGAGGAGGAAGGTGAATTACATGCCTCGAAGTATATAAATCTTTGTCACTTTGGTAGACTTGAATTGAATTTTCCTTTTTGTACCAGTGGAGAACTTACTTTTAATACGTTGATATTTGTTCTTTTGGCAGTTTGTTGTTGGTTCTGTGCCTCGTCTTATACCTGGGGTTTTCCGGAATTCATGGCCTTGAGCAACCTCAATGACGCGTCAAAGGGCTTCGTCGTGAATGATGTGTTAACTGTTGAAGCACAGATCACGTTCATATCCAGTACCAAGGACTTCTGAAGCAGCAGTAGAAGTTGTGGTGCTTACCGAAACGTAATGACTTTTTTTAATGTTGTGTTCAAATTTAGCTGAGCAATGTCGTGTGAACACACATCATAATTTGTGAAGCCTTAATTTAAGTAGTAATATAGACGAGTCTTCACATGATTCTAAAAGAAAAACTGATCAGAATGCTTTCTGGAGCGGTTTAGCCTGATTGATGGCTCAACTAATTTCTACACATGGGGTTTCCCTGAATCTAGTCAATATACTAGCATCTAATCCGAGTTGTTCATAATGTATTAATCAAGGAGTAAGGCCTCTTTGTAAAGAATCATGTCGACCGGACATCGATAACTCAGTGATTAGATACCATTATTCTTGTTAAAATGAAAGACAAATTTAAATTTAAAATTTTCCTTCGTAATAAGTTATATTCGACTATGAGGGTCCCATTGTCTGATCGACTTCAATTTTAGTATGGATGTAGCACCCGTTAAGCTCTACAATATAGACAGTTCGTATCCAATTTTTGCATTGGAATGAAACTCATTTTAAAGGCACAACAAGGCCTGCTGTTCTTAAGTCAGAACTCTGTTAATACGGATAGAAACATGTCACAAAGCACAGATAGTTATGTGCAACGTTAGGAGGTGTCTCCGCACGTAGACCAAACCACAGGGGTGTAAGGTGAAGTCTTTGTGAGTGTGTGTTTGGGTGTGGTTCTGGCGTTGTTGTAAGTTTTTCCGCGGTTCCACCACTTTATCAAGTGGGTAAACATATAGAATTATCAGCTAAGTAGTGGTGAAATATGCTCTGGGAAAAAGTGGATCCATAGACATACGAAATAACTTTTTGTTTTTGGGAAATGATGATAGAAATGACGAAATAACTAAATAACTTTTGAAAACTTGCATCTTTCTGATGTCTAAGTCAGTCAATTGCAGATACGAAGTGTAGAAAGAACTCAACAGTGAAGGCCATGTACCTATAATGGTGTTATGGAGTGTGTTCATATGGGCAATAAGAGGTAGAATACAATTTGGATTAGGGATGGGAATTTTGAACACGGCACAAATTCAACACAAAGTTAGAGGGTTTGAGTCGACCATTTTTTTATTCGAAGAAGAACACAACGCAACCTGTCAACATGGAAATTAAACGGGAGGAAATGCGGGTTGGACTCTCATAACTCGATAAACAACACAGACAACTATTTACTTTTTCATGTACGTCAATCCGAAATGACACGACACAACACGATTTCGTTGATGTAGCGATGCCAACCCATAGCCTGTAGTTACGTTTTCTTAAAAAGTACAGTATTGATTATTTTGAATTTCCAATTAATAGAAGATTTGATCTTCCAAATCATGTGTTTGTCAACTTGTATAGGAAAACATCAATAATATTATTATGGAAAGGCATGAAATGTACTGTACATTATTACCTAAAGGCCGTATAAAATTAAATTGAGACTTTTGTCTAGTTTAGACTTGAAGTATGGGAAATGATAATACCAAAACCGTTTTTATTGGTGCCAAAACTCTAGTGCACAAATGTATAAGATTTTTATGCACTAGAGTTTTGACACCAACAAAAACAGTTTTGACATTATCACTATCCTTAAAGTATTTTCCAATGCGATGATTTGGTGATTGCTGGATAATTTTTTTTTGTTGGTTTTACAATTTTCGTGATTATGATGGTATTGAAAATGTGCTCTCTCTTTTTTTTGTTGGGTTAAACAAATTGTTTATGTGTAACATTGTGAGGTTAAGAATTTTATGCACACATTAAAAAAAATCAACTAAGGGTTCATGTCAACTCCAACGCAACACGATTTTGAGCAGGTCAGGCTATTGTCAAGAAATATGGCATCTTTAAGTAACACATCTTTTGACACAAAACAAACAGGACAGAACAAATAAAAGTGTGGATTAAGTTGGCATAAAGACCGGTTGAGGATGCTCTAAGGTGGATAAGGGGGAGCTTATTTCTCATACTTTTCGACGGGCTTAGTCTCCTCAAAAACTAATTTTTTTTAGTAAAGTGTTGAAGTTTGTCATCCAAAGGAAATTGAAGCGTACATCTTACGTACCAATTTTGTAGCAATGTTATCAACACATTTTTACATTAAACACAACTCGGGACACAATTACGTTAGGAACCATTCTACATGAGTCCACATTCTTTGAACGATTTTTGATGCAGGATTTCAGAACAGCCCTGCTTGCAGTTGTGTTTTAGAATTGTGTCCGGAGCTTTGTATCAAAGGGGAGGTGTTTTGATAGCATTGCTTGTTTAAAAGAGAAATCCTACTTCCCTTCGTCTTGCTTCATCTTAAGAAACCAAGCTCTCTTTTTGTTGGAGGGGAAAATGGAGGACAGCGGCCATATTATCCAGATGCCAAGAGTGAAACTGGGTTCACAAGGGCTTGAGGTAATCCACTCTTCTTCTCTCTCATCACCTCCTAATTTGAAGAAATCCAATTAAATTCATCTGATTACTACTTGTTCTGCTGCATTTACATATACTAGTAAAAAAGCACGTGCGATGCACGTGAAAGCTTGGCCAACTAATGTAATAGAATCTCAGTATTAACTTTCAGTCTGGACAATGGAAAATTTCTCATTCAGCCTTGGTGTGAGAATTCGATAACAATCATCAACATCTTTCTTCCTTTAATTGTGGTTGTTGGTCTCTCTTTCTAAGTGAGAAGAGGGAAACTAAGTAGTCGCAAATAATGAATCATCTAATAAGAAAGTAGCACACATAGAGTAGCGTAATGAATGTTTCGCTTGACTGAAACATGCTTCCTTGCTTGAAGCCTATATAGGACCCTAAACGTTATAATTCTGGCATATCCTCTGATCCTTATTTAATGTTAGTATTTATAATTACTTAGTATTTCCTAGAATGTGTTTAAGCATGTTACGTGAAGTGGTAGAATCAAGTCAACAAGGTATACATCAGAATTTAAAATAAGTGCACGTATAAATCCAGGGTCTGATAAAAATCAATGGAAAAAAAAAAGGATATGTGCCTTTGTTTTGGGGTTTTTGATGTGATCAATTTAAATGCACCTTTGTTGTTTGAGAGTTAACCGAACCATCTTTACTTTCTATTATCACCATTTTATCATTGAAGTCCCAATGGAGGAACTACCATATAAATAAAGAATTCTTCTCACGTATTAAAGTCCTAATGCCATCAGATGGTAGGTATTTCAAAAATCAAGTGACGGTTAAACGACAGAAAAATCTATGAACCTACCAAAGGAGAAACGAACATACCTAAAAGTTCTTTCGCATCACCGGTGTCGATATGAAGTTTTGATCGGAGGAATTAACTGTTAGTTTTTTTAATATAGAGAAACTGGGGTCTCACGTAGAGGTATATACATATAGTATGGAAGGAGCCAAAGGCACCTTTCCATACTAATATGTAACTGTCTGCAAGAAACTAATTAATTAACCCAACGTAAAAACAGAGATTCGGGAGAAAGTAAGTAGATAGGCAAACTAATTAAACAAATACGGAGTAATTAAAGTAACGTTCGAGCATATTAGAACATGAGTAGTAAACGGAAAATATAACTCACAAATGCCGACACCAAAGAATACGAAGGAGATCAAGTCCAGCGATGAATCACTGTATCCTTAAAGCAGATTTCGCCCTCGCCAATGTGCCCCGATTCTGGACGTCCGCTTTGAGGATGCAACAATCTTTATGCACAAAAATGCAGCACTTCAAATGCGTGCCCACAAACTGAAACCATGCAGAACTCTCTCCGACTATATATGCTAAGTGCATGTGTGCTCTCTGAATTTTGGATGCATGAAATTGCTGGATATTTTGACTGTCCGAATAGGTACGACTTGGTTCACAAAGGGTCACGCTTGAACAGGTTGCACTGGTTTGGAAATTAACAATGGTTCAAAACTCGCATTGGTTCGGTTTGCTTTCGAAAAACCATGCGGAAACCAACTGTTGCAAAAATCACACTGGTTCAAAACAAAAAGTAGAAAACACCTTCGTACATTTAAAAGAAGTAGTATAGATTGATATGGTACTATCATTATCATCTGATATAGTCCGTATCCTACCTGATATTTTTGGGCCAGAATTTTCGGGAATTTAAAAATTGGGAACGCGAAAGAGAGCAGTGTTGGTCGTCGATGATGCCAGGAGAGATGTCAGTTAGAGCCACAGTTCCACCCCCTCACCAGAACAGGACCGATATGTGGAGGCTGGTGTTATTGTAAATCTTCGGCGAATGTTTTGTGAAGAATTTGTTTACGACAAAGTTCCTTGGTCTCATGTTCTGGGGCGTAATTGAATTGACATAGAAGGAGAAATCATAGGAAATGCATACCGCGTGGAAGCAGAAGCTACGGTAGAGGAGATTTTGGGCGGTGGGCAATGGCGGACGAAGGAATTCTGAGCATCGCGGGGAGGGAGTCAGTCGAAGTGAGAAACGTAATCACTGCTTCAATTCAAAGGTGTAGCAGTTGGGAGGTTGTCGTTGGTTCACTTTTGGAGACGGGCATCCTTTGGAAACAATGCCCCCACCGAAACGGTGCCCAACAGAAGCAGTGCCGTAGGATTTGAAGGCAAGTGTTATTTTCCATTTGGGGTGGGTCAGTTACTCCAAATCTTCCGAAGGGGTATTATTGAATCGTTTTTGTTCGGGCCGTATTATTGTGTCAGTGGGGAGTAGGATGGGGCAGGAATTAACTACAAGTGTTAGGGGCATTTGTGGAAAGTAAAAAGGAGGAAACATCTTCGTACATTTAAAAGAAGTAGTATAGATTATTGAATCGTTTTTGTTCGGGCCGTATTATTGTGTCAGTAGGGAGTAGGATGGGGCAGGAATTAACTACAAGTGTTAGGGGCATTTGTGGAAAGTAAAAAGGAGGAAACATCTTCGAACATTTAAAAGAAGTAGTATAGATGAACCATGAAGCAGTTTCCCCTGTGAGCTCTGAAAGAGAATCTGACAAATTCAGTTATGTGAATCAGTTCCCCCTATAATCTGAAAAGGAATCAAAACATCAAGTATAATTTTGCGTCAAATTGAGTTTCTCTTTTCATAACTCGGCATGCGGTAAACATTATTAGGTGGTCTTGGGACACTGTTTGGAAATTGTTTCACATCGGTTAATTATTTCCTCCAAAACTAGCTAGTGTATGAGCTTGGGGCCTCTCCACTCATTGCCAATTGACTTTGAGGTGAAAATGCTTAAACAGCCACGTTGTGCCCAAACAATTTTATCCATCATACAATTCTGTGGGGGCCAGTACTAAGTGTATTGACCTCACAAAAATGAGTGTGGAGTAGGAAGTTGGGGCACCGCCAGACCAATGAATATATACTCGCGCAACAGACAGTTATTTGGAAATCATTTCAACGGTTCACTAGCGGACAAAGCCCCGGTGGGCTTGCCCGATATTGGATTTGATAGCATGCGAGTGGGAGTCGAGCGACTTCCTGAGAAGCCATATTTGTCAGAAAACTACTATTAAGCGTTAGGGTTTTTATATTGGTTTTCTTACCTTGTACTACCTGTTAGACGATAAGTAGATTAGAAGTAATTAGTGGACGCCTATCAAAAAAAAGAAGTAATTAGTGGACTTGGAGATTTTGAAGATTATGTAGCAATTTAATGATATTTTTGTTCTTAAATGATTTATAGTTATCAAAAAAAAAAAATATCAATGATATTTACCTTCGAAGATTTCAAATGCAGAAATTTGCTTCATCATTGGGAAACAATTCGCGAATTGGATGTTCTGACATATTTAGGGGAAATTATGTGAAAATTAGGATTGAGGAATTGGAAGATTAGTGGGGTGAGTGATTCATCAAAATTATAAAGTAAACTTTCGCATAACCATCCAATCTGTTCAACATAAGAAAGAAAAATATGGCCTTCAATTTAGTAGTGGAAATAAAAACTAAACCAATTAATTTGTACTTCGATTTCCAACATAGAAGGACTAAAGTTTCCAAGTGATGATTGTGTTCTTTTTTTCCTACAGGTTTCTAGATTAGGCTTCGGCTGCGGTGGACTTTCTGGATACTTCAATGATCCTCTCTCACACGAGGCTGGATGTTCAGTTATAAGGGAAGCTTTTAGAAATGGTGTTACCTTCTTCGATACCTCCGATATTTATGGAGAAAATCATGACAATGAAATACTTCTCAGCAAGGTACTGTCACAAATCTTTGAAAAGATTAACATCCAACAGGTTAAAGAGACGGATATATGAGGAAACTAGGTTAGCATATTGCAGATAAAGTTGTTTTTTCTATCCATATTTTGTTCTCTGTTGATTTTATAGAAAGATTCATAGTATTGAAGCAGTTAATATAAACTTTTCAATAAAACCTGGAAAAAGTGCACAAATGGTGATTGGACTTGCAAATGATGGTTGAGCTTTACTTCATGTATCATGGTTTACAACATATTCAGTGCTTCTTTTTTGTAGTTCTGTATCCGGCTCAATGGGCCTATTAATCCGGGGCACTAATCACATCTCCCACGAACAGCGGGCCTAATTGTAACCAAGCCAAATCCCCGTATGGACTGGCCCAACACAAGAATTGATAGCATGCAAGTCAGAGTCGAACCCCATCTGAAAGGCTTCTTAAGGCCCTTGGTTGCCAGGTCACTACCACTGTGTCAATCCCTAGGGTTCTGCAATGTGTTCATATTGTGCAGAAAACTGATAGTTTCAGTAAAAATGTATTGTTCCTTTAGTTTTGCTCCACTACGTTCACATGGTTGCATTGTAGCAAGCACGTTGCAGGACAGCAGCTTATTGGGTCTGCTTATGGCTTTTGAAAATGACAGGGTGTTTAGCAGCTTTTGCGTATAGCTTACATCATAAAAATGCCTTAAATAAGCTGGTAAATTGAGTTTTCCCCTCAAGCATCCCTCCCATTGTTGTTGGTTTATTTTTTTTAGGCTCTGAAGGAGCTTCCTCGGGCAAAGGTTCAGTTAGCCACAAAGTTTGGGATTATGAGCTTTGAAGGTGTTAAACTTGCGGTAAAGGGTACCCCTGAATACGTAAGGCAGTGCTGTGAAGCTAGTCTTAAACGACTTGGAATTGACTACATTGATCTCTATTATCAGCACCGTGTGGATCCTACGGTGCCAATAGAGGACACTGTAAGCTCCACAGTCCAGACATTTCCTTATATTGATTAGTATTCAAATGAATTATGATTTTAAATATATTGTAATTGATAACGATTGAATTTGTGAATTATTTTGGCATAGATGGGAGAGCTGAAAAAGCTTGTGGATGAGGGAAAGATAAAGTACATTGGGTTATCTGAAGCTAGTGCAGACACAGTGAGGAGAGCCCATATAGTTCATCCCATAACCGCTGTTCAGGTGGAGTATTCGCTATGGACTCGTGACATTGAAGAGGATATAATCCCAATTTGCCGGTTTGCTGATACCTAGTTATTTCTTATGTGTTAATTAGCAAACCAATGATTATTCACAGCTTGGCGTCACAACTAAAGCATCTTGAGCTTGTTTTGACGGTTAGTAAACCTAGTTATTGAAACTTTGCTCCGTCTTCACTCACAGAGAGCTGGGTATTGGAATAGTGGCTTATAGCCCTCTTGGCCGTGGCTTCTTTGGTGGGAAGGCAGTTGTTGAGGCATTGCCCGACAATTCTATATTGGTATGTGACTTGACTACGGATTGAAATAAGTACTGTAAATATTTCTGTAATGCTAATCTTGAATTCTTGCATGTAAGGAGACGTAGAGACACGAAATACTTTTAAGAGAGTTTTTTTTCCCAGTCACTATGCAATGTTGATGAGCCCGTTCATTGTGGTTAAATGGATTCTCAACTCGTACTGATCTGTTACAGCCTCACTGGCCAAGGTTTACCGGAGAGAATCTAGAGAAGAACAAACAACTATATGACCGTCTAGCCAACCTTGCTGCGAAGAAAAATTGCACCCCTCCGCAACTGGCATTGGCGTGGCTTCTCCATCAAGAAGACAATATCGTTCCCATCCCGGGTAAACTACGCTCTTACATCTCTTCTAACCATTTGATCCACATTATTGAGGGCAAATTGGAGTGTGAATTCCGAGTCTTCTTGACACCACCATATAGAAACTTTTGGAATAGAAAAGTCCCTAACTAAGCCGGAATCGCATGACCCAATTGTAACTGCAAGATCCTATTACAGTCGCTGAAAAAAGTAAATGGTAAGCTCCAATCCATTTCCTAGTGAATTCCTAGAAAAGATTCCTAAATCGAAAACACACATGAGACGTCCTCATGTATTAGGATACTGGGTATTGGATCCTTTGGAATGGAATTCACATTCCCCATCTAATCTCCAACTATCCAAACATAGCCTAAGGGACACCGCATACTTAATGTGCGTGCTCATTAAACACCTTGTTTGGTTGTCAGTTTTGAGATTTAAAATTTTTTTTTACAGGTTTGCATATTTTTCGTCTTTAGTCATTTTTTTTACTTTTTGTATAGATGTACACTATAATGCTATATACATCCAAAAAAAAAAACACTAAATAAAAAATTTGACCAAAAATCACTAAAGACGAAAAAACATGAACATACTCGTAACATTTGCGGTTTCAATTGTGCAAAAACTACCCACATTAAATTGCAGAAATGACTTGTGAGCATAGTTACGAGTATAAAAAAAATAAGGCAAGTGGGACATGGTTTTGACCATGATTTGAGATTTTGGTTACTTGATGATTCTTATTCTTCACCCATGCTATTGTCCAGGGACAACCAAGGTTAAGAACCTTCATAATAACCTAGGAGCATTGTCACTGAAGCTAACTGAAGAAGATTTGAAAGAAATTTCTGATGCAGTTCCCATTGATGAAGTGGCTGGCGAAAGAGACCCGGATTCCGTAACACAATACTCTCGGAAGTTCGCAAACACCCCAGAAAAATCTTGAATAAAACTACAGATCAATGGAGTTATAGAGCTATAATAATATGATAGACTGCTGTTTGAATTTTTTATCTACGTCGTGGGTTTTCTTTGGAGTTATGGAGCTTGTACTTATGTACCATCTTATAGCTTTTGTGTTTGGACATGATACTTGGTGCTGATAATCTATAGAGGTATAATAATATGATATGATAGACTGTTGTTTGAATTTTATATCTACGTCGTGGGTTTTCTTTGAACTTTTTTTTAGATAGCATTTCGATGTCTCTATATCAACCAAAAGCAGAGGCCGGCCTTTCTTATAAGGTCCAAACTATGGAAATTGCAAAATTTCTGAGAAAGTCCTAGAGGGTTGGGAGCCGCAGTCTGTACTCCGTAGATGTCTTCAAATCCATTTCCAATAAAGATGAATAACATAGAAAGGACTCTCGTGATATTACACCGATCCACTAGAAGGGATGAGGAAATTTATTCCCAAGATCGGTGATTCATCCCTGGCTAGGGCTTTCGAATCAAAACATGGGCAATTCGTACCTTTCTAATGAGAATGCTATGATACTATGTCCCAGTCCCTTTCCATGTGTGCTTCCTCTCCTCAGGTTATGATTCACAATGGAGGCGATTAATATGTGGCTCCCAATGGCTTCCGGTTCAGCATTATCAAGTTCCTTCCTATCAGGTAGTTCTAAACAGGGATGTCACTCTCCCCGACTCCACTCTGTCTACAACCCAATTTGAGCCAAAAGACTTTCAGAGTCGGGAGAGGATGGAAGTGAAATGCGATCCTGACCCGCCCATTGTCATTCTAGATGTAAAGGACAATGGGTTTCACTTTACCCCTCAACCCCATTGTCATTCTAGATGTAAATGACAATGGGTTTCACTTTACCCCTTAACTTGATTCAAAACCATTCGTTCTTCCATCCCTAGCGCTAGCAGCCAAATGTGAAGACGGTACAGGGAAGTGGGAACCTTGAGGAGAGACTTTGCCGAAAAACCAAGTACTCCATTATTCAATCAGACATAGCAATGCAACTATATGTAGGTGTTGTACGTACTGAATGGTGAAGAATCTGCAAAGTACAACTCATTTGTGAGAGTCATCATCCCGTAAGGTAAACTGTTTAACAGTTCTACCGCATGTCGAAAAGAAGGGTTCAACAACAGTTTGACATAAAACAACGAGACATATAAATTTGTCCATTGTCCTGTGTGGATTCTCTGACCATTTGAAGTTCCCCAACAAACAAGGTGAGATTTTTTTGCACAACCAAGGTAGGAAAACTGGATTTTGAGGTAACCTCTCTTATTTGTGACCGGTTGTGATACATTCAAGTTCAACTATACACAAAAAAAAAGAAGGGTCATCTGCAGTCTCTTAGGCGTATGAACATGAAAGAATGAGAAGAATACATCGTATATATCATTTATATATATACATATTCACTGAGAAACCAGATCAATTTCAGGATGCCGATTTAGCTCACCGTTTCGAAAATATAAAATGTTTCATCCATTTATTTTAAAAAACCAAACACCTAACTATAGTAATAGGAAAGAATCAGAAATAAAGTAAGTTTGTTTTTTTTTTGGAAGACGGTTCTGTGTTGTTATTCAACCTACCGAGGACATTAGGTAGATTTTTGGTTGGGCCTAAACTGTGGCCCAACTTAATTGAGCCCTAAGGCTGAACTACAAGCCCTGTTATAACCCTGGACGGCCCAATTGTAGCCCTTCCTCTATCTCAATCATATTCCTTGTACTGCGGCTTTTTAAGCTTCATAACTCCCCTATTATAACCCTCGACGGCCCAAAAAACTGAGGATTTTTGGGTTTTATCTTAGATATTTTCAAAAATATTTGGATAAAAGTTATAATTTTTTATTTTTTTGATTATCCACAAACATTTGGCGCGTAACTAACAAGTGTAAAAAAGTTTTGAATAAGAACAAAACTGAAAAAGCCCAAAAAACTCTCCAAAAATGATCGAGTGGAGTGAATTGTGTCTTTTCAAATATTGGGTCTCTCTCCCTTCAAAAGACATAAAGACCGGGTGGGGATGTTCGAATAAGGGGAGCTTATTTCTCATGCTTTCCTCTTTCCTGTGGCGGCTCCAAAATATTTTAATAAAGTGTTCAATAATTATCTTGACTCTATTAGCTTTCATTTCTAAACGGGTGTTTTCTTAGCCACCTCTGCCTTTTTCTCGACCAATTCAAGTTTTCAACGGGGTTGGATGGAAATATGGAAAGATAAAGTTTTTAGTCTCCTCAAAAACTAATTTTTTAGTGAAGTGTTGAAGTTTGTCATCAAAAGGAAATTGAAGTGTACATATTTCGTACCAATTTTGTAGCAATGCTATCAAACACGTCTTTCGTACCAATTTTGTAGCAATGCTATCAAACACATCTTTCGTACCAATCTGGTAGACTTGAATCAAATTCTTCTTTTTGTACCAGTGGAAAACTTACTTTTAATACGTTGATATTTGTTCTTTTGGCAGTTAGTTGTTGGTTCTGTGCCTCGTCTTATTCCTGGGGTTTTCCGCAATTCATGGCCTTGAGTGACCTGAATGACGCGTCAAAGGGCTTCGTCGTGAATGATGTGTTAACTGTTGAAGCACAGATCACGTTCATATCCAGTACTAAGGACTTCTGAAGCAGCAGTAGAAGTTGTGGTGCTTAATTGCTTTAGTATCTGTGAACAGAGCCTGTGTTTTGAAGTAACTCGTGAATGATCCGTGCCGAAACGTAATGACTTTTTAATGTTGTGTTCAAATTTAGCTGAGCAATGTCGTGTGAACACACATCATAATTTGTGAAGCCTTGATTTAACTAGTAATATAGACGAGTCTTCACATGATTCTAAAAGAAAAACTGATCAGAATGCTTTCTGGAGCGGTTTAGCCAGCCTGATTGATGACTCAACTAATCTACACATGGGGTTCAAGAAAATTTGAGTGATGTGTTTGAGAAGTGTGTGCAAAATAGCGTGTACGTAGCAAGGCTGAAATTAAAAACTAAACCATGAATCCTAACTAAAAACATGAATCCCATTACCCAATCATAAATCCTAACTAAAAACAGGAATCCCATTACCCAATCATAAGTTCGGGAGAACTTTCACTACTCTATGCCTAGAGGAAAGGAGAAGAAGAGGGGGTATAAACCATCGCTACAACACTGCCTCACCGTACACGAACAGTAATGAACAAAAGCTACTTCAACAAGAGAGAGACTCCAACCTTTCTCTAACTTTCCCTTCCCCTTCTGTTCTCTTTCCACCCCAGGTCCCCAACAGCCACCGGAAATCAGCCACAGTAGGGGGAGGGGGGACGTGAGCCTCCCCTTCTCTTTTTTCCTTGTTTTTGTTTCCTTTTTTCCCTTTCTCCTTTGCTTTCTTTCCTTATAATGCTAAGATTTGTCGTTGTTTGCCGTCAAGATTGACAATCTGTTCGAAGATGGTGCCGGCGACGTCGATGGTGTTGACGCCTCTTACGGCTAGGATCTTGTCAATGGTGTCATCCTCTTTCAGGCTAATGGCGTCATCCTCTTTCAGGTTAATAGTGCCACTGCCGTCGACAAGGGGTTTGATCTCGTGTTCACCGTTCACCTATCTCCGATCGCAGCCCAACCATGTCTTTTGGTAGTTTCGCCCACAGCCTGGCCGTACCAGCCATGCATGTTCTTCCCCCCTCTAGTCACAACCGATCGGCTCCCCCTTCTGGTCTCCCCTTCCCCTGTCTGATCGGCTGTCCCTTTTCGTTCCAATCGGCCCCCCTTTTCCGGCTTCCCCCTCCCCGTTCGATTGGGACTCTCTTTATTCTTCCCTCTCCCTTCTCCGACCGGATTTGGCTTCCCTCTCCGTTCTTCCCTTTCCCGCCCGATCCGATCGGCTTTCTTGGATTCTATCTGTGCATGCATGTCTGGTGGGTTTGTTTGGTTTTGTGTTGCGGGTTGAAGTTCCGGCCTCTTGTCGCCGGCGTTTGATTCTGGTGAGGTTTTCTGCTGGTGAGCTTGGTTTTCTCACAATGGTTAACTGATCTGCGTCGGCCGTCGTTAAAACTGGGCATGATTCGGCCAGCGATTTGGTCAATTTTGGTTGTTTGTTTTATCGTTTAAGCTTGTGTCAAGCGTTTGTTGAGATGGTTGCGAACTGACGATTGGGAGGTGATGCGCGTAGCTTAGGAGGTGATGTGCGTAGCTTAGATGTTGTTTATTTGTTTCTGTTGTAGCTTAGGTTTGCCGCACGCTCATGTGCTTTGATTTGTATTATGTTAGTTGAAACCCTTCTTGTACTCTTTTCTATTCATATATATGATGTTCTTCTTTGATGTCAAAAAAAAAAAAAACACTGCCTCACCGTAAGGGCGGTTTGAATCCAAAAGCTCCCAGAAGGGTCAAGCAAGTGCCATGTGGGCTAGAGCCCATCGGCAATTCCAAGATCGTATTACAATCCCTGTAAGATACAAAATGTAAACGACTCCAATAGATTTCCTAGTTCAGTATTTATTTGGCAAACTTCAATAACTCCCCTTGTGGTTTGGCCTATGCGCGGATACACCTCCTGACATTCGCTTTGTGGCGCATAACCACCATGTACTTTGTGGAAGATTGCATCCACATCCAATTCTGTCTAATTTGACAGATTTATGAAGTTTGACGTTAATGTCATAATCTTCTTCCTTGAATCTAGTCAATATACTAACATCTAATCCGAGTTGTTCATAATGTATTAATCAAGGAGTAAGGCCTCTTTGTAAAGAATCATGTCGACCATACATCGATAACTCAGTGGTTAGATACCATTATTAATTTATTCTTGTTAAAATGAAAGACAAATTTAAAATTAAAATTTTCCTTCGTAATAAGTTATATTCGACTATGAGGGTCCCATTGTCTGATCGACTTCAATTTTAGTATGGATGTAACACTCGTTAAGCTCTACAATATAGACAGTTCGGATCCAATTTTGCATTTGAATGAAACTCATTTTAAGGGCACAACAAGGCCTGCTGTTCTTAAGTCAGAACTCTGTTTATACGGATAGAAACATGTCACAAAGCACAGGTAGTTATGTGCAACAAATTGAACGTTAGGGGGTGTCTCCGCACGTAGACCAAACCACAGGGGTGTAAGGTGAAGTCTTTGTGAGTGTGTGTTTGGGTGTGGTTCTGGTATTGTTGTAAGTTTTTCTGCGGTTCCACCAATTTTTCAAGTGTGTAAAGAATTATCAGCTAAGTAGTGTTGAAATATGCTCTGGGAAAAAGTGGATCCATAGGCATACGAAATAACTTCTTCTTCTTTTTTTTAGGAAATGATAGAAATGACGAAATAACTATTTAACTTTTGAAAACTGCATCTTTCTGATGTCTAAGTCAGTCAATTTGCAGATACGAAGTGTAGAAAGAACTCAACAGTGGAGGCCATGTTGCTATAATGGTGTTATGGAGTGTGTTCATATGGGCATTAATAGGTAGAATAGAATTTTGTACATGGCACGAATCCAACACAAAGTTAGAGGGTTTGAGTCGCCCATTTTTTTATACGAAGAAGAATACGACGCAACCTGTCAACATGGAAATTAAACGGGAGGAATGCGGGTTAGACTCTCGTAACTCGATAAACGACACAGACAGCCATTTACTTTTTCATGTACGTCAATCCGAAATGACACGACACAACACGATTTCGTTGATGTAGCGATGCCAACCCATAGCCTGTAGTTACGTTTTCTTAAAAAGTACAGTATTGATTCTTTTGAATTTCCAATTAATAGAAGATTTGATCTTCCAAATCATGTGTTTGTCAACTTGTATAGGAAAACATCAATAATATTATGGAAAGGCATGAAATGTACTGTACATTATTACCTAAAGACCGAATAAAATTAAATTGAGACTTTTGCCTAGTTTAGACTTAAAGTATTTTCCAATGCGATGATTTGGTGATTGCTGGCTAATTTTTTTTTGTTGGTTTTACAATTTTCGTGATTATGATGGTATTGAAAATGTGCTCTCTTTTTTTTTGGGGGGTTAAACAAGTTGTTCATGCGTAACATTGTTAGGTGAAGAATTTTATGCACACATTAAAAAAAATCAACTAAGGTTTCGTGTCAACTCCAACGTAACACGATTTTGAGCAAGTCAGGCTAATGTCAAGAAATATGGCATCTTTAAGTTAACACGTCTTTTAAAAAGAAACAAACACGAAAGAACAAATAAAAAGTGTGGATTAAGTTGGCATAAAGACCGGTTGGAGATGCTCCAAGGTGGATAAGGGGGGAGCTTATTTCTCAAACTTTTCAACGGGCTTAGTCTCCTCAAAAACTAATTTTTTTTAGTAAAGTGTTGAAGTTTGTCATCCAAAGGAAATTGAAGCGTACATCTTACGTACCAATTTTGTAGCAATGTTATCAACACATTTTTACATTAAACACAACTCGGGATACAATTACGTTAGGAACCGTTCCACATGAGTCCACATTCTTCAAACGACTCTTGGTGCGGGATTTCAGAACAGCTCTGAATGCATGCAGTAGTGCTTTAGAATTGTGTCCGGAGCTTTGTATCAAAGGGGTGTGTGTCGGTAGCGTTGATCGTTTAAAAGAGAGAAATCCTACTTCCCTTCGTCTTGCTTCATCTTAAGAAACCAAGCTCTCTTTTTGTTGGAGGGGAAATGGAGGACAGCGGCCATACTATCCAGATGCCAAGAGTGAAACTGGGTTCACAAGGGCTTGAGGTAATCCACTCTTCTTCTCTCTCATCACATCCTAATTTGAAGAAATCCAATTAAGTTCATCTGATTACTCCATGTTCTGCTGCATATACATATATGAACCATGAAGCAGTTTCCCCTGTGTGCTCTGAAAGAGAATCTGACAAATTCTCAGTTATGTGAATCAGTCCCCCCTATAATCTGAGAAGGAATCAAAACACCAAGTATAATTATTTTGTGTCAAATTGAGTTTCTCTTTTCATAACTCAGCATGCAGTAAACATTATTGGGTGGTCTTGGGACACTGTTCGGAAATTGTCTCACATCTGTTAATTATCTCGTCCAAAATTAGTATATGAGCTTGGGGCCTCTCCACTCATTGTCAATTGATTTTGAGGCGAAAATGCTTAAACAGCCACGTTGTGCCCAAACAATTTTATCCATCATACAATTCTGTGGGGGCCAGTACTAAGTGTATTGACCTCACAAAAATGAGTGTGGAATAGGAAGTTGGGGCACCGCTAGACCAATGAATATATACTCTCACAACAGACAGTTATTTGGAAATCATTTCAACAGTTCACTAGCGGACAAAGCCCCGGTGGGCTTTGCCTGATATGGGATTTGATAGCATGCGAATGGGAGTCGAGCGACTTCCTGAGAAGCCATATTTGTCAGAAAACTACTATTAAGCGTTAGGATTTTTAAATTGGTTTTCTTACCTTGTACTACCTGTTAGACGATGAGTAGATTAGAAGTAATTAGTGGACGCCTATCAAAAAAAAGAAGTCTATCAAAAAAAAGAAGAAATTAGTGGACTTGGAGATTTTGAAGATTATGTAGCAATTTAATGATATTTTTGTTCTTATAGTATGATTTATAGTTATGAAAAAAAAATCAATGATATTTACCTTCAAAGTAGGGATGGAGCCAGGGAGGGGCCAATAGGGGCGGTCACTCCTGCAAGGAAAAAAAGAAAAACTACTATTATATGTAAAAAAGAAAAATAATCCTAAGAAAGTATATAAGCTCGCTCCTATGTAGAATTTTAAAAACTATATATAATAGTAACCTTTGAAATACGAGAATATCAACATTAATTACTAAAGGCTAAAGACTTATTACAATAGGTTTAATAACATTCATATAGATGAAGGGCTAAAATATAACAATAAAACTATAGGGTTAATATTGTGAATATTCAAGTAATAAACTTCCACCTTTCATTTGATGGATTTGGTGTTTTACAGTTTTATTTTATTTTTTGCTCTAAAATCTCAATGGCACACCAAATTTCCTCTCTCTCTCTCTCTCTCTTGGCACAAACATCTCCAATTGTTAAAACTTTAAAGGCAATTTTGAGAAAATAGTGACGGAGAAGAAGAGACTTTGGAAACCTTAAGTAATTTGGTGAAATTTAAGTAGTAGGTATGTCTTTCCCCAATTGTTGTTCTAGATTTCTAGTAATTCTTTATTTTTTGATTGGTATAAACAAATAACATGAAAGTCCATGTACCGAATTCGTCCAGTTGTGATGAATGAAAAAGAAGAAGATGAACAATGAAGAAAAACAAGACACATACATCAAAATCGTTCCCATTATTTATGATATTTTGAGTTTTAATGTATTTACGTGATTATGCATATGTATTTATATTTTTTTCTCACATATACGGTCGCCCCTACGTGGTAAAATTCCTGGCACTGTCCTTGCTTCGAAGATTTCAAATGCAGAATTGAAATTTGCTTCATCATGGGGAAACAATTCGCGAATTGGATGTTCTGACATATTTAGGGAAAATTATGTGAAAATTAGGATTGAGAAATTGGAAGATTAGTGGGGTGAGTGATTCATCAAAATTATAAAGTAAACTTTCGCATAACCATCCAATCTGTTCAACATAAGAAAGAAAAATATGGCCTTCAATTTAGTAGTGGAAATAAAAACTAAACCAATTAATTTGTACTTCAATTTCCAACATAGAAGGACTAAAGTTTCCAAGTGATGATTGTGTTCTTTTTTTCCTACAGGTTTCTAGATTAGGCTTAGGCTGCGCGGGACTTTCTGGATACTATAATGATCCTCTCTCACACGTGGCTGGATGTTCAGTTATAAGGGAAGCTTTTAGAAATGGTGTTACCTTCTTCGATACCTCCGATATTTATGGAGAAAATCATGACAATGAAATACTTCTCGGCAAGGTACTGTCACAAATCTTTGAAAAGATTAACATCCAACAGGTTAAAGACACTGATATATGAGGAAACTAGGTTAGCATATTGCAGATAAAGTTGTTTCTTCTATCCATATTTTGTTCTCTGTTGATTTTAAAGAAAGATTCATAGTATTGAAGCAGTTAATATAAAGTTTTCAATAAAACCTGAAAAAAGTGCACAAATGGTGATTGGACTTGCAAATGATGGTTGAGCTTTACTTCATGTATCATGGTTTACAACATGTTCAGTACTTCTTTTTTACAGTTCCGTATTCGGCTCAATGGGCTGATTAATCCGGGGCACTAATCACATCGCCCACGAACAGCGGGCCAAATTGTAAAAATGTATTGTTCTTTAGTTTTGCTCCACTACGTTCACATGGTTGCATTGTAGCACACTCGTTGCAGGACAGCAGCTTATTAGGTCTGCTTATGGCTTTTGAAAATGACAGGGTGTTTAGCAGCTTTTGCATATAGCTTACATCATAAAAATGCCTTAAATAAGCTGGTAAATTGAGTTTTCCCCTCAAGCATCCCTCCCATTGTTGTTGGTTTATTTTTTTTAGGCTCTGAAGGAGCTTCCTCGGGCAAAGGTTCAGTTAGCCACAAAGTTTGGGTTTATGAGCATAGAAGGTGGTAAACATGCGGTAAAGGGTACCCCTGAATACGTAAGGCAGTGCTGTGAAGCTAGTCTTAAACGACTTGGAATTGACTACATTGATCTCTATTATCAGCACCGTGTGGATGCTACGGTGCCAATAGAGGACACTGTAAGCTCCAAAGTCCAGACATTTCCTTACATTGATTAGTATTCAAACGAATTATGAATTTAAATATATCGCAATTGCTAATGATTGAATTTGTGAATTATTTTGGCATAGATGGGAGAGCTGAAAAAGCTTGTGGATGAGGGAAAGATAAAGTACATTGGGTTATCTGAAGCTAGTGCAGACACAATGAGGAGAGCCCATACAGTTCATCCCATAACCGCTGTTCAAGTGGAGTATTCGCTATGGACTCGTGACATTGAAGAGGATATAATCCCAATTTGCCGGTTTGCTGATACCTAGTTATTTCTTATGAGTTAATTAACAACGCAATGATTATTTACAGCTTGGCGTCACAACTAAAGCATCTTGAGCTTGTTTTGACGGTTAGTAAACATAGTTATTGAAACTTTGCTCCGTCTTCACTCACAGAGAGCTGGGTATTGGAATAGTGGCTTATAGCCCTCTTGGCCAGGGCTTCTTTGGTGGGAAGGCAGCTGTTGAAGCATTGCCCGACAATACTACATTGGTATGTGACTTGACTACGGATTGAAATAAGTAATGTAAATGCTAATCTCGAATTCTTGCATGTAAGGAGACATAGAGACAGGAAATACTTTGAAGAGAGTTTTATTTTCCCAGTCACTATGCAATGTTGATGAGCTTGTTCATTGTGGTTAAATGGATTCTCAACTCGTACTGATCTGTCACAGTCTTACTGGCCGAGGTTTACCGGAGAGAATCTACAGAAGAACAAACAACTATATGACAGTCTAGCCAGCCTTGCTGCAAAGAAAAATTGCACCCCTCCGCAACTGGCATTGGCGTGGCTTCTCCACCAAGAAGACAATATCGTTCCCATCCCGGGTAAACTACGCTCTTACATCTCTTCTAACCATTTGATCCACATTGTTGAGGGCAAATTGGAGTGTGAATTCCGAGTCTTCTTGACTCCACCATATAGAAACTTTTGGAATAGAAAAGTCCCTAACTAAGCCGGAATCGCATGACCCAATTGTAACTGCAAGATCCTATTACAGTCGCTGAAAAAAGTAAATGGTAAGTTCTGTTGGAAAAATTTACCCGGTTGTTGCTGCAAATTCTGAACTGTTGGCGAAACCTCCACAAAAGCTGAAAACACTTCGAGTCACGACGATGTCGCTTTCCTAAAGACAGTATTTGCCCCCACCAGTTGGTATGCAAAGGGTTACAGCGAACCTGCCTTCAAGATAAAACGAAGCCCGAACTCGAAGTTCTTTCCGTTTTCGTTTGCACTAACGAAACGGACAGAATACCTGCTGTGTGAATCTAAGAATCGAGAATCACTGAATTCTGTTTTCTGCAGCAAAACAGAACGCAGAATGAATGCTAGAAAATATAGGGAGAGATGTGGAGAAATTCGGCCCACACATGTGTGTGTATGTTACTGTCCAGATTTTGTCAAGTAGTGGTCTATTTATAGGCCACTACGCACCCATTGTGAATGGGTACGCACCCGATCTATTCTGACCGTTGGATTCGATCCTACGGTCTAGATCGATTAGTCACACCCAGTCACACCGAACTGGTGTACTGTTTCATTCACACCCAATCGGATTTAATCCAATCCGTTGGATCGTGACCATTCGCGGCCGACGACTGGGATCGCAACCCACGAACCAGTGCACCCGTTGGCACGAGTTGCACCCGATCGGAACCGCCCCGTGTGACTCACCTGCCACGCGTGTGACACGCGGCATCCACGTCAGCGCCACCTTACTGCCAACTGGCAATAAGAAAGGGCGCCTACAATGCGCCTAGCGCTGACGTGCAAAGTGCGCCGCTAAAGTGCCACAATGCACCACAGCCCACGCCACACTGCCCACGCCGTGCGCGCGTGCGCGTGTGGGTGTGTCTTGGTGCGAAGCACCGGCTCCGCCAGTATGGTGCGGAGCACCATAGGGCTGCACTACACTGGATGATTAGTTATTCACATTAGGAATGTTTCCTAATATAAACCACTCCAACACCTCTCAACTATCCAATGTGGGACAAGGCTCACAAAGAGGAAAACAAGCATTCTAAGGAAACAAGGAAATTTTCAAAACCAAAACGACAACTCTTTTATTTAGAAAATCTCTAACAATCCCCCACCATTTTCGAAATACAGATGAAATATTCTCGGTTCTTATTACAAGGTTTACGCATACATAAATAGTGTCTTGCGACTTCAACTATTCACTTAGTGAAAACATATCAAAGCTAGTCAGGGCAGCATAGTAGACGAGTCTTTGAACTAGTTGTCCTCTGTTGACCAACCGGACGTGTCTCACACATAACCCTCAAAATAATGCAGATATCCCAATCGGTTGACCCGTGAACTGGCCTTGGGTCTTTATCTTGATTTCATAAGCGCTCTAAGGTCTAGCCCCTGTGACCTATAGGAAGCGGCACCACCTCCACACTCACATAGGCAGATTGCTATCCGTGCTCCTATAACATTAGCACAAAACAATCTATTAAGAACTAAGTAGTTCAACCTCCTTTGTATTCACATTATAGGTTCAAAACACTTTACCTTGGAATGTGTAAAATAACTTTAAAGTGTTTCCAATCACGACATATGGTGTAATTTCTCATTGAACTCAAGAGATTGAGAGCATCAACCGGTTGAGTTGAGTTTCCACCAAGAGTGATTAATCTAATTGGGCAAAAGTCCCATTCCCTTTGATGTTTTCAACACCAAATCCCTTGCAAGGCCTTTCGTAAAAGGATCCGCCAAGTTTTGACTTGACTTAACAAAATCAATGGTTATCACCCCATCATCAATCAATTGTCTCACATAGCTATGTCTAAGTCCTATATGCCTGGACTTTCCATTATACACTTGGCTATACGCTCGCAACAACGTAGCTTGACTATCACAATGCAGTGATACAGGTGGCATAGGCTTAGGCCACACTGGAATTTCCAGCAACAAATTTCTCAGCCATTCTACCTCCTTACTACCAGAAGCTAGTGCTACAAACTCGGCTGCCATGGTCGAGTCTGTTATCAGCGTTTGCTTCTTAGATCCCCAGGAGATTGACCCTCCACCAAGTGTAAATACCCAACCACTCATTGACGAGTGATCATTCCGCTCAGTAATCCAACTAGCGTCAGTGTATCATTCTAGAACCGAAGGATACCCACTATAGACTATCCCATAATCTATAGTACCTTTGAGGTATCGCAGTACTCTATGTACTGCATGCCAATGCACATGCCCAGGACTATTAGTATACCTACTAAGCCTCCCCACCGCATATGCAATGTCCGGTCTCGTACTTGTCATGGCGTACATCAAACTGCCAATCACTCTAGAATATTCTAGCTGTGAGACCGCTCTCCCCTCATTATGATCTAATGGCGATTGAGAGTCATATGGAGTAGACACCGGCTTGCTTTCAAAGTGATTAAACTTCTTTAAGATCTTTTCAATGTAATGTTCCTGGGATAGAATTAAATTACCACCATTTCTTTTAATTCTTATACCCAATATTACATCAGCAACACCCATATCTTTCATACTAAAGTTAGCAGAAAGAAAATCTTTTGCACTCCGAATGCTCTCTTGGTCTGTACCAAAAATGAGCATATCGTCTACGTACAAACAGATAATGACTCCTCGTTTGCCATTGAACTTACTATACACACATTTATCAGATTGGTGTATTGTAAAACCATTTGACACAATCACCTTGTCAAACTTCTCATGCCATTGCTTAGGCGCTTGCTTAAGTCCGTAAAGAGACTTAACAAGCTTGCAAACCTTGTGCTCATAACCTTGCACAACAAATCCCTCTGGTTGCTTCATATAGATTTCCTCATCTAACTCACCATTAAGGAATGCAGTCTTGACATCCATTTGGTGTATCTCAAACTTGTATATAGAAGCAAGAGCAATTAAAACTCTAATTGTTGAGATTCTAGCAACCGGAGCATAGGTATCAAAGTAATCGATACCTTCTTTCTGGGTAAAACCTTTGGCTACAAGTCTGGCCTTGAACTTATCAATAGTTCCATCAATTTTCATTTTCTTCTTGAAAATCCATTTACAAGCAATTGGTTTAGAACCAGGTGGTAAATCAGCCAAAACCCATGTATTATTACCCATAATAGAGTCCATCTCATCTTGGATAGCCTCTTTCCAGAAAGCCACGTCTTGCGATTTCATTGCTTCCTCAAACGTCAAAGGATCATTTTCCACGTGAAGTGAAAACACATTTTCAGCACATGAAGTCTCTCTAGTTCCTTCAACTAGATAAACTATGAAATCAGGACCAAAAGTTCTCTCTCTTCGAACTCGTTTGCTCCTTCTCAATTCGACTTGTTCCTCAGGTTCATTTCCTTCAACTGGAACCTCTAAAGGTTCATTGTCCTCTTCGGACATCAAAGGAAACTCTTCCGAATCTTTATTAGATTCCAAATCCTTACTAGATTTTAACCTTGGAATTTTGTCAAATCTGTTTTCATAAAACACTGCATCTCGAGATTCAATGATGGTGTTGATGGACACAACATCATTATGCTCAGCCACTAGAAACCTATATGCTTTATTGTGCAAAGCATATCCAAGGAATACACACTCGATTCCCTTTGGGCCTAGTTTCTTCCTTTTAGGTCCAGGCAACCTCACAATTGCCCTACACCCTCAAGTCTTAAAATAACTCAGGTTCGGTTTCCTTTTTGACCAGAGCTCATATGGAGTAATGTTAGACTTTTTGAGAGGTACTCTATTCAGGATATAAGTAGCGGTAAGTATGGCTTCGCCCCACAAACCTTTACTTAATCCTGCATTGCTTAGCATAGCAACCACCATCTCAGATAAAGTTCTATTCTTCCTTTCGGCCACTCCATTCTGTTGTGGTGTATAAGGTGCAGTTACTTCATGAATTATTCCTACTGATTCACAGTAATCAGGGAAGTGATATTCACCACCCCTGTCAGACCTAAGACGTTTTATTTGCAAACCACATTGATTTTCAACTTCAGTCTTATATGCAATAAATTTATCAAGTACTTCATCTTTGGAATGAAGCAAATACACATAGCAAAATTTCGAATAGTCATCTATGAATGTTGCCATATAACGTTTACCGCCTCTAGTCGGAGTGCTATGAAATTCACACACATCACTATGAATTAATTCAAGTAACGATGAAGTCCGCTCTATATTAGGAAATGGCAATCTGGTTATCTTTGATTCCAAACAAATCTTGCATTTATCAATCATATCATTTTCAGATTTAGGAATTAATCCTGATTTAACCATGCAATCCATTTTCCTTGTACTGATGTGTCCTAAACGAGTATGCCATAAAGAAATAGAGTCAAGCATATAAGCAGAAACAACTGTGTTATTGATATTAAGCTTAAACATTCCCTCGGTTACATAGCCTTTGCCAACAAACACACCACTCTTGGACACAACAATTTTGCCCGATTCAAACACAACCTTAAAGCCATACTTATTAAGTAGACTTGCAGACACGAGATTCTTCCTAACTTCCGGTACATGATACACATCAGTAAGAGTCAGCGTCTTGCCAGAAGTGAACTCCAAATCCACTTTGCCTTTACCCTTAATTGGTGCAGTTGACGCATTTCCCATGAACAAAACGGTGCCATCTGCAACTGGTTTATACTCAGTGAAAAACCTCTTGTCATTGCAGACATGCTTTGTTGCACCAGAATCAATCCACCAATCTCCAGCATCTTCGAGGATATTCGCCTCGGAAATAACAGCAATGAATTTAGAATTCTTTGCCCCAGATGCTCCTGGTTTTCCACCAGAGTTCTTCCTTTGCAGGAGGATTCGGCAATCTTTCTTAAGATGCCCAGGTTTGCCACAATGCCAGCAACCAGTGTCGGTAGGATCTAGTTTCTACTTCTTCCATTTACCAGAAGCCTTATCATTACCTTTGTTCTTGCGTTTCTTGTTGGAACTTTCTTCCACCACATGAACTTTGGAAGTAGTATTATCCTTACCCTCCTGACGCTTTGTCTCTTCCTCCACCCGAAGATGTTGGGCCAACTGATCAAGGGTAAATTCCTCGGTCTTATGTTTGAGTTCCTTTTTGTAATCCTTCCAAGATGTAGGCAGTTTGTCAATAATAGAGGAGACAACAATAGATTCATCCATATTCATATTCTTTACCTTAAACTGACTGAGAATATACTGAATCTCATGCAACTGATCAATGACCGGCTTACTATCAACCATGCGATAATTCATAAACTGACTAACAAGAAACTTCTTACTTGTGGCGTCGTCAGAAAGATACTTATCGTTGAGTGAATCCCAAAGTTCCTTTGCCGTCATTGAATTCTGATAGACATCGAATAGTGAATCTGACAGTGCATTGAGAATGTGTCCTCTACAGATGTAGTCATCATTCTCCCATTTGCCCCTTTCACGGGCCTGCTCCATAGTTTCATCATCTGGCTCCTCCGGAATCACCGGACTCGGAGTAGTCAGAACATAAACCACTTTCAAAGTGGTTAACAAGAAGTGCATCTTCTTCTGCCAACGCCTGAAATTCCCACCTTCGAATCGCTCCAACTTCAGAAAGTCTTGCGTCATCTTTTGTAGAGACATCGCCATTGCAGAATACTGTCTTTAGATTGTTGGAAAAATTTACCCGGTTGTTGCTGCAAATTCTGAACTGTTGGCGAAACCTCCACAAAAGCTGAAAACACTTCGAGTCACGACGATGTCGCTTTCCTAAAGACAGTATTTGCCCCCACCAGTTGGTATGCAAAGGGTTACAGCGAACCTGCCTTCAAGATAAAACGAAGCCCGAACTCGAAGTTCTTTCCGTTTTCGTTTGCACTAACGAAACGGACAGAATACCTGCTGTGTGAATCTAAGAATCGAGAATCACTGAATTCTGTTTTCTGCAGCAAAACAGAACGCAGAATGAATGCTAGAAAATATAGGGAGAGATGTGGAGAAATTCGGCCCACACATGTGTGTGTATGTTACTGTCCAGATTTTGTCAAGTAGTGGTCTATTTATAGGCCACTACGCACCCATTGTGAATGGGTACGCACCCGATCTATTCGCAATAAGAAAGGGCGCCTACAATCGATTAGTCACACCCAGTCACACCGAACTGGTGTACTGTTTCATTCACACCCAATCGGATTTAATCCAATCCGTTGGATCGTGACCATTCGCGGCCGACGGCTGGGATCGCAACCCACGAACCAGTGCACCCGTTGGCACGAGTTGCACCCGATCGGAACCGCCCCGTGTGACTCACCTGCCACGCGTGTGACACGCGGCATCCACGTCAGCGCCACCTTACTGCCAACTCGCAATAAGAAAGGGCGCCTACAATGCGCCTAGCGCTGACGTGCAAAGTGCGCCGCTAAAGCGCCACAATGCACCACAATGCACCACGCCACACTGCCCACGCCGCGCGCGCGTGTGTCCTGGTGCGAAGCACCGGCTCCGCCAGTATGGTGCGGAGCACCATAGGGCTGCACTACACTGGATGATTAGTTATTCACATTAGGAATGTTTCCTAATATAAACCACTCCAACACCTCTCAACTATCCAATGTGGGACAAGGCTCACAAAGAGGAAAACAAGCATTCTAAGGAAACAAGGAAATTTTCAAAACCAAAACGACAACTCTTTTATTTAGAAAATCTCTAACAAGTTCCAATCCATTTCCTAGCGATTTATTTTCCTAGAAAAGATTCCTAAATCGAAAACACATATGAGATGTCCTCATGTATTAGGATACTGGGTATTGGATCCTTTGGAATGGAATTCACATTCCCCCTCTAATCTCTAACTATCCAAACATAGCCTAAGGGACACCGTCTACTTAATGTGCGTGCTCGTTAAACATGCACCTTGTTTGGTTATCAGTTTTGAGATTAAAAAAAAAAGTTTTATAGGTTTGCGTATTTTTCGTCTTTAGTCATTTTTTTTAAAACAATTTTTTTTTTTACTTTTTGAATAGATGTACACTATAATGCTATATACATCCAAAAAAATAAACACTAAATAAAAAAATTGACCAAAAATCACTAAAGACGAAAAAATATGAACATGGTCGTAACATTTGCGGTCTCAATCGTGCAAAAACTACCTACATTAAATTGCAGAAATGACTTGTGAGCATAGTTACGAGTATAAAAAAATAAGGCAAGTGGGACATGGTTTTTACCATGATATGAGATTTTGGTTACTTGATGATTCTTATTCTTCACCCATGCTATTGTCCAGGGACAACCAAGGTTAAGAACCTTCATAATAACCTAGGAGCATTGTCACTGAAGCTAACTGAAGAAGATTTGAAAGAAATTTCTGATGCAGTTCCCATTGATGAAGTGGCTGGCGAAAGAGACCCGGATTCCGTAACACAATACTCTCGGAAGTTCGCAAACACCCCAGAAAAATCTTGAATAAAACTACAGATCAATGGAGTTATAGAGCTATAATAATATGATAGACTGCTGTTTGAATTTTTTATCTACGTCGTGGGTTTTCTTTGGAGTTATGAAGCTTGTACTTATGTACCATCTTATAGCTTTTGTGTTTGGACATGATACTTGGTGCTGATAATCTATAGAGGTATAATAATATGATATGATAGACTGTTGTTTGAATTTTATATCTACGTCGTGGGTTTTCTTTGAACTTTTTTTTAGATAGCATTTCGATGTCTCTATATCAACCAAAAGCAGAGGCCGGCCTTTCTTATAAGGTCCAAACTATGGAAATTGCAAAATTTCTGAGAAAGTCCTAGAGGGTTGGGAGCCGCAGTCTGTACTCCGTAGATGTCTTCAAATCCATTTCCAATAAAGATGAATAACATAGAAAGGACTCTCGTGATATTACACCGATCCACTAGAAGGGATGAGGAAATTTATTCCCAAGATCGGTGATTCATCCCTGGCTAGGGCTTTCGAATCAAAACATGGGCAATTCGTACCTTTCTAATGAGAATGCTATGATACTATGTCCCAGTCCCTTTCCATGTGTGCTTCCTCTCCTCAGGTTATGATTCACAATGGAGGCGATTAATATGTGGCTCCCAATGGCTTCCGGTTCAGCATTATCAAGTTCCTTCCTATCAGGTAGTTCTAAACAGGGATGTCACTCTCCCCGACTCCACTCTGTCTACAACCCAATTTGAGCCAAAAGACTTTCAGAGTCGGGAGAGGATGGAAGTGAAATGCGATCCTGACCCGCCCATTGTCATTCTAGATGTAAAGGACAATGGGTTTCACTTTACCCCTCAACCCCATTGTCATTCTAGATGTAAATGACAATGGGTTTCACTTTACCCCTTAACTTGATTCAAAACCATTCGTTCTTCCATCCCTAGCGCTAGCAGCCAAATGTGAAGACGGTACAGGGAAGTGGGAACCTTGAGGAGAGACTTTGCCGAAAAACCAAGTACTCCATTATTCAATCAGACATAGCAATGCAACTATATGTAGGTGTTGTACGTACTGAATGGTGAAGAATCTGCAAAGTATAACTCATTTGTGAGAGTCATCATCCCGTAAGGTAAACTGTTTAACAGTTCTACCGCATGTCGAAAAGAAGGGTTCAACAACAGTTTGACATAAAACAACGAGACATATAAATTTGTCCATTGTCCTGTGTGGATTCTCTGACCATTTGAAGTTCCCCAACAAACAAGGTGAGATTTTTTTGCACAACCAAGGTAGGAAAACTGGATTTTGAGGTAACCTCTCTTATTTGTGACCGGTTGTGATACATTCAAGTTCAACTATACACAAAAAAAAAGAAGGGTCATCTGCAGTCTCTTAGGCGTATGAACATGAAAGAATGAGAAGAATACATCGTATATATCATTTATATATATACATATTCACTGAGAAACCAGATCAATTTCAGGATGCCGATTTAGCTCACCGTTTCGAAAATATAAAATGTTTCATCCATTTATTTTAAAAAACCAAACACCTAACTATAGTAATAGGAAAGAATCAGAAATAAAGTAAGTTTGTTTTTTTTTGGAAGACGGTTCTGTCTTGTTATTCAACCTACCGAGGACATTAGGTAGATTTGGTTGGGCCTAAACTGTGGCCCAACTTAATTGAGCCCTAAGGCTGAACTACAGGCCCTGTTATAATCCTGGACGGCCCAATTGTAGCCCTTCCTCTATCTCAATCATATTCCTTGTACTGCGGCTTTTTAAGCTTCATAACTCCCCTATTATAACCCTCGACGGCCCAAAAAACTGAGGATTTTTGGGCTTTATCTTAGATATTTTCAAAAATATTTGGATAAAAATTATAATTTTTTATTTTTTTGATTATTGTTTCGACGAGACGAAACAATAATCCACAAACATTTGGCGCATAACTAACAAATGTAAAAAAGTTTGGAATAAGAACAAAACTCAAAAAGCCCAAAAAACTCTCCAAAAATGATCGATTGGAGTGAATTGTGTCTTTTCAAATATTGGGTTTCTCTCCCTTCAAAAGACATAAAGACCGGGTGGGGATGTTCGAATAAGGGGAGCTTATTTCTCATGCTTTCCTCTTTCCTGTGGCGGCTCCGAAATATTTTAATAAAGTGTTCAATAATTATCTTGACTCTATTAGCTTTCATTTCTAAACGGGTGTTTTCTTATCCACCTCTGCCTTTTTCTCGACCAATTCAAGTTTTCAACGGGGTTGGGTGGAAATATGGAAAGATAAAGATTTTAGTCTCCTCAAAAACTAATTTTTTAGTGAAGTGTTGAAGTTTGTCATCAAAAGGAAATTGAAGTGTACATCTTTCCTACCAATTTTGTAGCAATGCTATCAAACACAATTCTGGACACAACTATGCTAAGAGCCGTTCCACATGAGTCCACGTAATTCGAACGGCTTTTGATGCAGGATGCAGAACGGCTCTGGATGCAGGGATGCAGTTGTGTTTTGAAATTGTGTCCGGAGCTGTGTATCAAAGGTGCGTTGGTAGCATTGCTCGTTAAATCCTACTCCCCCTCGTCTTGCTTCATCTTAGAAAACCAAGCTCTGTTTCTGGTGGAGGAGAAATGGAGGACAGCAAACATACTATCCAGATGCCAAGAGTGAAACTGGGTTCACATGGGCTTGAGGTAATCCACTACTCTTCTTCTTCTTCTTCTTCTTCTTCTTCTCTCACATCCTAATTTGAAGAAATCCAATTAAGTTCATCTGATTACTACCTATTCTGCTGCATATACATATAACCATGAAGCAGTTTCCCCTGTGTGGTCTGAAAGAGAATCTGACAAATTCAGTTATGTGAATCAGTTCCCCCTATTATCTGAAAAGGAATCAAAACATCAAGTATAATTTTGTGTCAAATTGAGTTTCTCTTTTCATAATTCGGCATGCGGTAAACATTATTAGGTGGTCTTGGGATACTGTTTGGAAATTGTCCCACATCAGTTAATTATCTCATCCGAAACTAGCTAGTATATGAGCTTGGGGCCTCTCCACTCATTGCCAATTGATTTTGAGATGATAATGCTTAAACAGCCACGTTGTGCCCAAACAATTTTATCCATCATACAATTCTGTGGGGGCCAGTACTAAGTGTATTGACCTCACAAAAATGAGTGTGGAATAGGAAGTTGGGGCACCGCCAGACCAATGAATAAATACTCGCACAACAGACAGTTATTTGGAAATCATTTCAACGGTTCACTAGCGGACAAAGCCCCGGTGGGCTTGCCCGATATAGGATTTGATAGCATGCGAGTGGGAGTCGAGCGACTTCATGAGAAGCCATATTTGTCAGAAAACTACTATTAAGCGTTAGGGTTTTTAAATTGGTTTTCTTACCATGTAATATCAAAAAAAAAAATCTGCCTATCAAAAAAAAGAATTAATTAGTGGACTTGGAGATTTTGAAGATTAGTGTAGCAATTTGATGATATTTTTGTTCTTATATGATTTATAGTTATCATAAAAAAATTCAATGATATTTACCTTTGAAGATTTCAAATGTAGAAATATGGGGAAACAATTCGCAAATTGGATATTCTGACATATTTAGGGAAAATAATGCGAAAATTAGGATTGAGGAATTGGAATATTAGTGGGGTGAGTGATTCATCAAAATTATAAAGTAAACTTTCGCATAACCATCCAATCTGTTCAACATAAGAAAGAAAAATATGGCCTTCAATTTAGTAGTGGAAATCTTAAATTAAATAAGATAAATAGATAAAGGTTTATTCTATTTCACTTATTCGACTGGATCTTACGGAGCCTGCTCATGTACGACATGATTCGGATCTGATCATAGAAAAGATTTTCTTCAAGTGAACCAGCCTATCCTTTGTATGGCGCTTGCACGGTGGTTAGAACAAGGACACATTTGATTGTTAATTTCAGTATAGCAGATAGATAAGGCATATATTTGCACGGACCAATCAATCGTTCAAGTCAAACACTCCCATAATCCATTTTCTCTTCATAGAATTTCCTTCAATTATTCATGTCGAATAAGTAATATTGCGGGGTTGAATGGAAATATCCAAATCCATGTCTTATCTTATTCTTTTCAATAATCCATACTTGTAGCAATGAAATAGGATTGTTGCTCCCCCAAATGATAAATGAGATTAGATTGATTACAAAGATCTGTGACATATCTTCTCTATAAATGACCAAAAATACCTTGTTTACGTATCATTGGAAAGTGCATTAACATAAATACAGCAGTAAGAAGGGGCAAGACAAAAGTGTGTAAACTATAAAAACGAGTCAAAGTGGACATGTCCCACGTACACTAGCACTTCCTCGCAATAATTCTACCAAAGGCGATCCTATTCCAGGAATAGCCTCAAGTACACCTGTTACAATTTTTACTGTCCAATAACCAATTTGGTCCCAAGGTAAGGAATAACCAGTTACACCAAAAGATGCAGTCAAGACACCCAGAACCACACCTATAACCCAAGTTAATTCGCGAGGTTTTTTAAATCCACCAATGAGATACACACGAAATACATGGAGGATCATCATTAGAACCATCATACTTGATGACCATTTATGAACTGATCGGATTAACCAACCAAAGTTAGCTTCAGTCATTATATATTGAACAGAAGCAAAAGCCTCAGTCGGAAAATGATACACCCACCGAAGGTTCCCCACCGCACCGCCCACCGCACGCCGGCCGGGCCCACTCCGGCCACCTGACGTCCGATCCGAACCGTTCAAAAACTCTATAAAAAAAACCGAGTGGGCCCACGCGAAAATCAACGGCATCCGACGTGTGTAGGTGCTCGATCCGAACTTCCAAAAATCAGATGATCCGAACCGTTAAAAAATGTAAGATTGGTTAGAGCACCTACACACGTCGGATGCCGTTGATTTTCGCGATGGCCCACTCGGTTTTTTTTTTTAGAATTTTTGAACGGTTCTGATCGGCCGTTCGGTGGCCGGAGTGGGCCCGGCCGGCATGCGGTGGGCGGTGCGGTGGGGAAACCTTCGGTGGGTGTATCATTTCCCGCCTCAGTAATGGTTGGACGATAGTAAAAAGTCATAGCAAACCCTCTAGCTACTTGTACTAAAAAACAAGTAAGCATAATTCCTCCTAGAAAATAAAAACTAAACCAATTAATTTGTACTTCGATTTCCAACATAGAAGGACTAAAGTTTCCAAAGTGATGATTGTGTCCTTTTTTTCCCTACAGGTTTCTAGATTAGGCTTCGGATGCGCAGGACTTTCTGGATACTACAATGATCCTCTCTCACACGAGGCTGGATGTTCAGTTATAAAGGAAGCTTTTAGAAATGGTATTACCTTCTTCGATACCTCCGACTTGTATGGAGAAAATCATGACAATGAGATACTTCTCAGCAAGGTACTGTCACAAATCTTTGAAAAGATTAACATCCAACAGGTTAAAGAGATGGATATATGAGGAAACTAGGTTAGCATATTGCAGATAAAGTTGTTTCTTCTATCCATATTTTGTTCTCTGTTGATTTTATAGAAAGATTCATAGTATTGAAGCAGTTTATATAAAGTTTTCAATAAAACCTGAAAAAAGTGCACAAATGGTGATTGGCCTTGCAAATGACGGTTGAGCTTTACTTCATGTATCATGGTTTACAACACGTTCAGTACTTCTTTTTTACAATTCTGTATATGGCTCAATGGGCTGACTAATCCGGGGCACTAATCACATCGTCCACAAACAACGGCTAATTGTAACCGGGCCAAAGCCCCGCATGGGTTGGCCCAACACAAGAATTGATAGCATGCAAGTCAGAGTCGAACCCCATATGAAAGGCTTCTTAAGGCCCCTGGTTGCCAGGTCACTACCACTGTGTCAACCCCAAGGGTTCTGCAACATGTTCATATTCAGTTCAGAAAACTGATAATTTCAGTAAAAATGTATTGTTCCTTTAGTATTATTCCACTACGTTCACATGGTTGCATTGTAGCGTGGTCGTTGCAGGACCGCGGTCTGCTTATGGCTTTTGAAAATGACGGGGTGTTTAGCGCGCAGCTTTACATCATAAAAATGCCTTAAATAAGCTGGTAAATTGAGTTTTCCCCTCAAGCATCCCTCCCATTGTTGTTGGTTTATTTTTTAGGCTCTGAAGGAGCTTCCTCGGGCAAAGGTTCAGTTAGCCACAAAGTTTGGGATTATGAGTTTAGAAGGTGGTAAACATGCAGTAAAGGGTACCCCTGAATACGTAAGGCAGGCCTGTGAAGCTAGTCTTAAACGACTTGGAACTGACTACATTGATCTCTATTATCAGCACCGTGTGGATCCTACGGTGCCAATAGAGGACACTGTAAGTGCCACACATTTTCTTATATATATTGATTAGTATTCAAACAAATTATGATTTTAAATATATCGTAATTGCTAACGATTGAATTTGTGAATTATTTTGGCATAGATGGGAGAGCTGAAAAAGCTTGTGGATGAGGGAAAGATAAAGTACATTGGGTTATCTGAAGCTAGTGTAGACACAATGAGGAGAGCCCATATGGTTCATCCCATAACCGCTATTCAAGTGGAGTATTCCCTATGGACTCGTGACATTGAAGAGGATATAATCCCACTCTGCCGGTTTGTTGATACCTAGTTATTTCTTATGCGTTAATTAGCAAACCCATGATTTTTTATAGCTCGGTGTCAAAACTAAAGCGTCTTGAGCTTGTTTTGACAGTTAGAAAACATAGTTATTGAAACTTTGCTCCGCCTTCACTCACAGAGAGCTGGGTATTGGAATAGTGGCTTATAGCCCTCTTGGCCGCGGCTTCTTTGGTGGGAAGGCAGTTGTTGAGGCATTGCCAGACAATAGTATATTGGTATGTGACTTGACTACTGATTGACAATATGTAAATGCAAACCTCGAATTCTTGCATGCAAGGAGACGTAGAGACAGGAAAGACTTTAAAGAGAGTTTTCATTTTCCCAGTCACTATAACGTGTTCATTGCGGTTAAATGGATTCTCAACTCATACTGATCTGTCACACAGCCTCACTGGCCAAGGTTTACCAGAGAGAATCTAGAGAAGAACAAACAACTATATATGACCGTCTAGCCAACCTTGCTGCAAAGAAAAGTTGCACCCCTCCACAACTGGCATTGGCATGGCTTCTCCACCAAGAAGACAATATCGTTCCCATCCCGGGTAAACTATGCTCTTCCATCTCTTCTAACCCTTTGATCCACGTTATCAAGCGCAGATTGGAGTATGAATTCCGAGTCTTCATGAGCCCACCATATAGAAACTTTTGGAATAGAAAGTAAATGGTAATTGCAAGATCCTATTATAGATCCCTGCAAAAAGTAAATGGTAAGCTCCAAATACATTTCCTAGCGATTTATTTTCCTGGAAAAGATTCCTAAATCATTCAAAAACACATATGAGATGTCCTCATGTATTAGGATACTGGGTATTGGATCCTTTGGAATGGCATTCACAATCCCCCTCTAATCTCCAACTATCCAAACATATCCTAAGGGGAACCTCATACTCAATGTGCGTGCTCTTGCAATATTTTACACCATGTTTGGTTGTTAGTTTTGACTTTTGAGATTAAAAAAAGTTCTATAGGTTTGCATATTTATCGTATTTTTAACATTTTAACAATTTTTTTTTTTACTTTTTGAATAGAGGTACGCTATATACATCCAAAAAATAGACACTAAATAAAAATTTTGACCAAAAATCACAAAAGACGAAAAAACATGATCCTAACATTTGAAGTCTCAATCATGCAAAAACTACCCACATTAAACTGCAGAAATGACTTGTGAGCATGGTTTCGAGTATAAAAAATTAGGTAAATGGGACATGGTTTTGACCATGATCTGAGATTTTGGTTACTTGATTATTCTTATTCTTTCCCCATGCTATTGTCCAGTGACAACCAAGGTTAAGAACCTTCATAATAACTTAGGAGCATTGTCACTGAAGCTTACTGAAGAAGATTTGAAAGAAATTTCTGAAGCAGTTCCCATTGACGAAGTGGCTGGTGAAAGAGACGCGGATTCCGTTAAACAATATTCTCGGAAGTTCGCAAGCACCCCAGAAAAATGTTGAATAAAACTGCAGATCAATGGAGTTATGGAGCTTGTACTTGTGTACCATCTTATGGCTTTTTGTGTTTGGACACGATACTTGGTGCTGATAATTTATAGGACTATAATAGGATGATAGACTGCTGTTTGAATTTTATATCTATGCCGTGGATTGGGAAATCTTATAGTGCAAGGCCTTGCAAGGCACCCTGTAGGGCGCACACGGGCCATTGATCTTGACAATGAATTTTTGAGATATAATTTTTAATTATGACCGGTAAGAATCATTTATTACCGGTCATAATTGATTAAAATGTGGACTATTGATTAATAAGATCGATGGCTGTATGCCGCCCTACACATGCACTACACGGGGGTGCACTACAGCACCCCCTGTAGGGTATTCTTTGAACTTTTCTTCGGATAGCATTTTGGTGTCTCTGTATCAACCAAAAGTAGAGGCCACCCTTTTCTTATAAGGTCTAAACTATAGAAATTGCAAAATTTCTGAGAAAAAGTCCTAGAGGTTATCCTTGCTAAGTTAACATTTTGCGGATTGTGAATGATTTTGATAATTGGAAAAGCAAACACGTACACATCCCAGACCATGAATGACATTGCAAGAAGAACTTTTAATAGGCTAAACCATCCAAATGGGGGCATTAGTTACTAAGCAATAATTTCGTAGTTGTAATTGATCTACTAATGAGAGAGAGAGAGAGAGAGGCATATATTTGGAGTTATTTAAGGGAAGCTGAAAAGTATTCAAGGAATCAAGAATAGCAAGAGCTGTATGTTGACTTGATACAAGGTACAAGTAATTCCAATGGACGCACAAAAGAGCAATTAAGAGGCTTCTGGAACCAACAAACACCAGTATTTATAGACACAGCAGAAGCCATGCATAGAAGCAAAGAACAGCAGGAAAAGGAAACAAGACATGGACAATGCCGTTGGTATGATGTTTTTCCTCTTCAACTCTTTTTCTTTGTCTCTTATCGTACTTTACGCAAGCATATATATATGTATACACGCTTGAGGATACTGAAAAGTATGTCTAATAGAGCAGTTGGTTTTGTTTTCACCTTTTCGGCTCATTCAGCAACTGTGAGATCGATAAGAGATGTCCCGCCCGCTCACTACTCCCTTAAATTAACATCTTTCTCGATATTCCTCGACGCTGACATTGGAAATTATACGTCCAGAGTATTTGAAGCTGGTGGCTACAAATGGTTAGTTCAAAACTTCAAATGCGCTCTCGTCTCCAAATCTTCTTTTATAGCCTCCTAAATATTCTCTGTTCATTCTCTTTTCTGTTTCAGGAAATTGTGTGTTCACCCAAACGGGAATGAGAAAATGAATGTGGATCGTCACATTTCCCTTTACTTGGTAATAGCAGATACAGAAACCCTTCCACCTGGCTGGGAGGTTAACGTCAACTTCAAGTTGTTTGTGTTCGATCAAATCCGAGATAAATATTTAGCCGTCCAAGGTCTAGCTACCTTCGTAGCTCAGTTGCATCAGTTCTAGTACTGTTATACGTAGCCTCATTGTTAATACTAATTCTGTGTGCAGATGCTGAAGGGGTAATTAGGCGATTTCATAGGATGAAGACAGAATGGGGTTTTGATCAATTTCTTTCTGTAGACACTTTTAATGATGCTTCCAATGGATATTTGGTTGATGACTGCTGCGTATTTGGTGCCGAGGTTTTTGTGATAAAACATATGGGCAAAGGTGAGTATGCTTCAATGGTGAAGGATCCTGCTAATAACATTTACACTTGGAGAATTGAAAAGTTTTCAGCTACAGATCAGGTTGATATTCGTTCTGATGAGTTTGTCGTTGGGGGAAGTAAATGGTAACTATTGACTACTCAAATCTCACTGTTAGTTTCATCATATATTGTAGAAGTAGATATACGTATTATTGAAGTTCTTTCCTTGATCCATGCAGGAAGTTACGGATTTATCCCAATGGGGATTCATCTGTAGATGGCAAATGGCTCTCCTTCTATCTGTTGTTAGCAGGTCGCAAAACCCTTCCTTTTGATAGGAAAATATTTGCAGAATGCAAGCTGCGGGTAAGGGATGAGGTCTACGGCAATCATTCTGAGAAGGAAGGTGAATTACATGCCTCAAAGTATATAAACGAAACAATGCATGTCTGGTAGACTTGAATCGAATTTTCCTTTTTGTACAGTGGAGAACTTACTTTTAATACGTTGATATTTGTTCTTTTGGCAGTTAGTTGTTGGTTCTGTGCCTCGTCTTATTCCTGGGGTTTTCTGCAATTCATGGCCTTGAGCGACCTGAATGACGCGTCAAAGGGCTTCGTCGTGAATGATGTGTTAACTGTTGAAGCACAGATCACGTTCATATCCAGTACTAAGGACTTCTGAAGCAGCAGTAGAAGTTGTGGTGCTTAATTGCTTTAGTATCTGTGAACAGAGCCTGTGTTTTGAAGTCTAACTCGTGGATGATCCGTGCCGAAACGTAATGACTTTTTAATGTTGTGTTCAAATTTAGCTGAGCAATGTCGTGTGAACACACATCATAATTTGTGAATCCTTGATTTAAGTTGTAATATAGACGAGTCTTCACATGATTCTAAAAGAAAAACTGATCAGAATGCTTTCTGGAGCGGTTTAGCCAGCCTGATCTTGTCAATGGCGTCATCCTCTTTCAGGCTAATAGCGCCACTGCCGTCCACAAGGGGTTTGATCTCGTGTTCACCGTTCACCTATCTCCGATCGCAGCCCAACCATGTCTTCTGGTAGTTTCGCCCACAGCATGGCCGTACCAGCCATGCATGTTCTTCCCCCCTCTAGTCACATCCGATCGGCTCCCCCTTCTGGTCTCCCCTTCCCCTGTCTGATCGGCTGTCCCTTTTCGTTCCAATCGGCCCCCCTTTTCCGGCTTCTCCCTCCCCGTTCGATTGGGACTCTCTTTATTCTTCCCTCTCCCTTCTCCGACCGGATTTGGCTTCCCTCTCCGTTCTTCCCTTCCCCGCCCGATCCGATCGGCTTTCTCGGATTATGTCTGTGCATGCATGTCTGGTGGGTTTGTTTGGTTTTGTGTTGCAGGTTGAAGTTCCGGCCTCTTGTCGCCGGCGTTTGATTCTGGTGAGGTTTTCTGCTGGTGAGCTTGGTTTCTCACAATGGTTAACTGATCTACGTTAGGAACTGTTCCACATGAGTCCACATTCTTCGAACGATTTTTGATGCGGGATTTCAGAACAGCCCTGCTTGCAGTTGTGTTTTAGAATTGTGTCCGGAGCTTTGTATCAAAGGGGAAGTGTTTTGGCAGCATTGCTTGTTTAAAAGAGAAATCCTACTTCCCTTCGTCTTGCTTCATCTTAAGAAACCAAGCTCTCTTTTTGTTGGAGGGGAAAATGGAGGACGGCGGCCATATTATCCAGATGCCAAGAGTGAAACTGGGTTCACAAGGGCTTGAGGTAATCCACTCTTCTTCTCTCTCATCACATCCTAATTTGAAGAAATCCAATTAAGTTCATCTGATTACTACCTGTTCTGCTGCATATACATATATGAACCATGAAGCAGTTTCCCCTGTGAGCTCTGAAAGAGAATCTGACAAATTCAGTTATGTGAATCAGTTCCCCCTATAATCTGAAAAGGAATCAAAACATCAAGTATAATTTTGCGTCAAATTGAGTTTCTCTTTTCATAACTCGGCATGCGGTAAACATTATTAGGTGGTCTTGGGACACTGTTTGGAAATTGTTCCACATCGGTTAATTATGTAACACCCGAGGTGTTTAATTATGCTAATTATGCTAGTTTAAGTATAAGTTAATTATAGATGTTAAATTATGTGGCTTTAAGTGCTTACGTGTCCTTTATGTGCTATGTGACACACACAAATTATGTTTGAATTATATGCCATGTATATGATTTATGTGTTATGAGTCAAAATTTCCTAAGACAAAACATAGAGGTTCATAACACAAGGTTATGGGTCAATGTGAAAATATTATTGGGTTCTTATTTGAAAAGAATGTTATGTGAGGGTTTACTTGATAATTAGACTATCCCTTTTTCTAGACAATTCCAGACTTATAAGGAAGGAAAAATAAAAAAATAAAAATCGGCTCCAACCCTCTCATTACTTCCAACGTTCTTTCTCTCTCACTCCTCTCAAGAGACTTCTACTTCTAGGGTTTTGGTTCTAGGGTTCAATCAAGTTCTTAGAGCAAGATTCAATCTCAAATCCATGTCTCACCCAAGTGCTTGAAGCTCTCTCAATCCATGGTTTAAACCTAAAAGAGGTAAGTTTTCTTGTAGTGAGTTTGAAGAGAAATCTGTCCAGAAATTTACTGAATTTTCTACCCTAAGCCACGAATTTTTAGACATAGTAAATCATCTTCAAAAATTACGAAATTTTTATGGGATGTTCCTCTATGAGTCTATGATGTTGTGTAAACATTTGGGATTTATATTCCTTAAAACGAAGTCTAGAAAAATCTCGTGCTAGACTGCACTCTGTTTTACTGCTACTGCTGAATCTCTGTTTTGGCCTTCGATTTTCGGTGTGTTTGACCTAGTTCTTCATCACGTTATTTTCTGAAAATTTTATGAGAGATACCCATATGTGTCTAGTGTATTGTGTCCAAAAATTGGAGTTCAATTCGAAGAGAATAATTTTAAACAATTCGTTTACTAAGCTGCGTTCTGTTTTGGACTGTGCTGAATTCTGCAGTTTTGTTCCTTATTCTTCTAATTTGTAAGGGAAGTTCTAGGCCACGTAAATTCTCAAGAAAATTTGACACCATGTGCATATGAGTCCTCTTTATGTGTTAAAATTTTCTAGACCTAGTTCATTGTGGTTTATTCTCAAGAATCGTCGGAGTGAGTCATGGTTAATTTGTCATTTTTTTTGGGGATCACGTATGTGCATCATTTTATGAGTTCTTTGTGTAAATGATGTGTGTTCATATACAATATGTAGGATTTGGTGAACAAGAGAAGGATAAAAGGGACACAAGTTGATATTTACTTGAAGTGCAAAGAAAAGTGAGTAACCTCATACTTTGAATTGGGAATTTTTATGAACTTCTTTTCTATGAAGTGTGATTGGTTTTCCTATGGTGTGAAGTAACGTGTCGACGTTATTGGCGTATTATGTTATAATGTGGAATGATTCTAAATGTGATTTCTAAGATGTTACAAATTGGCGTATTATGTTATAATGTGGAATGATTCTAAATGTGCTTTCTAAGATGTTACAAGTTCATGTATGTTGCAAGTTTTAGCTTATGAAGTATGTATGTCATGTCCTTGCTTTACCGTATGTGCCCGCTGGTGGGTTCCATAATAGCCAGCAGTATGTGCCCGCTGGTGGGTTCCATAATAGCCAGTATTATGTGCCTCCCTGGAGGGTTCTATAATATCCAGGTATGTGCCTTCCTGGAGGGCTCTATAATATCCAGGTATGTGCCTTTGCCGATGGGTACCAATAATCGGCCGGGATCCCGATATGTGTCATGCATGTATATGTATGTGATAAGCTTGGCGGTATTGGCTATGTAAATGTGTCCGAGTACTTTATGCTTCCATGTAAAATATCTTTTGGATTTCTTTTAAATGTTCGTAACTAGTGTGCTATATGTGTGTTGAATATTCAAAACCCAAATTAGAGTATGAGTTTTACTCACTGAGCTTTCAGCTGACGGTTTAATTACCAATTTCAGGTGATGAAGTATGATAGCTTATAGGTGCAATGTTTTGTGCAAGTTTGGGCTTCATGGAATCATTTTGCATATAGAAAGGAAATAGAAAGAAGACTTGTATTTTGGGCACGTTTTGTACTTGTTTCCCTTATGATCAAGGATGTATATATTTTTGCAAAGTGACGTATGTAAGCTATGTATTTTAGGGATAGGTTATGGATGTTCATGCTAATGTAATTATGATATCAAGAAAGTAATCGATGTATGGATGCTCTTGACCAAATGGGTTGTGCTTGTTTTGCTAAAACTTGTTTATGGTTACTTTGATTAATAGACCCCATAAATTTAAATGAAGTTTTCTTAATCACTTCCGCAAATGTTTAGTTAATTTTTATTTAGAGCACTTTTTCTTGAGCCCATTTGGTTATGTAAGAAGGCCTTGTTGGCCGGTCACGGGCCGTAATTCCCTATTAAGGGGTCCGGGGATAGCGGGACGTGACAAATTATCACCTCCAAAACTAGCTGGTATATGAGCTTGGGGCCTCTCCACTCATTGCCATTTGATTTTGAGATGAAAATGCTTAAACAGCCACGTTGTGCCCAAACAATTTTATCCATCATACAATTCTATGGGGGCCAGTACTTAAGTGTATTGACCTCACAAAAATGAGTGTGGAATAGGAAGTTGGGGCACCGCCAGACCAATGAATATATACTCGCGCAACAGACAGTTATTTGGAAATCATTTCAACGGTTCACTAGCGGACAAAGCCCCGGTGGGCTTGCCCGATATAGGATTTGATAGCATGCGAGTGGGAGTCAACTAGTCGAGCGACTTCCTGAGAAGCCATATTTGTCAGAAAACTACTCCCTCCGTCCCTTTATTACAGTCCAGTATTCCATTTTGGGCTGTCCCTTAATAAGTGTCCATTTTGTAAAGTTAGTGGGTAAAAGTTGGTGAATTGCCTATTTTGTCCCTAAAAGTAGATTCCATTTTGAAAAGTTAGTGAGTAAAAGTGTAATGATGATGGGTAAGTAGGGAAAGTGGAGGAAAAAGTTGATGTGAAAGGTATAATGATGATGTCTTTTTAATAAGTTGGAGTTACGAAGCAGGACATTTAAAAAGGGACGGAGGGAGTACTATTAAGCGTTAGGGTTTTTAAATTGGTTTTCTTACCTTGTACTACCTGTTAGACGATAAGTAGATTAGAAGTAATTAGTGGACGCCTATCAAAAAAAGAAGTAATTAGTGGACTTGGAGATTTTGAAGATTATGTAGCAATTTAATGATATTTTTGTTCTTATATGATTTATAGTTATCAAAAAAAAAATCAATGATATTTACCTTCGAAGATTTCAAATGTAGAAATTTGCTTCATCATGGGGAAACAATTCGCGAATTGGATGTTCTGACATATTTAGGGAAAATTATGTGAAAATTAGGATTGAGAAATTGGAAGATTAGTGGGGTGAGTGATTCATCAAAATTATAAACTTTCGCATAACCATCCAATCTGTTCAACATAAGAAAGAAAAAAATGGCCTTCAATTTAGTAGTGGAAATAAAAACTAAACCAATTAATTTGTACTTCAATTTCCAACATAGAAGGACTAAAGTTTCCAAGTGATGATTGTGTTCTTTTTTTCCTACAGGTTTCTAGATTAGGCTTAGGCTGCGCGGGACTTTCTGGATACTACAATGATCCTCTCTCACACGAGGCTGGATGTTCAGTTATAAGGGAAGCTTTTAGAAATGGTGTTACCTTCTTCGATACCTCCGATATTTATGGAGAAAATCATGACAATGAAATACTTCTCAGCAAGGTACTGTCACAAATCTTTGAAAAGATTAACATCCAACAGGTTAAAGAGACGGATATATGAGGAAACTAGGTTAGCATATTGCAGATAAAGTTTCTTCTTCTATCCATATTTTGTTCTCTGTTGTAAAAAGATTCATAGTATTGAAGCAGTTAATATAAGGTTTTCAATAAAACCTGAAAAAAGTGCACAAATGGTGATTGGACTTGCAAATGGTGGTTGAGCTTTACTTCATGTATCATGGTTTACAACATGTTCAGTGCTTCTTTTTTACAGTTCTGTATCCGGCTCAATGGGCCGATTAATCCGGGGCACTAATCACATCTCCCACGAACAGCGGGCCTAATTGTAACCAAGCCAAATCCCCGTATGGACTGGCCCAACACAAGAATTGATAGCATGCAAGTCAGAGTCGAACCCCATCTAAAAGGCTTCTTAAGGCCCTTGGTTGCCAGGTCACTACCACTATGTCAATCCCTAGGGTTCTGCAATGTGTTCATATTGTGCAGAAAACTAATAGTTTCAGTAAAAATGTACTGTTCCTTTAGTTTTGCTCCACTACGTTCACATGGTTGCATTGTAGCGCGCTCGTTGCAGGACAGCAGCTTATTGGGTCTGCTTATGGCTTTTGAAAATAACGGGGTGTTTAGCAGCTTTTGCGTATAGCTTACATCATAAAAATGCCTTAAATAAGCTGGTAAATTGAGTTTTCACCTCAAGCATCCCTCCCATTGTTGGTTTTTTTTTTAGGCTCTGAAGGAGCTTCCTCGGGCAAAGGTTCAGTTAGCCACAAAGTTTGGGATTATGAGCTTAGAAGGTGGTAAACATGCGGTATTCCCCTGAATACGTAAGGCAGTGCTGTGAAGCTAGTCTTAAACGACTTGGAATTGACTACATTGATCTCTATTATCAGCACCGTGTGGATGCTACGGTGCCAATAGAGGACACTGTAAGCTCCACAGTCCACACCTTTCCTTATTTTGATTAGTATTCAAATGAATTATGAATTTAAATATATTGCAATTGCTAATGATTGAATTTGTGAATTATTTTGGCATAGATGGGAGAGCTGAAAAAGCTTGTGGATGAGGGAAAGATAAAGTACATTGGGTTATCCGAAGCTAGTGCAGACACAATGAGGAGAGCCCATATAGTTCATCCCATAAGCGCTGTTCAGGTGGAGTATTCGCTATGGACTCGTGACATTGAAGAGGATATAATCCCAATTTGCCGGTTTGCTGATACCTAGTTATTTCTTATGTGTTAATTAGCAAACCAATGATTATTTACAGCTTGGCGTCACAACTATAGCATCTTGAGCTTGTTTTGGCGGTTAGTAAACCTAGTTATTGAAACTTTGCTCCGTCTTCACTCACAGAGAGCTGGGTATTGGAATAGTGGCTTATAGCCCTCTTGGCCGTGGCTTCTTTGGTGGGAAGGCAGTTGTTGAGGCATTGCCCGACAATACTATATTGGTATGTGACTTGACTACGGATTGAAATAAGTACTGTAAATATTTCTGTAATGCTAATCTCGAATTCTTGCATGTAAGGAGACGTAGAGACACGAAATACTTTTAAGAGAGGTTTTTTTCCCGGTCACTATGCAATGTTGATGAGCCCGTTCATTGTGGTTAAATGGATTCTCAACTCGTACTGATCTGTTACAGCCTCACTGGCCAAGGTTTACCGGAGAGAATCTAGAGAAGAACAAACAACTATATGACCGTCTAGCCAACCTTGCTGCAAAGAAAAATTGCACCCCTCCACAACTGGCATTGGCTTGGCTTCTCCACCAAGAAGACAATATTGTTCCCATCCCGGGTAAACTATGCTCTTACATCTCTTCTAACCATTTGATCCACATTATTGAGGGCAAATTGGAGTATGAATTCGGAGTCTTCTTGACTCCACCATATAGAAACTTTTGGAATAGAAAAGTCCCTAACTAAGCCGGAATCGCATGACCCAATTGTAACTGCAAGATCCTATTACAGTCGCTGGAAAAAGTAAATGGTAAGTTCCAATCCATTTCCTAGCGATTTATTTTCCTAGAAAAGATTCCTAAATCGAAAACACATATGAGATGTCCTCATGTATTAGGATACTGGGTATTGGATCCTTTGGAATGGAATTCACATTCCCCCTCTAATCTCTAACTATCCAAACATAGCCTAAGGGACACCGTCTACTTAATGTGTGTGCTCGTTAAACACCTTGTTTGGTTGTTAGTTTTGAGATTAAAAAAAAAATTATAGGTTTGCGTATTTTTCGTCTTTAGTCATTTTTTTTTAAAACAAATTCTTTTTTTTAACTTTTTGAATAGATGTACACTATAATGCTATATACATCCAAAAAAAATAAACACTAAATAATAAATTTGACCAAAAATCATTAAAGACGAAAAAACATGAACATGATCATGACATTTGCGGTATTGTGCAAAAACTACCCACATTAAATTGTAGAAATGACTTGTGAGCGTAGTTACGAGTATAAAAAATAAGGCAAGTGGGACATGGTTTTGACCATGATCTGAGATTTTGGTTACTTGATGACTCTTATTCTTCACCCATGCTATTTTCCAGGGACAACCAAGGTTAAGAACCTTCATAATAACCTAGGAGCATTGTCACTGAAGCTAACTGAAGAAGATCTGAAAGAAATTTCTGATGCAGTTCCCATTGATGAAGTTGCTGGCGAAAGAGACCCGGATTCCTTTGCACAATACTCTCGGAAGTTCGCAAACACCCCAGAAAAATCTTGAGTAAAACTACAGATCAATGGAGTTATAGAGCTATAATAATATGATGACTGCTGTTTGAATTTTTTATCTACGTCGTGGGTTTTCTTTGGAGTTATGGAGCTTGTACTTATGTACCATCTTATGGCTTTTGTGTTTGGACATGATACTTGGTGCTGATAATCTATAGAGATATAATAATATGATAGTATGATAGACTGTTGTTTGAATTTTATATCTACGTCGTGGATTTTCTTTGAACTTTTTTTCAGATAGCATTTCGGTGTCTCTATATCGACCAAAAGCAGAGGCCGGCCTTTTCTTATAAGGTCCAAACTATAGAAATTGCAAAATTTCTGAGAGAGTCCTAGGGGCTTGGGAGCCATAGTCCGTACTCCGTAGATGTCTTCAAATCCATTTCCAATAAAAGATGAACAACAGAGAAAGGACTCTCGTGATATTACACCGATCCGCTAGAGGGGATGAAAAAATTTATTCCCAAGATCGGTGATTCATCCCTGACTAGGGCTTTCGAATCAAAACATGGGCAATTCGTACCTTTCTGATGAGAATGCTATGATACTATGTCCCAGTCCCTTTCCATGTGTGCTTCCTTTCCTCAGGATATGATTCACAATGGAGGCGATTAATATGTGGCTCCCAATGGCTTCCGGTTCAGCATTATCAAGTTCCTTCCTATCAGGTAGTTCTAAACAGGGATGTCACTCTCGCCGACTCCACTCTGTCTACAACCCAATTTGAGCCAATTTTGAGGTATAAAAGACTTTCAGAGTCAGGAGAGGATGGAAGTGAAATGCGATCCTGACCCGCCCATTGTCATTCTAGATGTGAAGGACAATGGGTTTCACTTTACCCCTTAACTTGATTCAATACCATTCGTTCTACCATCCCTAGCGTTAGCAGCCAAATGTGAAGACGGTACAGGGAACCTTGAGGAGAGGCTTTGCCGAAAAACCAAGTACTCCATTATTCAATCGGACATAGCAATGCGACTATATGCAGGTGTTGTACGTACTGAATGGTGAAGAATCTGCAAAGTATAACTCATTTGTGAGAGTCATCATCCCGTAAGGTAAACTGTTGAACAGTTCTACCGCATGTCGAAAAGAAGGGTTCAACAACAGTTTGACATAAAACAACGAGACATATAAATTTGTCCATTGTCCTGTGTGGATTCTCTGACCATTTGAAGTTCCCCAACAAACAAGGTGAGATTTTTTTTGCACAACCAAGGTAGGAAAACTGGATTTTGAGGTAACCTCTCTTATTTGTGACCGGTTGTGATACATTCAAGTTCAACTATACACAAAAAAAAAAAAGGGTCATCTGCAGTCTCTTAGGTGTATGAACATGAAAGAATGAGAAGAATACATCGTATATATCATTTATATATATACATATTCACTGAGAAACCAGATCGATTTCAGGTGGGCGATTCACGCTATTGCAGTTCTGATAGGTCAATGCGAACAGGATGCCGATTCAGCTCACCGTTTTGATGCTTGTCGGCTTCTTCTCCCAGATAATTATCCTGTTTGTAGAAAATCAGACAATCACGTCATTTTACATGGTAATCAGATGGGATCCAACGAAAATACACAGATGATAGAATCACCCAAGGAGGGAAATTATGCAAAATTTAACATAATTCCATAAAGCAACAGAAAGAAGAGACTGTCCTAGCACAGGTAGCTGTGAGGTGATCTTCCAGGAATATAGCAGGCACTACAATGACTCAGGACCACAGAGGTAGAGGCGGCAAGAACTCGGGGCATCCAGAGAGAGAGAGAGAGAGAGAATCACCGGAGTACTAGGCGATGACCAGAGAATATTGTAATGCTATATCTTTAAGTGCCAACTCATCCTTAATAGAAGCTTCGGAGTGGTTGCCCAATTGGTGCGACAAAATAGAGGTTCACATGGCCTCCTCAATGAGTCCTAGGATTAGACCTTTGGTTTGTATCATAGAACTCACGAAGGTTCGTTTCTATTATTAGTGGGATCTTTTGTCCTATACTTATCAAGTTGCAGCTATTATATATCTTCCCGAGATGTTTAGTGGTAGTATGATACATCCTCTGAGGTGCCAGATGTTGGTTTCGTCCCCTCTCAGAGACCAGTCAAGGCGAAGCTGGCCTTTTCTGAGGGAAAGAGGTTTCCAACCCACATGCCTCCTTTGGTCACAGACTCACAGGCAAGGTACTCTCTCCCGCGGCCCAGCCTAGGAGGCAATTGGAGTTGTCTTTGGTCAACCACTACAAGCTTTTGGAGCTCCGAGGTCAATGTAAATGGCAGCTCTCTAGGAGATAGATGAAGCATGGTGGCAAAGATGGCCTCGGTGGAGCCCAATTTACCGAGCCAAGGAGTGCCATGCCATCCTTTCTTAGAGTAGGCTGGGTTTACCCAGTTCTAGCTAGCAATCTTGTAAATGGGCGTAACCAATGTCTTGAGCGCATCAAAGGGCTAATTCTAGGTTTGGATGATCCATGAGCCCCCAATTAAGCTAGTCTATATTGGCCCATAATTTATCCAAGGGACAACAAGGAGCCAAACTGTAACTAAGAATGTGAGGTGCGGCGGAGATTTTAGATTCCCACACAGCCGAACAAAAAAGTAAGAAAAGCGACCAGCTAAAAGCAACAAGTACCATAATGCTGAATCATGCCGAAAGAAAATAACTTCTTAGAGACCACTCTCTCATAAGTGCCAGACACAACATTATTCTCACTTCAATTATAACTCGACGAATAAGCACATACGAATATTAAGGCGTGAGAAACAATTCAGTCAGCACCATAAGAATTAATGAACCAAAAGAAGGGAACAAAAAATTTCGATTCCAAATTGAAATTTTTAGAAAATTTGAGGAAACAATATACTTACTTCTGCAGGCTGATCAACTGGGAACAGGTTTATGCTACTGGGATCAAAACTGATTACGCTGCAGAAAGGGCAGGTGACAAGGTACAGAGATCAGTGAGGCTGAGTTACTTACCCCAACGGTGAGCAAATGCGAATGGATGGGTTTGAAAATAACAAGATTCAAGATGCCAACAGTTTGTTCTAGATGTTCAATAACCAACCAAAATCTATAACAAGATTCAAGATGCCAACAGTCTTAACAGGAAAACAATGTCTTAAAGGGATGAACAAGCTTGTACAAATACATTTTAAATGCAAAAAGCACTTTGTTGCATTTTATTCCGACTTTGTAACCTAAGGAGAGCCAAAGAAGCACATACAACCACAAAAGTGGATGAATGCAGTAAACACACCTGCGAGATAAAGCAAGCTGCCACACATAAGGAATGAAGAACTCCTCGGGATGACTTTCTTGTTCGTATGTAAAGTGCAACTGAGTGAACATCTGTCAAATGTATACCAAAAAGAAAAAAGGGAAACCCAGAACATTAACATTAAAAACGATGCTTGAGTTAGATAAATATACTAGAACCACCATTTACTTTGTACCTTCATGCCTTCACCCCGCCAAGATCGACAATTGATGATTATCACTTGGAGGACTTTCTCCACTGACCATTCGCCATCCGTTCTTTGGGCATCCATGCGGCTATTGAAAAAATCTAAGACCTATAGAAGTCAAAGGTTATGCAGGAAGAAAATAAAATAACAGAGAAAACATAACATCATTTCGTAAGAGAAATTAAACACATACATTAAAAATGTTCTCAAGCAGCTCGTTAAAGCGCGGATGATTCTTGTAAGGCTGAAAGACCTCCTGTCTGTGCATAATCGCATATACAACCTGTCCCAATAAATAAATAGAAAGATAACATACCAAAAATATGAAAAGGCAAAAAATTGTACCCATGTTGAATCAGTGGTGGCATAAGATAGCTAAGCTTTCATCTTAATCCAAATCAGTACACGAAAAAGACTTGTCAGAAGGATGGAAAAAGAAATACAGAATACAAGATGATGATACCTCAGGATTACGTGGCAGAGCATAAGTCAGAATAGCATTCAATATTTCCAGAACGATTCTCAGGAAATCAGTATAGATATGCAATTCTGTTGACTGCGAGAAATATATCCATTTAAAGAGTTGGAAATGTGAGGTGAGAATGATATATCAAAGTAATAAAGTTATGATGACAAAGGTGAACTATTGTAACTACCATATCTTCTGGAAGGTTGTCTCCTCTTGATTCACCGTTACCTATTTGTATCTTATTGCTTTTCAGCTCCGCTAATTTGGAGTACCTAAGTACAAAATTATACAATCCCATAAAAGTACGGCCTCGATCAAAGTTATTCAAGTATTACACCTAAGAAACAAAAGACACCCTGTTATGGAGACTGTAAGAGACATACTTGCGGGACAGCATATCAAAAAGGCTAACGAGTCTCTGCGATGCATATGCACTCAAACGGTGAACATGCGGTGCCATGTTGGCCAAAGTTGCGAGACAGTTTGTGTGGAGATAAACATCCTGCACCCATTGACTATGTCAAATACTATAGTAGTAATGCAAACTTAGAAAAATCTGTCCCAACATCTCAGCACAGCCACCAATGTAACCAAAGATTCAGAGTAAAAAATTAACCAATTCATTTCCCATACATTATAGCGGGCAGCTGACCATATATCGATAGAAACATCCATATTAAACTGACTTGTCCTAAAGATGCTAAGAACAGAATCTCCAACAATCCTAGGGATTTAATTTCTTTCTCACATCCATTAGAATGTTTTCTCAGTGTAGGGAAGGTGGAGAACTGGAGATATTGCACTCTGCAAGAGCGGTCTGCCTGTGTAGTTGGAATAAACTAGGTAAACATGTGTGGCAAGTGACAGATAGCCAAACTTATAAGCCCATATATGAGCAATTACACAGGGCAACTTCCACGGAGAACCCTGACATCCCTTAGTTCTCTGCTCTTAGTGATGATGAGGAAGCTTTTATCTTTGTTCCTTCTGCATTTTCTATATACTTATGAGACTGCCAATGAAAATTTAATCGGATGTTCTTATGACATGAGGGTTATGCTTAATAAATTGTTCACTACTGTATGAAGATTCGCCAACCTTATTGTACTAGAATAGCACAAAGATGAAAATGGTGACAGATTAGAAGAGTACTTGACATTCTATTGTTTCTGTAATTTCAAAAGAATTAGTAGTGTCCTTTTATTCTGTTTTAATTTTTTAGAGAAGTGAATCAACTAGTACAATTTAAATAAAAATCTCAAACTCTCAGAATTTTTCCCTGGCAAAGGTGAAAAGATACTACATAGCAATAAAAATAACTCTTACTTTTCCCTTTTAGCATATAAAGAATGTTTTACATGTGAACAACGATTAGACCATGCATAATTGATAAACTCTCTCTATACAGCAGCACACAACTTCTGTGTACCAATTCAATGCTCTAAACGGAAAATTACCTGAAAAGTCATAAAAAATTCGGAAAGCATAAACATTTTTACTAAGCAACAACTCTGAATCATAAATTTGAATTTTAGGACCTGAACAATCCCCAAGAAGTTATATTTTTAGCATTGGAAAATACTAAAAAGTAAAAACAAGTACATATAAGACAATCTTATGACGGCTTCCCATGGGTCTGAACTCAATCTCAACTAAAAAGGGAATCTATCAGATGAATTCCAAGAAAAAGCATAACAAAGTAATCAATGTAAATAATCAGCACATATGGAGCATGAAGCCATACTCGGAGCTTGGATAGGTTGTACTTGACGGTTCTTATCAGAATTATGACCATCAAGGAACCAAGAGACGTTTGATGGAGGAGGCGTTCTTGGTACCATGGAACACTAGGCAATATCTGTTCAAAAAAATAAGATGTCAATATGACAATCCTCTTTAAGGGAATTATGATAGCAATAGCCCAGATACGCAATACTGACCAGCTTGTGAATGCTGGCATTGAAAGAGGAGTCTTGACTTAGTATTAGGAGGATAATCAGCACCATGTAGATTTGATTGGATGACCTCTTCGGAGCATTATACAGTGTTTCCAGCAAGGGCATCAACTAGTGGTATAATTGCAGAAATGTAAATCAAATTAGGCTGTGGCAGTGATTTTTTTTATATACGTAAAAAAAGAAGAAGGTAAAGATGATCTAAAGCTGTGTGGCAGTGACGTCATGGATTGTAGTGAACATGATGCCAGCTCACAAGACAAGAAACAAAAACATCATGCTGAGCATATAGTTATGTACTCTACAGTTGAACTAATCTGGTTCTCAAACTAATTTATTTAAAAACAAGCTATGGACAAATGAAGCAAAATCTTGGTAACTTGCTAGGACTCAACAGGTGGGTAATTTCGAGGAAAAAGCTTCATTGTATTTAAACTTTACTCAATTTCAAGACAAAACAAGATACCAATTCTTAAAGAACCAGCATCTGGCAAACTTCTGTGTCACCCAAAAATGATAATAACAATCATGGTGAGATAGTCACTATTTTCAGGTCAAATAACTGCAACTATGTTCAAAATGAAAACGTCCTCTTGCCTCCCAATAAGAAAAGTTCTGGTTTGGCCATCTTTCTCTTCCTTCATATTTGGGGATATTTGTTCTTCGATTGGTTTTTGTCATCATAGAAAAGATCAGTTTGTTTTTCTCGATTTTGCTTGAAAGCTAATTGATGTAAGGCATGATTCAACTCTATTTTCTATTATCCATCCAGCTGTGTGTGCAACATGAGGTAGATTCAAAATCTTGGCTGGCATGAGGCAGCATTTGGATTGGAACTGTTGTGGACCATACCAGGTATGATTTTCTCTTCAAATTAAACATGCAGTGCTACAAGCTTTTGTGTGGTCAATTTAGTTTTTGCCTTGGTTTCCTTGCTAGTTTTATCTCACTTTCCTAAGCCCTACTATGCCCCAATCATTGAGGATGAAAAGATGAAATTCATGTACAATTGGTTGGTTGTCTTCTTTATCTATACATGTTCAGTTTTCTCTGCCTTTTATTCTTCTTAGCATCTGTTGTGTGATTGGTCTAAGTCTCTTACATGAGGTTTGCCCCCTCACCATCAATAGAAGATCCTAGCTGTGCCATGAGTACAATCAATTAATAAAGTTCATTCACAAATTCAGCAACAATCCCATACCAAAACAAAATATTGTACACCACTTATTCAACAAGTAATTACCATTGTTACAATTTTTCCTCATCTCAAATTTCTTTTATACTTAGCCAAGGTTACACACAGCAATGGTAACTAGAAATTTAGACAATAAAAATGAGAGTTGTCACCCCATACCAGCGTGTCCAAATCTGTTCGCACCAAAACATACTCTAGAAAATCTGAGTTCCCATGCACCAATGAGTAAAGCAACAAGACAGCGGTCTCATCAGCCAAGTACCTGAGTAAACAGAACTTATGTTTTCAGTATTTCTCAAACATGTTAGGCTTATAATTTTGGCAGGAATACGAAAGTCCCACCCAACATAACGTGCAGTCTAGCCCATGAAGACAATAAATTGTCAAATTCACCCTCAAAGATACTCAAAAAATAAGTGTTGCTTTGTTAAGGAAACAAACAAGAAATTCTCGAAAGGAGCACATCACTCAATATTGCATTGGTCCGGACTTGTTTACATGCGGGATCTCCATTGAAAATGGGCCAAGGTGCAAGTCCCTAGATGAGAGTGCGACAATAACCAAACGGACTCTCAAGTCTAGCCACCAAAAGCATACGACCCCAGAGATCCTATGGCAACACTAGAGGGAGAGCATGAGTTTGCTGAGGGGTTCCCTGGCCCCAACATTTACTATAAGATAGCTAAGATTGGCTCATACGTATTATCAATATCAACAAAATCCTTGAACCATAAGTAACACTATGGGCACCAGCCACAGGAAAAGACAGTATCATGTTACTTAACCATCAACAGGCCGAAACAAGGTGAAATCTGTTGTTAAAACCGTCAACAAGGTATTTTCTAACGACAAAGAAAAAATTCTGTAAATCTAGTCAACTGATGCCAACAACAGGTGGAACTTGTTTCTTCTGTTCTATTTAGTATCCAATGTTATTGGTGTTAGACTTGTCCCACATCGCTCATCTAAGCCACCTAAGTTTGGTTAATATATTCTAGAGGTTACTCCATCTATAGCCAATTGATTTTAGGTTGGAACCCTCCAAGAAATCTAACATGGTATCAGAGCTAGGTCTTGGGTGGTCTCACCTCTCGTGGGAAAGTCTCTGTCATTTCCGTCGCCCGAGTCAGTCAGTCAGCTCCTGGTCAGTCACCTCCACATGCATCCGGGCTGCATGTGAGGGGGAATGTTAGACTTGTCCCACATCGCTCATCTAAGCCACCTAAGTTTGGTTAATATATTCTAGAGGTTACTCCATCTATAGCCAATTGATTTTAGGTTGGAACCCTCCAAGAAATCTAACAATTGGAGCTCTATCTTTGTTCTGCCTAAAAAAGTGCTGAAAGATATAGAGAGAATCCTTAGGTCTTTCTTTTGGACAGGGCCTGATTTGAAAACTTCTGGGGCTAAGGTTAGTTGGGACTCAGTTTGTCTTCCTAAATCTGAAGGAGGTCTCGGATTTCGAAGATTAAAAGACTGGAATGCTGCTGCTATGTCAAAATATATATGGGCTCTAGCTAAAAAAGAGGATACTCTTTGGATCAAATGGGTTCATACGTTTGTAATTAAAACTAAATGTCTGTGGAATATGAAGGTTCCGGCCTCTTCTTCATGGACAATCAAGAAAATTTTTAAGCTTCGGTCCATGGTTCAGCCTTGGATTAAAAATGTCTTGTGGGCAATGGGTCTAGTACTTTTCTTTGGTGGGACAATTGGCATCCGGTTGGCCCCTTATTCCAATGTTTTGGCGATCGATTAGGTGATACTTTGCGTAGAGCCTCCTCTACTAAGGTTTCTTCTATTATTGCTGGGAATCATTGGAGATGGCAGTATGGTAGATCTGCTGTTGTTAGGGCAATTGAAAGGGCTACTCCGAACTCTTTTTTGCCTAATGTGTTGTGTGAAGATTCCGTTCGTTGGCTTTTGTCTCCCTCTGGGATTTTTTCAATCAAGACAGCTTGGAATGCTTTTCGCTTTAGTGCTCCTGAAGTTGACTGGCATAAGGTTGTTTGGTTTAAACATCATGTTCCGCGATGGGCTATAGTCCAGTGGCTTTGTATTTTGGGGAGGTTGGCCACTAGGGACCGACTGCATAGATGGGGAGTTATTGATTGTGCTACTTGTGTGCTTTGTACCACCTTTGATGAGTCTCATGAGCACTTGTTCTTTGGTTGCCCGTTCTCCGCTTCTGTGTGGCAATATTTCTTGGTGAAAAATAGCATCCATAGGCCTTGCTTCCCTTTGCTGAATGAGATCCAGTGGATCAATGTTCATAGGGGTGGTGCTACCCTCCAAACTCTTTTGGTGAAGCTATCTTGTGCCGCAGTTGTTTACCACTTGTGGCGGGAGAGGAATAGGCGCATTTTTCAAGGCGTGAGTTCTACTCCAGATCAGATTATTAGTGTAGTTGCTTCTGATATTCGTGGCTATGTGAGCTCTTGGAGGAACATTAGGAAGTCTGATGTGAATAGGCTGCTTTGCTTGACTTGGAACATTTCAGGAAGGGTTTTTGTCAACTCTTGATTTCTGTATGTTTTTTCTGGGGATTGTCCCTTAGATCTTGGTTGTTTTGTTGGATAGGGGTATGCCCCTATTTTGTGTAATGTGGGTTTCTAATAAAATTTTACCTTACCCAAAAAAAAACAACAGGTGGAAAAAGTAATCAAGTAAAACATAACTTCAGATTATTTTATCTTTCTTTAACATAGTCAAATAAGGATAACATAGACACTCACATGCCAAGAGTATCAAAGAGGGAAGCAAAAGGTAATCTCACAAGAGGACCACTGTGTGCATTCCCCTCAATATCAATGCGATCAACTGCAAGCAGGGGACTGGTTTACTTAACACCACAAGAAGGAGCCACATAACAATCAAAAGATGACAATTTAAAGAATCTTACAGTCGACATCCTTGGCATTTTCCAAGGCCTTGCAGTAGGGGTTTTCAGAAAAATATGAATTTTCTTTGGGAAGTGAACTGGCACTGTCATCACTTCTATCTTTAACAGTCTCCAAAACACATTTACGGTAATGAATGAGAATAAGTAACACATGCAGACTGTTGTATACCAATGGATTTCTAGTAGCTTCACCACTCGAACTGACAAAGAAACTAAATGGCAATAGCACAAAACTTGCTGCAGGAAAACCATAAAATTTGAGGTACACATGTCAGTAAAATAAGAAAATAAACAAAAGGACAAGAATCACATTGGAAGGAAAGGACAAGTCAAAAGAGAAACCAATGAAATGTAGGAAAGATTGTTGTCTACATTGATGCCACAGTCATGGTGCAGATTAACGGAACAAAACACAACAAACAAGTCAATGTAAAAATTGAAGGGTTTTTTTTTTGATAAGTAATTAATTATATTAGAGACAAGGCATTAAGGGAATGCATGTAAAAATTGAAGGGTTGAAAAGGAAATATGGTGAAAGGAAATTTGAAGTACGAGATGCACAAATATTTTAGCCGCAAACGATGAGCTGATAGTTGTATGTTGGAAATATAAAAACTGAGTATAACAAATCTTTCTTTATTTCTTTCTGGTATGCCCCGTAGTTCCATTAAAGCGACAAAAACATGTGATGATGGGAACCACCCTGAGTATTTCACAACGTAAACTATTGAACTCATCACACAAAAATTAACGAATCAATGGATCTTGTTACCAAATCCATGCAAACTTGAGAATGAACATCAAACAACACACATACCAGCTGCAGAACTAACTCTCTGAAGAACACCTGGTTGATTTCCTTCAGAAAACGTGTCATAAGAGGCAGCATTTGATGTGAAGCGAGGCCGGGAGATGTAATTAAACAGAAGTTTCCGAACAACCAAACCAACCAAAGAGGTTTCCTGCAAATGTAATAGAAATTTGGCAACCAACAATACTCGTAAGAGAATGAAGACTTTTGAGCATCTAAAAAGTCAAAGTTGTTATTGCCACCTGAACCATTGCTGCATCGATAAATGGGTGAAAATCCTTTGGCTCAGGAGATGGCCCAGAAAGAAGCTGAGTCGACATGGCCACGAGCATGAAGTTAAGCAGTTCGTGATGTAAGAGATAGGTTTTGGGGCTTGCCAAAAACATTATAAGAAAATGAACCAAAATTAGGAGTATGATAAATTTAAATTAGCACAAATAATCATGGTTGACAATATATACCATACCTTACGTCTACTTTGCCAATGAAGCTAAGCGCACTACGCATAACAAGACTTCCAATGTTTTCATCTGCGGTGCAAAATCCAAGTTTATTGGAGGGAGGGAAATGAAAACCATAAAACCAATTCGTAACACAATGGCAACAGAAACTCCAAATAAACATAATAGATCTCCAAAAAGACAGTTCAAATGTCAAGAGAGCCAATAGGACCCAAATGTGGTTGACATAACAGGAATTTAGAAAAGAAATCATCAAGAAAGTAGAGTTGATAATTCCAGCCCAACTTGAACCTTCCTTGAGCCTCTATTAACATCGGGATCAGAACTTGTGGAAGAAAAATGCGTAAAATGTACTCCGAGTACTATATTTTAATTTATTTGCTTCCTTCAACTTCAAACAAAATCAAAAGCATTAGACCCATCTCTGGATCACAGAGCTCAACACAAACTTTTAAGATTTCACTAAAAATTTCCTGGAAGCAGGTCACAGTAGCAACTTCAAATCACCAAAATAAATTGACAAATGACAGGATGGGGACAAAGTAAATCATCCTTGCTTCACCTATAAGCTTAAACCCCTCATCAACTATTTTTTTCTCCCCTTTTTGTCATAAGCTATGATCAAAATGGCTGTAGAAGATCAGTCAATTCTGTTCTTTCACACATGATATATTTAAGTATTAACCACTTGAAACTATGAACCTAAACGATCGATTGTTCCAAAAACCTTTAACAAAGGCAAGCAAACAAGCCATACAGATATACTTGCTCAAACCTTTTTGAAAGCAATGAACACAACCACATACACCAAAAGCCATACACAAACAGACACAAAAATACCAACTCAAAAAAAATGAAAACAGTCCATTATATGGTGCGAGAGAATCACCTTGTGAGAAATTACTCGGCACTGCTTCACTCTGGTCTAGGGACAAGTACAATTCCTCAAAAGTGTCAGTTTTGGCATTTTCAATCAAGTACTTCAGAAATACGGATGAGATGTATGTTGCATTAATAGCCTTCATATAAGAAGATGGTGGCACACCAGAAGTAGAAAAACACTCTTGCAAACACCATGCTAAGTGAATCAAAATCTTTGATAGGTGCCTTGTGTAACAGTTATTCTGTGCTGCACAGGATTCAGAATGGAGAAAACAAGGGGAAAATAAAACACAAAACGTTAGATTATGAAGCACATAGAGTTGAATAACTAATTGTTTCCCAAAGAATCAGAACACAACATACATTCCCCATTTCCTCTTAGGCCTAGCCTATTGATTATAAAAACATTAAAATGCATCCAAAAAGCTTTATTTCACTTCACTTTATGTATAGGAAACCTTGGCAGGAATTTTAGTGGCATCCTGCATGTGATACATATGCTACTCGTTTAATTTGGGATACAGTTTTGAGTTTACTTTTTTCCGAGGGTTCTCATGTTGTAACAGGCCCAAATATTCTGGTCACAGTTTAAGAAGTATTTCTATGGAAACAAATACCCAAGGTTCAGTATGCCTATTCTAAATAAAAGGTCTCAGGCTGTTTTCCAGTTTTGACGATTGCAACCAACACCAACGGTATAATACAAGAACGGGAACTAATAATGAAAAGTACAAATACTAATGAAGCACAAATACAAGTGCAATAAACATATGGGACAAATAAGGCAATCAACTAATAATGAAGCACAACTACAACTGCAATGAACATACACCCCATAGGCTAAGCAGCACAAACAATCCTAATAAGGCAGCATATGGGATAAATGGACATGTGTCACACTCTTACCAAGTCCTCATTTCAATTCTTTAGAAGTGGACACTTTCTGAAAACTTAGGGGACAAGCATCACTAGGATGCACAGGAACACAGTACAATTTACTCACTTGGGAACTAATAAAAATAAAAAATCACGTAGAGTTGTACCTCCAAATTCCTACCCTGGACTTTCTAACTCGTGGGAATCCTACATCTCAAACTTCCAATTTGCATATCATATATAGGACTTGTTACACTTCTTTTCTACTATACCCCGAATGTGGATTCTTATTAATTGTCATGATAAGATACATGATGGCACCATGCAATTACGATACACACATACATTACTTATCCTTTTCTCGCCTACATGTCAGTATGGAGTGTTGAATGCATCTTAAATTGTGCAGATTCTGCAGTAATATTCATCGTCACAGCTAGAATGCTTTAGGAAACTAGGAGGCTTGACCAAGTTCCTTTCATGTCGGTATTTCAGCCTCAGGTTTCTTTGAGATAAATCTGTTTTATAATATTTTATATCAGATTGCTGTCATTACCATAACCGTTCAGTCGAAGTTTGCAGGTTTCCACCTTGAAAAGTAAGTTAAACAATAAAGAGACCATCCAATTCCTAGGGAACATCCAAGCAAAGCTTGCTCTGCAGAAAAGACAAATTACCAGATGGACATTTCAAAGTTACTAGCCACATGCTTCCACCCTCGACTGCAGGTAGAAAACTGACAGCATGGCAATCATAAAGAAGGATTTTACGAGAAACTTAAGAAGATGTAAATGGAAAAAAATGCTCTTCATGTGAGTTATGTTGTTCTTTTCTCCAGTCTTTTGTGGGATGTGTTTGGTTTGGTTCCATCTTTCTGTGGTGGCAGCATTCAGAAGGGATTATTTGGGCAGTTACATTGGGAAAACAAAGCCGGGCTGCCAGCATGAGATATGTGCAGTCCTTGGAGTTTCTAAATAGACTGAGCAGATGAGGAATAGCGTGATCCTCACAGTTTCAGAAATGGCGATAGTACAGGTGATATGGTTCCCTCACACAAACTTACAGGGGCAGTTGAAATTATTGTCTGCTTGGAAACCAGGTTTTTTAATGACAATATCAGAAAGAAACACCCGTCAGGGCAGATGGAGGCTGCTGAAGCATTTTACACTGCTTGAATCTTTATTTAAGCAATGTATAGGGCCCAATTCTCTATGACCATTAGACTAAAGGATTCATATAAAAGAAGTCGCAAGACAGAAGCAACCGCCAAGCAGGCAACAACGTTGTGAACCATCTCTCTGTAGCTTCACAACTTGTTAAAAACCCTATCAACTTCCGACAAGCACATCATAGAGGGAGCTATATTACGGTGTAAGGTGGCAATTACCCGAGATATAACGAGTTTGTAACACTAAATGTGGTATGAGCCCCACTAAGTTACAGGAAAAAAAATTCATGATGGACAAAAATCTAACTCAACTAATTTGGAACACTTATTTTACACCTCCCTAAATAAAAATTTCCAACTCCGTCCCTGACCCAATGAATCCCAGCGTTCCACGCACAATCTCATTACACACAACATTTTCCCTAATCTTGTGTCCCCGTGATACAGCAATATAGAGAGTCCCAGCATTTTCCAGCACAGTTTCACTACCCACAACATTTACTCCGTAAAAAAAAGCCTATACACTGACATGACCATTTGAATTCTCCACTAAATACATTGAAATCAAATGAGGGAGCACATGTACACTTCCACAGGAGAGGTCAGGGGTCAATCCTTGCCAAAAGTAAAAAGATCGATTACTTCTACCCCTAAGGCTCCATTTTACTTTTTTGTCTTTTTCTTTTTTGTGTGTTTCGTTCGTCTTTTCTGAATTTTGTAAGATTCGCGTCATTTTTTTTTTGGATTAATTATCCATCTCGGCGAGAGGAGCCTAAAAAGTAAAAAATTAGGATCAAAAGTAAGGGGGGGAAAAAGTTCACTAAAGACGAAAAAAATACCAAACAACTGTCTTTTTGTCTAAAGTGTCGTCTTATATAAACTTTTCTCAACATCGGTCCACATTTTTATACTTATCTGATTCCCCTCGTCGAGTAGAACGATTAATCCCAAAAATTACGACGAAAAGCTCAACAAAAAGTAGAAAAATACCGAAAAAAAGCTTTAGACAAAACAGCCCAGAAGAATGGAGCCTAAATGGGGGTTATTTATTAGTCATTTGTTCCCTTAATGGGCTTTCAGTTGAGCTTAGTATTATTATGTACTTGTGTCCCGTTTGATGTAATTCAAATACTTGTATTCTCCTACCACTTGTAATAATAAAAAATAACTGAGGGAGCACATGTAAGCTCCCAGAACCCTAGCTATTCTATAGATGAGCACAATTTCGTGTTATCATTTATCAAGAATCGTAGAACTCAAGATGACCTAAAAATGGATACCGCATAAGTCACAGTAGTTAAGAATAGTGACATGATTGTAGTGGATAGTAGGGCTAGGGGAAGAGGAAAACCTAAACTTACTTTGGATGCCGTGATACGGAAGGATTTGGACTCACTAAAGCCAAGTGAACACGGAAGGATATGGACTCACTAAATCTAAGTGAACAGGCCCTCGACCGAGGGCAATTGGAAAATCCATGTAGCCGACCCCAATTAACTGTAATTGGGACTTACAAGGTTCGGTTCGGTTTGGTTTTATATATCGACATCAAATGAAGAAGCACGTCTAAGCTCCAAAACCCTAGCTGCTCAACGCACATACAAGCTTTGTAATCATCAACAGACTAAAGAGAAAATACTAACCGAGGACCTGGCAAGCGTGATCAACGCGCTGCGACGGCCAGTGCAGGCTAACAGGAAGCTCGAGCAGTTTCTGCCAGTAGTCGGAGCCGAGAGGGAACGATTTCTCGCCGACGAACGTCCCCATCAGGTACTCCGCCGTGTCCGGCGGCCAAGCGGCGGCACCGCCGCTGCCCCACCGCGGCGTCGACGGCACGGCCCCCATTTATAAACCACGCGCGAAGCGAAGCGACCTCTCTCTCTCTCTCTCTCTCTCTCTCCGCGAGTTTCTCTCTCTGTAATTTGAGGAGAGAGTCAATCGATCGCCGTTGATAATGGCATTGCGAAATGGAGAGATTCAGAGGGCGATGACGTGGAGATCGGAGGTATTGTTCGATGCCTGGTGAGGAAGAAGTCGGGAGGAGGGAGAGAGAGAGAGAGAGAGAGAGAGAGGATGCTTCAGAACGCAGATTTTGGACGGTGTGTGTGTGTGTGTGAGAGAGAGAGAGAGAGAGAGATATCTCAACGTTTTGGTTTGTGATGACGATGGGTCAAGAAATGGTGATAAGGATCGAACGTTTTGACAAAGGTACCCTTGGAGATCTAGTAATTATGAATGACATGATTTTCAAGGTATTAATGCTATTTAATTGCTTCTTCTTTTTTTTGGGTAGTTTCTTGTGGATAGAGGGTTATTTGGGAAACAATTTGAAGATAACCAGAATTTAAAGGATTCACTCCAAATAGAAGTACGAAAGTTCCTCATTGCTTCCATTATAGAAAGGAACTTTGAGAAACTTATTGTTGAAGCAATAGTAATTTTTAAGTTCAGCTTATGTGTATGTATAGGTTCCTTTTGCTTGTGTACGTAGTGTTATAATAGCTTATGTCCTTGCAGCGTAATTAGATGTATGAATTTTTTGTGGTCCTCGTTCTCTAAATGACTATTATTTGAGATACTTATAAAAAAAAAAAACTTAACATCATTTATAAGAATCCAGTTTAATAGTAGTACTAATTATCAAAACTCATCAAAGATATGAAAGAATAAGTCAATATTATTATGTAGTAGAAATTTTACATAGATTATTTGCATTGTGTCTATTACTATTACAATTATTAGGATGTGTAGTTCACTCTTTGTTTAGCCTAAACTAAATAAAAAATAAAATTGTAAAGCTACATTTTCACCTGCACATCAAATTGTCATATTCTATAGTTAAATTTGTGAATCATAAGCGATAGTTCCATCTATGTAATCTGCGATAGTATTTATTTCTATTACTTATCAGATAAGCATGGGAGAAAGGAGAGATCTTAACTTAAATAATGAGAAGGCATTTAATTGCTCTAGAGATTTATGTAGGCATCTACAAAAATAATTAAACTAGATTTAGTAATTGAGCTTAATAGAGCTCATAGGAGGATAGACCAATCATCTAATACTGCAAAACACAAAGCCAAAAAAAAAGGGCTATGTTTCCTATCTCTAAAACAACAAAGGGTATATTAGGTATTCCGGATATAATTAGGTAGAATTTCGCTATTAATTGCGGGTCTTGTAGTCATCTGGTATGTTTCCTCACCGGCGAGAGGCCACATGGCAACGCCCATAGCTTTCTCAATTGTCCATTTGATGACTACCATGCCCCAATCGCCCTTAAAAGAGCGTCAAAATCAGTCGCCATCTGAGAGCGATATCCTACGTAACAATCTGTTTGTCGACATAATTAATTTTGAGTGAATATAAAATGAAGCGAGATGTGATAAAACGTCAGCCATATATATAAGGAAAATATGTTATATAGGTTTATTTGAGTAATTTATTGAAGAGGAATTTGCATATACTTGATTTGTTTTGAAGTTGATATAGAATAAGAAGAAATATCATTTCGTAATTAAAAAGCCGGATATGTAGGCGGATTTCACAAGGATATCTCTATTATAAAATAGAAGGGGTGTGGGGACAAGTTGTTGGAACGGTTTAGATTCATTTGATCCAAAGGTTGTAGTGCATTCTCCCACTTCCCGGTTAAGTGCTCATGATTTTCACCTAAATCACACAACTGTCATCCCCTTCCAACCGAGATGCGTAGTGCCGTAGGCACGGGCTAGCACTAGTGATATTATAACTCGCACTTCATATTCTATCAGTAACCCGGTCGTAAGTCACACACTTCATGTGCGTAGAGCACAAAAGCTTTTTGAAACGCATCCTAAACTGAGTACTAAAATCTGCGAAAGCGAGAATTGAGAACGCAATCGCAGTGCGAGAATTGAAAGCGGAGCACAATGCATTTTGAAGAATTGCGTGGAGTGAAAAACTGACGAGTATGAATCAGTTTTCGGATGAATTCCGAATCAACGGCTGAGAATTGATGCTTCTTGCACGCGCCACTTTGTGCCCGTGGGTTTGGTTTACCTCTAAATACTGATCTGGTGTTTGGCGAGCTATTGGATTTTCGTGCAACGTAGACTTCATTAACGTTGACTTTTTGAAGTCGTGGATGGAGTCTTTGCCGACAATTACTGTGGATATGAAGTAGTAGTACTTTTTTTTTTTTCTCCCACTCGATAGATGTCGAGCCTACCCTTAGAATAGGAAGGCGAACCGCTAAGCGGCATACGGATAGGGTAAGCCAAAGAACATCAACTGCCACACCAAATACTCTTACACTTCTGAAGATAATCGAACTCTCACTTTTCATGTGGAAGATGTGAGAAAGCGGCTACAAGTCCGTCGGCGGATAAAATTTGACTGGCGCACATCGAGAACAGCGAAACCCGAACGTGTTAGAGAAGCTAATTTTGTTGGTCCCAGGTCCATATATATAATCGAGTATCCAAAGTCTCAGATCGGGACAATACTAGTAGTACTTCAAAAAGTAATAATACTTCTCCGTAATTTGCAGAATTTAAATAAAGTGAAAGTATACGGAGACTCTTTCAATTATGCTCTCTTTTTTTCACGGAGACCTCCCTAGGCATTTATAACTGTCTATACAGACCTCCTTAATTATGTAAAACAAAAAATTGGCTAACTCTGTTAACGGAATAAGAAAAAATAACGATTTTATCACAAAAAAAACCCCACGGTACCCCCCTCATCTTTAAATATTGTTTATCATAACAGTATTTTTGATAGAACGGTGTTGATTGGTTAACGGTTATAGTTGAGGGATTCTGTATGGGTGATTTTAAATGTTAGGAGGTCTCCGTGAAAAAAAATGATAGTTGAGGAGGTCTCTGTGTACTTTCACCTTTAAATAATAAATTGTACTAAAATACACTCGGGAAATTATTTTAACACTCATTTTTCCATAATCACTCCCATTTTTTCATTTTCAATGTGAATGTACAATATTGTCCTTTCAAGTGCTACAATTATGTAAATGGAAAGTTATTGTTGGAAATTCACAATACCAGAAGAAAAAAGAGGGAGTCTGGTTCTAAAAAAAGAGAAGTGTTAAAATCAATTACTTAAATTTATCTCAAATGTGTTATACATATTCTGAGTAATTTGATCTTTCATGCAATTAAAGTCGGGAAATGTCAAAACTGTTTTTGTTGGTACCAAAACTCTAGTACACAAAAGGCTTTGTACCATGTGCAATGTACAAGACTTTCATGCATTGAAGTTTTGGCACCAACAAAAACAGTTTTGACATTATCACTACTGATCACTACCCTTAAAGTTTTCAACGAACTATATATGTTGAGCAATCCAGATGGTACTGATAATATCTTGAAGGGTCTCACTAAGACGCACTACAATCCCATAGTTCTTAGCAATCCTAGCTTTGTCCCTAGATGAATGAGATTAAAAGTTGAAACAATATCAATAAGGTAACCAAGAGACGTGACCAATAAATCATGCAACTATTGATGAATAAGTCACAAATTCTTATGACAGTTCAAAAAGTCATTTGGGCCAAATGGATTGGAAACTCACATTTTAACTTATGAGTATTGGTTTCATTGTTGGTTTTGACAACTGTTATTAGATTTTTGTTGGTACCTTCACTGAGATCATTGCAATTGGTCATATGTTGGTTCTCAGAGGACCAGGTTCGCAGAAGGACCAGTTAGTTTACTAACTGTTTAAACCATTGAAATTCTTCTCGTATCGAGAAACAATTGTATCTTTTTTGAATTGGTCGAGAAAGAATCAGTCTAATGGAGTTTGTGCCAAATTGTAAAGTCTTTGGACGTGTAAAATCATGTTTTGGATCATTTGAAATCAATGTCAATAGATCCAATAGATTGCTTTCCTATGTTTGATTTGGCATGAAGATCAATATTTGTAATCACTGTGTTTGGATGACAATTTTGGATTGAAAATTTTGAGTTAAAATGTAAAAATATGTGATTGGATGAGTTATTTGAAAAATAAATGGGACCCACGTAACAGAAAAGGAAAAAAGAAAAAAACCAATAAAAGAGAGTTGGCAAGAGATGTGACATCTCGGCAGACCAAGACTCCTCAATTCATCCCAACTTTACTCATCTCTCTGCAAGGGGGAAAGAAGGTGGGGCCGGAGAGGATGGGGTGGGGTGTAGGAAAAAACCGAAAACAGAGGGGGAGGAGGGGAAAGGAGGGGAAAGGGGGGAAAAGGTGGTGGGGCCGGAAGGAGGGGACATGTGTGTGTCAGGGGTGAGAAAAGAGGACCTTTTGCCTTTCAAAAACAAGTTTTTGAAATAACTTTCAAAATGCCCATCCGATCCCAGTGAATATTGTCACTTCATCAATATTGAGTGTTTTGGTAATACTCAAACAATTACACCCCTGGAGATACTTTTTAAATAAAGTGGCATCGTTTTTTATGCTATAGAGAGTATCCAGTATTGTATCTGCAAAGATACATAGAATGCATAGTGCAATTAGCATAAAATCTTCTTACTTTGAGCAAAGAGTTGCTCGATTTTGAGTGAGTTATTCAATGTGGGGGTTGTCTCTTGCCGATATCTCTTGGAACACACACAAGAGATGGAGAGAGAGTTTTGACATTGTTCATGTAATGTCATAAATGGTAGAAATTATTTGTATGAATTCTGAATTAATTTCAAAATTGTGGGGAAGCCATATAATTTCCATAATATTAAACAATTTGTTGGACAATAGGAGAAATCCAACTATACTTGAAGTATACGGAGTTGCGATTTGAATATCTAATGTAAAGACTTGGCATATATCCAGAAGTGGATTCTTTACAATTGGAGTGCAACAATGATTTGGAAATCCTCATGTGTGTATTGCAAAGTCTAAAATAGAGTCTGATCAACTCATTACATAGACAAAGTTGGAGAAGAAGAATGGCTAAGCCATCTGTCACGTCTTTCGATTTTCAACATAAATAAATAATCAATTTCAATACATGATCCTCGCATAATATAAATAATACCCAAAAGAGAGTTTCCAAAAGATCATTTACAAATCAAGTCCCCAAGTTTAAAGATTTACAACATTGATACTCCAGCCCCTAATTTAGACTTTGCAATACACACATGAAAATTAAGCTCAAAAATCATGTGTTTACGCAAATAATTTTCCTACCAATATGGATCTTGTTTGATAGATCTCATTGAGATCTTTTAAACAGTGCAAAAAAAATTAAAAAAATATTTTTTATTTTTGTTATATTTGAGTTTGAAATTGCCTTCTTTTTGAGAAAGTGGAACGGCGCCAAAGTCAATTACAAAGAAATTTAAGTAACTAATGTAGTTAGCTTTCAAAAGTCTTTTACTTCCAAGCACGCGATATATGCAGGCTACTGTCCAACAATTTGTCCTGAAAATAAAGATTAGGTTGAGTTACACTAGCCCAATAGAGAAATCTTTACACAAGCTATATGAAAATGTGACGATTTATGCGTCAAGAATGAATGAGATCCAATAAACGAACAAGAGATACAACGGGGCTCCACAATGAACCGACAAGCTACGACTATGGGATCCTATACATCTTAAAGACATCTCTAGCCATTTGTACGTCATCTCGAAGCAGCATTAAACTCATATCATTCTAAATAATCACGATGATTTCTCAACCCTTTTATGACTACTCAACGAATGCCACGAACAACCTCACTATTCAATGTCATTTGCCATCAAGCCTCTTTTCATAAAACTTTTCTTTTTGATTACCAAAATAGTTTAGAGAAAACTCATAACCATCACAGGTCAAGCTCCGTTGATTCGAGCTTGAATAGCCGAAGTCCGTTGATTCTGCGCACGAATACCAGAAACCGTTGATTAGCTCAGAAATACCGGAGGATTTTTCATAAAAATCTTTTTTCCAAAATCAAAGTCCTTTCTTTTCAAAAACTTCGATGGAATCAATCATTTATCTCTTTCTTTAACGGTCACAAACTCAAGCAATAAACAGCCCAAACAACAATATGAACTTCTATAATCAATCATAATTCTCTTCTTCAAGCGAGACATTCAACTGTATTACCACACCTTGTATTATAGTGAATTCTCTCCACCTGGGTTTCCGCATTACCACACCTTGCGTTGCAGGACCCTCAATTTCAAATTATCAACTTACTCATACACACACATGCATTACCAATCCGTACACAAGAAGACAACACTTCCCAAAGTCACATTCTCTCATTCGTCATCACACAATATAATACAAACTCGTTAACATGTCCCATTGTACATCGATAAATATCCTAAGTCCACGTTATTCCTCTAAATCTATTACAACGCCCTACGTCTCGTACCGAGCCCATAACAACTCCACGACACACCACCGGCTAGGTTCTAAACAAGAATCTATTGAACGAGTGCCAAAGGAACCTAGGATAATCAATCAAGACGAAGCACGAAGATACGAGTTACCCTATTCTCTTCCGGATCATTAGGTAAACTCCTATCGACCAATAAAGCGCCCTACGTCATACCTTATATCCTACGATACACGATAACCTCTCTACAATACGCTTTTTCATCCTACCATTCGCCACGTCTAGTCATAGCACCTAACCTACCTATAGCGTACATCACCTCATGCTACAATGACTCTCAAGTACTATCAATCCCATAAATACATTTCGATTAAGTTTTATCTAGTAAGACACTACTCTTTCTCTAACGACGGAAAGTCAACGAGACAAGGATAACTTAAGTAAACCAAAGGAATTCAATTAAGCATGCTTAAAATAGGTTTGGAGGTATCCAAAAGGAATTAAAAGTGATCGGGGGTCAAAACAATCGACGGAGAAGTAGCAGGAGCAAAACTGGACTTAAGGTCCTGGTATCGATATGCACCAAAGTCGTATCGATACAACATTCTCTGTTCAGAAAGATAACCTTGTATCGATACAACACTTATGTTGTATCGATACCACAGCATTTCGAGCAGCGATTCTGCAGATTTTCAAGAATGAACTCAACAACAAAACACGACGATCAATGGCATGATTAAGCACACAAATCACTCATAAACATATAGAATGAGTAAGAAATTCCTACCTCGAAATTGGAGAGCAAACACGCAAAGAGATCGGGTCATGCGAACCCTTGAACTCAAACCTTGAAATACGCCCAAAATACTCCTCTCCGAGCCAAACCGGACAAGTTACGAACTCAATGGCACGTGAGGAAGATGGAGAAAGAGTTGGGTTCCTTGGGTTTTGAGCTTTGGTGGTGGAATGAGTGAGAGAGAGCAAAGCCGAGAGAGAAAGGGAGAGTCGGACGGGAGGGAGAGAGATGAGATATTTGGGATTTTTGATCCCCTACATTCACACCCCTCTATATATACTCACACACCCACCAATTTGCACAAGCAATCCCTCAAATTACAATTCTAGCATACTAACCCCAAATCGAATTAACTCCACAAATTTCACGTTTTCCTTAATTTTCAATATCTATTAAACCTTTAAATACTTTTCTAAAATTACAAGTCTCTACACCATCTCTTATAGGATGTTCCAACGGGGGTTCAATTCTATGCTAGAGTTATAATGTGATGGCCATCAGTAGTTGAAAGGCATAGAGGACCATATAATACGGTATGTCTCAATATTTTTGTTGTAGACAACTTAGCGTTAAACATTTGTTCTCACTTGAGAATGAAACGTCAAAAATTTGTTATGGATTCGTTGAGTTTTGACTAGATAACAAATGATCATTGAGGAGAAGCCCCATTCCAGAAACCTTCTTAAAAAATAAGCAGCTTATTTCACATTTTTAAACTCAAAAATAATGTAAATGAAAAATAATTTTTTAATTTTTTTTGCACCGTATTAAAGATCTCAATGAGATCTATCAAACAAGATCCATAGTGGTAGGAAAATTATTTGCGTAAGCACATGATTTTTGAGCTTGAAATTGCCTTCTTAAAAAATAAGTACTTATTTGGAGTTGCGGAACGGAGCCGGCCTATTATTTAAAAGTCTCTATAACGGCAACCCAACCTAACTGACTGGAGATCCTAAGATCTAGGTTCAACGAGACTACCGAGTTGTACAAGACTTAGGAGTACCACTGAGGAGAAATCTCTCCAACTCATTCCTATGGTGAAAACAGTGATGCCTGCAGCGTTTTAGGTTAAGTTTAACTTTTAATGATTCTTATACCTTGGTAAATTTAAGTGGGGTATTAGCATAATACCATAATACCCTTAATAAGAGATCACCTATGTGAGTGTGAAGGGGCCGCTTCTGTGAGAATTTTCTAAGGTTGAATTCTCTAAAGCACTCTCTGATACCAGTTGGTGTTCCAGGGCCAAAATGGGCACAACCATAAGAACCAATTGTGTTCGGAAAGATTATGTGTGAATTCTATTGTCTTGGTTTACACAAAACGCTGAACAGTTCAAGGCATCGCATCCACTGGTTAGCAAGTAAATCCGATAGTCTTTTACAAGGGAAGGTTCAAAGCCAAAAGCTACCTATCCTATGCAGGAAATTTCCACTTGTGCTCTCTGTCGTTTGCATTGTTTTACATTGGTCATCGAGTCAATTTCATTCATGTGGGGGATTGTTGGAAAATATTATAGGATATAATATTTTATTTTAAGTGTGAATGGAAATTGATTTATTTTGGAGTTGCATCTTTTCATTGGTACTTGTTTGCCGTGGACGGACGTGTCATTCACGAACAGATGCGCCTCTTTCCTTGGTGACTTTTCGTAGAGTTACGAGTTGGCCTATAAATATTATTTCCCTCATTCATTTTTAAAAGGTTGATTTTCCCTTCATTTAAGTCCATTCATATGAGAGAGTTACAAACACAAGATGGTTCACCAGGCCCTCCAATTGAAGTGCTGCTTTTGGGGGATTCCGATCAAGTAGTGCTGGGAGACAATCGTCCAATGCAAATCGTGAGCACCATAGCGGGAGCGAAATCTGTCTTAAGTACAGAGTGTCACACACAAGCACTCACCTTAATCACCAGTTTGTTTTCACCAATTTCCAAGTTTTAGTTTCGATTTTATTGCACTCATATTATTGGGTTTCATCACAAATAGTAAACATATTTTTCCAACATTTTCCACTAATTGTATATTGCCTCTTGAATTTCCTCCTAAGGAAAACAGTAATGATTCTCACACAGATAATTTTGCACATATCTTGCACATACATTTTTGTGGGGCCCATATCGGGGTCCCACAAAAAATGATAAAAAGCCCTACGAATTCTGAAAAAGCCCTTACCGATATCCGTTGGAGTTGATTTTTTTCAGGAACCTTCCAAAAAATATTTTAAAAAAGATAAGCGGTTCAAATCATTTTGTGGGACCCCGATATGAGCCCACAAAAATGTATGTGCAAAATATGTGCAAGATTATCTGTGCAAGTAGCATGGTTGGAAAGAAAAACCCTACCTTCTTCTCTCTCTATCGTGCACTCTCTATCTCTCTACTCTCTCCCTCTCTGCCATGCACTATCATTCTCTCCCCTTTTCTCTCCTTAAAAGGTTTGTTAATTTCTCAATTGGATTGTGATTTTGGCACTCCAAAAATTGATGGAGGAACTCCAAAACTGAACTGTGTTGATACACAAAACGATGTCGTTTTGGAGCCCCTCCATCAATTTTTGAAGTGCTAAAATCAATTTCCTTCTCAATTTTGTCATGATCTTATGGCACTATATCGTTTTGTTTAGTACTTTTGTCTGTGAATACTTTTTATTTTACTTTTCATATGATGTATTAACAGAGGCAGACCTAAGAAGGGGAGGTGGCACATGCCACTCCGTTTCAAAAGTACTCAAAAAAAAAATTACGCATAAAAAGGTTAAATAAAAAATATATAGAGAAGTATGGTTCTAAATTTGACAGAGAACAGTTATCACTTAACACTCCTATCACTGAACTCATATAAGGACAATTAACTTAGCTTATATAGGTGTAGATTGTTTAGATTGAATGAAAAATGAGAAAAAATTTTTTACAGAAGTTTCCGTGAACGTCCAAAATGCATTGGACGCGATGGTCTGGATTTTAATTGAAATTTTTCCGGGAAGAGTAACTCTTCCCCGGAAAAGTTTCGATTAAAATCTGGACGATCCAATGCTGAACGGACAGCTGAGATCGTTCAACTCCGCAAATGGCTTATTCACGGAGGATCTGTGAATAAGCCAATCTAATGAAAAATATATTCTGTCAAACTTTGCATTCAAACAAATCCAACTATCCAAGTAGTCCAATACAACAAGTTTGACTAGAAAGGAGATGGATTGCAGTTAAAAGCAATCAAGGTACCAAAAGAATATGTTGGAAGTGTGGCTCATTACTGTGAGATGGGAACAAAGGTGTAGCTAGCGCTACATGGTTTTATGTGTAGCGCTAGCGGTTTGCTTCGGGCCATAACAGAGCTGTGGGTAGCGCTACATAGGTTTATGTGTAGCACTACCGGTTTGCTTCGGGTTAGGGTTTGTATAGAGCGGGTATATAAGGCTCTCTATTGTAAAACCCTAATGTACTGAAACTGTGATAATAAGAACAGTAGCCGCTCCCGTGGACGTACCCGGTTTTGGGGAACCACGTATATTGCTGTGTTGATTTCTTTACTGTTTATACTCGTAAATCGTGTGCGTGTGTGTTTCGATCCTAACAAGTGGTATCAGAGCTTCAGGCTGTTTCTAGTCACGCGAAGAACGATGTCATCGAGTTCGTCTGTTACGAAGTTCGACGTTATGAAGTTCGATGGAACTTCAAATTTCGGATTGTGGCAACAGCGGGTAAAGGATCTGTTGGTGCAGCAGGGTTTATACAAGGGGCTGAAGGCGAAACCAGAGGCCATGTCAAACGACGATTGGGAAGAACTCCAGATGAAGGCGGTGAGTACGATTCGTTTGTGTCTAGCAGACGAAGTCATGTATCACGTGTTGGGTGATGAATCGCCGGCTGGGGTCTGGACTAAACTGGAAAGCAGGTATATGTCGAAGTCATTGACGAACAAACTGTTTCTGAAGCAGAAACTGTTTGGGTTGAAGATGGCCGAGGGTGCTGATCTGATTCAGCATATCAACACGTTCAATCAGGTTGTGAGCAACCTGCAACGGATTGACGTAAAGTTTGAGGAGGAAGACCAAGCGCTGATGTTACTGTGTTCACTACCGATTTCTCTCGAAACTCTCGTTACAACCTTACTCTGGGGGAAAGAAACCCTAGAACTGGAGGAAGTCACTGCAGCCCTTCTGGCGTATAATCAACGCAAGCAACAAACAGAGTCGCTGCAGGGTGAAGGTCTGGTGGTTAAGGGGTACGAGGATCGTGGCAGGAAGAAGGACAGGGGTAAATCAGTTTCGGGGCGTGGGAGGTCTCAGTCAAAGAACAGGTCCGAGGGCACGTTTGAGTTCAAGTGTTACAGGTGTCATGAACCGGGCACATGAAGAAAGACTGTCCGCAGAAAGGAAAGGGAACTGACTGGAAGAAGAAAGGAAAGGCAGGAGAGAGGAAAGATGGGTCATCAAGTTCTGCGAATCTTGTAGAGCAGGAATCAGATGACGGTGACATGCTTTCGGTTCCAGCAACTTCGGATCACCTGGCAGACTCATGGATTCTGGATTAAGCATGCTCGTTTCATGTGACGCCTAACAGGGAGTGGTTTGACACCTACAGGTCAGTAAATTGTGGTAATGTTCGAATGGGTAATGATGTATCATGTGAAGTCATTGGAATAGGCACAATTAAGATCAGGATGTTTGATGGTGTTGTAAGAACCTTAAGTGAAGTTAGGCATGTTCCAGATTTGAGGAAAAATTTGATTTCGTTAGGAACCTTAGACTCTAATGGCTGTGAGTATAAAACATGAGGTGGAGTCATGAAGGTAACGAAGGGTGCTTTGGTGATTATGAAGGGTATTAAAATTGCTGGTAATATCTATCGTTTGATAGGAACTACAGTTGTAGGTGGAGTTGCTGCTGCCACCACAACCGAGGATACTGATGATACCATGCTTTGGCATATGCGGTTAGGACATATGGGAGAGCGTGGGATGTTAGAGCTGCATAAGAGGAATCTACTGAAAGGGGTTAAATCATGTAAACTGGATTTCTGCAAGTTTTGTGTTCTGGGGAAACAGTGTAAGGTGCAGTTTAGGAATGCAACTCACAGAACAAAGGGAATTCTTGACTACGTTCATTCAGATGTTTGGGGGCCAGTGAGGGTAGCTTCGAAAGGAGGATCTCTGTATTTCTTGACCTTTATCGATGATTTTTCGAGAAAAGTTTGGGTGTACTTCATGAAGCACAAATCTGAAGTCTTTGCGAAGTTTAGAGTGTGGAAAGGTGAAGTGGAAAACCAGACAGGGAAAAAGATTAAGTGCCTCAGGACAGATAATGGGAAGGAATTCAAGAATGGGCCTTTTCTGAAATTTTGTGAGGAACATGGGATTCAGCGGCACTTTACTGTTCGGAAGACACCACAGCAGAATGGGGTGGCAGAAAGGATGAACAGAACTATAGCAGAAAGGGCACGGTGTTTGAGATTGAATGCGGGACTTCCGAAGGTTTTTTGGGCAGAAGCAGTGAGTTTGGCATGCTTTGTTATAAACAGGTCACCGAGTGCTTCTTTGGAAGGGAAGGTAGCTGAGGAGATGTGGACAGAGAAAGAGGTTGACTACTCAGGGTTGAGAATCTTTGGGTGTCCGGCCTATGTTCATGTTCCCAGTGATGAGAGGTCAAAACTTGATGCGAAGTCTAGACAGTGTATCTTTCTTGGTTATGAGAAAGGGGTCAAATGGTACAAGCTTTGGGATCCAGAGACAAAGAAGGTGGTGATCAGTAGGGATGTGGTATTTGATGAGGACTCTATGATCAAGGCACATCAGAAGGTTCAAAATTCTGAGTCAGAGGAAGTGAGCAGCAGACAGCAGGGTGTAGAGATTGAGTTGGAAAGTATTGATAAGGGTGATACTCAACCGGATGAACAGCTTGATCAACAGCAGCAGCAGGAGCAGCAGCAAAGCTTGGCCGCTGGGAGAACCAAGCGCACTATCAAGCCACCAGTGAGGTATGGGTTTGAAGACTTGGTTTCTTATGCATTGACTACTACCAGTGGGGATCCATCTACTTTTCAGGATGCTATCACGAGTTCTGAAAGGGACAGATGGATGGAAGCCATGGTGGAGGAAATGGAGTCTCTGCATAAGAATAAGACTTGGGAGTTGAAAGAACTGCCCAGGGGAAAGAAGCCAGTGGGTTGTAAGTGGGTATACAAGCGAAAAGAAGCAGCAACAGAAAAGGAGAGTGAAAAGTTCAAGGCTCGGTTAGTGACAAAGGGGTATTCACAAAGGAAGGGGATAGATTTTGATGAGGTCTTTTCTCTAGTGGTGAGGCATACGTCAATCAGGATTATCTTGGCATTGGTGGCTGGTTGTGAGAGCCCTCACGTTAAAAATAGTATTAGTACATGATAATTCGTCACTACCTTTAATTATTGGTCGTGGACACATCTTACAAGTCAATCGGCCAGGCATTTCAAATCTTTGTGTTCTAGATTTTTCCTTTAAATTCTGAGAATGGGATTATTCTTAGAATAATTTATTTAGGGTACAGTGCGAATTTCATATTTTTCTGAGTCCGAAACCCGTACAATTTTTCGAGCCGCACGCGAGCCGTGCTCCGGAACTAGCCATGCACAGTTATTGAGATGAAGCCAACACTTGGCATGCTTTTAAATTGATCATGTGCCAAGTAAGTGGGCATGTGGCACCCTAGGAAAATCTAATAGATTTTTATAATTATACTCATAATAGTTGCACTTGCATGCCTAATTAAAAGAAGAAAGAAAATAAAAAAGAAAAGGAAAGAAGAGAGAGAGAGAGAGAGAGAGAGAGAGAGAGAGAGAGAGAGAGAGAGAGAGAGAGGAAGAAGAGAAGCCATTTTAGCTCCTCCAAGATCTGGTCCAGCCCTTAGACACTAAGGTTCTCCGTCAAATCTTGCCGGTAACTTCTTAAACTTTCCTGACAGCTTTCTGGACCATCACAAATTCGTATTTTGAGAACCCTTCTGCTAAGATTCAATTTTTGAAGTCTTCATAACTTTTAAAGTACGTTTAAATACGAAGATTTTGACACCAAGAACATGCAAAACCGATCAACACAGAATTAGTTATGAATTTTTGAATACTGACTGTAATCTGTGTGTCCGAATCTGATTGTGTCTGTCTTCTTTTAAATTTATGGAAATTTTCACTACTTGCATGGCTATGGTTTTTTTTCAAGAATTAAACCTTTAAGTTGGAAACATTTTGGCGTTGGAATCAAATCATTTGGATAAATATAAAATATTTGGTGAATTTTTAAAGTAGAGTTGTCTGACATGGACATAAACTGTGATCGATCTGTTTTCTTTGGTTTGCCGAGGAAAATCCTTTAGATTTATGAATCTTATATTTTTACTGAGAATAATACTTTACGTTTCGCAACTTTGAGCACTAGTTTCAACATTTTTGAAGTTGAAATGAATTAGTTATGGTTTTTCTACTAAAACATGTTTGGCTGCCCTGTTTTCTGTAGAACAGCTTGTTCTTTTGAAATCTGGAGAATATTTGGTTGATAACTAATCTTCCAATTTTTACAGTAGATACACATGGATGTTACGCAAGTTTGGGCGCTGGTTTGAGTATTTTTGGACGTTATATGAATAAGTTATGATTTTTCAAAGAAAGGGTGACAGATTTTAGTAAATGAGCAAAGTATTGTTTTTATTTCTTAAAATACCTTGCATGCATAGGTTTTCTAGAGTTTTTGACAAAACTAAGTTTTTACCCAGAAATTTCATGTGATCTTAAGGTGGAATTGTGTTTACCATTTTACCAATAAAGGTTGTTGAACCTTCGATCCATTATGTTGCGTTTCTACGCCAAAAATAGACTTTGTATAAAATCTTATTGATTTTTGTAAAAATTACAGGATTATAATTTTTGAATAATTAGGTTACTTAAATTTTACACTTCGTACTTAGAGATTTAAAATGACTATTTTGCCCTTGGGATTCAATGTGTGCTAAAATGACCTTTTTAGTCATAAATGTTTTAAAACTGAGTTTTATACTTGAGTTCTGAATGAATTACGATTTTTGGATCAGATTTGATAAGATGAGAGATCTTAGTTCATAGCGCTTGGATAGATTGACTCTGGAACGTAAAATGACCATTTTACCCCTAGTAAAAGATTGGCTCTAAGCCATGACTTAGATGACTAGGATTGGACTATTTGGACTTAGTACATTAATTGTACTCATATTTGGACGTTTATGATATTCTCATTAGGTCTGTGTGATCGTTAGTATGAAATACGTGAAGACTCGAGTAGAGATTAGCTGCGTCTTCAGGAGCAAGGTGAAACATGCGTATCTTGTTTTCATGTGTTGTTTAAATATTTCATTGCTGTTGAAATATCTTAGAAATATTTTCTAAATGGAATCATGGATATTTATTAACTTGCTAAATGACTTGATGAAATGTATATTTTTCTGTCGATGCATCTGAATAAGTGTCCGTGCTTGAGGACTTTAAACAGACAAAGTGGATTTGGAGTTATAAGGTTGGAGGATATTGACCAGGTATCCTGATGGTTTGACGTCATTCCCTTTTATGATATAGAGGTCGCTCCTCTAGAATTCTGGTTGAAACTTGTTCATGAAAGATGTGCGAAATCGACGAGTATTATGAAATGTGATATTTTTAATATCATGATGGTTTTCTGCTTTATCCTGAAAAGTTGGATTTCATTCTATGAATGAACTTGTGACTGAGAATTATTGCTTTTAGCATAAGTCTATTGAAAGACTTGTATTCATTTTATTATGGACTTGAAATTTGATTATCTTCGAAAGGAAGTACATTTTACATGTTCGATATTGAAAAGTATGACTACACTTTTTATAAGATGTTAGTTGTATCCATGATTTAACATGTTTACTGGATATGTCATGTTTCATACGAGCTTTAGCTTATGGAGTTTTTCAAAAACCATACTTTTCAGGTTAGCAGCATTAGATGGACTCGGCTTTGCTCTCAAGTCGAAATCTTTTTGGTGATCAGTTCTTATGTGTATATAGTAGTACTGTTCTGATGTGAGTATAGAGCTATGAGGACTTGACTTGAAGACATTTGAATTTTGATAACCGCTTGTTCCGGTCAGGTTACGCTATGGTTACTTGCAGGTATTGTTAAGCAGTTATATTTATTTCCGCACGTAGAACTCTGGAATATGTTGGAATTATTGAAATTGTACTTCCGCAGCTTACTGAATTTCTTAAGGTAAACTATTTTGATGAGAGGATTTTATGAATTCCCTAAACTGATTTATTAAGATAGGCCTAGGGTGACCTAGACTCACTGGCCGGTCATTAGACCTTTAACCCACGGGTTTGGGTCGTGACAGAAGTGGTATCAGAGCTGCAGTTTTCGAAATTTTAAAAATCCAGAGTTGTAGGATCACTACACATTATATTGCACCTATGTGACTACTTGTATAGTTACTATGTTTGCTTGTAACTATTTCAACACGTAAGTTGAATTTTGTGGTCGATAGACCATTGTACCTTAGAAACGACACTTAAGGCTTGGTTCAATAATTGTCAAGAGCTAATTCCATATGATGTAGCTATGGATGCCCTAGATACTTATGATTTTTTTTTCTCCCGAAGGATTCCATATGATTATTAGACTTTCACATCCTAGGGTATATACAATGTAGAATCCAGAGTTGTACAATCAAGCTGTACATTGATTAGAGGTGAAATTTACAACCGATTAGAAAATTGAATTTGGGTTGCTTAGTTAAGACGTGTAGGTGCTAAGTGGAGATTATTATCAAGAATTGCTTATGAAGTTCTCTATTCTATAGAGATTCTATAGAGATTGGGTTGTAGCTTTCCATATTGCGCTTGGAGTGATGGTCTTCCTTGCATTAGTACTCGAGTTAGTACATGGAATTGAAAATCTTTTGAAGGAAATTTTTTTTGAATTAGGACTTTTACCTTACAAGAGAGAGATGGATACTTGAAGATGTGAAAGTTAGCACACTTTGTTGAGGAGAATTTTTATGATCGTTATTTGTACTAAGTTGCATATATAGAGAGTTTGATTGCTCATTGAGTTAGGTGAATTCGATGCTACAACCAAGGAATCCTAGAAAGCCTAGTTTGAATTTGTGGGTTTAACCCATGTAGATCATACTTTATTGTGATTGAGAATATGAAGAACGAGAGAGTTGTAAAGGGATGAGGCTTAATAGCCAGGTTGAGAATTGAACCTACGAATTTTGAGGCTTATACTCTTGTTTTGATAGACATTAGTAGATGGGTAAGGAAAGGGAGTCGTATTAGTTCTACAAAAATAAAAGAGTTCAGATTAAGCAATGAAGGGAACAAGTTAAACAAGAATTATAGTATGAAAAAGTTGAACAAACAACTAGATAAGAACCAAAGCGGTACTGTGAAAATTTTATGGGTCATTTGTGGATACACTGTGAAAATTTTATGGGTCATTTGTGGATACACTCATTTGACGCAATGTTGTGGATGATAACAGAAGGAGATTTACCGTAGCAAGGTAAAAATTTGTTTTGAGGGTGATAAGAGAAAGAAGTACAATTGGAAAGAGATCAGTCTTAGGCCACAGTTCCTAGGATAGGAAATGCAAAGATCCATTGTGACAAAAATGAGAAGAGTGCGCAGCGGAAGCATGGTGGAATATGCTAGGAGGATAGGAAATGGGAGTATAAATAAATAAATCAGAGTGGACCGCTAAATTCATATTCTATTAGTGTGAAACCCCTACCGATGATTCTTAAGAGTGGCTACAGGCATTGGAGACAAATTGGAAAAAATGGCTTAGTGTGTGGTACTTGTGATAAAAACATATAGAATTACCTACCATTAGTGTTACAAGTGTATGTTATGTGTGTTATAGGATGGTAAATGAAAGATAGAGTCGAGATCTTGGATTCATGAAGCATGCATGAGTTAATGTAAGTTAGCTATATATACTTTACATGTGTAACTACCTGATATGTAAAAGTAGTGTTTCTACTTAGCTAGTAGATATATCACTTGATCCCTTTAACTTATTGATTTAATTGGTGACGTACCTCGAGGGCTTTTGGTATGGAAAAGGGAAATATGAGAATTTTTCTTTTAGAGATGAACACGTAATTTTCTAAGTGAATTGTTAAGCTCTAATTCATGATACATGTGAAAATTTTATTCCGAGTGAAGTATTGAGCAATAAAGATGAATGTATATGGCATAAATGAAACACGTTTTTGTTAAACTTTGACAATCTACTTTTGGATATTCGGTTGGAAGGGCGACTAGCCACCGCAACTTCACGTCGAATATCCGAAATAGAAACTCTTATAAAAGATATGAGAAAAAGTTTTCAAATTACAATGATATTGAATATCGATAGACTCGTGATATCAAAGTTAAAGATTGATACTTGTTTGTCAACTTAGCACCTATAAAACTTAAATTTTTCTGATGTGAGCTTCTTTATAAATAAATAAAAAAATGTTACTTCTTGCTATATGGTGTACTAATAAGCAAGATTATACTCCTTCAAGTTCTTTTGTAATGAAAATGGTAGTTGAACTACAATGATAGCTTCTCTTTGGGTTAGCTTATATAATTGTTTGAGGAAGATTATGAGAAGCATGCATGCTTGATGATTTGTCATTGCCTGATATGTCTACCTTGGGTACGTGTTTTTATGTTTTGTTAAGGAACAAAGTAGTTCTACGATACTTGTGAGAGTTTGGTGGAAAAACCATTTTATTGGTGACCCCACTTGAGGAAAACATTAGTTGATATGCGTGAGTGTTACCCAGAGTAGTTTGTTGTTGGTACTTGTTATGTGTGTATATGTTAAGTTAATTTGGAGGACCAAATTTCCTAAGAGGGGAAGGATGTGAGAGCCCTCACGTTAAAAATAGTATTAGTACATGATAATTCGTCACTACCTTTAATTATTGGTCGTGGACACATCTTACAAGTCAATCGGCCAGGCATTTCAAATCTTTGTGTTCTAGATTTTTCCTTTAAATTCCGAGAATGGGGTTATTCTTAGAATAATTTATTTAGGGTACAGTGCGAATTTCATATTTTTCTGAGTCCGGAACCCGTACAATTTTTCGAGCCGCACGCGAGCCGTGCTCCGGAACTAGCCATGCATGCATGACCAGTTATTGAGATGAAGCCAACACTTGGCATGCTTTTAAATTGATCATGTGCCAAGTAAGTGGGCATGTGGCACCCTAGGAAAATCTAATAGATTTTTATAATTATACTCATAATAGTTGCACTTGCATGCCTAATTAAAAGAAGAAAGAAAATAAAAAAGAAAAGGAAAGAAGAGAAGAGAAGAGGTCGGCAGGAGGAGAAGAGAGAGAGAGAGAGAGAAAGGAAGAAGAGAAGCCATTTTAGCTCCTCCAAGATCTGGTCCAGCCCTTAGACACTAAGGTTCTCCGTCAAATCTTGCCGGTAACTTCTTAAACTTTCCTGACAGCTTTCTGGACCATCACAAATTCGTATTTTGAGAACCCTTCTGCTAAGATTCAATTTTTGAAGTCTTCATAACTTTTAAAGTACGTTTAAATACGAAGATTTTGACACCAAGAACATGCAAAACCGATCAACACAGAATTAGTTATGAATTTTTGAATACTGACTGTAATCTGTGTGTCCGAATCTGATTGTGTCTGTCTTCTTTTAAATTTATGGAAATTTTCACTACTTGCATGGCTATTGTTTTTTTTCAAGAATTAAACCTTTAAGTTGGAAACATTTTGGCGTTGGAATCAAATCATTTGGATAAATATAAAATATTTGGTGAATTTTTAAAGTAGAGTTGTCTGACATGGACATAAACTGTGATCGATCTGTTTTCTTTGGTTTGCCGAGGAAAATCCTTTAGATTTATGAATCTTATATTTTTACTGAGAATAATACTTTACGTTTCGCAACTTTGAGCACTAGTTTCAACATTTTTGAAGTTGAAATGAATTAGTTATGGTTTTTCTACTTAAACATGTTTGGCTGCCCTGTTTTCTGTAGAACAGCTTGTTCTTTTGAAATCTGGAGAATATTTGGTTGATAACTAATCTTCCAATTTTTACAGTAGATACACATGGATGTTACGCAAGTTTCGGCGCTGGTTTGAGTATTTTTGGACGTTATATGAATAAGTTATGATTTTTCAAAGAAAGGGTGACAGATTTTAGTAAATGAGCAAAGTATTGTTTTTATTTCTTAAAATACCTTGCATGCATAGGTTTTTTAGAGTTTTTGACAAAACTAAGTTTTTACCCAGAAATTTCATGTGATCTTAAGGTGGAATTGTGTTTACCATTTTACCAATAAAGGTTGTTGAACCTTCGATCCATTATGTTGCGTTTCTACGCCAAAAATAGACTTTGTATAAAATCTTATTGATTTTTGTAAAAATTACATGATTATAATTTTTGAATAATTAGGTTACTTAAATTTTACACTTCGTACTTAGAGATTTAAAATGACTATTTTGCCCTTGGGATTCAATGTGTGCTAAAATGACCTTTTTAGTCATAAATGTTTTAAAACTGAGTTTTATACTTGAGTTCTGAATGAATTACGATTTTTGGATCAGATTTGATAAGATGAGAGATCTTAGTTCATAGCGCTTGGATAGATTGACTCTGGAACGTAAAATGACCATTTTACCCCTAGTAAAAGATTGGCTCTAAGCCATGACTTAGATGACTAGGATTGGACTATTTGGACTTAGTACATTAATTGTACTCATATTTGGACGTTTATGATATTCTCATTAGGTCTGTGTGATCGTTAGTATGAAATACGTGAAGACTCGAGTAGAGATTAGCTGCGTCTTCAGGAGCAAGGTGAAACATGCGTATCTTGTTTTCATGTGTTGTTTAAATATTTCATTGCTGTTGAAATATCTTAGAAATGTTTTCTAAATGGAATCATGGATATTTATTAACTTGCTAAATGACTTGATGAAATGTATATTTTTCTGTCGATGCATCTGAATAAGTGTCCGTGCTTGAGGACTTTAAACAGACAAAGTGGATTTGGAGTTATAAGGTTGGAGGATATTGACCAGGTATCCTGATGGTTTGACGTCATTCCCTTTTATGATATAGAGGTCGCTCCTCTAGAATTCTGGTTGAAACTTGTTCATGAAAGATGTGCGAAATCGACGAGTATTATGAAATGTGATATTTTTAATATCATGATGGTTTTCTGCTTTATCCTGAAAAGTTGGATTTCATTCTATGAATGAACTTGTGACTGAGAATTATTGCTTTTAGCATAAGTCTATTGAAAGACTTGTATTCATTTTATTATGGACTTGAAATTTGATTATCTTCGAAAGGAAGTACATTTTACATGTTCGATATTGAAAAGTATGACTACACTTTTTATAAGATGTTAGTTGTATCCATGATTTAACATGTTTACTGGATATGTCATGTTTCATACGAGCTTTAGCTTATGGAGTTTTTCAAAAACCATACTTTTCAGGTTAGCAGCATTAGATGGACTCGGCTTTGCTCTCAAGTCGAAATCTTTTTGGTGATCAGTTCTTATGTGTATATAGTAGTACTGTTCTGATGTGAGTATAGAGCTATGAGGACTTGACTTGAAGACATTTGAATTTTGATAACCGCTTGTTCCGGTCAGGTTACGCTATGGTTACTTGCAGGTATTGTTAAGCAGTTATATTTATTTCCGCACGTAGAACTCTGGAATATGTTGGAATTATTGAAATTGTACTTCCGCAGCTTACTGAATTTCTTAAGGTAAACTATTTTGATGAGAGGATTTTATGAATTCCCTAAACTGATTTATTAAGATAGGCCTAGGGTGACCTAGACTCACTGGCCGGTCATTAGACCTTTAACCCACGGGTTTGGGTCGTGACAGTGGTTATGATCTTGAGTTAGAGCAGATGGACGTGAAAACGGCATTCCTCCATGGTGAATTGGAGGAAGTCATTTACATGGAGCAGCCTGAGGGGTTCAAGCAGCCAGAGACTGAGCATCTTGTTTGTAAGTTAAAGAAGTCACTTTATGGGCTGAAACAGTCTCCAAGACAATGGTACAAGAGGTTTGACTCTTTCATGATACGGATTGGGTACACACGCTGTGAGTATGATTGTTGCGTGTATGTTAAGAGTCTTGATGATGGTTCCTATATTTTCTTGCTTCTTTATGTGGATGATATGCTGATTGCTGCAAGGAGTATGGTTGAGGTTAACAGGTTGAAGTCTTTATTGGGTAAAGAGTTTGACATGAAGGACTTGGGAGCAGCTAGAAAGATACTTGGGATGGAAATTCGAAGAGATAGGTCAGCTGGTAAGTTGTGGTTATCTCAAAAGAATTATGTGGTGAAAGTGTTGGAGAGGTTTAGTATGGATAATGCCAAACCGGTCAGCACTCCATTGGCAAGTCATTTCAGATTATCTTCAGCTCAGTGTCCGGTGTCAGATGAAGAAATTGAGGATATGTCAAGGGTTCCTTATGCGAGTGCGGTGGGTTGCTTAATGTATGCAATGGTTTGTACGAGGCCCGATTTGGCACATGCAGTTAGCACAGTCAGTAAGTACATGGCCAAACCAGGCAGAGAGCATTGGAAGGCAGTCAAGTGGATGTTCAAATACTTGAGAGGTACTTCGGATCGTGGGATTATGTTTGGTAGGCAACGGGATCAGATTTCGGTTGTTGGGTATGTGGATGCGGATTATGCTGGGGGTTTGGATGACAGAAGGTCTACAACTGGTTATGTGTTTACACTCGTGGGTGGGCCTATTTGTTGGAGATCCATGGTACAACCTCTAGTGGCTTTATCTACTACTGAGTCTGAGTATATGGCGGTGACTGAGGCAGCTAAGGAAGCATTGTGGTTGAAAGGGTTTGTGAAGGAGCTTGGCATAGATCAAGGTGGAGTACAGTTGCATTGTGATAGTCAGAGTGCCATTTATTTGGCAAAGCATCAGGTGTATCATGCTCGAACTAAGCATATCGACGTGAGGTTTCACAAGGTGAGAGAGTTGATTGATGCAGGTGATTTGATACTGGAAAAGGTGCATACTTCTGAGAATGCAGCTGATATGTTGACAAAGACGGTTACTGTAGACAAGTTCGAGCATTGCTTGGACTTGGTTAATGTCTCCAGGTGCTAGACAAACGGAGACGCCCCTCCACGAGTTGACTGGATTGGAGTGGGGGGGTCATCTCCTGAAGGGGCGAGTGTGTATTCGCCAAGGTGGAGATTGTTGGAAGTGTGGCTCATTACTGTGAGATGGGAACAAAGGTGTAGCTAGCGCTACATGGTTTTATGTGTAGCGCTAGCGGTTTGCTTTGGGCCATAACAGAGCTGTGGGTAGCGCTACATAGGTTTATGTGTAGCGCTACCGGTTTGCTTCGGGTTAGGGTTTGTATAGAGCGGGTATATAAGGCTCTCTATTGTAAAATCCTAATGTACTGAAACTGTGATAATAAGAACAGTAGCCGCTCCCGTGGACGTACCCGATTTTGGGGAACCACGTATATTGCTGTGTTGATTTCTTTACTGTTTATACTCGTAAATCGTGTGCGTGTGTGTTTCGATCCTAACAGAATAAAACATGGAGAGCTAGAGTAGCTTGTTCATTAGTAGTATTATTTAGCGAAAACGATAGTCTTCTGGAATCATGAAAACCACATTAAGAGAGAACCAAGACATCAGATGGGCAGTTAAGAAATGGTCTGCTACCTTGATCATTGATTCATTGTTGAGAGAAATAAATTCATACGGGCACGGGCACGGGCACGGACACGGGATCCTCTGTCCCCAGAATTCTCGTACCATGTCTCGATCCACTCACAACCTTCCAATCTTGCCTCCTCCGGATTCGTTTGCTCCGGAATTTCTTCCATATGATCATGTGATCGTCGGGAGTGCATCCGACTCAGTGCACACTCTACTATGGGCTAGAACCCAAGAAATCAAGGTGCTCTACCAACACATCCACATCCTCTTCATCTTCTCCATCACCACCCAATAAACCCATCTTTCCTTCAATCCCATCATCTAACAAGTTTCCCCAAAACCCTTCACCAATTTCTTTACCTCCAAAACCCACCTCTTCTTCTTTCCCCACATATTCTTCCCCCATTTTCTCCTCTATTTCACTTAGCCCCCCAATCTCCCCTGCAAGTTGCTCTAGCTCCAAAGCAGTACTTAACCCAGAAATATCACCATAATTGTAACTAGGTCCTAGCTTAACACCAAAGCCCCCTTCTCCACCCTGGCCTAAATCGCGAACACCAAAACCAACATTTCCATGACCTTGATCGATCGGTCGCCTCCTTTTCTTGCAAATTTCCTCCTCCAATTCTCTCCTAACGTCGTTTTGTTGGATCAACTGCTGCAAGAAACTCGGATTATGCATTGCTTTAGCCAAGAACCCCATCATTTGTCTCTGCTTCATCTCTGTCCCACTTAGTCTTTCTTCCATTGCATTGATGTAGGATCTAGTGTTCTGCTGTTCTTGCCTTAATTTCACCAACTCCACCATTAAAACCTGCTTGTCCCGCCTTAACCGGCCGATTTCTGCATCTAATCCAAACCTACCCACTTCAACACAAGGAGGCTCCAGGCCTTGTGAAGTTTGAGATTGAGAATTAGGTGTCTTTCTCCTTTTGATGTTCTTTAATAGATGTTTCTGTCCTCTTAGAAAGGCTTCATGGGCAAATTCCCATCTATCTGGATCAACCTTTCTAAATCCCTGCACATTTTGACATTCCTTGCTGTTATGAAGAGAAAATAGATCACATTAGAATAGGTATTTTCATGGTGGTTAGCATCATGATCATGCCTAGGTCCACGGGCGAAAAATCAGCAGAAGAATTTTCAATTATGAAATGTATGAAAATTCAATGAGCAGCCTGTAGTATCTGTACCCTAAAGACAAAACAACAACAACATAGATTTGAACACCATGCACTACGATTCGGATCAAAATACCGAGAACAATAGTGTCGGACCTCGAAAACAGGTTATAACCATCATCCAGGTTGAATTGGATGCAACAAAATAATTCCAAAACCATGAGTACTTTTACCGATTTCCCACTTCCTTATGCGAAAGTCGATCTACGATCTCAGAATTGGGACAAAAAAATTATTCGTCGAGTGGATCGCGTAGTTTTCCAAACTCACTTAATCAACTCAGTGTATCAATACCAATTCAGTCCGAGCTCTCGGACTTGGAATAAATTCGGCACCAGATCACTAAATCTTGGTGATCTTCTCTACCAAATGAGTCTGGACCACACACTTCACCTGCCCATTCTTTTTTTGGGGAACAGACGAACTTCTCATTTTGCCATTAAACTAATGAAATGTCTAAATTGAGAAACTCATTAAACAAAGAAAAGAAATAGCAAATCAATCTGTAATAACTGGAAAAGGAAGGAAACAGAAAAAAAGAAAAAAAAATTATTATTGAGCTGTTAGATGCCCAACATGGAAAACCCACAAAAATTCTGAAACTAAACCAGAACATATAAACTTTTCTCGAATCTGAAGCGGAATCAACAATACGAAAAAGCTACCGCAAACACCCATTGTCGTCTATTGAAAGAGAATAATAAAATACTCACGTAAGTGTTGAGTTGCCTAACAAAGCTTGAGAAATTGTTGTGCTTGAAGTACCTAGGGAGAACACTGGTGGAAAATGCCACGGAATCCCAGATGACAAAGCTGTTGTTTCCTCCGCTCCAAGAAACCACGTGATTGGTGTTCTGATCATCAACCAGTTCATATGTTTTGGTGAGGAAAGGTGTGGGACCCACGTCGTGAAGTCCTTCCATTGGTCTGGCCATGGACGGCTCACCGGAATTCAGTGGACCCAGTCCAGGAAATTCGTCTTTCACGAAGCCCGGGGGATTCATGATACAGACTGATCAAATGAGTTGGGAGAGTCAAAAGAGAAACCGAGAATGCAGGTCTGTACAGATCTTGGTTTTCTGAAAAGGGTTGTGATTACTATGAGATTTTCTTGATGGGTTTTGGATAGAAATGGAAAATTTTCAAGAACCAGAAAGGTGCAGTTTGATAGATGAAGATCATGCCAAAAAAAAAACCCAGAAGTTGAAAAGATGAACAAAGCCGAAGCTCCTGAGCACCAAAACAAGAGTTTTATTATTGGAGAAGGGAATCTGGTAATAGTTATGGCAGTTATGATCAGAGAAGATAAAAGTCTGAATAGAAAGAAAAAAAATGGAGAAAAATCTCACAGGGGCTTAGAAATCTAAATGGAAGTGGCCCAAGTGGGTACCATTGCTTTATAAACAGGTGATGATGTAAATATGAGAAATTTTTCAGTGCCGGGTGGGCACGGGACACGTGGTGCCCGGCACCATCTCGGCCGTCCAATGAAGTTTTGGACGGCCTAGATCTGTTCGGCTGAACAGATCTGAGCCGTCCAAAACTTCATTGGACGGCTGAGATGGTGCACGGGCACCACGTGTCCCGTGCCCACCCGGCACTGAAAAATTTCTCAAATATGTGTATTCTGAATGTATAGGTGGATGTTTTGTGCTAGAAAAGAACAGATGGGAAGAGCTGGTGATGCCAGAAAAGAGGGAAAAATAGGTGCTTTTACTGTCCATTGTTTTGCCGACTCTTCATATCTTACTCCTTTGGGAAGGTCGGTTGACTAAACTACACCCCCATGGAGAATGGGGAAAGATCCTCTCCAAGACTAGAGGGTTCTCCTGATATCCCTTTTTTGGGTTATTTTGGGATTCATTTTGTTGACCAAATTGTTGTTCTTTTTTAATAATGTGAAAGTTTTATTTTGATCGAACTGCAATGGGATCAATAAGCTCTGTATTGTTGATTCCTCGAATGTTTATGACTCACTCGTGAGCGATGTTTTATATAAAAATAGAGTCATTTAATTTAAAGTATAGAAAAGACAAATACCAACATCTTACAATGTAAACCGGAATTGTAAGCATTCGAGTCGGGAGATAACTAGTACTATGTTGGTCAACCCCAAAATTAGATCGTTCTATTGATCGATATTCACAACCACTTTTTTTGTTTTGACAAACTATTTAGGTAGGCTCAAACTTAGAACCTCTTTAATAAGAATCGATCCCTCCATGCTAAACAACTTTTTTATCCATTACATTTTGTTGTGTTCGACACGTAGCGCAATTACTAATATAATGAGTATTTTTTCTATATATTTGTATTTTGGTTCCATCCTCATTTTGGAAGTCAAAGTGAAACCAACCTGATTTTGGTGAATATTTTTTTTCTTAAAAGTGCATGAAAAAGAATCTGCCAAGTGTTAAGCCACATTAAAATTACTATAAGCTGCCTTGTAGCTAAAACATCTGTAGTTGGTTGGTGGGAAAGAGAAAGTAATGGTTGAGGGAGAAACACATCTTTGCTGAGTAATAAAATCAGGGACCGGATCCGGTCAATTTGGCTACTGACCAGTTCGGTCCATTTGTGCATATGGGCTGTCCAAATTTAAAGAGGGTGTGTTTGATTTTCTTCTTTAAAACACCCCTTTAAATCTGGGCCGTCCAAAATAATTTTGGACGGTCTGAATGCACCAAATGGACTGAACTAGTCGGTAGCAAATTTACCGAATCCGCCCCCAATAAATTAATGCCAAATCAAGTTCCCACCAATGAAGTGATCAGCTTAGTCTGTCAGTATATATGATTGATTAGAAGAAAGTGCTGAGAACACATTACCGGGTGTACAATTTTGATTGGGACACGGTTCATTTGGTCTTTGGTTAGTTTAGAAATCTCACTTAAAAAATTTCTCATCAACCATATGACAAATGATAATGAAGGAATCACTTTTTTTAAAAAAGTGAAAGAAAGAGGAGCTAATTTATTAGGCAAGTCATGTGCAATGAAAATGACCTGGTGAGGCACGAGGCTTACTATATTTGGGCTTCTCAAAAATAACAATACAAATAAATGATATACCATGTAGATTTGCCATATACTATATGTTTTAGCATAAAAGTTCGCCAAGGGCCGGCCTTGAATTTTCGAAGGCCGAAGTGAACTTTTTAAATGGGTCTTCTCCATAGTTTAGAAATAAAATATAAAAATCCAGTATTAATTTTAAAGAGAAATAATACAAGTATGCAGAAATATACATGCAAAGAACTTGGTAATTGCAGATCCGGGGAAGAAAAAAAAAAGAACTTGGTAAGTATTTAATTAATACAAAAGGTATTGCTTAACATCAATCTTTCGTATTTTTAAAGGTGAAAGTACTTATTAAGCTCTCATAATCAAGCTTATCTACGTATTAACCTTAAAAGAGAAATAATAAAAATATGCACAAATACACGTACAAAGAACTAGGCAATTGCAGATCCAAAAGAAAAAAGAACTTTGTAAGTGTTTCATTAACACAAAAGTTATTGCTTGAACATCAATCTTTCGTATTTTTAAAGGTAAAAGTACTTATTAAGCTCTCATAATCAAGCTTATCTACAATATCACTTTTATGTATAAGCATAGTCTAAGAGTATGAAAATTTTAAAGGCCCCACAATTCCATAAAATTTGAGAGTTTGATACAGCCACAATCTCACCATATACCTAAGGCAGCAAGGGTGACCTGAATTCACCTAAGTTTTCACGTATTTTCCACGAATCGAATGATGTATATCACACATAAGAAAGTAAAGTGCAAAAATTATTATCCACAATGAAATTTTGCCAATCTCACCTCAGATCACTTCATCGTCATAAAATCAAAAGGGACAATGATTATGAACAGTAAGCAGTGCCGTATGAAGACAAACTACAACGCTGTCACAATACACGCGTCGACACGTGGCACATTCAAAGTAATAAAGGGATTACGCTAATCATGCAGGAGATTAAAGTAATAGTAGTTTAATAGAAGCTTCAAGGTGGATGCAGAAATGAGATAATAAAAAGGGAGACCAAAAAATCCAACGAGAATTTCAAAAGCAAAGTTCTTTATTAAGCACCGATTCTCTTCTCTCTCTTTTTCGTTTCAACGGTCTCGAGTGTCTGATAGTGTTTGGTCAGCTTACGTGCACTTCAACTAATCCTGAAAACCGATCCCACCGTTCAATAGCCAGCAGGAATAAATATAGCTAGTTTAGTGGACAGTTTCGGTATGGATGCTAATTGAGTAGCTAATTAGGTTATAAATGGATCGATAGTCAATTAAAGACCCAACCTCTTTACAACCCGACTAAACTCACCTGTTTAACCCTCCGAACGGTGCGTTCTGGAGTCACATTATTGCCTCAACAGATTCAAATGCAAGTTAACACAATATAAGAGCAATACTCGATGAACACATTCGTGCACTACCTTTTGAGTACCATGGTCAAACGGATTCCACATTAAAGAAACCTCACCGATACATTGGCGACACATAAAATGGTACCCGAACATGGTACTTCAAATATAACCACGCAAGCATTAGTGGAACATAACACCATTTATACATAGAACCCTAGTAAGCATTCCAACATAGTATAAGCATACAGTTTTACAAGCCAATATATGTTCGTTAGAGTCGCAAACTCTTTATTGTAGGAGTACTTCTTTTTTTTTTACTATTCTTATAGTTTGACAAGAAGCCATATCGGTTTCTGAGAACAAAACCAAGATTTCGGATGTTCAAGCTGCAGCATCGACAGCAGGGCTGGCAGCATCCTTCTGCACAAAGGTTTCGATATAATCTTTCCTGCAAATGACAAATGAGGATCCGTAATGTTGAATTATGAGGGGAAAAAAGGGGAAAGGAAAAAAGGAAAAAGAAGAGTCAAGACATACCTTGCAGGTAGATGATCATGAGGACGATTGAAAGGAGTCCAAATTGGATCACCAATAAAAAGCCGCATGGCCTACAAAATTCAAGTGTTCGATGTGAAACGACTTTGTTTTCTTGGAACTTGCAAGCTAAGCTTTTTTTTGATGGACGGAAGTTAGTATTTTTAGAATAGTTAGATTAACACCTTCGAGGAGGAAGAGTTGAACTCCTGACCCCCTTTCTCCTAGCACTCAAGTGCACCTTCTGATGCCATTGGGCCAAAGGTTTCTTGGCATTGCAAGCTAAAGCTAATGAAGTGGAGGGGGCGCTGTGAGCACCAACTTGGGCCCAAGTAGTTTGATTCAATCTTCTTATTTTTTCAGGTCGTCAGAGTAAGTATTGTCTTGCAAAAAGTCACATAGACAGGATATCGGTAGTCACGTGATTAAGATAGGTTTGTCTTGAAGTTTATTCTCAAAATCATATCCATCAATTCTTTCAAGAAACAACGTACTCCGTTTATATAGGTACCGATGTCCGATCAACTTTATTTGTTCACATACAACCAACTCGACAAGCCAAAAATTGAGCGATTTGGCTTACAATCCCAACAGGCCCCTAAGTCCCTGTCCCAAGTACAGATAGGTCTATTATTCAAACTCCCTCACCTTGCCCCTTAGTATATAGTGTTTTGATGTTCTTAAATATACTAGAGAGAGGGGGAAAAGAACCTTTTTTTCTTGCTGACAATAATTTTTTTTAGTTCCATGTTTAGTCAGGCGCTTCTAAATAATAGGGTGATGTACATCAAGACACATCAAAAGCAACAAACAACATGAATGCAGTGAATATTGATGCAGCCTATTTCAACCTCGGAGTTGTATGTGGTGATTAGGTATGTGGGGTTAGTTTCAGCGTTCCTAATTACCCACACATAGGTGACAGAATGACGTCAAAATCAGAAAATAACATAGTTCCAAAACCAAGTAATCTAGCATCAGTCCCAAGGGCAAATAGATGACCAACAAGTTAAAAAAAGATGAAGTGGTCTTAAATCTGTAAACCAATCCGAAAGCCCCTAACAAGCTATGGTTCACAGATATGGACCTGGATGTAAGACAGCTTCAATGATGCAATACAATGCCCAAACAGAATATTCTTCTAACCAAGAAACCAAGAGGCAAGGACAATGCAATGGATATATCAAAGGAAAAGGCTAAAACCCGGCCATCGAGCTGTTGTTAAGATTGGAAGAGTGTGTTGAGATATGTGAGAAGGGTATAGAGGAATATGAAAATGTACGGAAAAGTGCATTGTTTTGGCATTTTCTTACCTTATTGGCATCCCTAGCGAGACCCTATATAGAAGTATTTGTCCTTTACTTTCCTCTTGATCTTGTGTGTGAAGGCTAAAAGTGTGACAGAATCATTACCAAGTTAGGATATGAACTTTTGTATTCCTTAATGACCTTGCCAAGCCAAGCCAATGCATATGTAATGCACCAAGGATTATAGGTGCATGACTCTTACTTGTACAATCTAGAAGACAGAAACAAAGATTTCATGAAATGGCAGTTACTGTATGTAACCTACCCAGCACCGCTGGGATTATGGGTATGCCACTCCCATAGCATCTCGTATTACTATATTTCCATAAAATCAACTCACCCATCACATGAACAATGAAAAAGTGCATAGTCTCCTACGCAAGAAGCCTAATGTTTTGCGTCTTTGTGATGCATGTATTCACGCACACTAGGAGAGCATGTACTTAATTTAGAAAATTGGTAAACTACAGCATGGGGGAAACAAAGTACATGTTATTCATGCAAGATGGAAAAACAAAGCAAATATCAAAACCTAATTGATAATTCACCTCAATTGATAATTCATCAACAAGAACAGAAAAAATCTCAGGTGAGATGGAAGTTTAACCCTTTCCCCCTTCTCCACGCAATGACGCAACCTCATAAACATGTGCTATGAACATACCTTTATATAGTTGTTTGAATCAAGCGTAAAGCGGTGATAAATTCCGGCAGGCAGGACAATCATTCCCCCTTTCTTCACCCAGACACGGATCCAAGCATCGTTGCGGTCCCTCACATCAAAATAACCTTCACCACAGTGCCAAATGGTAGTAAGTTGCAATTAGTAGGCCGAAAGTACAAAGTCAATTCATATATCAACTATTCCTACCACTTCCAGCCAAGCAGTAGCGGATCTCTTCATCTGTATGAAGATGTTCTTCGAAAAAGTTTTTGATTTTCTCCTCATAATTTGGCAGCTTCTCTGGGCAAACCTCAATGAAGTCCTGAAGATAAAATTTAAAATATCGATCTTACAACGTGTGACGAGCTCGGCAATATTTCTACACCAACACGGAAAAACTTTGTCTAACATAAACAATATTTCTGTTTCTTTTCCATTTTTTCATTTTCAGAAGTAGACTTAAGATGCTCAGTGAAAACGCAGAGACAGAGAAATGAAAAATAGAAAACAAAAAGCTTTCTCACAAACCACGTAGGAATATCCACGATCCGCACGAATTTTCTTCAATTCCTCATCTGCTTCATAGTTATCAGCATCCAACCGCCAGCTGAGTACTCCAAGTTCTGCAACGTTAACATGAAAGCTCATTAGCTGTAAGCTAAAGATTGAATGTGTTTGATGATTTAAGGATGTTGATTTTGAACATGACTACATAAGTACCAGAAAGCTTGTCTAGAGAGACCAATTCCTTGGGTTCCCGGTGATGAGGAAGTCTCTGGTCTTCGGTGCTATCATCCATGTACCATGCCTCTAAGACTTCCTCCCTGTCATCCTGAAGTAACCATAAATATGAGGGAACACATCATTCCAACTTCACAGCAGTATCTTTTATCTTTCTACCTTATTTTTCCTTTTAATAAGGAGAAATTCAAAGACTGTTAAAACGACAGAACACAATTCCATAGGTCAGGACTCGAGAATAACAGATGTCGTCGTCGTCAAAATGGGATAGATCACGCTATGATGAGGTCATTGGGTTCTTGTCTTGATAAATGAAAACTCAAAGTTCATATACCTATAAAATATGGGAAGAGCTTGTGATACATAAAACATAGAGTTTCTACCTAATACATAAAGTTATGACAGCAAAAAGAGCTTTGACTGTCATTAGCAATTAGTTAGAAATATGTTCCTTTCAAGCTCAACAAAGTGGCCCTATCTCATCTTTCATTCCTCGCAAACCAATATCCCTTAAATGCCACCACAATATGTCGAAGAGTTTTTATGTAGGAAACATCCAACAGTATCAAAAATACATTACAAACAATCTTCTTAAAGAATTCTTCATGGGCCCGTGCATATGTGGGTGGGTTACCCACATAAATTGCAGTTGATCCAAAAATAAGCTTTGTACATTCAATATAAGCAGTTGATTTTATCAACCATGGGAGACCATAGATTTGGCTTTGTCATACCAGGAATACCATAAATGTATAAACCACTAATCACAAGGCAGAAGCCAATTGTGGAATTGAGGGGCCATATCGAGATCATATGAAACAAACCACAAAATAGGGTGCACTAGAATCTGAATGATTATCTTGTCGAATAAGATCCCTGATAACAATACAACCACATGCACGGGGAGGACTTATCACCTTAAAACAAAATCTCCAAGTTCATATACCTATGGGAAGTAGGTTCCCTCATCTGAGCATCCAGAAAAACTATAGGAGATTGGTTTTAAGATCATAGAAAATATCCGCTGAATTCTACTACAAAAAAAATTACCACAAATGTTTCGATTCGTATAATTCATCCTTGAATGTGCACCCTTTAAGTCCTGGTCGGGGCACATATTTCTTCTTAATCAAATAAAACAAATAAAAACCACCAAAGCATGCTACCAAGCAACTCCAACGGACAACAATCGTCTCCATTTCAGGAGTCCGGTGATTATAATATACTACAAACAGATGGTTAATTACTTACATACTCCACAAAACAAATTTTTAGTTTTTACCAGAACAAAGAACCTAAAAACTTCCTGCCCAATCCAAAAACTACTGCGGGAAACTAACCAAGCCACGTCGAGTGCTTAAACAAGCTCATTTATGCAGTGAGTCGAAAGAGCACTTAACGAACTAAACAAAGGCGGCACCTTGTTTTCTTCCTACAATATATTCCAAACGCTTAGTTCAAATTTGGCTTGCTTATGTAACGAGACAATGTCGACGATATTTTAATGTGCGAAAAAGAGTTACAATTGATTAGTCTGATTAAATTTTGATAAACCACCAATGGTCAACTAGCCTGTTCAATTAATTGTATCAATACATCATCGAAAAAGAAAATCATTTTTCGGCTGTGCCAGCTCAGGTGCACCTCGACTAATCATGGACCAACCCCACCATCCCTAAATCAATTGAGATCATCGATGAATGCAGGCTATTACCACAAGATCCCTAAATCAATCGGAGAATTAACGGATACAAGTGCATAATCAGAACTATACAATTTCAGAATCAGATTAAGATTATGCACAGAACGAAGCCAGAGCAGAAACCGTAATTGAAAGATGGGAAAGCTCAAAGATTACCTTGCACGATGAACCCATATCTATGGCTATCCTTTCTCTCTCCCTCCCTCTCTCTCTTCGTTCGAGTCCTGCGCTTTAAGGCAACGCGATGGGGGTTAAATTCGGAAAATTCTGAAGGGATTTATAAGTGCGGAAAGACAAAAGTAGGGAGTTTTTAAATACTACTCGTATTAATTTGACCTCTATTTTTTCTGACATTTTCACGCTATTGACGCGTACCTCGACTAATTTTTAGTGTTCAATACTGTTTACATCCATTCCAACTAATCATTTCTGGTTCGGTCAAAGACAAATTATATACCCAGAAATTATTAAATTCACAAAAAAATTTATTTTTTTGTTGTTCGACGAACCCGATCAATTTGACCATATTGGTTCTAAATGCGTCCGGGTTCATTGAACTTAAATCAGCAAATTCGGTGGGTATAACTGTTGACCAAAATCGAATCGAGGGTCGTTTTGATGGTTTTCGGTGGAGAAGGGTTTCTTTCAATTTTCGCAGCTGTGTACGAAACTATGAAATTTTGGATGGAGCAGGTTTTTTACACTCGCTATATCAATGACAAGCGTGGTTTCTTGTGTTACGGAGGTGTTTCTTTAACTAAAATAAGTATTTATTTTTTGAATTAAAGGTGATGTATTATAAGAGAATAATCTGCCTCGTAAAGCAAGAAACAGTTACTTAAAAAATAAGAACCTTAGCGGAACGGGGCATACATTCACTACGTATTTGGATGGAGTTACAACTTACAAGCAGGGAGTAGCAATCAATCTTAAGTGGGATGTCGTTGAGGTGTGAAGCTCGCTTGCGGCAGATTACGTTGGATAGGGATCAAGGTCGTTCAGACACTCGATCGAGGAGTGGAAGTCTAGAACATCTGGAAAAACCGCACATATGGACCTTGTCCGAACGGAGGTTACGTCCATCCGGACGGGCATGGCTTATTTGACTTATTTTTATATTCCTCAGTCGATTTTTAGGGTTAAAACATCATATTGTGATAGATAGTTTAATGTGGCTCCCGAAAAAGTAGATACGTTGCCGAACCTTGTATATTTGTGTATTTTGTTTTCTTTTTTCGTGCTTTCAATTTCTCAATATGTGTTTATGTGATTCATATCATAGCATTCCATTTGTTTGTTGGATTGAACTCATTCTTTAATATCCCAACACATTTTAGGTCCAACAAACTCAAAAGAGATTATCATTCCTCACACAAACATTCAAAGAAAGAAAACAAGACTACGTATAGGATGATCATGGATGCGAAAGGTTATTGGGTGCTCCGACACCTCCAACGTATTACATTTTCACGCATTCACAACAAAATATATGAATGTCACATGAATAAATCACGTTAAAAAGTATTAGAATAACATGTAACAGTTCCAAAGACCACAGACTAATTACTCATTGAGATCTTTTATACGGTGCAAAAAAAAATTGAAAAATTATTTTTCATTTATATTATTTTTGAGTTTGAAATTGTGGAATAAGTACTTACGGAGTATTTTTTAAGAAGGTGGCCTAATTCTTCCATCTTTTTTCCTGACCCACAGATTGGATGACAAGTTCCAGCCATAAAAATGGAATCTTCCATCCTTTTCACCATACGTAAGTCTTAAGATGTGATCACTGAGATAATCCATAAATCCACTATCTTAATTTATGGATTAAAATCACAATTAGCTCTCAGCATTATCTAATTTCGAACGCCATACAAATCAAGACAAACACATAGGCCTAGTTTGATTCAAAGATTAAAACATACTATATGAGATTAATAGTACGTCTTGGGATTAATAATCCCGATAGTCATTGCGGGAATCAAACATGGGATAACTCAGGAATAGGTACACTTAATCCCATCCCAGACAGTTAATCCGCGAATCAAATGAGGCCATAGAACAGTTAACGTTTTCACCATCACCGTCACTTTTTACGCAACTCTCAATTTTATGTTTTATTGGATGCTTTTAATGTAAACCACTCATACAATACAGAAATATAGGACACACGTGAAATATGAAAACAAAAAGTCTAAGAACACATCTCCTGGACACAATTGTGCCCACAACAGTTCGATGCATATGGGTCCACAACAGCTCCGAATGAAGTTGTGTCTATGTTTTAAAATAGCATATGACAGTGCCCAAGACCACAGACTAATTACTCAACTGAATAACTGCTCTATGAATATTGTGTGGCATATATAATCTGACCCACAGATTGATTCTTCCATCCTTTTTGCCCGACCCACAGATTGGATGACAACTTCCAGCAATAAAAATGGAATCTTCCATCCTTTTCGCCTTACTTAAGTCTTAAGATGATGTGATCACTGAGATAATCAATAAATTCACTGTCTTAATTGCGAAATGATTTTGCGACTCCCTTTTTTTGTTAACGTCACTTCCCTGCAAGTATATTTTTGGTGCAAAAATACACTTGTAAGGGAGTAGCATTAACAAAAAAAGGAGTTGCAAAATCAACAACCTCTTAATTTATGGATTAATATCAAAATTTGTTTCCAGCATTATCTAATTTCGAACGCCATACAAATCAAGACAAACACATAGAACGGTATTATTATTTTTTCACCATCACCATGATCACTTTTTACGAGACTCTCAATTTTTTGTTTTATTGGACGCTTTTAATGTAAACCACTCATACAATACAGAAATTAAGGACACACGTGAAATACGAAATACTAAAAAGTCTAAGAACACATCCCCGGACACAATTGTGTCCACAACCGTTGGATGTATGTGGATCCACACGTATCGAACGGCTCCGGATACAGTTGTGTTTGGAATTGGTGTTTTAAAATTGTGTTCCTATTGCTCAATATGAAAATACAGCTCAAGTTCAATGAGATTGGAGTGGGACCCCGATCTTCTGAGTCAGAACACTCTCGATGTACCCCTTCCTCGCCGGATGATCCTCCTGCGGACGATTGTAGGCCGTCCACACTGGCTCACCCACAAACAACCTCATCAACTGCACCAAAAAAATAAAACAATCGATGAAATACCGAAATGAGTTTCAGACTTATAAGTTTACAAGAATACATTATATATTAGTGGAAGTATGTACTAGTACTGTGATATAGATTTGTTACCTTGACGTAGTTAGTGGTGTCGAGGGTGAACCGGTGGTAAATTCCGGCGGGTAAGACGATGAGATCGCCGGGCTTGATCCAGATGCGAATCCAGCGGTCGTCCTTATCCCGGACATCGAAATACCCACTCCCTTCCAAGCAGTATCGAATCTCTTCGTCGCCATGGATGTGTTCCGTGTAGAAGTTCCTCAGCTTCTCCTCGTACTTATCCACTTTCTCAGGGCACAAATCCAACATATCCTACCAATTTAAGCAACTTCAGATGTACATGCGATACGAAAGACATGTCTTGATTTGAGAAATATTGTTGGAATATATGATTGGAGAGATGGACGGTCCAGTCCAAGGTTTTAACCACCCGCGATATGTAACGGTTTTTTTAGCATTCCAATATCATTACAGCCCGATATACCAATGAGATTGTAAATCACAAACATATCGGCCGGCTGGCTCTCTTATTGTCTGTTTTTGATTCACCGTCATGGGTGATTTAGACACTTTCAAATTTTTTCCAGTCAAGAATAATTTACAATGAGCAGTTTTTGTCTAAGCATACAAACAAAGTAACATTCACGGCCATCCGATTAAATCTATATTATAAAACAGAGCAGTTTTTGTCTAAGCATACTGTAGTGGGCCAAAATATCCGAAGGTTTAAAGGGTTCAGTGGGATAACCCTCCGGGCCCACAGTCCAGTTGCCTCAGTTCGTCTGTATGAAGGGAAGTCAAACTTAACACGTCATCCCAGTCATCAGCCGAGCGTCAGTTAGTCTTGCGGGTGTTCGCCGAAGAAAGATTGGCTCGCCGAGTGAACTCGTAACATCCTTGTTCGGAATAGGCCCAACTTACTCGGATGGGTAACCTCCTGGCTCGAGCGTACGGATCGACGAGTAAGTGTCATACTCGGCAGATCCTGTTCGTAAGTGTCCCTCGGCTAGGGCGGTTATGGAACATTCTAGAAATCTTTGCTGATAGAAGCAAAGATAAGCACGTTCACCTCTCTGATAACCGATGGGACGTATCTGACATTGGCCCACGTGGGTCCACATGGGTCTGCAGGTCTCGAAGGGCAGAATTGCTTGAGTGCCTCTGGCACGTGACGTCATCCGAGCGTAGCAACGCGCGTGCAATACACTTCCATCTTGCTCAACACTCCAAACCTCTGCCTATAAATAGCAGAGTGCCTCTTCTATGCAGAGGTCAGATATTCTCTCTCCCAAAAAACTATTTCTTTCACCAAAACATCTTCTTCTTCCTCCCTCCGGTTCTAATTAGATCGTCGGAGCCTCTACCCGGAGGAACACCACCCTCCGGTTTGCAGGTACACAACGTCGCCGGTCAAGATTTCTACGGTTCGGGCATCGAGAAAGGGTTCAGGAGGTTCAAGGGTAAATCACGCCCCCACAATTGGCGACTCCGCTGGGGACAAGATCTTTTCCCTAGCATGGGCAGTGATCCATCTTAGACCTCCTCTTCTCTCCACCGTGCACCACCGACCATTCTGATTATGACTCAACGCCTTCCCCCTCCTGGCCCGGAGAACTTCACCCTCGGTTTAGCTGGGTTTGGTTCGATAAACGCTGATCCCAGCCAAACCACAAGAACAACCTTGCCAGTTGCTCGGCAACTCTCTTATCCCCCAACCGAACTTGAGATTGCTCTGGCGGAGCAAAAGCGTCAAGCCGCAGTCATTGCACTCCTCCAGCAACGTCTAGAAGAACGGGACGGAGGTGTGGCCACTACTCCGGTGCATGGCCACCCTGCCGAACCCAGTCGACCGAAGAAACCTCACAAGCGCAGTAGGAAGTCGCGCCTGGAGCACGCCTCAGAGAGTGCGCCTGCCGAGCGACGTACCGTTTTCGATCGGCTCGAACATGCTCCTAGAGTCCAACCTACGGCTTCTCGCCATCGGTTAGAGAGCATAGTCCGTAACGAAAGCACGCGTTCCTCGGCAACAAGTTCCACGGCGGGGACGCGCAGAGCGGGGCCTTCGGGGAGAACACATGTTGCCTCTCGGCGGCATCGAGACCATGCAGATGGAAAGAGGCCCTTGGACCTTAATGATTCGCCTCGGCATGCTCGAACCCTTGAACGGCCCGGGAAATCCGAGCAATCAAGGTCTCGCACGCAACATTATCCGGGTGGAAGGCGCCCAACTGGCTCGTCTAGCCACCGCCGAGCGGAGAGTGGGGAACGACAGAGGCAGGATAACACCATTGTCCTGTACGACCCGTTTACAGGGATGCCAACGGTATACCAGCCGGTTGGCGAAAACTCCAATCCTCGGCAAACTCATCTCGAGGATCCGAGGACCGAGCAACTGGAACGTTCGGAAGACGTTAGGCATCAGCAGCGAGAACAGAATAAGCGGCAGCGACATTACCAAAGGGAACCTCGGGAAAACCGGACCGGCCACATTGAGGCTCCTCTGCCGATCGTACCGAGCACCCCGGAGCTGGTCGATAACTCCAAGCTCGGTAAAGCTAAGGCATCACCCTTCATCGACGCCATACAACAGGAGCGCCCTCCGGATCGATTTGTCTTGCCGAAGCTCAAGCGTTACGAGGCCAAAGAGGACGCAGTCGCGTTCGTTTGCCGATTCCGACAAACGATGAGCCTCCACAATTTCACCGACGCGCTTATGTGTAAGATATTTCCTCTTACTTTAAGTGAGCCTATAATGTTGTGGTATAACCAGCTCAAGCCGAAATCCATTAAATGTTTCAACGAACTGGAGTTAGAGTTCACCAAGCGGTTCGTAACGAGCAACATCCAGCCGAAGACGCTCTCAATGCTGGTGAATATGAAAAGGACACCAGGCGAAACCCTTCGGTTATACACCGAGCGATATTGGGAAGTGTACAACCTCATTCCCGACTGTGATCAGAGCGTGGCGGCCGAGTCATTTATGAACGGATTGGATCCAACCTCGGCAATGTTCAGAGATTTGTCCCGAAACCCACCGAAGACAATGGGGAAACTTATGCTGATTATTGAGAAGGATTGTGTACACGAGGAAGCGGTGGCCGAGCGTAATGTGCCGAAGGGGACGGAAACGTCGAAGACAATAGCTGCAAAGAAGCAAGTGGCTAACGTTCGGCAAGGGCAATCGGGTCAGAATGGAGCGGGGTCCAGTAAACCGAACAGTCGAAACAAACCCCCCCAACATCCGCAGCAACAAGCTCAGTGGCAGCAAACGAAGAGGGAGCCAAGGCCGGAGGAGTATGTCGCCGAGCGAACTGCCTTCACCGAACCAATCTACAAATTGCTAAGTATTATCGGGCAGAGGCCGTTCTTCGTTTGGCCGACAGGATTCTTGGGAACAGCAGGCAACGGCCCTGGGATGTGCTCGTACCACAAGGAGCGAGGCCATTACACCACCCAATGCCAACCTTTCAAGCATCACCTGGAGGAACTTGCGGCCGCAGGGCATCTCAATCAATGGATTGACCTTCGGCGGAATCCATTGCCCCCTCCTCCGCCTCCACCAGTTGGAAATCTTGTTGGGGTTATACAAGGCATCGTCTCCGAAGGACGAGCAGCCGAGCTCTACTCTGAAATCGACAAAGCTGTTGCCGCCTTGGCCGTCTGTAATGTTGGAGTCTCACCGAAGAGGAAGTGGGTTGATCCTAATCTGGATGGCCCGATAACCTTTACGTCTGACGATTTGCAAGGGGTTCAAACGCCACATGCCGACGCCCTTGTTGTCTCGGTCAAGGTAGGCGCTTCGACCGTCCAGCGAGTGCTTATAGATCAGGGCAGCTCGGCCGAAGTGATGTTCTACTCAACTTTCAAAAGTCTCGGTCTCAAGCCAGACCAGCTTCGGACGGCCAGCACGCCCCTCGTCAGCTTCACCGGAGCACCTGTGTGGCCTCAGGGATTGATCACTCTTCCTGTGCGAGCCGGCTCCCGAGTGATTGATGTCGAATTTGTAGTGGTTAGTTCTCCTAGCCCTTACAACATCATCCTCGGTCGAACCTAGCTACACGGAATGAAGGCGGTCGCCTCTACCCTCCACCAGGTTATGAAGTTTATCGGCTGGAATGGAAGGCAGGAGAGCCTTCGGGGGGACCAAATCCAATCAAAGAAGTGTTATGTCAGTACAGTGACTAACGAGCGGAATTTCTTGGAGGTTCAATGCGTCGACAGGGCCGATGTTCCGGAGCCTGAAGAAGTGGGGTTGTCCGCCGAACAAAGGTCCACCGAAGAACTTATACGAATGCCGATCACCGAAGATGGTAGCAGGTACTTCCTCGTCGGCAGTTCCTTGAGTGAATCCGAGCGTATGGACATGTTCAACTTCCTTAAAGCGAACATAGAAGTATTTGCTTGGACTCCTCAGGAAATGCCCGGGGTGGATCCGTCTTTTGCTTCCCACTCATTAAACGTGGATCCAAACAGACGCCCCGTCGTGCAGAAGGTTCGTCGTTCGGCGGCTTCACATGTGGAAGCAGTCATGGCCGAGGTAGATCAACTGCTGGCAGCTGGAGCTATTCGGGAAGTATTATATCCAACCTGGCTTGCTAACCCAGTCGTTGTCCCAAAGAAGAATGGGAAGCTCTGGGTCTGTGTCGATTACACCAACCTTAACGACGCTTGCCCAATGGATCGATTCCCCCTTCCTCGGATTGAGCAGATGGTAGATGCGACAGCTGGCCATGAGCGTTTAAGTTTCATGGACGCATACAGGGGATACCATCAGATCGCTCTGGCCAAGGATGATCAAGAGAAGACGGCGTTCATCTCTCCCCGAGGGACGTTCTGTTACAACGTCGTTCCCTTCGGATTGAAGAATGCCGGGGCCACCTTCCAACGAACAATCACGAATATGTTCCTTCTGAAGCTCGGCAAGACTCTGGAAGCATACATTGACGACTTGGTGTGCAAGAGCAGGTTCGGCGTGGACCATCTTCGGGATCTTGGGGAAATTTTTGACATCCTCAAGGAATACCGGCTTCGCCTCAACGCTGAGAAATGTGCGTTCGGAGTAGGCTCGGGCAAGTTCCTCGGATACGTGGTGAGCCGCCGAGGGATAGAAGCTGATCCGACTCAACTTACTGCCGTGCAAAACCTCCGAGCTCCAACTACGATCAAAGAGGTCCAGCGATTAACAGGAATGGTTGCAGCGTTGAACCGTTTTATTCGGCGGTCGAGCGACCTTTGCAGACCATTCTTCCAGGCCATCAAGTCCAGTCGGCGCAGGTTTGAGTGGACCGAGGAGTGTGAGCGGGCTTTGCAGTCTTTAAAGGATTACCTTTCCCATGCTCCGCTCCTCGTTACTCCCGAGCCCGACGAGGATTTATATCTTTACCTTGCTGTTTCAGACCACGCAACGAGTGTTGTGCTCGTTCGGAAAGAAGGACTGGACCACTTGCCGATATTCTTTTCAAGCAAAACGATGACGGACTCTCAGACGAGGTATCTGCCTATGGAGAAGTTGGCATTAGCGCTCGTTTCAGCTAAAACGAGCCTTATGCCTTACTTCCAATGCCATAGGATTGTGGTCCTCACTGAGTTTCCTCTCAAGGCCTTTCTTCGGCGAACTACCTCCTCCAGCAGAATCTTGAAATTCTCACAAGACCTTGCGAACTACGATATTCAGTTTGAGCCGAGGACCGCGATCAAGGCCCAAGCGTTGGCTGATTTCTTCGCCGAGCTGACCCCTGGGTTGAAAGACGAAGAAAACGCTTTGGCAACAGCTGCGGAGGAGGCTCGGATCGCTAAGGAGAAGGAGTTTGTTGAATGGAGTACTCCTCCGCCCGAGCCTCGTCGGGCACGGTTCACTATGGGGACGAAGAGGCCGAGGAAAGAGTGGAAGCTATTCTCTGGGGATGCTTGGAAAATGACGATTGATGGGGCCTCGAATATGCATGGGGCTGGGGCTGGCATTGTCCTCGTTTCTCCGGCTGGAACAGTCCATGAGAGTTCAGTCTCCATCGGATACCCTGCCACGAACAATGAAGCCGAGTATGAAGCTCTCATTGCTGGCTTGAAGCTTGCCCTTCGGTTGGAGGCAGACTCAGTTCATGTCTTTTGCGACTCTCGGCTGGTTGTAGGGCATCTCAACGACGACTATCAGGCCAGGGATGAGCGAATGAACTCCTACGTCAGTCATGTCCTTGCCCTTTTCAAACAGTTCGGCCACGTCGAGATAGAGTGGATCGCTCGGGAACACAATGCACATGCCGACGCTCTAGCTGGCCTAGCTTCCGTGTACCGAACCTCGGGTACTCGAACTGTCGTTTTTGATGAAGTGGATTCCCCGAGCTTTGAAGATGTTCCATGCTCGGTGAATGTTATTACCTTCGGTCCGAGCCAGTTGGACCCCATCATCGCCTATTTAAAGCATCAAATCCTCCCTGACAACAAAAAGGAAGCCCACAAGGTTCGTTGCCGAGCAGCTAACTACTTCCTTGATCCGAACTACAATCTATACCGCCGAACCTTCACTGGGCCAGATCTGCGCGTCGTACATGAGGATCAAGTTGAAAGCATTTTTGATGAGCTTCACTCGGGAAGCTGTGGTGGACACTCGGGTGGCCGAACGATGGCGCAACGAGCTTTGACACAAGGCTACTGGTGGCCGAAAATGGTCAAGCAATCCGAGGAATATGTGAAACGTTGCGTTCGGTGTCAGAAGCATGCCTTCATTCCCCACCAGCCAGCGTTTCCTCTTAAAATGATCACCAGTCCTTGGCCATTTGCTGTCTGGGGCTTTGATATAGTGGGAAAGCTGCCGAAGGCGCTAGGAGGATTCAAGTACATGCTTACTGCCACCGATCTGTTCACAAAATGGGTTGAAGCTTCTCCATTAGTGAAGACCACGGCTGGGGACGTCGAGCGCTTCATTTGGAAAAACATCATTTCCAGGTTCGGCGTTCCCTACGCTATTCTTTCAGATAATGGCTCTCAATTTGTTGCTTCGGCGATCCAGAATTTCTACCGAGAGCACCATATCACCATCCACACATCATCCGTCGCTTACCCCCAAGGGAATGGCCAGGCCGAAGCTTCAAATAAGGCCATTACTCGGGGGCTGAAGCGTCGTTTGGATCACAAACTTGGTAAATGGGTTGATGAGCTACCTCAGGTTCTATGGAGTTACCGCACCACCCCTCGGCGATCCACTGGCCGAACGCCGTTTTCAATGGTATATGGCATGGAGGCGGTTTTGCCTCTCTCGACGCTTATCCCTACAGCTCGGTCGGACAACTTCAATCCCGTGGACAACAATGCTTTGGTGGGAGCAGAGTTGGATTTTGCCGAGGAGCTGCGGGATAACGCTAACCTTCGGCACGCGGCGTATCAACAAGAGGTTGCTCGGGGGTATAACAAGAACGTTCGACCTCGGCCATTTAACGTCGGAGACCTGGTCCTTCGGATGGTTGTCGAAGCAAAAAAGTTGACGAAATTCAAGGATCCTTATGAAGGCCCTTACCGGGTGGTGCAGAAGATCGGCCATGGTGTTTACAAGCTTGCCGAGATGGATGGAACGCCGATCGCAAACCCATGGAACGCCCAAAAGCTTCGGAAATTCCATGGGTAGCTTCGGCGGTTCTCCTTTGGCTGGGTTTTCGTTTTTGTTTTTCTTCGGGTTGTAAGCCTTCGGGCGATTTTTGATAATGGATGTTTTTTGCTTTTCAATTGGTTGTTTCTTTGGATTATTCGTTCGGTTGATCGGGTATACTATCTCGCCCACACCCTTCGGGACTTGGCACTTCCACCTAACGTTCGTTCGGTTGTTTGGTTTGGGCGAAATTCTCTAAGCCTCGGTTCACCCACTTTCCTGCCTTCGTGTCTTCCTGCTTTTACGCGGGTAATCCACTAAGGCAGGGGGGCTCCTATGGGTGAACATTACAAGAAAGCAAAGTTAAATGGGTGGCTTCCATCGTTCGGACCCCCTGAAAGATCCTATGTGTGAACATTACATGAAAGCAAAGTTAGAGGGGTGGCTTCCATCGTTCGGACCCCCTGAAAGTAAATTCATCCAAGTGGATGGCGTCCATCGTTCGGAGCTCCTAACGTTCGTTCGGTTAAGAATCTATCGTTCGGGTAATGAACGAGCAATTTTACTTGTGAAAACCTGGGAGATGTTTGCAGCTAAACATGCCAAAACTAAAACAATATATGTTGAGCAAAAATACTTGGACAAATTGGGAAATAAATCGTTGCGTAACATAAGTGTTTCCACCGAGCACCAAAACTTAAACGTTTCTAAACATTACTGCCAGGACAAGGCGAGTGGTACATCGTTCGTTGCCATCCCTGGGAAACGTTACCGAAGAGTGGCCATGGTAAATCGTTTTTGGCCATCTTCTACCTGTGTTAATTACATACATAATGGAAAAACATAACATTAACAAGTTCTATCCCTCGGGAGTAGGGGTGACTGGGGGAATATCAGTGGAATCCGAGATTGGTGCTGCGGCATTCTCTTGCTCGGCTGGACTAGTCACAGCTTCATCAACGATCGATTCGTCGGCCACATATTCTTCGGCCGGGAGAGGAGGTAATTCGATGAGGCTTCGGCGCTCATCATCAGCCTCGACGCCAGCCTCGTCGAAGCCCATGTTAAATCCGAGCTTGAAGCTCACCTGGTGCTGCTTCTCCCTCATCTCAATCTGAATAGCCATGACCTGGTCCGCAGCATCCTCTTCAGCTTGATAATATCCCCTGTCAAACTCCTCCTGGAGCGACTTCTTCATCTCTTCCTCCATCTCCCTCCTCCCCAGAGCACGACCCTCCTCTAAACCCTCGTCTTTGCCCTCGGCCCTCGTTCGATCGGCAGCATCTTGAAGGCCTTTCACCAAGTCGTTCAAAGTTTTAATCTGGACCTCCTGTGCTCGGCGAACACCTTCGGAATGGTCCAGGCTCTTCTTGTGCTCCTCCAATGTCATCTGCCCGAGCTCCAGCTTTTGTTTCAGCAGTTTTGTCTGCTTGTCATGCTCGGAGAGATGCAACTGGGCACTCATGATGGATTGGGTCGCCTGTAAACGAAGAAAATATATAAGCTACGCAAGATGCAGGAACGACAAATGTGCAAAGGAAAGAAATAAGGGAAATTTGGACTTACTCTTCCAACATGAAAATAGTAGTCGCTCAGTGCTGTTTTCAGCGTTTGAGGAGCAACGATGTCCCTCGGGAGCATGAGCCCCGAGTGCAGTGTGAAGGCGAGGGAGGGGTCCTCTTGGAGGCTATCAGATTTAAGGATCTGTTTCTTACCTGGAATGGCGAAGCTCGGAGCCCATGGGACGTCAGTATCCGAGGAGATCCTCGTTTCGCCCTCGTCAGCCTTCTTCCCTGTCTCCTTGTCCTTTTCCCCGGCCCTCGGAATGCCCGCCCCAGTTGCTTTGTTGGCATGGGATTTGGTTCTCTTCGGGACCGGGGGAGCATCCTCGGTTGAGTGAGTGGAAGGGGAAGGTCGCTTTTGTGCTTGAGGCGCGGTGCTGGTGCTCTTGCTCGGGACCGAGCCCGAAGCGCCGGGAGCGCCGTCCTTCTTTTGTTCGGCCAGTTGCTTTAGCTGATCATCAAGCCTCTTTTGTAGCACAGCCTTCATTCCTCGGGGAGGCATAGTTTCGTCTTCGGAGAAAAGTTCGGTGATTGGCACGCGTATTGTCCCTCGGAGCGGTTTCTCTTTGCTCGGAAGAAGTTCCTTGGGCAGCTTGACCTTCTTCCCTTCGAATTCTTTATCCGCTGCTTTCCCTCGGATCCTTCCACCGTATGTTGGGTCGTACCCGAGGATGGTAGGCGCGTCTCTTTCCGAGCTTGGGATCGTTAACAATGCCTCGGCCAAGCCACAACCTCTGGCTACTCTGAGGAGGTCCTTGTTGATCTTGCTCGTATCTGCCGAAGATAAACAGATGGGGAAATTAGAAGCGATATATTCATGATAAAAGTGAAGTAAAAGACTGTAAGAAAAACCGAACGTGAAGCATGTAGAGAGTAGTGCAAAAAAAAAAAAAACTTACAGGGATCGCCCCTATGAGCTGCAACTTCAAATTGCCCGTATTCTTCGGGAGGGTATTGGAAGTTGCCTCGGACCTCGACATAATCCGAGGCCCATTTCTCCGAGTCATACATTCCCTCGGGAATGATTTTTTCCATATTCCTCCGAGAACACAAGTAATACCGAGAACGCCTGACGTTTCTCGACATCATGTAATTCTCGAAAAATATGGTGGTACTTAAGGGGGAACATCTTTACCTCGGCAAGCTTGATGATTGAATGGATTATACGGTAGGAGTTTACGCTAAGTTGGCAAGGCGTAAGACCGAAGCGGTGGAGGATCTGTCTTAAAATTTTGTGCATCGGGAATCGAAGCCCACCCTCGGTAATTGCCATTAACGGGACGGTGACATGCTCGTCGCTGAATAATATCCGGGGTCCTTTCGCTGGTGTGAGCACAACGTCGTTCGGGATAGAGTAGGCCCACCGAAAGAGTTCGATCCCCCTTTGGTCCTCGAAACAATCCCAGTAGGGACATGGGTCCCTTCCCCTTCGGTCAGGGATTAGGTCTGGGTCTAGAGGAACGATCTTCCTCTTTACTTTCTTCTTCGGAGCTGCGGAAGATGACTCGCCGAGGGCGATCGTTTCCTCCTCCGGTCGACTGGAAGAAGCAGCAGGCGTGTCCCTTTCGGATTGTTCTTCTTCGTCCTCGCCAGCTGCTTCCTCGTCAGCGTCCTCTTCTTCATCAGGGTCTTCTCTCGCTTTCTCCGAGGAGTCATCGTCGTTAATTTCGACGATGTCTGGGCCCATTGACCGAAGAGGCGTCACGTTCGAGGGAAAGTCGATTCCCTCGATTCCGGCGTACGGCGATCCGGACCCTACGCGATACTTCCGAGCTTCGGCAATTTTGGGGTCCATCTCACCAGAATCAGGTGCTTCGGAATCCACCGAGCGATAGGACTCTCCCGAGAAAGTTGGCGATGACTCCATACCTAAAACAGGTGCATGGGACAAGACCGTTAGCGATCAGCAAGGTCATTATTCCTAAGGTGCCTAAATTCAGGTGTTCTAATTTAACCGAGCAAGCACATCATTCCCGAACGACTGTGTGTCATATGGGCTTCCGAGCGCGGTCATGCTTCGGAATCCATTGAGATGGTTACTTATCCGGAACTACGTTCGGAAAAATTCTTGGTTCATGTTCTTCGGAGATTTGTTTGTGTTCGGAAGAACTCGGGTTGAAGGTGTTCATGCGTTCGGAAGAACACATGAACGTGTTCAACCTATTCTACGGTGCATAGAAGAAAAACGGCCAGAATAAAAAGAAAATCCCATCTTTTATGGTCAAAAACATGCACGAAGCAACTGAAAATGCAGAGAAACGCAGAGAAGATCAAAACATACCTGAATATCAAGAGAAATCTGTGATTTGGTGTGGAGAACTTCAGATTTCTGGCGATATTTGGGCGGAAACTGACGATGAAGCAGTTGAGACGTCTGAGAGAAGGAGAGAAAAAGTGATTTTCTCTCTCCTTCATCCCCTTTTATACCAAGGGGGGAATTCGAAACGGCACGTGACCCCCAGCCGTTGGATTGGAGCGGGAGATTGATGTTCCATGCGATGGTTGACACGTGGAGGCCGTTATACAGCGCCGTTTCATTACCCAGTGAACTAATGACACGTGTAACATTTGAAATCAGCAGTTACAGAAGCATTAAATGCGGGTTCAGAGCTTGTCTGCTTCGGGTAGCGCGAGCGGCTAATGTTCGGCATTGAGGGAAGCGAACGAAGGCGCCTATTTACCAGGGAAGCGTTGTTCGGCCACTACTGTCAACTCCTCCTTTCCTCGGATTGTACAAAGCAGGAGTTGAGGGGCTATTGTAGTGGGCCAAAATATCCGAAGGTTTAAAGGGTTCAGTGGGATAACCCTCCGGGCCCACAGTCCAGTTGCCTCAGTTCGTCTGTATGAAGGGAAGTCAAACTTAACACGTCATCCCAGTCATCAGCCGAGCGTCAGTTAGTCTTGCGGGTGTTCGCCGAAGAAAGATTGGCTCGCCGAGTGAACTCGTAACATCCTTGTTCGGAATAGGCCCAACTTACTCGGATGGGTAACCTCCTGGCTCGAGCGTACGGATCGACGAGTAAGTGTCATACTCGGCAGATCCTGTTCGTAAGTGTCCCTCGGCTAGGGCGGTTATGGAACATTCTAGAAATCTTTGCTGATAGAAGCAAAGATAAGCACGTTCACCTCTCTGATAACCGATGGGACGTATCTGACATTGGCCCACGTGGGTCCACATGGGTCTGCAGGTCTCGAAGGGCAGAATTGCTTGAGTGCCTCTGGCACGTGACGTCATCCGAGCGTAGCAACGCGCGTGCAATACACTTCCATCTTGCTCAACACTCCAAACCTCTGCCTATAAATAGCAGAGTGCCTCTTCTATGCAGAGGTCAGATATTCTCTCTCCCAAAAAACTATTTCTTTCACCAAAACATCTTCTTCTTCCTCCCTCCGGTTCTAATTAGATCGTCGGAGCCTCTACCCGGAGGAACACCACCCTCCGGTTTGCAGGTACACAACGTCGCCGGTCAAGATTTCTACGGTTCAGGCATCGAGAAAGGGTTCAGGAGGTTCAAGGGTAAATCACGCCCCCACACATACAAACAAAGTAATTAATGATTAAATTTTCACGTTAAATTGTAGCTATAAATCACTTTCTTTTTCGAAAGATACAGAGAAGATTCTCTTAATTAATAAATCTACCCCTCCCTCTATATATATCCTCATTTTTAAGGTAATACATCTCTATTTAAATGTTACCTCCTATGCATGATCAAATAGAAAAACTAATCAAGATGGTAACTCACGCTATGTATAGATTACGTTTCCCGTTAGAGCATGTAATAATTTATTTAAGTTAGGACTATATTACGTTTTGACGTGCCTTTAGGTACGGCCGTACGGGCATCCGCTAGTTTTTGAAAATGCATGACCCCAACAATCAATTCATGTCAACTTGACACTCAACCCATCTGTTTGTGGGCTCTTTCCGGACTTATTTTGTTCACTTTTTAGATCTTGGTAAGAACACCGATCATGTGAAAAATCATGTCTCCGTACCACTTTTCAATTGATTATATCTTGCAATCTATAATGTTTTAGGTAATTTTGAAAACATCGTTTAAAAGAGCTCATTGAGATCTATCAAACAATATTCATATTGCATATAAATAATATTTTCAATTAAAAGTTATAATTAGTTTTTAATCCGGTTGGGATAGAACGATGAACAAAAGAATGGAGACGGAGGGACTATTATTGACACAAACGAACAGGGTCTAGACCATCCAACTCCTATTTGAAGTTAGGTGAGTGAGCGAAAAAATTTCAGTGCCGAGCGAGCTCGCGCATTCGAGCCGTTCATTGCGTGTTTGAACGGCTCAGATTTGGACAAAGAAAAAGGAGAGAGAAAGTGTTGAGGTGAGAGGAGAGAGAGGGTTTCAATCCAAGCCGTCCAAAAGTGTATCAGACGGCTCGGATGCGCCGAACGGGTACCACGTAGGATATACCTGCTCGGCACTGAAAAATCACTCCATTAGTGAGAGATCGAGTAGTACGTACAGAGTAATTGTAGCCCCTGGCTTCTCTAATTTTCTTCAATTCCTCGTCCTTCTCGTACTCCTTTGGGTTCAAATGCCAGTATAGTACTCCCAGGTCTGTGCATGTCATGCATAATTTCATCCATCACACCAATTCGTATATAGTGAGAGCAACATTCAAGACATGCATCTACGTACAGATCACAGAGAGAGAGAGAGAGAGAGAGAGATGTACCAGCTAAGCGCTGGAGTGAAACGAACTCTTTAGGGTTGCTGTTAGAAAAATGGGTCGGTTCGGATCGGACCCAACCCACTTGAGTCATCCACATGGGATATGTGATTGAGTTGGTTAGAAGGATGAGTCAAACTCCTAATCTCTATCTGTTAGGAGAGTTCAAAGATAATAGATTACCTACATCTATTAGGAGACTTTGAACTCTTGGACTTTAATCTATAAATATAGTCCTGCAGATATTTGGAGAGACACACGATACGAAAGAGTTAGACGTTATCTCTCCTTCTCCTCCAGAAATATTCTCCTATCAATATCTTCTCTCTCTAGGGTTTCCATCTAAGAACCCTAGGATTTGTGGTGTGGAAATTAAGAGTAGACTCTAGTAGTCTTCTCTACTCGGCGAGATAAGAAGACGGTGGTGTCCGTGTTCGTTCCGTGTTCGAGTTCAAGTCGGTGTTCGAAGTTCGTGCTTGTAGAGCGGGTCTCGGTTCATAGATCTTGAAAAGCCTGAAGTATTCCGCTGCGCTTCATTATGTAAGTCTTATGTGATTTACATGCTTTCGAATATATCTAACATTGGTATCAGAGCCCTCACGGCTCGCTTTCGCATGATCGCCTACGTTTTTGAAGTTCTGTGTTTCGACTGCAAATATTTTCCATATTAAAGATATTCGGTTTTTATTAAAAAAAAAGGAGAGGAAGATGCTGTAGTGAGAATAAATCAGATGCGGTCTTGCCTTGGCTTGGTGTTGTGTCACGATTCATAGAGTCCATTGGATTAAGTATTGTTATTCTCGGTTGTGTGCGCGCCGACGTGGGGCGGCAGCAAATCACGGACTTGGAGAGAGCACTGTTATGCTCCTATTATTATTGGACTATTTGTCAATATTGTCTTCTGCCGAGCGGGGTTTTAATCTTGAGTATATTCTTTTTCCCATGTGGCTTGATTTTCCTTCTTAGGAAAACAAAAACTTTTCAACAGTTAGTGGTTGGACTTGGATGGACTCTGTTTGTTTAAAAAAAAAAAAAAGGGTTACGGTTCTGTTTTACAAGTACCTTTGTAAAATAAAAATTGTTTTGGAACAAGCTTGCCGGAACCGTAGAGTTAAACCACTATTTGATGAATTAGTTTTTCTCTGTATAGTTACAACAACAACAAAAAAAACTTGGCTTTGGTGACTATTTTTGAACCGAGACACCCCAATTTTTTTTGTGATTTGGTGAAACCGAGTTAGAAGGCAGGGACTGCAAGACTGATTTTCCTTTCTCATCGTTTTGGATTGATATGGATTAGAATCTTTATCCTACTGTATCTATTTTCTTTGATGGAAAATATTTAGCGATCCCGATGTAATTAAGTTTGTTATGTATTGATTGTTTATTGCTGCGTTACGGCGCAAACAATTGTACCCTTAGTAATTGGACTTTACCCATCTTCTTAGTGGGAGAATGTGGTGGAACCATCCATGCCTATACCTATTATGTGTTGTTGCATGTTGGCATGGATGGTCAATTGAAGGGATTAATATTTGTATGCGTTTGGAGATGGGCTCTCATTGATGATAGAGACCGGAGACAAACTTATTATATGGAATAAGTGCAACACCCTCATTTATTTTTTATTTGTAAGGGGTGAATTTTTGCACTTATGCTTGTATAATATTTTTGCCTCCCATTCTTGCATAAAATATTAATTAGGGACTTAAAATAACTAGTCCCATCCTCTTTCTGCTATATTGATTCATTGAAAATTTTGTCTAAAAATCGATTAAGAAATAAAGATTTACACCATGTGTTGGAGTGATGACTACGAGCATTGCAAATTTTCTATCTCTATCTATGGTTAAAATCATTATTTGCTTAATAGGGTTTTAGGATAAAATTATTGTAATGTGCTAAATATTTCCAATGCGCAAATGAATGTAGTGAAATGGCCTCGAAGACTATTGTTGCTGATCTTGTTAAGGGAGAGAAACTGGATGGGAAAAACTATGACATGTGGCACAAGAAAATTCAGTATCTCCTTAATGAGCAAGAAGTACTTGAAACCTTGACCAATACCATGGCGGTCCCCGAAGAGGGGACCACTGCCCAAGACCGCCGAAACATGGAAACTTATCAAAATTGGGTCAAGAAAGACCGTTGTGCGCGCTTTACTATGTTAGCCAGCATGCATAATGATCTTATTGGCGAGTTTGAAAACTGCGCCACGGCCCAAGAAATGTGGAACCAGCTGAAAATTGCTTTTGGTGGCACAACGGCAACTAGGTTGCGCGCGTTAACATTGAAGTTCGACAGTTATAAAATGAACCCCCAACATTCCATGCCTGAACATTTGAGGGTTATGTCGGCTATGATACGCGACCTTAGGTCTGCCGGTAACGTTCTGACTGATGAGCAGCAGATTCTCGCTGTGCTTAGGTCTTTGCCTGATGCGACATGGGACCATTTCAAGCTCACAATGACACACAATGAAATGGTTAAAACTTTTAATGATTTGAAGTGTCATCTTGAGCTTGAAGCCGAGCGCCAAGATGCTAAGCGAGGCAATCAGGCTCTTGTGGTTGAATCTGGCCAGCGCAAGACAATTGGGTCTAAGCGCAAAAGGCAAGATGGCAAGGCTAGGCAAGGACAAGCTAGAGATAATGCGCCAAAGGAACGTGTAAAGCGCCGCAGAGGCAAGAAGGATAAATACTTGCTACAACTGTCAGAAGATTGGACACTTCGCTCGTGATTGCACTGAGCCGAAGAAGGTACAATCTTACCCTATTTCTCGCATAGATTGCTTAGTTTGCTCTCATGTATTGGTTGCTCATACTGATCCCAATTGGATTGTTGACACAGGAGCGACAAAACATGTAGCACGAGATCGAGGAGGATTTATCGAGTATCGCCGAATTCCTGTTGGCAGCCAGAGTGTCTTTATGGGGAATAGTTCAGCCGAAGATGTGCTAGGAGTTGGCACTTATCAGCTGAAGTTGCAAAGTGGTCGCACACTTATTCTCTATGATGTACTTTATGCGCCTGGAGTTCGACATAACTTGATATCAGTTATAGCTTTAGTTGAGTTAGGATTTTCCTTTAATTTCAGCAGAGATGGTTTTTCCATCTACCTAGGTAATAAGCCGTTTGGGCATGGATCTATTTCTGGTGGTTTCTATGTTTTGGATTTAGATGGTTTGAATAATAATGCATTTATGGCTTTTCATGATAATGATGTTGTTTCTAGTTCTATGAAATGGCATGCCAGGTTAGGCCATATTGGCCAAGATAGGATGACTAGGTTAGCTAGAGAAAGCCTTTTAGGCCCACTCGCTAAAGTCAACCTACCAATATGTGAGTCTTGCATGGCAGGAAAAGCAATAAGAAAACCATTCGGTAAGGCAGTAAGAGCTATAAGTCCACTAGAGCTAGTACATTCAGACATTTGTGGACCCATGAATGTTAGGGCACGACATGGTGGTACCTACTTTATCACATTTATAGATGATTATTCGCGATATGGATATGTCTATTTGATCTCTCATAAATCGGAAGCATTGGACTGCTTCATTCGATTTGTTAAAGAAGTTGAGAATCAAAAAGAAAGAACCCTAAAAGTTCTGAGGACAGATCGCGGACGCGAATACTTATCTGAGCAATTTAAAGGGCTCTGTGAGGATAAAGGAATCCAACGACAGTTAACAATTTCACGCACTCCGCAACAAAATGGTGTTGCAGAGAGAAGAAATCGTACATTGTTAGATATGGTTAGGTCGATGATGGCGCATGCTAATCTTCCAATTAGTTTTTGGGGAGATGCTCTATTGAGTGCGGCCTACATCCTTAACCGTGTGCCAAGTAAATCAGTCTCTTCTACACCATATGAGTTATGGACAGGCAGGAAGCCAGTTCTTGACCATTTGAGACCCTGGGGGTCAGCAGGTTATGTGCGCATTCCTTCACAGCAGCTTGGAAAATTAGATCCGAGAGGCAAAAAGGGTATCTTTATAAGGTATCCTGAACACTCGAAAGGGTATGTTATGATATGCGAACAACCTGATGGTGGATTGACTGAAATTGAGTCCAGAGATGTGAATTTCATTGAACATGAGTTTCCAAGCAGAGGTGATGTGAGGGGAGATCTTAATCTTCATGAGATGTGTGAATCAGAGGAAGTTACAACTGTTCTTAGCGAGGGTGGGAGTTTAAATCCTCATCCTATGGTCGCCGAGAACGGTGGGAGTAGCTTGCCTCCTAGTGGAAGTACTCCACTAGAGACTACTGATTCTCAAGATCTTCCGCTACGTAGGAGTCATCGTGAAAGTATTCCTCGTCGTCGTTTTGAGATTGAAGGGGAATCTTTCATGTGTGCTCCTGAAGAGGAAGATGAGCCTAGTTCGTACAATGAGGCTTTGTCTTCACCTGCATGTAAGGAATGGCTAGCTGCTATGGAGGACGAGATTAGTTCTATGGGCAAAAATCAGGTGTGGGAGTTGGTAGATCTTCCGCCTGGGCGCAAGACCATTGGTAATAAATGGGTCTTAAAGATTAAGCGCAAGGCAGATGGATCAATCGACAAGTATAAAGCCCGTCTTGTGGCGAAGGGTTTTACCCAAAAAGCGGGTATAGACTATGATGAGACTTTCTCCCCGGTGGTGAGAATAGTCTCTGTTCGCCTCATTCTAGCTATTGTCGCATTCTTGGATTTGGAACTTTTTCAAATGGACGTTAAAACTGCTTTTCTCAATGGAGAACTAGATGAGGAGATCTATATGGATCAACCGGTTGGCTTTAAAGTTGAGGGACGTGAGCGCAAAGTTTGCAAGCTAAAACGTTCCATTTATGGCCTGAAGCAGTCATCTAGACAATGGTATTTGAGATTCCATCGAGCCATTATTTCTAATGGGTTTACGATGATTGAAGAAGACCATTGTGTTTATGTTAAGGAGTCCAAGAAAAGTTTTCTTATCCTCTCTTTGTATGTTGACGACATTCTTTTAGCTGGGAATGATATGGAGTTGATTGTCGCCACTAAAGAGTGGTAGTCTTCAAACTTTGAGATGAAAGACATGGGTGAGGCTGATTTTGTACTTGGAATTAAGATCACTAGAGATCGCTCAAGAAGGTTCCTTGGTTTGAGTCAGGAAACCTATATCAAAAAAGTTCTTGAGCGTTTCCGAATGCAAAATTCCAAACCCATTAACACTCCAATCGAGAAGGGACACACCTTGAGTCTTGCTTTATGTCCTCAATCTAATCAAGAAAAGGAGGCAATGGCTCGAGTCCCCTATGCAAGGGCGGTTGGGAGTCTGATGTACGCTATGTTGTGTACTCGACCAGATATCTCTTTTGCAGTAGGGTTGGTCAGTCGGTTTCAGAGTAACCCTGGACTTGCTCACTGGAAGGCTGTGAAGAGAATACTTAGATACTTGCGAGGCACTGCAGATTACTTGCTATGCTATCAAGGTGGAGACGGATGCTTACGAGGATACAGTGATGCAGACTGGGGTAGCGACATAGATGAGCGCAAATCTACCTCAGGATATGCATTCTTGCTTGCAGGTGGAGCAATTTCCTGGTGCAGTAAGAAACAGACTTGTATCGCATTGTCCACAATGGAATCTGAGTACATAGCCTGTTCATCAGCGGTCCAAGAGGCTGTTTGGTTGCGGAGATTCTTACAGCGCCTTGACACAGAGCCTAGATCTAGCGGGCCTGTGACTCTATATTGTGATAGTACGGCAGCTCTTGCTTATACTAAGGATCCCAAATATCATGGAAAATCCAAACACATTGATATTCGGTTTCACTACATTCGAGACATGGTTGCGCAAGGAGAGGTGGTCCTAAAGCATATATCCACGACCAGTATGGTTGCTGATCCCTTGACTAAGCCTATAGTGAGGGATGTCTTTCAGAGCCATGTTAGTAGTCTGGGACTTCGTAGGATTTGAGTTGTTTATGCTTTATTCAGACACCTTTGGATATTTATTGTTTATGCACTGATTTTTATATTCGAGTTGATTGAGATATTAAAAATCATGTTGCATTTAAATTATTATGCACTTACAATTGTGTGTCAAAAGGCATGGGGTTGACCATCTCACACGGTAACCTACCTTGGCGCTGATGGGCGAGCGAGATGAGACATAATTATACTCTTTATATGATGATGAGTTTAGAGTATTGTCGCCTTGGTTGGACCAAGATGAGGTCACTCTTGACCGAACACAGAGTTTGTGTAGCCTTTTGATTGAGCCAGATGGAGACCTAGATAGGGCGCAGTGCATGCGACAAATTTGAGGGTCTCGAGTAAGGCGCTTTTTGTAGCGACTGTATTTATGTCTGTACGGTGTTTTTGGGGAGGGACACAATCTTTATAGATTACTCCACCGTAGCATGTGAATCATACCACATGTGCTGTTGTCGACCATACTTAGATGAGTGATAGTGTGGATCCCTTTTCCTATCACTGTGTGAGCTCTAAGAGTCATTTATATGACCACTCGTTGCCCTTACTTGACTTGAGACTATGTCATGAAGTAGAGACTTTGTGTTGCTACTCTAGCTTGACTACCTAAGACCACGAAATGTCAGGGTCCCATGGAGCATGACTGGGAAAGCAGCAAGGTTAACATGGATTAACATGAGGGCTCAAGGAAGACTTTCTGGTATCACATTCGTTTATGCGGTTGGTTGTGCTTTGTGCCGGCACAAGTTATTATCTTTTTTATATACAGTATATCAAAATGAAAAATAATTTTGAAATTGGAAGCACACCAACGCAAGGGGGTTGAGCATAGCTCTGAGCTGGGACTCATGAGGGATTGGAGATGCTCGATCCAATGTGGCTAGTTTTGTCTAGGGAAATGACGAGATCTTGTGGAGTGATGTGCCATGTTAGTTTGATGGAAGTTTAATATGGTACTCCTATTTAGCTTGTTTCTTTCTCGTCGGTCGCACGCCTCATTTCCTGTATGAAGGGAGAATTGATAAGATTGACATGGATGAGATATTTTCTTAAAGCCCAATGTGTACGAGTGGGAGATGTTAGAAAAATGGGTCGGTTCGGATCGGACCCAACCCACTTGAGTCATCCACATGGGTTATGTGATTGAGTTGGTTAGAAGGATGAGTCAAACTCCTAATCTCTATCTGTTAGGAGAGTTCAAAGATAATAGATTACCTACATCTATTAGGAGACTTTGAACTCTTGGACTTTAATCTATAAATATAGTCCTGCAGATATTTGGAGAGACACACGATACGAAAGAGTTAGACGTTATCTCTCCTTCTCCTCCAGAAATATTCTCCTATCAATATCTTCTCTCTCTAGGGTTTCCATCTAAGAACCCTAGGATTTGTGGTGTGGAAATTAAGAGTAGACTCTAGTAGTCTTCTCTACTCGGCGAGATAAGAAGACGGTGGTGTCCGTGTTCGTTCCGTGTTCGAGTTCAAGTCGGTGTTCGAAGTTCGTGCTTGTAGAGCGGGTCTCGGTTCATAGATCTTGAAAAGCCTGAAGTATTCCGCTGCGCTTCATTATGTAAGTCTTATGTGATTTACATGCTTTCGAATATATCTAACAGTTGCGATGATGAGGAAGCCTCTGGTCCTCATCGTTTTCGTCCATGAACCATGCCTATAATACAGTATATAATTTACTCTTCACCAAAGAACATTAAAATTGGGATCAAGGGAGAGAAGGGGGTAACCCAATGGGTTGACAAAGTAGTCTTAGCCTGAAACTTAAGTGTTTGCTCTCTCCCCTAAAATCTCAATTCTTGACAAAGCGGAACAATGGTGGGAGGAGCTATAGAGATTAGTCCGAGGTGCACACAAGCTGGCCTAGACACTCTGCATTACAGAGAGAGAGAGAGAGAGAGAGAGAGAGAGACTGAGAGAGAGAGAGAGAGAGAGTAAGTAAGTAAGTAGTGATCACCTCGATAGCCATATGGGTAAGAAAGTAGAAACACCGTGCTCGAATACTTCCTGCGTTGGTGGGCTTCGCTTGGCGAGTTGCAGAGGCTCGGGGATTTTAACGGGAACGACGTTAGTGAAAATCTTGTAATCTCGATGGTTCGTCACAAAAATCAGCTGAGATGCACGTTTTCTTTGATGCCAAGTGTGTGGATCAATTTCGACTGTTTTTCTGTGGATGTGTTTCTTCGGTCGGAGAAATTTTTTCGGTGTTGGGTTGGTATATCTCATGTGGTACCCGTTCGGCATATCCGGACCGTTCAATACACTTTTGGACGGTTCGGATTGAAACCCTCTCTTTCCTCTCACCCCAATACTCTCTCTTTCATTTTTTTCTCTCCAAATCCGAACCGTCCAAAAACACAATGGATGGCTCGAATGCATCGAGTGGACACCACGTGGTACCCGCTCGGCACTGAAAATTTGGCCATCTCAATCATATCTCTGGGCTGAGCATTACAATCCAAAATTTGTAACTCCCCAAACCAACGCAAAAAAAAAAACACGCACTCACCATACTGGATTAGTACTCCATTCGTTCCATATTGAGTGTCCATGTTATTGTTCCGAACATTTTTAGAATTTTTTTTATATCTTTCAATCTATAATGCTAAAAATATCCAATGTGTATCTTGTTTGATAGATCTCAGTTAATTTTATTATACAAAAAATTTAAAATCATAAAAAATATTATAAATTAAAAAGGGAAATGATTTTGCCACACCCTTTTTTGATAATACCACACCCTGCAAGTGAATTTTTGCACCAAATCTTTATTAACGGAGGGAGTATAATTTTGAAAGTGGTACCTCAATATAAAATGGAGGGAGTATAATTTTGATCAAAATCTTTATTAACGGTAAAATTGTTACTCCATCTGTTCCATATTAATGGGACCTCGTATAAATTTGTTTATATACTTTAATTAATAATAGTTTTTATATACAATATGAATCTTGTTTAATAGATCTCATCAAATTTTCTTTAAGATCGATAATATAAAACATTATCGATTGTGAGATATAGATAATTTTTTAAATGACACATGAGTCGAAAATGAACCATCAATTTGAATAGATTTTAGTAGAATTAATTTTGCATAGATGTGATTGAAGGACTAGTAAGTTATCAGAATAAGTTCTAGTAACTCCTCTGAGACTGATCTTCAAAAAAAAAAAACTCCTTTGAGACGCGTTCATACGGGACTTTGTTTTGGCTTTAGTTAGAGATAGTGCGATTGATTCCACTGGATTAGTCGATATACGCAAAAGCTAGTCCGAACACTTGAGTTAAAAAAACATTATAAAAAAGCTTTACTCAAAATTTTGGTATATTACTGGTTCGTTTAATTGTCGTTTAGAATTACTTTTAAAAACTGACTTTGTACGGTGCTAATTTTGATGGGCTAGGGTGATGATGTGCCATAAACCGATCAATTCAAGTGCTCTAAAAGACTCCTACTAGACAAGTTCAATGATCGGTGTACGTGTTATTTCTCGACGTGGATCCTCTAACGATCATGTTAGAGAGAGATAATACGAAGAAACTACGTATAAAATTGGAATAGATACGTACCTTGGCCATTATACGACTAGACTTGACCCAAGGGCGGAAGTGTGTATGGGCTACAGCCTACTGTAGCCCAGGTGGGGTTCGAAAGACCCCAAAAAAAAAAAAATTATATGTAAAAACACAATCCATACATCACCTAACCCATTAGCCCAACCCATTTTTTACAGCCAGCCTAATTGTTGAGATAAAAACACACAATGGAGTTGATCGGTTTATGCGTGTTATATTATATAGATGTTTTATTAGTCTGCTGGGATAAGAAAAAAGAGGAACGACAGTCAAAACGGAGAGTTGCTTTAGATTTTCTATATAACGAGATAGATACTGCAGCCAATATACTTGCCGTCGTGGGTAAAAAAAACAGAGATTGAAGTTCAAATATCTTTATCGTTGAGTTGCTTCCAGTGCATCCCTTCATTGGGCTTAGACCCGTTATATCTCATCTTTATCCTCTTGAAGCAAAAAGGTTAAAGAAATATTCCTTGAATCAAGCCCAGGAGAGCTCCCCATAAATGTTGCTCCTGGTATTGACCGGTTGGCTGACAATAACGTAACGTCGCCGAGTGATTCACTTTGACCGAACCGAGCGATCCTAACCTCCACGTGAAGCTTGGCTAACGCAGTCGATTTGAGAGTTCATATTAGAGGTGGCAAACGGGCGGGTCTGAGCGGGTTCGGACGGGTTGAAACGGGTTGTGGGCAGACCCGACCCGTTTTTCCTCCCCCCCTTTTTTTCCCCTCCCCTCTCTTCCCCCATCCCATTCAAAAAAGTAATGCTGTGTTTGGTTTGTGTTTTGAAAATATCAAATATTTGAACTCAACTCTTGATCAATATATATGTTAAATATTTGCTTGAGATTATGTGGACGATTACATCGAACATGTAATTCAAGTTTGCTGAGTTCTACTTGATTAACGCGGTAAGATTATGTAAAACAAGAAATCAAATTGCTCAAATTAAACTCGACTTAGATGTAATTTCTTGTGAGATTAAAACCCGCAAAGTTCACTCGTATAATCAACCAAAAAAAAAAGAGAGCAAAAAGTGATGAAACAGAGGTAGGATTAATAGTTGAACAGAGGAATCAACTTGATGAACGTTGATTTACCTATTAATTTACCCCGTTTACTATTTTTAGAACAGAAGTCGGTTCGGGTGAGTTTGGATTAAAAAGTAGGGAGTGATTTTTTTTTCATCTTTATTCAATTTTTTTTTGCATTTTTTAGTTTTGCGTCAAATTTTTGTGACTTATTGGTTCGTATCGACGAGAGCAACAAAAAAAGTATAAATTTTTTATCGGAACCTAATTTTTTTTGAAAAAGACAAAAAAATAAGTCAAAGAGATGTCTTTTTGACTTATTTTAATCTTTTTTAAAAAAAATATTAGTTTCGATCAATTTTTTTTACTTTTTCGGTTCCGCTCATGGAGATGAACCAACAAGTCACAAAAGTGTGACGCAAAACTACCAAATGCAAAAAAAAATTTGAATTAAGATGAAAAAAAGTCACTCCCTACTTTTTAATTCAAACCTACCCAAAGTGTGTGTGTGTGTGTGAGAGAGAGAGAGATATTTTTGTTTGCCGGAGCGGGTAGAGAGAGTTGATTTTAATACTAGTAGAACGGCTTGGGTGTGAGATGATTTGTGTTTCCACGAAGATGGAGAGAGAGATGATTTCCGGTTTGGCCAGGTTTTGTTTTTGGAGGGTTCAGTGAAGGTGAGTGTGTCTAACCCATATTGAACCCACTCTCAACCCATTTAAATCCATGTAAATATGGGTTCATATGGGTTGAACCCATATGAACCCATTATATAATATGGGCGGATTGGGTTGAGTTATAAGTGGGCGGGTTTGGACGGATTCAAAAATATGGGTTGTGATTGCCACCTCTAGTTCAGATTGTGACTCATCGTATGGAATTTTTTTTACCCATCAATATAAGGAAAAGTTCTCTTACCCCATGTGGTTATAAACTTAGGCCCCCTTCCATAAGGTTTTATATTGTGTTTTTAAAGTATTTATTTTTTATTTTATGAGACAGGTCATTCTCTCATAATACATCACCTTTAATTCAAATATAATAATTACTAAGTACTTATTTTCTGTAGCGGAATGGGGCCTAAATAGATGAATGTCAAATATGAAAAATGACTTCTCACATACAAGTTTAGGGAGTTGGGGGAGCTGATATCCCTTAAAGGGACAACAACCTGCTATCTCGACCAAGGGGGCCGTGCTCCGGTCTCGCTCCAATAATCGAAACGTTTACTTTGTAGAGCTTGTCGAGTTGAACAATCATGTCCAAAATCTGCTTGATCGGATATCATTAAGTGCCTAATCGAAACCTTTTTGTCTTGAAAAGAACGGATCCGAAACACTAGATCAAATGTACTAGAACCCATTATTGGCAAGTTATATGTGTTCCGATCAGGCACTTAAGGATCAAACTAATTTTTTGAATACTTGTTCAACTCAACGAACTCTACGAAGTGAACGTTTTCGATCATCGAAGCAAAATCGGAATGGGACCCCCTCGGCCGGGACAGCACGCTGCTGTCCCTAGCTCCCCCCAGTCCCAGGTTTAGGGCCTTTTCCTTTAACTTTTTTTTTTTGGGTAAAGACCTTTTCCTTAACTTAGTCTTTTCTGCAATTTTTTTTATTAGTTTCCCACCAATTTTTTTAAAATTACATATTCATTTTTATTAGAAAAAATTGAAAATAACAAATATAATAATATTTTTATAAAAATTTCTAAAAATTGGAATATTTCATGATGATCCACATGGAGAGGGAGGAACAAACATTAATTCAGGTCAAAACTTCATCCATCCTCAACTTTATACTACTAGTATAGTTTGACCAATAATTCTAGGGACACACCCAAACACACACCCACACTCACATGAGTGGTGGTGTGTGTATGGGGCCCACCACTCATGTGAGTGTGGGTGTGTACTTGGGTTTGGGTGTGGTGGTAGAAGAATTGGAGTAATTTGACATGTCTAGTGGGCCCTACTCCAACAAAGCCAGACCGTACCGAAAACCAAACCCAGCAAGCATCGACTGGCGAGCCCCGTGTGTACATGGGCCAACAACCAAAATGTAGGCCCGCACCCGCAGAAAAATCGTGGATGGGGGACCCCCTCCCAACCCTTTGCTTGGATGGAGTCTAATGAGGAGTGAAAATAAAGGAGGGGGTAAAAGGGGTGGGTCCGATGGTTTTGTCACTGCTTGGATTCTCCATTCATTCCCTTTATTTGTTTTCCTCCCTTCTTTGTTTTCACTCATTTGAGGGATTCACCCATGAAACTTTTGGGCTGGTCTAGGGTTCCCCAAATAATATCCGGGAGTAGAGGGGTGAAATTTGGGCAAAATTAATACCCCAAAATTTATCTCCCTTTTTAATACCTTATCCAAATTATGTAATATTTTATCCCCCTCCATAAACATCAAATCAATGTGGGCCAACCCATCAAAATTAATACCCAATACTATTTTATCCCTCTTCATATTTTTTACCCCCGATTTTTTATCCGCATCCAAGCGGGCTCATACAGACGTTTTTATATGCTTTTCTTTTTTTTTTTAAATAATCGGATGTTCGGGGCAGCTTCACTCACCTCGACTAATTCTTGAGTCTCGAAGGTAATGAACAAACATAACCCTCAGTGGTTTGGAATGTTTTGGCACCGTGAGAATGAAACCTATGACTTCAAAGAGGCGCACTTATTGTTTTTGCATACATACGTACATGTGTAGAGAGAGAGAGAGAGAGAGAGAGAGAGAGAGATTGGTGTGGTGTGGGGAAGAGTTAGAGTTCAATAATGGTGTCTTACCATTTTCTCTTTGGCTCAGATGTTCCTGCCGTACGAGACAGAAACCCCAAGACTCTCCACACGTACGCCACACTACACGTGTGATACATCCGCACGAAGTACTGTACATATTTTTCATGCACCTGACCAGCCCTCCGCTTTTAGTAATATTACACTTCCGTCCACCCTTTTCCCATTTATGCTCCCCAGAACCCCCCCCACTTTTAGCAACTATTACACTTCTGCCCACCTTTTTAACCCCTCCGTTTTTAGTAATATTACATTCCTGTCCATCTTTTCCTCAGCTTTCCATTCCTCGTATAGCCCCTCTGGGACTTTTTACTTCCACAGTCAATTTCTTACCACAATGGCATACCCGTAATACTGTGCATCATCGAGGACAGGTTATTATTCCATCACAATCAATCAGACACAGTTAGGGTCCCACGCTCTCACCTTTTTGCCAAGAACAAGGACAAATAAACCCAGTGATTTTTTTCCATCAACCGTGCCATGAGCTCATACTCCTTCCTACATATGTTTTTTTTTTTTGGATTTTGTTTTGTGTTTTGCAAAAATGATTCGAATCGCTCATTTTATTCAAAATATGTTGTTTAGTGTTTCCGTAAAATATCAGCCCATTTAGATATCGGTAAAAACGTTTACGACATACTTGGTCGTGAGCATGGTTGGTTCCAATATTTCGAAGGCTAGCTTACGGTCAACTTCGAACAGGGTCCTAATTCTTTCTGTCAAAGTTGAATTTGTGAGCCTATTAGGAATCCCGAGCCATCTATGAATGTGCAGTGATGGTGTTGGCTTCATGTGCCGATCCTCCGATACCACCTAATAAACTTTTCAACAAATAGGGCAAACAAATCTCTCTCTCTCTCTCTCTCTCTAGACTCTCTCTCTCGCTCTTTGACTTGGACTCACGCAATACCATTACAAGCAATCCTAGCTAGTAGCTAGCATAACATCACACACCTAGCTCTCACTTTTAACTCCTCTCCATCCTCATACCTTGTTCTATGTTTCTTTCAACTCATTTGTTGAAGATCGGATTCACATGTAGCAGTAGTGTCCCGGCAGCTAATTGTTTCTTGCTAACGTACGCCTGAGCAGGTCGGCGATGGGCGTAACGCGCCGCGACCAACAGAGGAAGAGGGTTTCGTTCGCAACCGTAGCTGCCGTAGCCATTGCTTTCCTCTTGTTCGCTTCCGGTACTTCGGCTTTTGGTCTCCACCCGACTCGGCGACTCGGTGAGTTCAAACACAGCAACATTAATATATGCCTCACATTCGCACACATCTGCTACATTTTCACGTATTTTTTACTTATAAATTTTCAGTTTTTGCACCCTTTTGGTAACATTTTCTGTAAAAGCGTATTTTTAATATAAAAAAAAATGCTAAAATAGTCAATTGGGTTGTTGCTGTTTGCATTTTGTATTAGTAATTTGAAATGTGAGTATGGGAAAATATGAGTAGATATGAGTGAGTGAGGCCTACTTGGATTAATGTGTTATGAGAATGCCCTTACTAAACCTATTTGTAGCTTGATAAAAAAAAAATTCAATAAATAAAACTATTGATGGGTATGCCCCAAAACAAAAGGTGTGTTATTAAGCGTAAACTGACCCAAAAATCTCTTAGTTATTATAAAAAATATTGGTATTGTAATCTGGTGAGTATGAAATTAGGATGTCATTTCTCTTTGTTTGTTGTGTTTTTATTAGGTGGGGAAGTGACAGAAGAGGGGGAAGGAGTACTTGCGAGGAGTAACAACATCATCCCAAGCACTGAGTCAGGGGATTCGACGGAGCGAGCGGCGGCGACTCAGCGGAGGCTCAACGGGCCGGGATCGGCGCCGCCCAAGTGCATAGCAAAGTGCGGGAGCTGCATTCCGTGTCAACCCGTCCGAGTCGTGATACAACCGGGCGTCAGCACGCCGTTGGAGTACTACCCGGTAGCTTGGCGCTGCAAGTGTGGAAATAAGATCTTCATGCCTTAGGAAAATGAAAAGAAGGAATTTGCTCCGATTAGTATTGGGTAGTAATTTTGATGATTAATAGGTATAAAGTATATGGGTAAATGTAGCAAAAGCAACACCAATAACATATTTATTTAAATAATAAGAGTATTCCTTCAGTGTTTAATATGTTCTCTTAGTTGCTTTTATTATGTTTGTTAGTAATTTTTATGGATATTTAGGCTCTGTTTGGAAAAGTTTTTATTCTCAATTTTTTGATTTTGTTTTCGATATTTTTTTAAACAGGCACCATAAATATGTTTGTGTTACTGTTTTTTGTTTACAAAATACTGTACATAATCAATTCCGCTAGTTTACGGAAATTCTAGAAACACAATACGTTTTTTTTTATTTTTTAATAAACAAATAAAATACATAATCAATACGTTTTCATTTGTTTTGAAAATACATTCGGCAACCCAAAAATAAATAAACAAAAACTACCCTTTTAGCCACCCACACTCTTTTTCTTTTTCTTTTTCATAAGGAATTAACTACCGTTAAAGTCACCAAATATGCTCTTTTTTTTTTATAAATAAACAAAAACTCATTTCTTGTTTTTTATAGCCACCCATACTCATTTTTTTGTCTTTATCCACTTGAATTTACTATTTTGCCCTTTATTTAATATTTTTTTTCACACATTTAAAAACAATATTGTAAATTCATGTAGAAAAGAATTGGCGAATAAAAATGGAGTTTGAAAATCAATTCACTTTTCATAAACAAACAAAAAACTGACAACTTTACTAATCAGAGCCTTAGCTTTCCAATAGTCATTTTGGCTTTCGTCGACCTCACTCCACTCGCATAGATGTGTGCGGTAGCGAGCCCCGTGTATATAATTATGGGACCCACACGAGATGGGGTCCATTCCGAATTAACAAACAAAATTGACGGAGGAACAGTCCGAACATTGATGGGGCGGGGTTCACTCGTCCCGTCCCCATCCCCGAAATCTTGTCATTTCTCGTTCAAGCCTCGATCGATCTCCAAGACTCCAATGGTGTAATAGTTTTGGCCCCCCAATGTCCGTACCAGATGGGAATGAGTTTTCTTGTCTTATACTCCCTCCGTCCCATAAAATTTGGCACTTTCACTATTCCAGCCATATGAGAAAATTAATTATATCTTTTAATCCGTAATGTTTTTTATGACCAATATGGATCTTGTTTGATAGATTTTAATTTATTCTATTAAACAAAGTTCAAAAAATCTCCTAAAACATTATGGATTGAAAGATATATACAATTTAAAAATGGCACGCATTCCTGAAAATGCCAAACTTTATGGGACGGAGGGAGTATCCCCCATCCCACTGTATGGCTCGAGAAAAATGATTCCTAGTTCTATATGTATATTTTTCCCGGTTCAGTTGTTATCCTGGGCTACTGACTACCGTAGGTCTTGAATATTTCTTCGTTGTATTCAAGCTTTCTATAAAAAAAAAATTACATTCAAAAATGGGTAGCAGCTTTTCAATTGTCTTACTGGTATACAAAATACCGTTGGAATTTATTTAACGAGAGAGAGGGAGAGAGAGACAAAATAGACAATGCACATTAATCCTAAATACTGTTGGAGACTACTTGGAGTAGTACTTATGTTCGTAACTAATACTCCCTCCGTCCCTTTTTAAGTGTCCTGCTTCGTAACTCCAACTTATTAAAAAGACATCATCATTGTACCTTTCACATCAATTTTTTCCTCCATTTTCTCTACTTACCCATCATCATTACACTTTTATTCACTAACTTTTCAAAATAGAATCTACTTTTAGGGACAAAATAGACAATGCACCAACTTTTACCCACTAACTTTACAAAATGGACACTTATTAAGGGACAACCCGAAATGGAATATTGGACTCTAAATAAGGGACGGAGGGAGTATATGGGTATTAGATTTAAATAAAATATTGCCTAAATAATTGGTGACTATTCATGAAAAGATTTGGTGACTATTTGTGAATAGATGTGGTGACTATCTATGAATGGGTTTAGTGACCATTTATGTGTAATGTTGTAACTATTAATGAATAGATACCTTTTTTTTTTTTTTTTGCTCGGCATGAATAGATACCTTATTACTTCTTTGATCGATGGAAAGAAGTATGAAGGGTTGTGTCCATTGAAAAGGGTCCCGGTTAGATTAGAAATCCTACCCATTGCTCTCCTAGTGAGAGTTTGTGTTGGTGAAACTAATTGGTTCAAGAACAAAACGGTTTCTGGATTTCTCAAGACTTAACACCATGGTAGAAGGTAAGTAATTTTTCCGTTGTATATTTATTTTGATTCTCCCGCATAGGTTTTTCAAATACATTAATCGTTCAGTATCCTGATCATCGATCTATTCGGGTTTGGAGCAGGTAACGGAGCGGGTTACTTAATACCAGCACCAACTCAAACCCGAAAATATTGTTATCAAGGGTAGGGTTAAGAGCTCCCCTCCATAACCCATATGCTCCACACTCCACCAAATTGAACTTTTTGGCTCCATTATAAACAAGATCCAAACTATTCATCTTTGTAGCCCTCGCCCGTGAGTATATGTGTATAGAAAAAATAAAACTTGGCACTACGCTCGGTATAGTATATGAATGAAAACATCATCTACTATATATTACTTATTTTTTTACTTACCAAACGATGTCGGATCAAGCTGAGTTTTTACACACACATATTCTTTAGGGTGATACCGACACGATAAATGGTTTGAATCCTTTTGCGAGTTCCAAATGAAGTTAAAAGATTAGTTAGCTGAGAAACGGGAACGTAACACATTGGGAATACGAGTGTTTCATCGAGATTCTTCAGAGTCCAGAGGCTCTCTTTTTTTATCACTCTCTCTCTCTCTCTCTCCCTCTCGTTAATGATTTCTTTGGGACTTGCATTAATGCCAGTCAAATTGTGCGACGGGTCTGTGACAAAGAGGAGTTTTCTTTTAGAATTTTTGGAAGCAAAATTGATTTTTGGGAAAAAAACAGAAATGGTCCATGTAGTTTAGTATTCGTGTCAACTTAGTCCCTGCAGTTTGAATTGGCTCGATTTACACTCTGTAGTTTCCATTTTGTTCCAATTTGGTCCAATTACTAACTGCCGTTAGCCTCCGTTAACCCCAGACACAAATGGGTCTCTTTTCTAGTGAATTACCGAACCCTTTCTTCTCTAACCTCGCAGACTTAAAGCTTTTTTCCTAAAAAAGCAAAACAGAGTCAATCTTTTCTAAAAATCGGATTCTCTAGCCCGTGTTCTTTTTTTTTTAAATACTTGAACTATTCATCTGATATTCAATAGGTGACCAGACACACCTAAACTCTATGCCCGGTGGAGACTCTAAGTTTTTTTCTAAACCCCTTTTGTGGCCCGAACCACAGTCGGATCTGATTCTCCTTTACCCGGAAATATGTAGACAACTTGATGAAAGTTTGGTCCCTTTATAAAATAAAACCCACTTCATTTTCTAAAATTCAAATATTTTTTAAAAATATCCGAACCTCTTTTATAGAACACAAAACTCCTCATTTTTCCTTTCTTTTCAAGAACCACGTCGCATTCTATAGGAATCGGATCACTTATCCAGGCTCTAATCCCTCTCGCTCCTTCCCCTGAAGGCGAACGAGACATGTTTCGGTCGAAGGTAAAATCCCGGGCGCGACAAATGGAGAATGGAAGTCGTGAAAAAAAAATGAAGAATGGAACAACGAGGCTATGTGTTTTGGTTCAGAGGTATATTAGGACAAGAGGTGAATGGCAGATTACGGTTTTAATCCTAGAAAAGGGGCCCATTCCTATCTGAGGTTAACGGAGTTTAACGGCAGTTAGTAATTGGACCAAGTTGGAACAAAATAAAAACTACAGAGTGCAAATCAAGCCAATTCAAACTGCAGGGACCAAGTTGACACAAACACTAAACTACAAGGATCATTTCAGTTTTATGGATGGTAATTACTACTCCCTCCGTTCCTTTTTAAATGTCATGCTTCGTAACTCCAACTTATTAAAAAGATATCATCATTATACCTTTCACATCAACTTTTTCCTCCACTTTCCCTACTTACCCATCATCATTACACTTTTACTCACTAACTTTTCAAAATGGAATCTACTTTTAGGGACAAAATAGACAATTCACCAATTTTTACCCACTAACTTTACAAAATAGACACTTATTAAGGGACAGCCCAAAATGGAATACTGGACTGTAATAAAGGGACGGAGGGAGTAGTATAAATTATGCGAGTGAATTTGTGCACGCGTCTGGTACGATATCGTATGCTTTCTAGATTACAGGTCTTTGTAGTGCCACCTCATGTACTTCAAGATCGATTTATCTTACCGTTTACTTTTTGAATCACACTGCCTGTCCTTTTTTTAATAATAAATGTTGACTGACTGAGGAGCTAATGATATCCGACCAATTAAAAATTTATGAATATAGCTACTCGGAAAATTTTACTATAAATTAGTACAATCTACTACGAAGTGCTCCTTCCATCCCAAAATATTTGTCTGATCCGTAAAACGAGGACTAAAAAATAATGCATTTCTTTCAAGAAAAAATCCAAACTTTTTTCATAAACTAAAAGAACTCATCGTTATCTAGTGAATTGTTGAAAAAAATTTAAATTTTTCTTGCAAAAATTATTACGTACTCATTTTGCAGACCGGACAAACATTATGGGACGGAGGGAGTACAAATTACTCATAGTTCAAATCAAGATAATGAAATTGTAAAACGTACCCTTTGCTTGTTTTTTTGTGGTCAGAGAGAGTGAGAGGTTGTACCCGAAAAGTGACAAGTCAGGTTTTGTCCTCTTTTAAATTTTTTTCGGGTTTGTTCGTTTTGTTCCAAATTTTATTGAATTTTTTATTCGAGACGAATCAAAAAAGTAAATTTGTTTTACTTTTACTCAAATATTTTGAATAAGAACCACTTTTAAAAAAAAGTTTTTTTAAAAGTGGTTCTTGTTCAAAATATTTGGGTAAAAGTAAAAAAATTTTACTTTTCCGATTCGTCTTGTTGAGATGAATCAAAAAGTCAAAAAAATTTGGCACAAAACGAACAAACGCGAAATAAGTTCAAGGACAAAACTAAAAAAAGTGAAAAAAAATTGTTGGTGGAACGGGGTCTATTATACACAAATTTCATCCAATCAAAAATTTTAAAATATGTTTTTGAGTTTCCTCGTACAAAATTAGCTTATTCATATACTTATAAGTGTTTGATCCAATCTTTCAAAATTCAGGATCTAGAATTCTAAAAGAATTTTGAAAATAAGTTAGGCGATAGGATGAAACACTATCAGCTATCCGATTAAGCTATTTTTTTTATGAGATGACTCCAAAACTTATTTTAACACTAATGAACGGATTGCATTGTTTGGGGAGAAGGCAAAGTGGGCCCTACTAATCGGTGTGTGCACAATCTGTGCATAGACTATATGTGCAAGTAGACTTTTGATAGATCACTAAACTATTTTTGGTTTATGTTCTTTTCATCACTCAGGTGTCGAGCCAACTTACAGACACCCCAACTAATTCTGGGGAATTATTCCACCGCCCACTTGCTAGAGTCCCAGTTAAAATCAGAGAAAAGCTCTGTATAAACTGGCCACAAAGAAGCTGGTAGCACCTGAGAGGCTTTGAACCTGAAAACTTAGGAGAGAGTAAATCGCCAAGTCCCAGGTCTTGCTCTTGGGGCCAATCCAACCCCTTGAAATTAACTTTTTGTATTTTGTTAACGTTAAAATATATAAATTGTTTTGGATATATTACGGATGATTAACATTAGAATACATTTACCTTTTCAAATGTGATATACAACATTTTATTATCAACGGTTGATTTATTCAAATTTTGCCATCCTCGATCGTAAATTCTGACTCCGCCACAGCAGGGTGTTGGACAGAATCAATGTTTCAAAATTGAAGGGATATTTTTTGTTCACCAAAAAAGTGGGAGGAGCTTGTTTCCTTATAAAAATAACAAGACGATAGACATGTGAATGATCAACTGGATTCGTTTTATTATAGTCTCATACATTTTACTGTTTATGTTTTAAGGACACAAGCTTTTTGGTTGATCGATTGAACCGTCAAATCCTGCTTCCTAGGCCCACCATGGGTCTCACACCTTTTGCAGATCTGCTTATGCAGATTTACCGACAAGATACCATGTGTGTGGTACTCGTCTGACACCCGAAAACTTCTCACTATTACTACCTCATATTATTCTCATAATTATGATTATTGCCGTAATCTGAATTATTTCACGCGTGATTCCCACACCAAAACGAAGACCGGCAAAATGAATAATCCGACTCAAAATGAAACCATACCGAATTCGACATAATTTTTGAAAAATTACGAAGCATGATATATATACTGTTAGAATCATATTAGAAAAATAATCCTACTTTGTTCCGTACAATCTTTTAAAGCTGTTGCCATTTTTAAATTGCTTATATCTTTCAATCTATAATGTTTTAGGCGATTTTTTTAACTTTGTTTAATAGAACAAATTAAAATCTATCAAACAAGATCCAAAGCTGTTGCCATTTCATTTACCTCTCTATTGCATCAACTATTCAAATTACTTGAGTTCCTGTCCTTCCTAATCTGGAGAGGGCCAATGCCCTTTTCTTTCTTTGATCTTCGTACCAATGCCCTTTCTAAAAGCCAAAATTTGAAGAATTTGCACTCATTTTGCAGGTACACTCACAGTGGTCAAGGGGTCCAAGTGTGTGGATAGGGATAACAATCTCATCCGAATCGATGCATGCCCGACCTGATCACCTGCATTGGTCGGGGTAATTTTTATCCGATTTTTTAAACTTCGGGGTCGATTCTGATTTTAAATTTGAGAAAAAAAATGGCAGGTTTTAGTTCGGGTTTGGTATTAACAATATCCATACCAAAATCGAATCTCAACCGAACCCTAACCCCATATTATAACACATATTTACGTAAGTACCTTCACACACACACAGAGAAATGCATAGCTCTCATATATATTCACATAAACGTACTCATACGCCCATATAGACAATTCCACGCACATAAAAATCGGGTTCAGGAAGAAACCGAACCAAATCGATCCAGGTCGGATATGGTGACGGTCTAGGTGAAAGAATATCAGTCGAATTTCGATCGGTTCGGTTTACCTTATATTCAATTGCAAGCTCGATTTGAGTTTGACAACAACGCAAGCCAAACCGACTCATTGTCATCTCTGGGTGCAGGGGCGGACCCAATATGGGGCACGTGGGGTCACGTGCCCCCACACCCACCCAAATCCTTCTTCTTCTTTATGTGTAATAGCTATCCTTGTATCAGTAGTACTCAAGGTTTCAGAGAAGAACAACTGTTTGTCTGCTCTTCACACTGCCACAACCGGACTCCCATAGCACCACCACCATCCACCGCTACTCACCCACCCACCTGGCCACCTCCCAAATATGTGCGAACCTAGTATATAAGTACAGTATATCCTTAAAAATTAGGACTTTCTATATAACCATATCCTTGATCCTTTGAGAGAACTAGAGCTTTTAATGTATTTTTGTAGCCTCGTTTGTAATTTGTTTACTTGATCATTAGTAAGGCTTTTCGTCTAACTAGGTAGGAGTATTTAATTTGAGTAAAAGAGAAGAGAAATTGGTAAACGGATGTCCGGGCGCACCTCGACTAATTTCGGGATGATAAAGTTAATGACCGGACAAACCTCCACTGACCCTAAGATTTGAAATATTTTGTTTTTGTGGTATTTGAACTTGCAATCTTGTGAGGGACGAGCCATTTAATTACTTTCTCATACACATTTGGTCAAATTCCTTTGGGTTGAAATATCTTTTTGTTCGAGAAAAAACATGGAAAACCTATATTCATTTAGAAACTTTATGCAAACATATAGATTATAAACTTTTATTCACTACTGAATATTTGAGCTAGCATCTTATGTTTGTTTACGAAATTTTTCCTCAAGTATACAAAAAAAAAAAATGTGCCTCCAGTGTTGATTTTCTAGGTCCGCCACTGTCTGAGTGTGGACTCTTTGACCATTGTGTGCAAACACATGCAGTATGTGTCATTATGAGAGAAAGTCTACAATACACACCCCTTAAAAAAGTATATCATATGCATATATTTTATGGTTCATTCATAACATTTTAGTGTGTTTCGTAACTTTTGTTCTAGAATTCATAACCTTCAGTAGTACGATTCGTAACATTTTCATAACATTTTGGTGTATCTCGTAACATTTATACGATTCGTAACTTTTTAGCAATACGATTTGTAACATTTTCTCTATAATTCATAACATTTTAGAGGTGCATATGATACACACCCAAATAAGGGATGTGTATTGTAATCTTTCCCGCCATTATGGTTGGAGTATGTGCCAGTGTGTGTTTTTGTATGTCTGTCTCCAGCACATGCGTTTTGAAAAAACAGTAGTCTTCTGGATTAGGTGACACAATACGAGAGAAACTTACTCACCGCGCAATCTCAGTCTTTTAAAAGCGTTTTGAATGATTCGGATTAAAAGTAATTTATTAACGGTAATAGATTGTTATTAATCCGGATCGTCCAAACTACTTTCAGATGGCCGAGATTGAGCGCCGTAAAACTTATTCAAATGGCTCCTCCGTGAATAAGATTTTCCCGCCAGAATACATGATGGTATGGCTCCATAATGGAGTAGTTTAGGAACCTATATGAGTAGAATGAAAGAGTCCAGATTCTTTTACCCAAAAAAAGAGTCTAGATTCTAGAATAGTATACTGCCCATCCCACCTCACACCCCTCTGGTTTCAGATTTAGCAGCGCTACAGCCACCGCACCAAAAATGCGATGGCCGACCACATCACGCCATGTGGGGTCCACTCTGGGTTTTGTACGGATGATTCAAGCCATTCAATATTTTTTTTTTAAAGTAGGCGCGGAACATCAGTTTGATCTGATATGTGTAGATGCTCAGATCAAGCTTCTCATCTTTGGAAAATCAAAAAAAATGGAAAGATTAATTTTCTAGTGTACATAAAGATGAGAAGCTTGATCTGAGCACCTAAACATATCAAATCGAGTTGATGTTCCGAGATGCCCACTCAATTTTTTAAAAAAAAATTATTGAACGGCTCGGATCATATATACAAGGCCCGGAGTGGGCCCCACATGACGTGCGGTGGCTTGGACTTTCTGTTTCAGAAAAAAGAAAATGAAAAGAAGAGAGAGATGACTACAACTAGTATGAAGTGATAATTTGATGTGACAGAGTTTGGTTGTTTTGCCTTTGAAGTTTTACCGTTGTACTCCTATTTCCTTTTCCTGCAGGCAGGACCTCAACAGGGCCCCCCCCCCCCCCCCTCCCCTTCCATCAATTATGTTTCGACCCATATGGAAATAATGAAACGGACCTTCCACTAGTCAATCTTTGTTGTTGTAAATTCTGAAGAATGATTTTCCATATAGTATGTCACTTGAGGCACTCTCATGCAGTGTGTATCAACTCCTCTATCACCTCATATTCATTTGAATATATAGATTTCACGTCAATGTGTGGTAGTAAAAGCGTTTGGGATACTATAGTGCCCTACAGCTAGCACTAATAATTACTTGAGCGCTTCCTTTCATGTCTTCTTGTACACGATGAGTTTTTTTTTTTTTTTTTAGCCTAATAATGAAACCATATGAATATGGAAGATGCTTTGACAGATACATTTGGATGCAATGCTTTATAATCTCGGGATGTGCATAGGGTCTACATGCATCTTGTAAAGCTCTCAATAAAGCTCTTGTACGTTAAACGATTCCCAAAACATCTTTATCTGTATCCGTAATACTACTCATACCTTATTCATGTCCAATTGTGTACTTTGGATATATAGTGGTGTAGCCAATAATTAACAATTGTGAGGGCACATTTTAAACACAATTCAATCAAAAAAATTCATAATATATTATGCCATAATAATAAAAGAACGATTGTGCTGAAAAATAAAAAGTTATTCTCTCCGTCCCTTTTTAAGTGTCATGTATTCTATTTTGGGTTGTCCCTAAATAAGTGTCCTATTGTAAAGTTAGTGGGTAAAATTTGGTACATTTTCTATTTTGCCCCTAAAAGTAGATTCTCTTTTGAAAAGTTGATGAGTAAAAGTGTAGATTCTCTTTTGAAAAGTTGATGAGTAAAAGTGTAATGATGATATCTCCATAGATGATAAGTATGAAAAGGGAAATGATTTTGCCACTCCCTTTTTTGTTAACGCTACTCCCTTGCAAGTGTATATTTGCACCAAAAATACACTTGCAGGGAAGTGGCGTTAACAAAAAATGGAGTGGCAAAATCAGCTGCCTATGAAAAATAATATTTTGGAGGTACAATTATATTGACTTCTAAAACTGCGTGAAAGTCAAACTATAACACTTAAATAGAGACGAAGGGAGTACTATTTACTAAGAAAAGGTAGTAATTATAAATTATCAAAACAAACCAGTTGATTGAATTGGTCTAAAAGCAATTCAAAACACAATAACTAAATGTCAATATTTAGCAATCTTGATCCAATTAAAAAGAATATAATCATTTTCGAATATTATCCCTAAACCTCCAAATTTGTATTGCATTGTGAGTTCTATTAACAAAGACAAGAAACAAGACGAAAATCAAAATTTATGAATAATTGATAAAGTATAATGCATATAGTCCATGATTTAGCCACTTTTGAATTTGGATATTATGCACTAGAGAATAAGTGATGACTATTTTTTTGCATCAGACATCTCATTTCGTCAATTTAGTGAAATTGTTCTGATATTTGAAATAAAAAGTAAAGAACGAAAGGATATACAAAATTTATTAAAATGATCAAATAAAAAATAATTTATGAAACCAATTTATAATAAGAAATACAAAATCTGAAAAAAAGAAAAAGAAAAAAAGTGTTTGATTGCCGGCCCGGGCCACACTAAACAGTTTATTTTCTTGAGTTTCTGCCAACCTTCACTTTTAGGGCTTTGTAATCTCTGCTTCTAGCTTCAACCAAGCAAACGAGAAGTCAACTTGTGTCCACTTGTTTCCCATCTGGAATTTCTTCTCCGTCCTCGTCGGCTCCCTCATCGGCCTGCATTTGTGCTGGAGCGGGAAAAACCTCTGCCACCAACTCTACGAATTCTTCGATACTTTCCCCCAACCGCCTCTCAGAGTCGCTTATAAGCTGTGAAGCAAAAGAGAAACAAATGAAAAAATAATCTTATAGACTAGCCCTCCGGTCAATCATCAACATGATTTCCACCCGATTCACAGAAGCAATGACCTCATCAACTAACATTGGCCTAGATTCAGTCGCGACAACAACTATACTCATCTTGTTTATTAGCAAAGAATAAAAATGAACGTAAAGGCTCAAATAATGCCGAAATGTAGAAAACTGGATAAGAATCCTGTCTAAAACCATCCGATTTAAGACCAATTTGAGAAAACTCAGAGAAGTGAATCTAAAATCCGATTTGACAAGAACTGTGGTCAATTGAACTCGAAAGGAAAAACATCCCACATGAAATTCTTTTTCACCCGACTCCCTTGGAGAACTTATAAGCTTCACCAAGAAGGCATGATTCACATTGTGTGCAATATACGCAGGCCTAGAGCCTAATGGGAGTCAACTCCAGGACCTTCACCAAAAAAAAGAAGAATTTTACACAAGAACACCTTGTGGTGCAAAATATGGAAATTTGAAAGTGCTGATTCATATCACTAGAAGAAATGTCATAAGCCAGTTCTCCAAGCAAGGGAAGTTCTTTATAAATTGCTAAAGAGGACCGCACCCAAAAAATACTAATGAACAGGACCGAGAACGTAGTTTCCTTAATCCTTTCTAGCGGGGTTAGAAATCTCATTCTTCATGGCAAACGCTTCCAGAGTAGAGGACATACATTGAAGAGAAATTATGCAGTAGTGTGGGCACCAATAATATCTAACTATCCCATGCAAGAGCAATTTTGCCTTGTATCTTCTGCCCAATCACATACAACACTTGTGTATGAGGTGGGTGTCTTACAAAATATCCAACTCGTGAAGATTTTGGACAATAAAGTAATATATAAGCATCAAAAGTGCGAAAACCACCGAAGTTTCTCAGAGGCAAAAATGATTTTGATCAAGGTTAGGTATACTGAAAGAAATTTTTAAGAGAATTCTAGAAGAACTACCGGGTCGATATCCACCACAGAAGAAGGCCTGATGTTGATGATGTTGAGAATTTCAGCTTTTACTAGGTTGTACTTCTCCGATTTTTTCAAAAATTCTGCAACACTCTCTCTCGTCTGATTGCAAGCAACAGTCTGCTCCAAATAATTGAAAACCTAAAATACCATGAAAACATTTGAGTTTGTAAAGATCCCCAATACTATATGCCAAGAGAAAGCATAATACAAAACTTTTTGGGGAGGTAAGTTTACACAACTTTGACTTCTGATGGTGCTACAGAAACAATAACCCGAGTGGAATCCTCCTCAGCACCTCTAGATCGTAGAAAATCGAGTACTTCGAAATTGGTAAGTGCACTATCATTGGCTTTCTTTCTGCATAACATCGATCAAACGAATCAAAACCACTTAACAAAATCATAAGCGACAAAATAACTATCAAGTACCAGCAATGCGGTGGTCAGCTCATTTGGACAAGAGAACTTCATCAGTAGAACTAATATGAATAGATTCTGGCGTTGATCATTCTAAGAGGGGAAATTACGTACATCTTCATCACCGAGGAAACAAATATTGGGAGGAATTAGCTTGGAATATAACCAATCTTGAAAAGCCGACCAGTAGGTTTCAAATCGATATATCTGCGCATTCAAACGGTACTTAATAATTGAGAAAGGAAATTGATATTCGCGCTCCAAGATTTACTGCAGGCGCTCCTTTTTTTGTTTTTATACTGTGGTATTGCTGGCAATATCACAGCGTAAAAATAAAATGTACTGTGATATTGCCAGCAATACCACAGTATAAAAACAAAAAGGTGGAGCGCCTGCAGTAAATCTTGGAGCGCGAAAATTAGTTCCCTTGAGAAAATACACTAAATATATAGGCAGTCCAATAACAATTGAACAAGATGATAATTTGACAAAGTTTTGAGGATTAACAGTAGTTGGACAACTAAAACCACATACTTGGGATTGGGAACTTAAAGTTCTATAAATTTTATGCCTGAATTGAGTCTTTGTTTTATGTTCACACACGTTGAGAATCAGGTACCCGTTGGAATGAAACTCTCGGCAGACAAAAGGCCAGTAAAACACATGCCTGTTTGATTGGCTGGATTAGACATGGAATCAATTACATATCCCAAGGGTTCTCATTCTCATTTCTGAATTTCAAATGCAATTATTGATAGAGGGATTACAAATCTATTGGAAAACTAGTCACATAAAACATGAGATATACAATCCATTGGGAGATTTGGAACTGCTTATCCCTTGACTACTACTAGAGGTGTCGACTGGGCCGGGCCAGGCCGGCACGGCATGAGCACTAAGGTGAGCCAGGCTGGGCCATTGTTTCGGAGCCCACGGCACAGCACAGGCACAGTTAGGCATGCGGCACGACATGGTAGGCACGGAAATAAATGGGCTGGGCCGTGTTGGGGGGCTATGCCCACGGCACAGCACGGGCACGGTTAGGCATGGGGCACGGCATGGTAGGCATGGAAATAAATGGGCTGGGTCATGTCGGCCCAGCCCATTCAACACCTCCCAACTATCAATAACGGCGTAAAGCAAACAGAGAAATCATCTCTCTCTCTCTCTAGGGTTCTACAGCTCAATTGGAAAACAAATCTGTGCGATTCAGCATTCATAGTGGGCAGTGGCTTAAACTATTAAACTAGAAGATCGCAACAAAAAGAACTAAACATAAACCCCAGGTTTAATCAGAGCCCTAGTTAAGTTTTTATGAAAGCCCTAACAATGGATTCAAAACTCCCCTAAAAAAAGCTTCTGCAGTACTTTAAAAAACCGGAGAGCTTCGGCTTAAACAATCATAGTAACCAAGAACACGCACGCTATGTATATGTAAAACGAAATACTAATACAGAGACAATAGGCATACCGTGTGCAAATTTAAAAAAAAAAAGGCCTTAGAGAGTGAGGCAGAGAGACGAGTGTTCGTTTAGGGTTTTTTCTCTGGTTTTCCGTTGATGTTTGAGAGGGAGAGGGAGATTAGGAATTGGGAAAATGATGGCGGATGTCGTTTTTTGATAATTAACTAGCGTTTAACCCGTTCTATACACGGGTAAAACTAACACGTTATAGCATTGTGCCCGTTCAAACCTACTTTTATTAATTGTCCCGTGTATCGAATGGGCACAAAAATCGTAATGACAACATCTTATCTAGTGAGGAAAATCGTTAACTATATTTATCTTCGTGGCATTCCAGACAATTAAAGTCTTATAAAGGTACGGCCAGTTATGTTAAACTAAATCCCTTCTGTTAAACTATACTGGGATCCTAATTGAAGCATTCCATCGAACACATGGAAGCCACTGAAGCATTATGTTTTTTAAGCCAAATTTTCCAATTACAGTTGGAAAGCAAAGAGGGTAAACAGATTTTTATTAGGATCAAAGTAACGTCAAAAAATAAGGAAGATTATTAGGGCGAGAATGAATGGTTTACCTGTTTCAATCGTGGGCAGCGTCCTTGTGGTCGCTGGGGTTTTCGGAAATTAGTGCAAACAGATTTTTATCAGAGTAACATCAAAAAATAGGGAAGATTATTAGGGAAAAAATGAGTGGTTTACCTGTTTCGAAATGGTGTGGAAATGGCGTTGACAACGGCTGGAGGGTGGTCGCTGGGTTGGGTGGTGGTGTGGCAACAGGAGCGAACAGGAGAGAGGAGTGGGAGAGAGAGAGAGAGAGGAAGGGGAGAGGGAGGGAGGGAGAGAGAGAGAGAGCGGGAGAGTAACTTTGGAGGAAGACAGGAAACACGGTGGAGAGAGGAAGCACGATGGAGAAAAATACAATGATCGTAATAGGTTTTTCAATCCAACCATCGTAACCTATTGAATTTGCGATCCAACGGCTGAAAGGGTGCTCATGTTTGTATGAGTAAACAAAAGTCCGCTCTAATATGAATAGATTCTATTAGTTCTACTGATTTTTAATATAGATGTCTGCAAACGATATCTTCAGCATTAATAAAATATTTTCAGCATGTCTTTGGCGGCGAGTATTAATTATCAAAATACATTCTGGACCGTTATTTTCACCTAGGAAATTATGATATGGGTTTGGGCCGACGGGAATTGGGCTGGACTGGGGTAGAATATTAATATAGGGAAAATGACGACCAAGACATATTTTGGGATGAATTGGGCTGGGCTAGGCGGTAAAAATTGGTTTTAACGGGCTTCAATCCCCAGACCCGCCGCCCCGATCGAAGCCGGACGAAATTCTCACGGTTTAACCCGAACCTGACCGAAAGACCCGTTGGGTCGATTTGTCGGTCGGGATGATTTTTCGGTCAAGTTCGAGTTGTCGGGCGGATCGGCCTTGGGCAAAGCGTAGCTTGTTCGTTTGGGGTCTCAAAACTCCTGTGCACGGTCTCCAATAAATTTTCGCTTTCTATCTCTCTTTACTCATTACTCTTAAAAATCTCCTTCGAAAATCAAACTGAGCATGGCTTATTTCAAACCAAATGAGACTTCTACTCAACTTTTTCAAAATTGTTCTGATAGGTAGTTATTGGATTAATAAGTAATAAAATTTTAAAGAGAACGATGTTATTGTATCAACTCGAATCCTAAAATCTCATAGTAATTACACGATTGTTGGACTAACTCCCCAATGGTCTTTAGGTGGAGTGGTAGCTCAATAATAGGCACCATTTACTACATGCATTTAACTTAACTGAGGTTCAAATTTCAAGTGTGGTTTGGCTTATTAATCGTTTTTTGAGTGGTAGCTCGGTAATAGGCACCATGCACTCCATGCATTTAACTGAGGTTCAAACTTTATGTGTGGTGTGGCTTATTAATCGTTTTTTATTTATCTTTTATTTCTATTCAATTTTTTTGTATTTTTTAGTTGTGCATCGTTTTTTTTTTTTTGAATTATTGATTCGTCTCAATGAGAGGAATCGAAAAAAAAATTATGAACAATTATCAAAATTTGTGAATCGCTTTTTGCTCCTTACAAAATATAGCGTGTGATCTTTTTTTTTTTTTTTTAAGAGGAATCAATTCCATATCAATAAGAGCCCGAAGGCAGTATTGATTTCACCACAAGATACATGAGTGAACCAAAACTATCCATATCTAGACGCGAGCACAAGCACCAGGCGCAGGCTCAAGGGACCTACTGCCAAGGTACGCTGACGAGAACGTCGGACATAAGAACCAGTTGCAGAAAAGGTAATAGAAAATCCAACAAGAACACCCAACTCAAACCCTAGGCCTAGAATAAGCACATGTGAAATTCAAAACACAGATATGCCATCCCAAAGAGCCACACCTAAGGCAAACCTCCGTTTACACGGTGGGCTCTGGCCATGAGGAACAAAACGCCGACAAGCTTAAACCAAAGAAGAAAAACAAGACCGGGAACAAACTGGATAAACCCGCCAGAAGGGGAAGAACTAATAGGAAAAGAAAACGGAAAAACTAATGACAAAAAAACTAGAGAAGAAAAACTAGAAAGAAAAGTAAGGAAACCTCACAATCAAATTAAACACAAACCATACACGCTCCTACTCTGTCGAACCACGCATGCACAAATTGGACCATGGTGTACAAGTTGTCACGTGTTGCGGGACCTGATAAATAGGACACAGTAAATTGCCAATCAAATGTTGCCAAGTGTCTTTAGGTCAAAAGTTAAAATGATGCGAATGAGCCAATCAAATGGTGCCACGTGTCTAAATGACGCAATTGTTATTTTTATTAAGCTTGACCAATCAAATCAAGCCACTTGATAAAATAATAATTGTATTTCTCATTATATAAATATCTTTCAACGATAGTTATAAAATTATAATTATTTCTTTTACGTTAAATAAGGAAATAATTAGGAAGATAACTATAAATGAGATAGAGTTGGTCATGACTCTCCATCCTACATCTCTATAAATAGAGGTGCTCCTTCTCATATTTTTTCATCTGCACATTCAAGAATCTAACTCCAGAACTCTGAAGATCAAAGTCTCAAAGTCCTTCAGAATTCCTCAAGTCCAAATCCAACAAGAAGGTTCTTCAGATCAAAGCTTTAAAGTTCCGAAGAATATTCAACCTAAATCATCATCTTCTTCGCAAACATCGGAGAAGATTCCGCCGTTCGATCCGAGAATAAGTATCAAGCCCTCGTTTCAACAATAACTGAAGAGAAGAATCAAAGGATTAATTTCTTTGCTTAGAAATTCATCAGAGATTGTAACCCTAGTTTTTTTTTGGGTAAATTTGTAACCCTAGTTTTGATACATCAATAAAATTGACTCTTGTTCAACATTTTTTTCCGTCTTTTTCGTAGACTCGAAATTTGTGTTCAACACACGGCAATCACATCCGCAAAACTAATCCTCAGCCCAAGACGTACCAAAGTAACAAAGCATCGATGACTACACAATGGAGGAGGCGAAAGAGGTGCGGCGGTGAAGAGAGCAGCAAATCAGGGCGGCTGGAGGCTTAGGGAAAGGACGGTGGCCGGAGGATGATGAAGGAATGAGGATAGATCTTCGATCGAGGGACACAGAGATAAAGCCAATATTGGGAGGAAAGCCCCCCTCCCGCCGCCCCATTTAGGATGGAAACCCTAGGTTGAGGGAGGAGTAAATGGCGGCTAGGGTTAGAGAAATTTAGAGAGAGAGAGTGTCTCAAAGAGCGATAAGTAAGAGTAGGGATGGCATTCGGGGCAGATATGAGGATTTCCGTACCTGATCTCCAAAATCAATAAACGAACCATATCCGCCCCGGTACCCGAACGGGAAGAGGAATAAGGTACATAACCAAACCAATCGGGGTTCGGGTAATCCCCGAACCGATTGGGTAACCAAATTGAATAGAAAAATCTGTTTACCCACCTCGAAGCGATCCGGCCCGAACCGAACCGAACCAAAATAATATTAGTTTTCAAGCATTGATTGGTTTATAAAAAAACTACCGATAAAAGCATGAATTAAACACCAAAATAAAAACCACCATTACAAAACATGTTCCAACATAAAAACATGAACCTAATGGTTCGTTCTTCTCGATGTATATATCAAGTAGATCACCCCAAGCGTAGGGCATCAACGTCTGATTGAAGCATAATAAATCCGGAAGTCCGGGATCGTACCCACAGAGATAACTAATACGGCTTTGATGGATTGTAGATGTAAGTATGGTTTCCGGCTTTTAGTCAGCCAACTTGGTGTTACGTTTGCGGTGGAAATAAAAAGGCTAAATTAAAGAGGGAATAAACTAGAGAAAAAGCGGATTAGGTCTAGGAACAATCAACACCCACGACTCGAGCTAAACTACATTTTTCCACCCAAAATACACGGTTTTACCCGGAAGATAAGATGGTTCGAAAATCAAGCTAGCTATAGAATCTATTTAGCAAACACCTCGAGCGTCAGAGCTCCAAGCATCATGTGTGGTAAGTAGGCGAAGCTCTTACCTACACATGATCAAGGAGGTTAACACCTCGGTAATTTGACAAACAAATCCAAGCCCCACATCAATTTCCGACCCAAAGTTGCAAACTTTATTGGTGAAAAATGCAATCTTTACTCAAGTCATGGGATGCTAATCATCCCATGACCTAACCCTTGAAACTACTCACACATATCTATGAAGATAAGAGCAAGCAAAAATCTACTAAGCATATTTGTGAACACAACACTAAAAGAAAGCTAGCTAGAAAGATAGATCGGGAGATAATAAACAACTTTAATAAAGGAGAAAAGAGTCAAAACAAACTTACTTAAGGTAGAAAATGCAGAAATAAAGGCTGGAAAAATAAGAACACTTCAAGAACACCAAGAACAATTTGAAATCTAGCTCTAGATCTAAAAATGTAAGCAAATCTAATTCTCTAATTTTTTGTACAAAATGACATCACAAGGTATTTATACTCCTAGGTCGCGCACGGAATATTCCCCAAAGATCCTCTGAGATTCCCTCGCTAAGCCCTCGGTACCGATGGCAATGGGCTTAAAATGCATTTAAGCTCTCGGTACCGATGTCCAGATTTTCAGCCATCGATGGCAAGAGCTTATCTTCTGTTGACGCGGATAAGAGCTCGGTACCGATGTCCAGAATCTCAGCCATCGATGGCGAGGCCTTATCTCCTGGGCGTTGACTGCTGCTGCTTGGCGTTGACTTCTGCTGCTTGGCTTGACTTTGGCCTTGCTCGGGCCACCTTGCCTTGCCTTGCCTTGGCCATCGGGCCACTTTGCTGCTCTGGCCTCCCTTGGCCAGTTTGCTCGAGCCATCGGGCCATTCCTTGGCGTCGGGTCGTCTTGGCTCTTAAAATCTCTTTATTGGGTGGTTTACCTATAAAACAAGACTAGCACACTCTACGAGCAAAAGCAATTAAAAACAACTAATTAAACGACAAAAGTAACTAAGACTAGACACTAGCGCACCCTATATTACATTGTCGGGTGCTTATCACACCCCCCAACTTGAGGTTTGCTAGTCCCTAGCAAATAAGAAACGAAAAACAGAAAACTAACAACTTGCAATTCCCCCACTATCACAACTTAGAACATGCTCAACTTTGAAACCTAGCAAGAGTTCAAACAATCCAACGTTTTATTTCATTTCTTCAACTCACAGTTTCAGTTTCAAACTAAACAGGCCAAGTATAAGCAAGTTAAGAGCAAGCTAAAAAGGTTCGTGTCCTCGAACAATGGGAGGATACGGGACACGACACCTTGCGAGATCAAACTAAACCATATCCGCCAAAGAGTGCTGGATAAACAGGCAAAGTGAAAAACAAATACTATGCCTCAAACAACTACAGCACTTATTCAACAGATTTAACCAACTAACGGATGATTATTGGATACGAAAGGAAAGCAAGCTATTCAACTAATCATGCAAACATCAGATAGTTAATCATTAAGGAATCCAAGCGCGCAAAAGATCAACTAAGGACTTTTTCAAGCTTATAATGACCTTGGTATTCAAGAAAGGGTTAGCACAAATGGGCGACGGTCTATACTAGCAAGGTCAACTACCCAAGTGACCGCCGCCAACAAATAAAACAACCAAGTTAAAGCCAAACCGGCTCAACCAATATCAACCAAGTACGAGATACTGAAGTGCAAAACTAACTACAAAATAAAGATGCAAAAAGACAAAAAGACAAGGATAGAGTGGTCGGCATGTCAACCAACCTAGACCCCGACCAAGTAAGGGGATTTCTAGCACCACCGACTCTCTACCAACTGCATGCCACACCACCAATCATCTCAAGTCACCATCTCACCACATCACTGCCCTCAATCATCCTGCTCCTCACTATCGTAACCCGCGAAATCATCACTGACTTCCCCTTCCTCTACAGGCTCGGGGGTATACTTTACTCCAAATTGCTGCTCCAGGACCGAAGTCTGCCAGGCTATCTCTTTCTTCATCTGTCTCCTTTCAGCCTTCTCTTTCCTTCTAGAACTGATCATTGCAACCCCTTGACAAAATAATTTCTTAATCCAAGAAGACTGCTTGTCCTTCTTCTTAGGCATTGAGGTCAAATAATCCCCTCCTCTTGCCTGCTTACCTTTTGCTGAATGAGCCTGAGAAGAGCTTTTCGTATCAAAGGCTTCATCAAATGGCCCCGGAGACAATTCCTCTAGATTCTCATAGCCCCAACCCCTTACTCCTTGTCCCCAACACAAGCTAGTGATCATGCAAGGAAATGGTATGTTGGCAGTGATCAATGTATTAACCCTAAAATCTCTCAACTGTGTGAAGATAAACATGGGCCAATCCACCACCACGTCATCGTTAAGAAAGAAAACATAAGCTCTCCACTCTTTCTACTTGGTCTGTGATCCGAACCTCGAGGGTATAAGTTAAAGTGGATTACTTTGTTCAAGAACCTAACATTCCCTTTTAAATTTCCAGGCACATGGGGATCCATTGCATTCGAAGGGTCAACATAAAGGGCATTACTCACCACTTGCGGATCAATTGACACACCCTTCATAGGGTAATTCACAGATTCAGGAGGGGGGCGTTGGATATCCAAATATTCAGCAATACTATCGGGGGTAATCTCAACATCAATACCAGCCACCCGAGACACAATTCTAACAGCAGGGTCATTTTCCCAATCTCCCTCAGGCACTTGCATAAACTTATAAAATTCTATAACAGTATTCTTATTATAACCATGCAATTGTTCAGTCCAAAATTTCAAACCTTTGTGAATGATGCATCTTACGCCCAAATGATCCGGTCTGAATTTGTTTGCATCCACTTGACGCTCGTTTTTGAACTTCCTGTTTGCAAAACTCCCCTCCCATTCTCTCCTTTTCTCCTCTGCCATCTCAGCCCTTGTACGCCTCTTCTTTCTAGTGCGAGAGCCCGAGGCTTCTTCTTGAACAATATCAGCCTCCGCCTCCTGAATGAATTCATCCTCCACTTCCTCAATTTCCGGCACAGAAAATGAAGCCCGGTGTGCGGTTTGCTTGATCTTTGGCATTTGGAAGCTAAAAGGGTTTGGGTGATTTTTTTGGATTTTCGGATTTAGGGGCTGTTTTTTTTAGGGTTTTGATTTTTGGTAGAAAAATGAGAATGTAGGCTAGAATATGGTGGAGGGTGAATATGTGAGTGAAAAAAAATGGAGAATAGGAAAAAACAAGGAATTTTTGGTGGAAAAATGAAGAAATTCGGATTTAAAGGAGGGAAAGTGGGTTTACCTTGTTTGGGACTGAAATTTTTGAAATTGGTGGAGAAAACTTGAATATTGTTGAAGGAGATGGAGGATTTGAAGGATTTATGGAAGAATATGGAGTTTTTGGTAGTTTAATGGAGGTTTAGGTTAGGGTTTGTTTGAACAATGGAGGAACAGGGGAGAGAGGGTCGGCTGTCAGAGGAGGAAAGGGTTTCAGAAGTTTTGGGGTGTGAGGTTCAGAAGTTGGGATTTTGAACGTTCAGAAGTTTTCCTGACAAGGGACTCGGTACCGATGTCCCAAAATGGAGCCATCGATGGCTAAAGCCTATCTCCGTTGACTGCTGTTGACCGTAGCCTTTCGGTACCGATGTCTCAAACTTTTCCCATCGATGCCGAAGCCTTATAAATCAGCAACTTTGCCTTGTTTCCAGTTTGGTCCCCAGATTTCTTGATACTTCAAATAATTCCCCAAAAACACCTTTAAACAAGAAATCACTCACACCAACACCCCTCCAAACAACCGGTCGCCTAGGTTAAATCAAAGAATAGGAGAAAAACAGGATGCAAAACAGGTCAAGGGGACTCGTGTGTGGTATGATCATGCAAAGAATGCCTTGTATCTTCTCCTAAGTGCGCTTTGGATTCCAAATGATTGAAAATCGACATTTAAACACAATTAGAGATAGACATGCGATTATTCACCTAACTACGAACTTTTTATTGAATTGAAAAGGTGGGGATATGGCCAAAGCTTGCTCAAAAACTTTACTCAAGACCTAAACCATTCAATTTTCAACTAAGCATGCAAATTGAGAAGCACCGAATTTCTTAGGATTGTTACGAACTCTTACCACCTTTCAATTATTGAGCATGCAACAAGTTACGAAAAAGAGCTAAAAACATGATAAAAGGAAAGAATTGCAAGTTAAAAACCTTTATTTATTTTTGGAATTTTCCATTTTCTCATTTTTTTGAATTTTTCGATTTCTATTGTTTTTGAATTTTCAAATTTTCTAGCAACTAGCAAACAAAAAGCACAAGGGCGAACCCCTCCCCCCAACTTAAAGCGATGCTATGCCCTCATAGCATTAAGAACAAGAGCGAAGGAAAGAAAGAGTGCCCGAATGTACCGTCCAAGGGGAATGTCAACCCCTAAATACCTCGACCAAGTAGGAGGATTTCATGTCATTTGCTTGCTCCAGTCCGTATAGATGCTTCCAGGGTTTACTCTTTCGGTTTTGCCCACTCGAAACCAAAGCTAGTCACACTGGGCCATATCCAAAGTATAAACGGACTAATAACCGCGGCGCATAGCCGCACCCATGCTTAGGGATCCTGAATGCCTCACTCACCCCGGCTTTAGACCCAAACTACCAAGGCTGGTGTGGTAGCAAATAAACCCTGCAGAAGACTTAAGAGAAAGACTTTGCACAAACAAATGACATTAGTACCACCGGCCCGTGTTATCCGGCTTCAAAACCAAACCAAAATAAAAAGAGACAAACCAAAATAAAAAGAGACAACAAAGAAAACACGGAAAACATGCAAAATGATTGAAACATGCAAAATAGAATGCAATGCACCACCCGATCATCACGTGATCAAACGAGTCATACTTTTCTTCCCATTCCTTACCGGTGGGGTAAGCAATGGGTGGCTATACTAGACCGTTGAGAATTTGCTATGCTAGTGCCCGTAATAAAATTTATCGCTTGACCTCGCCAAACAATGAAGTCCAGCGTCCCCTACGATCAAAACAAAGCAAGATAAGATACAACCTAGCGTGCACTCCAGGCAATATCACACCTCACCCATAGACCTAAGTTGCCACCGATAGGGGCCTATTCAGAGAGCATGGATCATTAACGACAAACTATTACCAAGAAGAACTAATGAAAGCCCTTTTTACACTAACACGTTGGTGAAATCTTTTCATGACAATGTCTCCAAGACTTTATTCAAAACACAGAACACATGCTAAACATAACCAAGCTAAACATGCAAGACTAAACATGACAAAACAAAACATGCAAAGCTAGACAAAACACGACAAAGCAAGAAACAAAAACACATATGTACAGACATTTAGCACGCCATTAATAACTATTAAAAGAAACAGAGCACTCCAAGCTACACTCTTCACCAAAAATTGAACTCGACCATACCACAAGATAAGGTACTTTGAGTAAAGCAATTGCCGAATTCGTTTTAAAAACTTGAGTTCCACCAAGTGCATAGCCCAAACAAAATCAATTTTCAAGTTGTTGACAAAATCTACAATATAAGGATGATAAACCACAAGAAAATCATCAACACCAAGAAAATCAATTACTTCTATGATTGGTAACTTCTCAAGAATAGGCTCACATGCATCTTGTTTTTCTAACAAAGGGTTCAAGGAATCTACCTCAACATCCACGGTGAGAGGATCAAGGCACGAAGAACTCGAAGGGACAATTGTAGCTTCCATGGGCTCCAACTCGTCAAAGATTGGTCCATAAGCATCTTGTTTAGCCAAACACGCATACAAATAATCCACTTCGGTATCCATTTCCTTGGCGGTGAGAGGTTTTGCCAACGGATTATCACAATAGACAACTTTAGCGGTGAGACATTTTCCCCCCGGATCATCATATAAAGGGGGATCCACAAGAGAGGGAAGAACCTTCTTCTCTATCGATGGTAGCTCTTCAAACTCTTTAAATTTCGGGGTCCAAGCATTTAGTGCGCAAGCTTCATCCTCATCCAGCAAAGCATACAAACAAGATTCGAGAAATTTAGCCTCTTCGGCTGTAAGAGCGACTTCCAAAGGATCACTATAAAGCAGCTCATCCACATGTTCCTCCACCAACGAGTCAATAAAGCTCACTTCATTCACACTTTCATCATCCCCCATTTGACTGCCTAGATTAAAAACATTAACCTCCATCTTCATGTTACCGAAGGTCATGTTAAGCATTCCGTTCCGACAGTTGATAACTGCATCCGCCGTGGCTAAGAAGGGTCTCCCAAGAATCACCGGAGTAGAAGTGGCACAAGAGTCGGTCGGAGTCGTGTCAAGAATCACAAAGTCCACTGGATAGATAAACTGACCAACTTGCACCAAGACATCTTCCACTACCCCCCTTGGAATGCGAACACTCCGGTCGGCCAACTGAAGGGTGACTCGAGTAGGCTTCATCTCCCCTAACCCAAGTTCTTGATAGACGGAGAACGGAAGTAGATTGACACTTGCTCCAAGATCGAGCAAGGCTTGTTCGATACGCTTATTTCCAATGGTGATTGCAATGGTGGGACTCCCCGGATCTTTGTACTTTGGCGCTATGTTCGTCTGAATAATGGAGCTCACTTGTTCGGTCAAGAAGATCTTCTTTTGAACGTTCAACTTCCGCTTTCGAGTACATAGATCTTTAAGAAATTTAGCATAAGAGGGGATTTGCTTGACCGCATCCATAAGGGGGATATTGATCTTCACTTGATTGAACAACTCATGCAACTCCGCATTAAGATTCGGTTTCGCCAAAGCCTTCAAGCGTTGAGGATAAGGTGCCGGTGTAGGAACAACTCGAGGATCCGGTACACTTTCCTTTGCTTTAACCTTTTCCTTCTCCCTTTCTTCTAGAGCTTCCTCACTTGCTTTCTTGGGAGATTCCCCAAGGATTGTTGGACTTGACTGATCAATAGGGGGAGATAACAAGATAGGATCCGAGGGCATCTTCACTTGGTTGTCAACCACTTTCCCACTTCGAAGAGAGATTATCGCCTTTGCTTGCTCGGGGAAAATCACCGAGGAGCTAGCAAAGTGCACACCCTGGGAAGTCTGACTGGATGTTGATTGCGGGTTGGGTTGAGGCAGTGTTGGGAATTTCCCTTTTTCTTGCTGTAATATCCCCACAGTGGTTGTCAATTTGCCCAATTGATTCCGAATATCATTCATCATTTGGGTCTGTTGCTCATTGAAAGTATTCTGGCCTTGCAAGAGGGCACCAAATTGCTCTTCCCAAGAACGCTTAGGGGGTTGTTGTTGAAACTGAGAAGGTTGTTGAAATTGAGTAGGCTGCTGCTGGAATTGACTCGCTTGAAGAAATGGAGTAGGAGGAGCAAACCCCGGCGGAGCTTGAGTTTGAGGAAAACGGAAGGCATTCTGAGCTTGTTGCTTCCAAGGCAACTGTTGAGCAGGAGGTTGCATTTGAGAAGAGCCTCCCTCATTTGGTTGACTCCAACGGAAAGAGGGATGTTGTCGAGTCCCTGAGTTGTAGGATTGAGAATAAGGGTCAAATCTTTGCACAGCATGCACCTCTTCCGGGACAATCCCATTTATCACATTCTTCAAGGCAGGGATATTAGGGCAAAATTCCGTAGAATGGCCCACCATCTCACAAATAACACACACTTCCTCCACTTGGCGCTCCACTTGGCGTACCGCCTTCACTTCTTGGGACTGAGCACTCTTAATCTCCAACTTATCAAGTTTACGAGAGATCTCCTCCAAACGTGTTTCAAAAGCCGTATGCTCCGATATAGAAAACTTCCCAGAACCTGAAGGGCCTTGGTTGAACATCGCCCTATCCCCCGGATCAGCAAGCTGCCAAGTCTGAGTCTTCTCCGCTAGTATCTCATAGAAGTCCCAACCATCTTCTGGTGTCTTTCCCATAAAATCTCCACCACCCATTGTATCCAAGAGTTGTTTGCTCTCTTGAGAACATCCCGTGTAAAAATAGTTAACTCTGAGATATAATGGGAGGTTGTGATGCGGAACTGACATAAGCAAATCTTTGTAGCGTTCCCAATACTTGTGATACGTCTCTCCATCCCTTTGTTTGAACATTTGGATCTGATCAATAAGCAACTTGGCCCTGCTAGCTGGGAAGAACTTTGTAGTGAAAGCATCCTGAACTTCACCCCAATTGCGCAAGGATCTAGGCTTCAAGGAATTGAACCATTGCTTCGCTTTATCCTTGAGAGTGAAGGGAAGCAGCTTCAAGCGAGCTTGATCAAGTTGATTCTGAGCGGGACAAATGGAATACAAAATATTTTCGAACTCCCGGATATGCAAATAAGGATCCTCCAATTCCCGCCCCCAAAGATACTCAGACTTGAATTCAAATGTAGTCCCAGCAGTTGGAGTAGGTATAACGATAGGCGATATAGAAGGAGCCCTTTCTGGATTCAGCAAATCACGGAGAGTGCGAACTGGAATTTCTTCGGCCATTGGGCCTTTGCTATTGCGATTTCGATTTACTTTGCGCGGTGGAGAGTGGGCAGGATACGCCCTGGCAATACTACGGATTCTCGGAGGCGATGAAGAACGGTGAAGCCGTTTGGAATTTGGGCTCCGATACACAACAGGCATAAACAAGCAAAACTACCAACTAATCTACCAGCAAACTAACAGACCGGAGGGGCTAGGCCGCCACCTCAACAAGACAAACAGAAAGTGCGAGGGGTTATGCCACCGCCTCGGCTCAACAATGCAGATTAAATGAAACTAACTAACTACCTAACTCAATATCTATTCCGGCTTCGTTACACCTCAAGTTTGGCATGAAACCAGGTTAGAGGTATCCACCGACTTAGATACGAGCAACTAACAAATAAACTACTAACTACAACTAAAAGAAAGAAGCGGGATACTCACAATGGTTTGTCGAGCCTCCATAAAGCCATAATAAGAAATCCCCGGCAACGGCGCCAAAAATGGTTCGTTCTTCTCGATGTATATATCAAGTAGATCACCCCAAGCGTAGGGCATCAACGTCTGATTGAAGCATAATAAATCCGGAAGTCCGGGATCGTACCCACAGAGATAACTAATACGGCTTTGATGGATTGTAGATGTAAGTATGGTTTCCGGCTTTTAGTCAGCCAACTTGGTGTTACGTTTGCGGTGGAAATAAAAAGGCTAAATTAAAGAGGGAATAAACTAGAGAAAAAGCGGATTAGGTCTAGGAACAATCAACACCCACGACTCGAGCTAAACTACATTTTTCCACCCAAAATACACGGTTTTACCCGGAAGATAAGATGGTTCGAAAATCAAGCTAGCTATAGAATCTATTTAGCAAACACCTCGAGCGTCAGAGCTCAAGCATCATGTGTGGTAAGTAGGCGAAGCTCTTACCTACACATGATCAAGGAGGTTAACACCTCGGTAATTTGACAAACAAATCCAAGCCCCACATCAATTTCCGACCCAAAGTTGCAAACTTTATTGGTGAAAAATGCAATCTTTACTCAAGTCATGGGATGCTAATCATCCCATGACCTAACCCTTGAAACTACTCACACATATCTATGAAGATAAGAGCAAGCAAAAATCTACTAAGCATATTTGTGAACACAACACTAAAAGAAAGCTAGCTAGAAAGATAGATCGGGAGATAATAAACAACTTTAATAAAGGAGAAAAGAGTCAAAACAAACTTACTTAAGGTAGAAAATGCAGAAATAAAGGCTGGAAAAATAAGAACACTTCAAGAACACCAAGAACAATTTGAAATCTAGCTCTAGATCTAAAAATGTAAGCAAATCTAATTCTCTAATTTTTTGTACAAAATGACATCACAAGGTATTTATACTCCTAGGTCGCGCACGGAATATTCCCCAAAGATCCTCTGAGATTCCCTCGCTAAGCCCTCGGTACCGATGGCAATGGGCTTAAAATGCATTTAAGCTCTCGGTACCGATGTCCAGATTTTCAGCCATCGATGGCAAGAGCTTATCTTCTGTTGACGCGGATAAGAGCTCGGTACCGATGTCCAGAATCTCAGCCATCGATGGCGAGGCCTTATCTCCAGGCGTTGACCGTGTTGCCTTGGCGTTGACTTCTGCTGCTTGGCTTGACTTTGGCCTTGCTCGGGCCACCTTGCCTTGCCTTGCCTTGGCCATCGGGCCACTTTGCTGCTCTGGCCTCCCTTGGCCAGTTTGCTCGAGCCATCGGGCCATTCCTTGGCGTCGGGTCGTCTTGGCTCTTAAAATCTCTTTATTGGGTGGTTTACCTATAAAACAAGACTAGCACACTCTACGAGCAAAAGCAATTAAAAACAACTAATTAAACGACAAAAGTAACTAAGACTAGACACTAGCGCACCCTATATTACATTGTCGGGTGCTTATCACCTAACAGAGAAGACTACTACTTGAAGCTTCATTACAAGATTATATCTTCTGAATGACTGAATTATGTCCCTGTTCTTGCATCCACAGACCATAGTAATAATACAACTTAAAGTTTCATTACAAATTCTAATAAGGCAACCACAAGCACACCCAACTAAAAATAGTATTTCTGTCATTCCAATCCCGAGCAGCTCACTGAAGCTCTGAAAAACTCCATTTTTCTCCTAGTTAAAGTGGGTTTTGGGGCTTAGACTTCTTCATCCACATTGTAGGGCACTTCGAGAGGCTCGTTTTAGACACAAGAATCATCCAAAAAGATGGAAGGATGATCACGATATCACAGCTCAAAGTCCAGTCTGAATTTGTGACTTTCACCGTCAAATTTTTCCAAAAACAAAGCTTATTCATCCAAACCGAAGGTACTTCTTATTCCATTAACCCTAAGTATATTTAGGCGTATACGACTTAGATTAGGTTGGGCAGGGTTTGGATTTTGATCGGAATGGATGGTGAAAGAATGTTGTCGAGGGGAGGGAGGTTATTGGTCTTAAGTTGTGGTTGTTTCACCGTATTAGGCGGCGAGGTTAAGGTTGGTGGATTCTGGAAATGCAATGGCCACGGGTGTTTGGTTTTAGGTTGTCGGATTTATACAATCTGAGGTAGAAAATGAGAGAGCAAGAGAGAGACAACGACGATCAGAATTGTGCCTACAAAATTCCAACAGCGGCAATGATGCGCCAATTGATATTCACCGCAAGGTGGACGGTCTAGTGCGTATTGCAAAGACGATGTGGGAGAGAGAGAGAGAGACATGTCGACCCCATTCCACTAACTCACTAAGCACTATACGTTTAGGACTTTTTTTTTTTGTTTTTGTCCTTATTTGAATTTTTTTTTTTTTGGTTAGTTTTGCGCTAAATTTTTTTATTCATCTCAACGAGACGAATTGGAAAAGTAAATTATTTTCACTTTGAAATTAAAAAAAAAATCGACCCTTTTTTTTTTTTTTGCAAAAAGTGCTTATGTCTTAAAATATTTGGGTAAAAGTAAAAAAAATTAACTTTTCCGAGACGAATCAATGATCCACAAAAGTCCGGCAAAAAACGAACAATCGCGATTTTTTTTTAATAAGGACAAAACGTTCTAAAAAAAAATTAGAATCAGAATAAGAGGAGGACCATCCATGCCTTGTCTTTCTTTGGGCTCAAAAGATTAAAGAATACGAGAGTATATGGGGGTGGACAACAAGAGTATGATGGGCCATCCCATATTCGCTTCCATGCAATCCCTTTTTCATAACCTGGCCTATCATAATTGAATCTTTTTTAATTTGTCTGTTGCAAAGCCAATTGGTCTTCAAATTGTTTGTATATAAAGCGGATTCGAAATTTTCTTTCATTTCAAGGACATAACCTGTATCCATGAGCTTCATATTCGCCTGGAGTTAGCTCCAAAAAATATATCCATTCTTGCCCGGCCCCTTACGTCAATCTCATGAGCCTCTTATCCATTCTCATTCAATTCCGGCGGGGGGCAAGTCAAAATAGAAAAACTCACATTTGGAGTTGGGGATAATCAGGATCGAACTGATACTTTTCACCACGTCAAGGTGACACTCTACCGCACTTGAAACTAATATCCGTTATGTCAATAACACCAAAGGAGTCTAGATTAGATTCGGATTCTCGGGTAACTATCAATCGTGGTTAGTAGGTTATCTTCAAATCTACGCGTTGGTAAGGATCATCTAAAGCTAACTATCAATCGTGGTTAGTAGGTTAAATAGATAGATATGGTGTTGAAAGAGATGTGAGTAGGTAAAATGAAAAAGCATTTTTATCTAACAACCGGTAAACTTGCTCTTAGGATTTGGCTCTTTAAAACTCTTGTGAAAGTGCAAGTGGGCAGGGTTCGTTCCCGTAAGCATCCATCCCTCTCACCAAATTTTCTAAGATAGAGTAGATTATGTTTAACGAATGAAATAAATAAAAAAAAAAACTCTTGGGAAAGTAACCCATAGTTGGTTCAAGAGACAGAGAAACTCTTGTGACAGAACAATTGCCATTGAATCTCAGCCATAGATATGGAGGGCTGAGATTAGGAAGGAATAACCCGCACGCAACAGGACAATATTGCCTGGAATTTTGTTCCTATATACTCCATGAGTTCACGAGGAGTTCTCTTGGTTATACTGTATGATCATCTGCTTTACTACTAGCTAGTATTTCCTTCCAGCGTCCGAGATCAAGATGACTCATGCGGATTTCAACGAGGTCAAGAACATCAGTGATTCCGTAATATTTGTGGAGAACCACGATAATCGCAACGACGACAGGCGAGTCCCCGCAAGAAAGACCGTCACCGCCGCGCTGTGGCCTGGCGGGTACCACACAAGCGCACGTACGTGTACTTCGGTGGAGTCTGGAGGAACTTCAGCAAGTTCGAGCGGTGCAGGTCGATAATGGAGATTTGGTATCACGGAGATACCATAAGCATTCTCGTTGGCAATGCCAGGCTCGACATAGAAACCAGCGGGAATAGAGAGTTCGGGATTCGTTTCGACGAGGACAGGGACGAGATTTGCATATGGTGCAAGAGAGACTGGAGCGACGATCATCCAGGAAGGTATCGTATCATAATAGAGAGAGGCCTTTCGAGCTTATCACTAACTACCCATCCTCGTACGACAAGGTGGAGGAGAAAGATCACGGCGACGGAGGCATGGCTACGATCATAAAACCTAAGAGCCGTGGAGGCATGGCTAAAATCATAAAACAGAGTAAGAAATAGGTTCTGGTACCGTCGATCGTGTGTTGTTTTACTTACTTACGTACGATCGATATTCGATGTGTGTTAATTTTCCAAATAAGGATAGTAACACACCCACAATCGCATGAGTATATCAGTTGCTGCTAGTAACAAATGCTCGGTTCATTTGTTAGAGTCGTGTACCGAGCGTGTCCTTGTCTTTCTTTTGGGAATAAAATGCTTTTATTTTATTTTACTTATTACTAACTTAGTTTGCTGTATTGGCCTGGTTTGGAGGGTGTTTTTTCCGTTCTATTCGTTGGAGTATTTCTATCAAAATGATCATGAATTAATGATATTGTATTGAGTAATTAATTAATGACTATAAGAGGAGTCATTCAAAGTCAAAAGATAAATTGATATTGCTTGGGATAATGCTCATTCAATACTATAGCCATTCTGCCATTTATTACTCTGTCTGGCAAGGGTATCAGATTAGTACTCCTTTCGTTTCATAAAATTTGTTCGGTCCGCATAACGAAACACTCGCCTCTCGGCTGACAAAAGGCTTGTAAAACACATGCATGTTTGATTGGCTGGATTAGACATGAAATCGAATTACAAATCCCAACGGTTCTCATTCTCATTTCTGATTTTCAAATGCAATTATTGATAGAGTGATTACAAATCTCTTAGAAAACTAGTCACATAAAACATGTGATGTACACTTGTAAAAAAAAAAAACATGTGATATACAATCCATTGGGAGAACTGGAATTGCTCATCGCATGACTACTACTAGAGATGTCGAATGGGCTAAGCCGGCACGGCACGAGCACGAACACGAAGGTGAGCTGGTCTGGGCCATCATTTTGGAGCCCATGGCATGAGCACGAACACTAAGGTGAGCGGGTTGGGCCATCATTTTGGAGCCCACAGCACGGCACAGGCATGGGGCATGGCACAGAAATAATACAGAGACAATACGCATACCATGTGCAAATTCAAAAGGGCCTTAGAGAGTGTGGGTGATCGACTAAGGCAGAGAGACGAGTGTTTTTAGGGTTTTTTCTCTGGTTTTCCGTTGATGTTTGATAGGGAGAGGGAGAGGGAGATTAGGAATTTAGGATTGGGTGGGTTTGGGTTTGGGCCGACGGGAATTAGGCTGGGCTCAAATTGATAAATCACGAGGGCTCAAATTAGTTGTTGCAATTATATATGTAAGCAAATCCAAATGGAAAATGTGTGAAGGATATGTTTTACTAGTATATTATGAGGCATTCATTTCGATCAAATGACTCGTGTAACTTGATAAAAACACAAATTAACAATTTAATCTTTCTTGTTCGACCCGTTAACCCAAAATTGCACGACACGACCCTATGCCCTCGATGTGGCGGTGCCAACCCAGAGCACGTACTTGTTAAGTGTAGTGCTTAACTATAGCTTTCAATGGACTTAGCACGCAATGAGCACGATGCTGAGCACTCGATGTCGTCCGAAGCACCTGGTCTAACACTGACTTTTACATATCTAAAATGTTTGTTATACTGTTGAAATGTATGCAAGCATTTAAAAAATGTTTTTACTCTCTATTTTCAGGCGTTTGAGTTTCAAATTGAGGTGTTGGTCGCGGGCCAGCATCCTGTCCACGCGAGTCGAACCATGGCGCTTGGTGCCGCTATGCTTTGGTATAAGGAAATAGAGTTGCGCCTTTACCACTACCTGCGGATTTTGGTAAGATGATAAACGTTTGATCCTACATGAGGCTTGAGTGACCCAAGAATCCAAGCTCCTTGGAAAAAATACAGATTGAATTGTTGAATTTTGCTTCTGCATTAGTAAATTTACAAGGTGAGTGTTTGACACAGGCAAACAATCAAACGCCTAACCACACCGGTTGCTTTTTTTGAGAAAATTTGTTGCCATTCTTAAAAATGACAAAAGAAATGGCAATTACCACCCCACACCCACAAACTCAAAAGTTTCTCAAATGTGGCAAATGCCAGTTTATTTGCCAAATCTGAGAAAATATATGGCAAAGTTTGCCAATTTTTTACCGAGAGAGGGAGAAAAATGAAAATGGCAAATGACATACATGGGTGTAGCACATTTGTCAATGTTTTGGCAAAATAACACTATTCATTGACTAAAATGAAGATGGCAAGGGTAAAATGGCAAACACCGGCATGGATGCTCTAACATCCCTACGTTCTCTGGACTAGACGATCAATGAAAAAGACAGTTTTTCGGAAGACAAAAATATGAGACCAGAGAGAGAGAGAGAGAATTTTTCTGAACATTTGCTCTTCTTATTTTGTTCCCACCATTAGCACCATATGACGAGATTTTCTAAAGTAGTATTGGATATGGAAAAAAAACAGGGCAAAACCTATATCATATTATTATCATTACATCTCTCTCACTAAATTTTCTTCATTACAATTGTAACTTTTGTTTGGGCTTGGCCCTCGGGTGTTTGGGTTTCTGCCCTTTATGTTTTTTCATCAAATTTTTGGTTAAATTCTCCTCTCTTCTCCCCCAATTTTTTTTTTATCCGCTCCTCTCCTCCAACTTGATATAATACCTTTTGTCAATTTTTTTCTAATAAAATGTTACTTTTGCCGATTAAAAAAAAAAAGTTTTGTTCGAGTTAATATTTTAATTGTTCAACTACGGAGTGAGCCAAGTGTTCCAACAAGAACCTTACATAAAATTTGCTACAAGTAAATTTCACCCAAAAAAAATTTAAAAAAATAGTGCGTTCAGTTTCAGCCGCCACACCGATAAACCGAAGCTCATCCCACTTTGTTGAATAAAAACTACACCCAATTTCTTGATTCACTAAATCCAAACATGGTTATTCTATAAAGTGAATTATTACAAAGTCGAGACGAATTATATATTCTTCAACTAATAAAAGGCCTGAACTTCGAAAAATCACTCACTGGTTTTGGGTACCGTCACGTGGTGGCCCAACACATTTCCCTCTACACATTCTTATGAGGCGTGTATGAACCTTCAAAAAACACGTAGCGGAAAATGGTATTGAAACTGCACATGACGGTACTCCCAAGAATAATAAATTATAAAAAAATACTACTATCAAAGACGTGAATTTAGACTCTAATATAATAGTCAGAGAAACATGGCCAACAAAGCAATTGTTAAATCAAAGGCAAGTCTTTAACTTCATTTTAAATTATATTCTTGAAACAAAGTGGTATTTTTCCCTTTTCTTTTTGACTACCCTAGTCCAAGATCCCCTTTTTCTCCCCTCTTAATAGGGATGGTAATAGGGCGGATCGGAGTTGGATTTAGCGTCCTCCAAACCCGCCCCGTTCTATATCGGAGCGGAGAAAATCGGGGAGGTATCAGGGTCAGGGGAAAATCGGGTCCACATTCACCATAATAATTTGACTAGTTTTGTTCTTTTTAGAATGTTTCGAAAAAAAACAAGATATTGATGATTGATGAGAGTTAAATAAATAGAAATAAAAAAACAAAGACATAAATTAGTGTTTTATTAGTTGGTATATTGCTCTTATTATATCAAAACAATGAAATTTATTTAGACATAGACATACAAAAATATAAATATTTATAGTCGGATTCGGATCGGATTAAAACGGTGCGGGGGAAGCAAATACCATACCCACCCCATTTGCCTATCGGATCGAGAAATACCCGCTCGAATCGGGACGGAGAGGTCGGAGACGAGGACGGATCGGAAGTAATTGCCATCCCTACCTCTTAACAAGCCTCTTGCATCACATGGTTTCCATTATTTTCATTCACAATGACAAAACCAAGACAAGAGACCAAAACATGTGCTCCCAAAGCAAAAGAGAGGCCCATTTGGATAACACAACACTTTTAATTTATCTTATTTACAAAAGAAACACCAAAAAAAAAAAAAACAACCCAACCACATTTCCAAAACACAACAACACTATTAACTCTACCACTCCCACTCTAGTTAAACATCACACTCTATGTCTATTGTTCTTTTCAGCTACAACAGAGAGAAGCCTTGTGACACCTTGAGTCCAAATATCATACTCCCTCTGGTTCCGGCACTCGAATTCGACAACCCCACGCATTACGGTCTTCAGCCCGAAGTACCGGCGGTGTTCGCCACCCTCGAGCAAGTGGCGGCCGGGCCACGCCGGCATGTCTTTGTACACTTCCAACACCACATCTATTAAAAATCGAAAAACACACAAAAGGAAAAGGAAATTTAAAGATGACATCTTTTGAATCCTTTTTCCTTTAATTAGTGGCACATTCCTTTCTCAAATCCCAATATGGAAGAAGACCCACACCTCCATTTCAGTTTTCACAGTGAGAGAGACAAGAGCAATAGACTTACTCTTTTTCTTTTTTGTGATGGTCCCAGCAACATGCCTGCTCTTCATCTTCAGCATTACCTGCAAATCCATTTGGTATTTTAGCCTTTAGAAACCAAAGACTGCAGTAAAAGATGGAAAGCAGATTCATTTGGTCTACCATGCATAATCATTATTTTGGTCTGTTGTGCATTATTTCAACTTTTGTACTGAATCAATGACTCAAATCATGTATAGTGAAATAGAAAGAGAAACAAAGATCCATTTAGTGCTGTTATGAATAATCAATACTTTTGTTCTATTATGCATAATTTCAACTTTTGAACTGAATCTTTTTTTGAACGGCCTTTTGAACTGAATCTTAACCGAATCTTAACCGCAAGTGGAGTGGAGTGCAGTTGGCCTCCCTTACATACTCCCATGCACATGGGCAGGGTTCGATCCCCGTAAGCCCCATCCCCTTCCCTAGGATAGATAGTTTAGATTAGGATTAACGAATGGCAAAAAAAAACACTGAATCTTAACCGAGCAAGTGGAGTGCAGTGCAATTGGTGCTCTCTTATAATCCCATGCACATGGACAGGGTTCAATTCCCGCACGCACCCATCCCCCTCCCCAAGTCCCATAGGATAGAGTAAATTGGTTTAACGAATGGCAAAAGAAAATACTGAATCTTAACCGCAAGGCACACCTCTCATATACGAAAGACTACTATATATAAGGGGATGCAAGAGATTAAAAAACTTTTTTAAACTGGAAGAGCATTCAAGGTTTTGAAAGAGAACAAAAGGAGTATCCTGTCTTTTTAACCGGATTAAACTTTCGTTTACTGGAAAACTAATGGCCTGAGAATGATTTAATTTCTCTTGTTAACCCTGCCTGTTTTCAGAACATTCAGTCTAAGGGTTGAAGATGGAAAGCAAACAAACCTGGCCCAGTTTGTTGATATAAACAGACACTATTTTCCAATGAAGATCGCCTGCACCAACAAAACAATCAAAATCATACTCCCATTTTCGAATTCATAACAATGCCATATACAGCTGGTCTAGCGGAAAAGTTGAGATATGTTTTGAGAGATGTATACCTTTCCGAGTTCGCTTGAGGAGTTCACAACCTTTAGCCAGTAACTCCCGACTGCAAATGCCCAGAAAATTCTCTTCAGGGACAAGCTCACCGCTGAAACTACTGCCGTTAGAACTTCCATTGCCAGAACCTCCCCCATTAACATTTGCCATTCCTTTCTCCACTGGAATCACCGCCGCTATGTTCCACACTTCCTTCAATGCCCTTGCCTTCAATGTGGCCGCCCCACGCAAAGCTACATATCCCCAACATCCCACCATTGTTATTACACATAACAAGAGTTGCAGAACACACAATCACATTACTGCTAAATACATTCTTAGTTTCTTACTCATGGTTGTGCTTCTTACGAAAATAGTAATTGCGATTGCATATATTTGTTAACATTTGTTAGAATCATGTACTTGTTAACATGATACCCACAGAAACACAATAATCTTGATGTACCTGTGGCTGCAGCCGCAGTTAGAGTCATGATATCTCCAGCAGACCGGACATTAACAGCAGAACTAACAACAGAAGCCAAGTGTTCGCGTTCAGCCCCCATGGCCTCAGCCGCTTCCACGCATTGTGCAGCCACCAACGTGGCAGCAGAGGCAACCGCCATATCCGTCTTCGCCATCTGTTTATCTTTCCCCGCCCCAGAGGTGGCAGCTGTGGCTGCAGTAATCGCTGCCACTGCAGCAGCCACCCCAGCAACCTGAACAGCAGCATGGAGCTGCGCATTGTGAGCTCTAGTCTCTTCTTTCTTCTTCTCTTTCCTGTCCTTCAACCACCTCCCCACTGTCTTCCCTCCACCACCAGCCACCGCACCGCTGCCGCCACTAGTGGCCCAATTGTACTGGGTGTTTGTTGGGTTGTTCGAACGGGGAAACTGAGCAAGGAAAAAATTCAAATCAATAACACATCCCTAAATTGACATTAATAGTACAATTTGATCATATAATTAAGCATTGAATATCAAAATTTTAGGTGGGTTTGTTGTGAGTTGTGACTATCAAATTTGTGGTGTGGCGGTCCATGGTTCATTAATGTGCTAACATTCTACACCAGAAGATAGAATTGGACCCCATTTCTGGTGTGATAAATTACAAGTCAACCATATTCATTTGCATCATAATACTGCAATTTAATCATACCATTCAAGAGAAAGTTGCATTCACATGCCTGACTACTGTGACAAGTACACAATGAAGGTGTAGCCTGAAAAATGATTTTGGCACTCCCTTTCTATCCAACTGCACTCTTCTTTTGTCCTTATCTTAGTAAAATTATAAAACTACCCTCCACATTCTTTTTTTCCTGGTTGTGTAGTATCGTAATTTCGTGTGAAAAAACAAAAAGAGAGTATTAACTGGATAAAGGGCCGGGGTGTTAAAATTAATTCCTGATAAATATGTGCACGCCATGTATATATATGTATTAATGTATATATGCTGAATCCGATAAAAAAATGTATATGTGCTGAATACACCTATATATGTATAACAAATTGACTTCTACCCATCTAACCGAGTCTAGCTCAGTTGATCAAACTCTTGCATCTCACTAGGAGGTCAAGAGTTGGCATATTCCCATGTGCATGTAGGTATTCTTACCTTGGGATTATTTATCCCCCTAATGGGAACTTGTAGTTGGGTTGGGTTTATAGTGGCTGATCAATTGGTAATTCGTACATTATGCAATCAATTGACTTTTACCCCCCCCCCCGCCCCCCTTCTTCTTTTTTTTGTGTCTTTTTACTCGTGAATTTACAACTTTACTCCTTCACGAATGAAAAAAAAAATTGTATAAAAGGATAGTGACGTAAATTCATATCAATAAGGACAAAAAAGACAGGATAGTAAAAAAAAAAAAAGGGAGTGCAAAAATTAAAACCCATATATAGATATCCACATATATAAATTTTTTATCTATAAATAGGTATGTGTGTGTGAGTATATATAAATGCACTGTGCCCATCGACAAGACCACAACAATTAATTTCAGCCAGAAGATGAACCAGCTGGCCATATAGGGACCTCTGCAATTCTGTTACTCATTGTACTGGGATTACTAGTGCCAGTCAATTTTTTACTTGCACCAATAGAGGAAAGAGTGGAAACACCAGTTTCATCTATATTTTGCGCAGGAAATCACGAAAATGGAAATCCGATGGCGATACAGGCTTTTTATGTATATAAAAGCGAAACATCATAAACCGACGTGACTGGGGATGTTGAGGTAATTAGAGACATTTTTGGTTACAGTGAAAGCTGGAAATTTGGCATCCCTCACTGTCACTGTGGGTTTCTCAGATGCTTTTCGTAACCAAAAAAGAGAAAACAAAACCACCAGGCGGCCCCCCACCCCCATGATCATCTGGGTTTTTCCGAATGTACTGTGTCAGAATCCGGCAAATATGTCTGCTTGCCGGAGGAATCACACAGGCATTTTTATTTTTTTTTCACTAGGGAATGGAATACGAATCCAGTTGTATATATATGCACGTTTGTTGGTGCTCCCTGCATTCGCTTTGATGGTCGAAATCGTTCATTTTTTAGATAATAAGCTTGTGAAGAATACTTGCGATTTTTCTTAATCCAGATGCAAGGCCGGCCCAATGGGAAGGCCCAAGAGGCCGCTCTTGGACCTCCACATTTTGGGCCAAAAATGAGACACCCATTCCTAGATAAGACGCCTAGGTGTGCAACTATAATATAAACTTCTTTGTTGGTTCAATGGTAAAGTGTTTACTCTTTCACATAAGATTCCTAGGTTTAAATCCTGATAGGATACTTTTTTGTAATGTATTTTTGCCAAAAAAAATTTTCTCCTATCACACAAATTGGAGCTGCTGTGATTTAAACCAGAGTCGACTGAATATTATTGCAACCGCACAAGCCATTAAGGCCGAAATATTTACCATGTTAAATAGAATGAATAAAAATTATATATAGACTAGTATTTCTGTTTATTTTTTTTAAATTAAAAAATTTATGTAGGAAATTATTCCACCACTTGACCTAGGACATCCAAATAACTAGGGCCGGCTCTGTCCAGATGTACTAGTATCTTCAAAACATATCAACTCATTCTCCGCGGGTCTACAAAATAAACGGTGCAGAAGCTGTCACGAAAATTAAGGACCCACAAATGGACCGGACAGGACCGGCAACGTTCTGAAAAGTACACGAGGGGATCGAATTCCGATAACAGCATGTATGTATGCGTGTATAGAAACATTTTATGAGAGAGAGGGGGGGGGGGGGGGAAGGAGAGAACCTTGTCGTCGATTTCGGAGGGAGAGAGAGGGGGGGAGTCAGTGAGAGAGCCACCATTCAAAGGCCCACTGTGAGAAAGCCTGCCTGAAGTCCGGGGAGATACATCTTGCTGTTCATCATCACCAAATAAATAAACAAATAATTGATCATTTTATTATTAACCCCCTCAAAGTAAACAGACATCATTGAACTCTTGTGGATTTCTTAAACTAATCAAATAAATGGAGAAAAACAAAGAACCATCTGGGTGTGAGGAGAGAGAAACCGGAATGATTGCAAGTGCGTTTTATCATAAATTTATTAGAGTTGAAAAATGGAGTAATGGGCATTGCAGAATGAGATATGTATGTATGTAGGTAGTCATTCTCTCTTACGGACTCCCTTATTTTAACTAAAATGCGGAACTTCCTATTTCTCTCATTTTCTGATTGAATTTCAATGATCCGAGCTGTTCAATGTGATCAGAACGTGATTTTAAAGATACTTGCAAGAAATCAGCAAAAAAAAATGACCGAAAATGGCTTGATTTGAGCAGTTTTTATTTGAACCGTTGAATAAAAAATAAACAAAAACTGCTCGGATGAAGCCCTTCCCGATTTTTTTTTGCTGATTTTTCATGGGTACTTTTAAAATCACGTTCTGAACACATTGAACGGTTCGAATCATCGAAATTCGATCGAAAAATGAAGATCCGTATTTTATTAAAATAAGGTAGTCCTTACGAGAGACTGACTGTGTATATAGGATATACATAAAAAAAAAATTAAAAGGGAATTTTTGTAAAATGGAGTGCACAAAAACTCAGCAAGTAAACAGTGCTTTTCTCTGGTCCCTTCAGTTGCACATAAAGGATAAAAAAATCAGGTATAAATTTCCGTGTATTAAGTTACTAGAAAAATTGTAAAACCCACAATTTCAACTTTCTGCCTGATAAACTTTTATACAAAGTATTAGATTTTGCCTAAATAAATGAATTCTAGTTTTTCTTGCAATATTTTTTTCAAGAGAACACAAACCGAAAAATAATTTCCATCTTCTTTTACTCTACCTCACTCTACTTTTTTAGGAAATCTATTTTCCCGCACAATTTTTCAACAACTCAACGGAGCCTCTATATTTTAGTCTTTCTCGAGAAAAATAGAAAGCCGCTAGCTGTTACTACAGTAATTAATTGTACGAAAACCCATTTGGTAGTTTCAAGAATTTCTTGGATTTCCCATGAACTTAATGGCCAGGGAGAAAAATTTACGCCAGTAAAATCAGGAAAGAATCTTATAGTAAAATACTTCATTAAATAGTAATTTTCTTGACAACCCAAAAGGAAATAGGAGTACAAGAAAATATGGCACAAAATTACGAAATCAACATCTAATTATTTAGTAGTATAATTTATATAATTAACTAAAAAATGAAAGCTTATAAAAACTCAGAGCAAGTGAGCTCTGTTTTTCTGTATTTCAATCTTTCCCGAGAAAATAGAAAGCCGCGAGCTGAGGGGGATTGTGATTTTGACACTCCAAAAATTGATGGAGGGGTTCCAAAATTGAACTGTGTTGATACACAAAATGACATCGTTTTGGAGCCCCTCCATCAATTTCTAGAGTGCTAAAATCAATTTCCTAATTTAAAATGTGCGGAAACCCATTTGATAGTTTCAAGAAACACTTGAATTTCCCCTGAACATAATCATCCCCAGATAGAGTAATGAACTCAACACTCTTCTTCCCAATATATACTTGTAATTTTCAACAACCCAAAAGTAGATTAAAAGGGAAGATGGCACAAAATTAACAATATGATCAATTAGATCCGTAAAAACAAAATCTAGAATACATTTAAATGTGCACGCATATAACAGAGTGAGGTGCAAAAATGAAATTGGAATTCCAAATAGAGACAGAGGAAGATATTGAGCTGCTCAGAGACAAACAAATATATCCCCAAAATTTGTCTGTACATGGCTTTTGTTGGCTTATGCTTCATAAATATATATATATATATATATGGATGCTGATTTTGGCGCTCCACTTTCAACGTGAAGTTACTCATGTAGAAAGTGTAGCGCTTGCGTACAAAAGTGAAGCGCGAAAATCAATTTCCTATAGATATATAGGCGATGATTTTTGCACTCCAAAAACTTGTCAAACCTTCGAAGGAACCGGACATGGTGGTAATTTTGTCATCCGGCTCAAGCAAGATACAAAATCATCGAATATGTGTACATATGTGCGTATATGCTTACAGATTGTGACATTATGCGTTCCATGACGAGCTGAGAAGTCTCGGAACAAGCGAACGAGAAAGGGTTTCCGGAAACAGCCGCCGCCTCCTCCACCTCCCCGGCGATGTCCTCCGGTATAGGTTCGCCGCCACCGCATTTGGCGCCGTTGGCCAGGGTTTTGGAGAGTATTTGAGCTGGTGAAACAGCTCTGGAGACTTCTAGAGCGGAGACGCTCCAAGAGCGGGAGAGGAACTCCATGGGCTCGAACGGGGTCTCCGGTGGCCTGAACACCGCGTGTTGTATTGGGTCCATGGGGTTCAGAAATGTGCCTGGAGAGAGAGAGAGAGGGAGGGAGTTTGGATTTATTGAGGGGAGGAAAGGGTCGTTGTGATTTATAGAGAGAGAGAGAGAGAGTGAGAGAGAGAGAGAGAGAGTGAGTGTGAAGTGAGAGACAGAACGGCCAAAGTGAAAGTGTGGTACTTTAAAGCGTGACGCTTCTGATTTGTAGGAAATCAGATTTTCCCTTATTCTTTTTTTTTCACTTGTTTATGAAATCTTTTACAGTAAATAAATAAATAAATAGATATTGGAAAATAATTTCCACACTACTTTTATCAGTTGACACTCTTTTTGTTACTTTTTATTCATGTGAAAAAGCATTGAATTGTCTTTCATATGGGAAAAGTGATTCAAAATGTAAGGATAATTTATTAGTTTCACATTTATAGAAGACAAAAAAAAATATAGTGACTACGAATAAAAAGGAAGTGTCAAAATCATTTTCCGAAGATATATTACAAAAAAGATTTTTTTTAAAAAAAGGACAGTAAATTTTGCTTTATGGAGAGGCAAACATCCAAAATCCTCCAAATTTGATGTATCCATATAAAAAAGAAGTGTCAAAATCATTTCCCGAAGATATATTACAAAACAGATGAAAACAGACAGTAAAATTTGCTTTATGGAGAGGTCAACACCCAAAATCCTCCAAATTTGATGCATCTATATATCAAGCGAGTTTTAGCCACGAAATAAGACATGGCATTACTTACACCATCCCCCAATTACAGTAAAGTTCGTTACTGTATTATATCTCTGGTTTTAATGACTTAAACTAGATATCCAATTGATGAGGTTACATATTGCCTTTCTTTCTCTGTTTTTGTTTTTTTATGCATATAAAGTATAAAATCTATTGAAAAGCATCCTTTAAACTTAGGCTTTTGATAATTAATTAATTATATACTGTATTTATTTTGGTTTCAAATTCCATTCATTTTTAGTAAAGGAACCCTTATCCGTAGTCAAATAATTGACCAAAAGAAGCTTTCTTTTTCATCAAAGGGCAGAGGCCCATGCCATTCAATAGGTATGCAAAACATTCCACGAATAATAAACTGACTGCGAAAGCCTACCAAATTGCCAAAATTACTGTATAACGCGATCATGATTATGAAATGGTTAAATATATTCACTACTTTTATTCACACAAAAAAAAAAAAAGGGACCGGAAACTTCAAGCCAAATAATTCTTTTCTGCTTTGCTTTAATCAAGAAAGACGTGTACGAATAGCTGAACGATCTGATGTCAAACGACTCGAACCCGGAGGTAATCTTTGAATCTGACTGCAAGACTCTTATTAGAGCAAGTTTTCCCGCATAGATAAACAAGAGAAAAAGCTATTTTAGCTAACCAATGAGATAAATTTCCCCCTGCAGCAGCATAGGTAAACCACACTGTATAATTCCTTCCGCTACAGTCGTTCGCTTCTTCTACCGAACGACTGTTCACCCGGTTTCCATTTTTTAATTCTTTTTCCTCTCTCTCTCTCTCTCTCTCTCTCTCTCTCTCTCTCTCTCTCTCTCTCTCTCTCTCTCTCTCTCTCTCTCTCTCTCTCTCCATCGAAGAAAGAAATGGAACTGGAATGAACGAAGAAAGGTTTCAATCTGGAACGATCGATTGACTTCGATCTCGCCGACCAAGACATCCTCCGTTAATCTCGCTCACCAAGAATCGCCCAATTTCGGCAAGACCAGTCAACACGGGCGGCGAAAAATGGCTGAGAAAATGAAAAATAGGTTTGTTCATGTATATACGTATATAGACATGTATATATAGACATATACAAGCCTGTGTATAATTTTTGGGGTTCCTCAAGTAGGAGGAATTTTTGTTGGCCATTTGATTCCAAAAATCCAGATCTGGTGTGGTGTTGTTCTAAGGCATCCTGTGCGTATTCTGGGGCTTCAAACCCAAAGTGGGAGGAAGAAGAACAAGAAAAGAAAAGAGAAAAAGAAAAATATTTTAATTGAGAATAGGTAAAATAGATAGTATTGATGTGGTGTTGAAAGAGATGTGAGTAGGTAAAATGAAAAAATTGCACTGTTCACTGGCATTTTTTTTTACCTTTCTATTGATAAACTTGCTCTTAATTGCTTCAACAAACCCAAAATGAAGTGCCCATGGGAGATCGCCACAGTTGTAGCAGACATCAAAGGTTGGGCTAAATCAAGGAATTGGTCGTTTAGCTGGGGTAGTCGTGCCTCAAACAAGGCTGCTCACTGGATTGCGTCGTAGTGCATAGATAGAAAGATTTTGTATCCTACGGGTTGTATTCCGCCCGAATTACATTCTATCTTGTACTCTGACTTACAATGAGTTTTTAATACAAGTGACATTAAAAAAAAAACGACTCGAACCACAAAACCATATATAACATCCCATGCACGGGAGAATCAGCTCAGAAACGCTCAAAAATTCTGGCTTGTTTGTGTTAAAGTATCCAACTCCAAACCAATTGGCAAAGAGTGGAGAGGCCGCCCAAGCTCATATACTAGTTTTGAAGGAGATAATTAACCGATGTGGGACAAACTCCAACACTCGATCTCCCGCACGTGCGACCACCGACTCGCACGTGGAGAGGTAAACAAAGGATTCGGAACACACGGATCACAATGAAAGAAAGTGCAACTATGGCACAGACAAAGGGGAAAAGCTTCTGAAACCCTAGTTTTGATACCATGATAAAGCATTAAACTCCAAACCAATTGGCAAAGAGTGGAGAGGCCGCCCAGACTCATATACTAATTTTGGAGGAGATAATTAACCGATGTAGAACAAACTCCAACAGTTTGCAATGCGATACAATGGAACAAGTTCTCAAGCCCATATTAGCTGCCATTACAAAAGCCAAACGTATCGCTAATAATTTCCCTTGCAACAAAGACCGAAATTTGAACCTGTGGGAAAAAATTTGTTGAAAACTGTTTTTGTGTTTAATTGCAACCTTGAAAATTACTATGGTACAAAGATGGCGGTGGGTGGTAGAGCTAACGTCCATTGGTGGTGGGGGTACGTTTGAGAATTAAAAAAAAAGATGGTGGCACCTATATATATGAGTACTGCTATGAGTACCAACCAGCCGGATAGGAAAATCATATATGAGTACCGACCAGCCCGATAGGAAAATCATACTGACGGCCGCGTCGGACAGTCTCCGGCTACCGGACGGTCGATCCGAGCCGTCCAAAAATTCTATAAAAAAAAAATCGATATTTAGATCAAGCACCCTACACGCATCGGATGCCGTTGATTCCTGCGTGGGCCCCCTCGGTTTTTTTATAGAATTTTTGGACGGCTCGGATCGGCCGTCTGGTGGCCGGAGAAGGCCCGGCGCGGCCGTCGGTACGATTTCCCTGCCCGGCCGGTCGGTACCTATATCATTTTCGTATATATATATATATATATTATAAATGAACTGAGCAGCTCGCGAACTCAACTCGGCTCATTTAGTAAACGAACCGAACTCGAGCTCGAGTTTTCGACTTATTTAATAAACAAGCCGAGCTCCAACTCGACAAATTAAGCTTGACTCGCATCGTTTGCAGCCATAAATTATACTCCATACAAAAACTATTCCTATGACACATTGAAGCTGGCATTTGGAACCGGTTAACTGCATCCATCATTGGGGTTTTAATGAGTTGGGGCCATGTTTAGGAAGGGTCACAATCGTTGGGAACCTAAGAAAGAGGTAATTTTCCCTCAGCAAATGATGAACACTGGTGAAGATCAATCAAATAATTGAAATGCAAACAGCTCTCTTATGTTTTCGGACTTGTTTTGTCACACTCACAAAAGATCAGATCCAATATCATATGAAGCTCACCTGGGCCACCCCAATTTACGTAGAAACGTAAAGACGGTGTTTATATGACAGGCAATTCCAAAGACTCTTGACAACAACTTTCGGGACCACCTCACCCCCTCGCGTAAATGCGTGAAATGGCTGTGGGAGGAGCTGTAGAGATTAGTTCAAAGTGTGCGCAAGTTGGCTCGGGACACCTTACATTACCCCCAAAAAAAAAAAAAAGGATTGGTCTGCTATATATCCCATTTAAAGCAAAATACTAGTATATATTCCATTCAATTCAATTAAAAAATGGGGTCATCTTCGGCATCACCTTAAAGTCCGATCTGAATTGGACACGTCTAGCTCATTGAATATACAGGCCTAGTCATTAAACTCAGAACCACAAGGGATGCTTCAGCTTTAGGATTACTTCTTTAAGGTCTGAGATTCAATTTCTCACAGGGTGACTACCTTATAGTAAGTGGGAGGCCGTGATTGGTGTGGTCGGGCTAGCTCCTCCGGAGATTTGGGTTACGTAGTCGGGTTCATTTAGTGGCTTGGCTATAGGGTTGTTCCTCCATTAAAAAAAGAAAAGAAAAAACTTGTGCATAAGTCGTTTGTGCCAAAATTAGATGAAAATAATACAAATCAAAAGAAGAAAATGAGTCCCTTTTTTGGTTTCTTGAAAGGGTAATACTCTCTCCGTCCCAAAATATTTGTCCGGTCCGCAAAACGAGAACTAAAAAATAATGCATTTCTCTTAAGATAAAAGAACTCGTCAAGATCTAATAAATTGTTAAAAAAAAATTAAATTTTTCTTGCAAAACTTGAAATATTTTTACGTTCTCGTTTTGTGGACCGAACAAACATTTTGGAGTTTTGTGGACCGAACAAACATTTTGGGACGGAAGTAATATAATAGGAGTACAACTAGGAAATTTGAGTTTAGTACAAGCCAAACGCTCTTCTGGACATGTGGGTTCAAGATGCGCACGTACAACCAAGTGATTCGACCTATGCATTAAAGCATAACATGGTCCTATGGCTGATGAGGCAGGATACTTTGTACGAAAGAATTTTCGGCCATTAAATTTAAAACATGAAAAAAAAAATTCACATAATTCAGCGGTTGGAAAAATCTGCTCAATTTAATATGTGTAGATGCTCGATCCAATTTTTCATGTTTTCATTCAAATTCCTGGATCCTATAATCTAAATGAAAAAATAAAAGATTGGTCGAGTATCTACAAATATCGGATTGAGCTAATTTTTCATGGAGGCACTCGATTTTTTTTTTATAAAATTATTGAACGGCTCATATTATCCGTGCGGGACCCGAAATGCGCTCCGCATGCCAGTCGGTACTCCATCGGTATGGGTTTGGTCGATACGTATAGCATTACTCAAGAAAGAGGATTGTAGAGGCACAAAAGATTGGGCAAACAACAATTTTGCAAATAAAAATAAAAAAATTCAAACAATTTTAAAAAAGACTACAACCTATTTGTGAGTACTTGGAATGGTGCTAGCTAGGCTTGCAGGGTTGCAGCAGACATGTGAGTTGTGGTAAAAGACCTAAAATAAGATAAGCCTTTTGTGATTTTGATTATGCCTCTTGTGATTTTCGGTTATGTCATGTGTGGTTCCATGTTATACAACACACGGACTCATACATGGCATAACATAAAACTACATATGGCATAATCGAAAATTACAAGAGGCACAACGGAGATACCGTAAAAATAAAAGCATAGCATTTGCCAAGAAGGTATGACTCGTCCACATGAGAAACTATTGAGTTTGAATTTCAAGGGTTGTTTGTTTTTCTTTTGGCAATAGATGAATGTAGTGCTCTATAGTATAACCGAAGAACATCATAACAGAAGTGCCGCTATACGACCGTTGGGCCAATCGACTGTTAGGATTTTGGATTTAGATTTGTAGGTAATGAGTGTAGAAAGAAGTAGAATAATGATTAAAAATATAGGTAATGATTGGAGAGAAATAGAAAGAAAAATGAGAGTAATGAGTGAAGCGAAATAGGATAATGATTTTGGATAAGACCCGCAGTTCGTTTTGGGATTTTGGATTTTAATTTGTAGGTAATGAGCGTAGAGAGAAATAGAGTAATGATTGAAAATATATGAGAAATGATTGGAAATAGATAGAGAGAGAAATGTGAGTAATGATTGAAGAGAAATATAATACTCCGTAATAATTAGAATTCAAAATCAAAATCCCTTAACCGAACAAGATCAGTGATTAATAATGGCTTATTTAACTCCTCAGTCTGTTTTTTTTTTTTCTGTTGAAGAAAACTCAGCTTCTTATTTTAGTCCTCTTTAAGACCAAGTATAGGACTAGTCTTTTACGCAAACTCAAGAACTAGTTGGATCGGAAGAAACAGATGGGGTTGACGCTCTGAAACCACCTCATCAAAGAATATTGCAATTTAATGCCCATTTTGGCTTACTATGAGCATCTCCATCAGCCTCCTCTCTACCTCATTCTCGTCTGACAGTCGAGGGAAATCATAAAAGAGTATTAATTCTACACGGATCCTCCTTGTAGAACGAAATCTCTTCCAAGCCGATGAAAACATGATAACTCAGCCTTCTCTCCACACTCCATACGTGTTGTTCTGTGCAAAATGATTACTCCGTATTTAGGATCTTATGGAGCAGAAACTTGATTATGAAAGTTTTAGAGACAAAATTTAATTATGACCTTTTAAAATAAAATAATCAGAAAAATAAGATTTTTGCACTGATTTAAACGGATTAAAAATTAGAGCACTTAATTTTTTTAGACTATTTAAATATTAAAAAATATGGTTGAAAAATTAAGTGCTCCAATTTTCAATCCGTTCGAACCGGTGCGAAAATCTTATTTTTCTAATCATTTTATTCTAAAGGGTCATAATTAAATTTTGTCTTTAGGGCTCTTATAATCAAGTTTTTGCTCCATAGGATCTCAAATAAAAAGAAGATCATTATGAGAGCTTTAGAGACAAAATTTAACTATGACTCTTTAGAACAAAATGATCAAAAAAATAAGATTTTCGCACCGGTTCAAATAGATTGAAAAATTAAAGCACTTATTTTCTTCATCATATTTTTTAATATATAAACCGTCTAAAAAAATTAAATGATCCAATTTTCAATCCGTTTGAACCGATGCGAAGATCTTATTATTTATCATTTTATTCTACGGCTCTCATAATCAAGTTTCTGCTTCATAGGATCCCAAATAATATTTTGCACTTAACAGCACGTGTGTGGAGTGTGGAGAGAAGGCTGAGTTGTCATGCTTTCATTGGTCTAGCGGAGATTTCGTTCTACACGGAGGGTCCGTGTAGAATTTAATCTCATCATAAAAACCCTCCACCAACAGCCTCGCTCCAACATCGCCATTTTGTGTTGAATTTTTGTGAATTAGAGGTCCGTCTCAACTCGCGAAATCTAAAAAGGAGTAAAAAATTATTATCAAAATCTTTAAAAAGTTAGCTAAAGACAAAAATAATTTAAAACAGTCAGACTTTTTTTATTACTTTTGTATGTGAAATTGTTTAACTGCTCAGTTTCGCTCATACAAAAATTTAGAAAATAATTACCAATATCCGTTGAAATTGATTTTTTATAGAGCTCTATAAAAAAAAATATATACTCCGTAACATTTATGATTTTTTTTTTTTGGTATTTCTTTGGAATTCGGAGTGAACCCCACAAGTTTAGTGTGATAATGTAGCATTGTTTTAACTAAGTGTAGGTAAGTGTTTGTGTGTGATTAATGTACTTATTGATTGTGTTGTCTACTCTGTCTCCGGCGGATATGGCCGGTCCGCGTCACGGTTGGCCTCATTGATACAATTCACAGCAGTGCTACAGGAATTGTAGGGGGTTGAAAGGATCCTTGAGTCGGAATGGCGATTCCCTTCCAACAGCTATCACGTACTTTTCTGATTCCTCTCGTTGAGGTGAATCAATAATCCACTAAAGTTTGGCGCAAAACTAACAAATGCAAAAAAAATTCAAATAATGACAAATTAACTCATTTTAAGTTTAAAAGAACACAGCCTAAATATAGAGGTTGGAGAAGTTCAATCCTCCATTAAGAAAAGTTGATGGTACACTTCGTATCAATATTCATCTCCTTGAAGGTGAAATAGAGAGGAAAATGTGAAATAGAAGATATGTTGGAGTTGTTTTTCCTCTATATTTAAATAAATAAAGATCCTCCCTCAAAACAAAATATCAGCTCCTCCGTAGGAATAATTATTAGGAAAATGCTAAAAAAAAAAAAAGCTCGTTGGACCATTGTTGAAATTGAAAAAGTATATTGAAATGTATGAAATATATATATAAGTGAGTAAAAGTATATTGAAAATTGTAAAAACTTTATTAGAGTATGTATTTTTCGGTCATTTTATAGGACCCGAGTTATTAAGCACTTGTGTGTACTTCTTTTCGTTTGTATTACAATTACTAAGTTTTTAATCATTTATGAATTTCGCATTATCATATACCTAGAAAGTGAAGGATTCTGAAACATCACGTGACAAAATCTAAGAGCACCAAATAATCATTCACTCAGCTGGCGTGCCAGCTCCTTCTCCATCTACCTTATCCATTCCAGTATAAAATTACATTTTGCGATCCCATGCCCAAAACTCATAGATAATGTGGGTTGGGGATCATGCATAAAAGAATATCTTTGCCATAAATTTCATCAGTTCAGATAAATACATGATCTACACATGATCTAATTGTACTGTATATGCCCTTAAAAAAAAAACACTTTAGTTTATTGGCCATCCATTTTATTAAGAGAAAGTTTATGTCAACATCAACATCGGAACCCATGTTGTTTCCAATCATTAGGGGCGTGTTTGATTGCAGATTTCGTTTTGAGAAGATTCGTAATGAGGTGGGATTAGAATGGAGATTGAGAATGAGGTGAGATTATTAATGAAGGGATGAATCATTTATTCATGTTTGTCTTGCACAGGATTGGGATTGAGATTGAGAATGAGGTGAGATTGTAAATAACATGTTTGTTTTGGCTAGAATTAAGATTGGGATTGAGGTGGGTTTTTAAATTGATTTTGCTTAATCCCATCAGATGGGGGGATTGGTATTCCCATGGGATAAAAATTCAACAAAACACACTTTTTGAACTGCACTTCACTTTCGGAGTCCTATCCCAAGCCCCAATCCGGCTATCAAACACGCCCTAGGGGTATGGGCGGGGGAGGATTAGAGACAGACCTAACCTTTTGGCAATATGCACTAGTGGTTGCTCTCAGAATACCACTGAAACAGTGGCCCCCTATACCGGTTTTGCTGCAGAATCATGTCTACTAATCAAAGCCAAATAGCATCAGAGAGAGCAGGCCTAAAGACCCAATTTAATTTCTGTGAACATTACCATGCTTCCTTCATTAAGAGAAAGTTTACGTACTCGGGTGAATTTCTTATAAAGAGATTCGGAAAACCACAAAATGCATATTTACTAGTGATTTAGCAATTCTACGTACACATGCATGTTCATACGTATATATTCAGATACGGATGTGTTTGGAATTGGCTAATACTTTACTTACATGTCAATTCTTTGTTAGACGCATCAATTATATATTTATTGTGTGTACATAATTTTCAGAGGTATAGCCGTACAGGGACTAGGAACGGAAGGTCATCCCCGTGGCCAGTGATATGTGTAGCAATATACTCCATATGGTCCATTGGTGAGACTGGAGTGTGTGCCCACCACTGGTGTTGGCTAGGTCTAGGGGCGAGAGAGGTCATTCTCCTTCTGACATACTGTATTTTGGTGCTAGGTGCGGCAGCAAACTTACAAGCACCACAGCAGAGAAGCGCTGGGATTCAATTATTTCTAAAACCCTCAGAGCCTGGCATTGAGCTAAAGCTTGAGATGCAGCCGCTTTAGACCTTCAAAAAATTACAAATTTGGCTCTTGCTCGAATCGGAACCTTTATGCGTTTGGTAGGCGTACGACTCAATCTAATAGTCACAACGATAAAAAAAATAAATAAATACTTTGTCATATATTTTACCAAATTTTGGGTTTGACGATCCTGTTCGTTTGAGGCTTTTGAATTTTGGATTCTAATCATTATCTTATTTCTCTTTAATCATTACTCTCATTTTTCTCTCTATCTCTCTCCAATCATTACCTCTATTTCCAATAATTACTATATTTCTCTTTACACTTATTACCTCCAAATCCAAATCCAGAATCTCAAAACTAACAGGGTATGATTAGTGGATGAACTTGTTCTAACAAGCTAAAAACTAGAAGAAGTATAAATTCGATCCCTAGCAGCTGCATACTCTGAACTTAACCGCTGCGCGGTATGTGGGGCCACTGCACGCAGCACAACCAAGGGAGACTCTCCCAAGGTGTAGCCTATGGGAGAGTCTGTTGGGAAAAATATACCCTCCGTTCCGATACCACTCTCATACTCTGATGCCACTACGCAACGGAAGTGCAACAACAAAAACGAAATCACACACAAGAGAACAACACAACCAAAATACATGGTTTTCCAAACGCAGGTACGGGAGAGAGATCTTCCACTATATAAAAAATAGAGATTACAATGTGAGATGTTAAACCCTCCCGGAGCTCCTAACACTTGGCTCTATACAATGTTTTACCCTCACCCCCAACATCTCTCTATTTTTTCCTCACATCTACTCTCCTCTCACCTTCTGGCCGGTGTATCCGGCAGCCCCTTTGCAGCAACCCCCAAAGGGGCTGCCCTCTCCTTTTTCTCACACTTGGCACACATAGCACACATGCACCACTTCACTTAAATAGGGTCAGGAGAAAGATCTACACACTTGGCTCTTCAAATTCTAAGCATCACAAATGCTCTTGGAATTGCCGGCACCCACTCAAGAGGATTTCCAATGACCATAATTACATGTGCCAATTAAATACTCAACAACCCATTATTCACTTTTTTTCTTTTTCTTTTCAAACTGCATTTAATGTGAAAAAAACCCAACAGAGTCTCCCTTGGATTACACGTTCTTTTTTTTACGAAGAAAATCAAGAAATGCATCTCTCGTTTTCTTAATTGAAGAAAGAAAATAAAAGGAGAAACATGTCTAGTATCAATTCATCATATACACACACACATATGAGAACTATTCACATGATAAATTAATACTCTTTCTTTCTTTTTAACGACGGTTATTCGAGTCAACTTACCCGCACTTCAACTAAACTGCTCCTTGATCGAGTCAAAAGTAGAACATCCGCACCGGAATTAACTCCTTGATCGAGTCAAAAGTAGAACATCCGCACCGGAATTAAAGGATTCACCAAAAAAAATTTATCTGTCGTGACCCCAGATACCGGGCCTTGATAGTACAGTAAATCATAGGCGTGCCATGCCTGACTACCAACGTCACCAATCTCCCTCCTTCAGTTTTTCAATATCTTTCTTCTCTGTTCAAAAGCCCCTTCAAAACAAAAGCCTCCAAAAAGCACAAACCAGCTTTTGCTTTTTTTCATCTTTGTTTCCCTTCATTTGCCTCCTGAACTGTAGTACTGTTTCTGTTTCTTCCCCATCAAGGTGAGACTGAGAACAGGGGTTGGACCACTCTCAGCATTCCGATCTTTAAAAAAAAAAAGCTTTTCTTCTTCTTTGACCATGTTTTGTTTTGGGCTTATTTTCGTTATTTTGACGTGGACAAAAGTGTCCTCCATGGTCAAACAATTTGGCAGTGGGCAGTGACCAATAATGTAGGAAAGAGAAATTTTCCGGTGCCGGGTGGGTACCACGTCACCCGGCTGACGTGGTGCCCGAGTGGGGCACATTCGAGCCGTTCAAAAGTGTATTGGACGGCCTAGATTGAAACACTCTTTCTTCTCTCACCCCCACACTCTCTCTCCTCTTTCTCTCTCCAAATCTAAACCGTCCAAAATCAAAATGGACAACCCAAATGCACCGAGCAGGCACCATGTGGTACCGCTCAGCACTGAAAAATTTCTCCTTAATGTAGTAATCATTCACTAGTATTGGGACACTATCCCTTGGAGTTCAATAGTACTACGTTTTTCCACTTTTTTTTTTGGGGTTTAGATGCTTCTTGTTGAGTCCCGCAACAATATTTAGTTGATAAGAATATTGACGCACTACATGACAGTGCCCTAAGATAACCCGATAATTTTCCCCCTAATGACATACAGTGGATGGGATTTTCTATAACCTGATCATCGTGGACCAAACCGGCCCCCATCCATTTTGTATCCTCCGTTTTGCACCGCCTTTCCTAGGCCGACAACGATCAAAATCATTCATATTTTAAATCTCGCAAAAAATAGGTTCTTGTAAAAATTAATTTAATCAAACATCCATTATTATATAAACACTTTACATTTGTAGAAGACAAACTAAACCGTCCAAACTTCCACCTCTATTTTGTCATTCACAAATCTGAACCGTTAATATAATAATTAATGTTCGATTAAGCTAAGTTTTTACAATTACGTCTTTTTTCCCCAATATCTAAATTGATTGTAAATAGATTAATGACTCATTAAAGATCCAACTCATTTACAATCCTTCCAGACTCATCATTGGACAATTCGGCTGATTGGGTTATCCGCCATATTATACCTATTGTATTGAAAGTTAGACCCTCGAAAATCGCATAAACTAGTATGAATCTTACAATGAAGTCAACCAACATAAAAGTCACAACCCTCACATTGTTCATCGATTCCCGCTACTAAAAAGAATCCAAGTTTTGTATACCTTTTTTTTTTTTTTTTTTGGATCAGCAAGTTTTGTATACTTGGAGGTCCTTGCTCAGTACTTGGGTTCAAATTTCCATAGCCGTTTGATTGTGCTAAACATACCCTTTTGTGTCGGGAGTGCGTGGTGGGATCATAATAGTTTCGGCCTCAACATAGGTGCAATGTGTTCTCACTAATTACGTGATTCTGAAACCAATACTCCTTGACAGCAAAGTAGTTTGCGTTCATGCTTTTTTCCTTACCCAAAAAGAAAAGAATCCACTTTTTTTTTTCCTTTGAAGACCAATATCCTAGAATTAGTGCTCCATGAAACTGTTTTTTTACCCTAGGAAGATAGAAGCTTTTCAGAATGTGGGCAGAATCTTGAGATGCATATGTTACTTCAGTTTATTTTTATGCTGCTTCTGCTTTTGAAGTGTACTTAGAGGTCTTGGGGAAAATGATTAGCCCTACTAATTGCGAAATGGTAAGAGGGAACAAGAAGCCTCTCAAGGAATCCAGGGAAGCATCTCTCTTGTAAAAATTCCAGCCGAAGAACCTTCCACTGAATCGTTTCATGATTACCCACTTATATCAAATCACAAGACTAGACCAATTCATTTCCTGAGAGAGAGAGGGAGGGGATAATTCCAATGGTCTGGTAACCGAAGATTTGAGGTTCCGGAGTTTGCTCTTTTATAAGATTTTAGATTCGAACTTCTTTGCTATAAGCTCTTTTAGTGTCTGTCCATACGGAGCATTTGCTTCGGTCATAAGTGGGGCCCTCGCCGGTAGACAGTGAGTGCTCTAGGATTAGTCGAGATATGCATAAACTGACCTGGACACCTACATGTTATCAGAGGGAGAGAGAGAAAGACCAATTCATTTTTCGACCTTTCTCAGCTATCAAGAATGATAAAGAACATGATTGGATCGAAGCAATATACTATGTTTCCATTAATTAAATATAAAGTGGAAATGATAAAGATTATATATATATTTTTTTTTTTGGGTAAGGGGGTGTTTCACTAACAAAAAAACTAAAAACTTAACCATGTCGTTTTCACTATAAAAAAAAATTCAGCATTTTACCATCCTATTTTCACTAACAAAAAAGTTATCAACAAAAACTCTCTTTGCTACAGTAACTCTACTGATCAGTACTCACAAACCCATCAATAACTTATTCACTATCGAAAACAACTTGACATTTCTCAACAATTTATTCACTACCGAAAACACCTAACAACTTCTCAACTATAAATAAAAATTTACAAATTTTTCACTATCGGAAACACCTCCTAATTGATAAAGATTGTATTTTATTGTTTGGGTGGATTGAAAATGGAGTGGAAATTAAAGGGTCCCATTTTCATCATTTAGGTTGATACTACTACGTGTGCCTTTTGCCACCGTATCTCCCCCCTTAATTATCGGAAAATTATTCTGAAGTCCCGGACCACTTATGTCATCGTTAATGTGGAATCAAAAGTACCCAATCCTCCTTGTAAGTACAATCATGAGACTGGGACCCCAAGCAATCACTCATGGACCCCCTCAATTAGTCATAATATTAAACATTGCGTACCACAAAAACCTGCGTGTAAATAAAATAAAAAAAAGCACAATTAGGACACAAATGTCCAAACATTAATTTGGACACGTTGGTTTATCATGAGTGTGGAGTCCACCTGCGTAGAATGGAGCCCGTGTGTATCAGACGGCTACAAATACTTTTTGTCCAATCAAAGCATCTATCTTAGCATTGCTCGTAAAATTGACATAGTAATAGAATAAAGCACTAATTGATCTTAGTATACACACTTGAGAAATAATCCAGACGAGCTAGCTTGGTGGTTGTGGTGTGAACAATAGTGATATGGTGGTTGTTCACGATCAAGTGAGACAACATCAGTACACAGATCGCAGACAAATTAAGCAATGCATGAAAGGAAAGAGAGAGGAAGGAGACCAATGTTGGTGGTGGCGGTGAACGTCGCTAGAGGGGGGAAATAGGGAATGCTCGGGTTGGTCGGTTGAAGATGGAATAGTAAAAGTATAGCACAGAAGTACAAAGAGAAAATAAGATCACTAAGTTTTAAGTTAGAGTGTATTGAAAGGTTCATCAAGAAGTTTTGGGTGCGAATTTGAAAGGAAGCACAATGATTTTTACACTCCATTTTTTTCAAAAAAGCTTTCTTTCAAAGTGCGCGTTTGACTATTACACTCTTTTAATTTTTAAATAATCACACTTCTCTTTTTGCCATCTTGTCATGTATATTTACAATTTAACCCTTCAAAGTGTAAAACAGTTTACTCATGAAAAGCTAATCACGTAAACTTACATATAAGAACAAAAATAGGAATGAGTTGAAAAAAAAGGGAGTGTGAAAATCACTCCATATTTACATATAAGAACAAAAAGGTCCTCGTTCCAGATTTAGAAAAAAGTATTTATTTTTTAAGAAGGCAATTTAAAGCAAAAAAATCATGTGTTTACGCAAATAATTTTCATAACAATATGAATCTTTTTTGATAGATCTCATTGAGGTCTTTTAAATTAATGGTGCAAAAAAATTAAAAAATTATTTTTCATTTTCATTATGTTTGAGTTTAAAAATATAAAATAAATACTTATTTTTTAAGACCATGTGGAACACCAACTTTACTCAGCAACACAAGTTTCAAAGAACACAACAAATTAAATTTTAAATGCATTGAAAGTAGAGGATAAAGAATCATTTTCCTAGATGAAAATGACAAAAACTTGCTGAAATCACAAGCACTAATCCAGCACCAACATTTGGCAAGATGTATTAGTGGGTCCTATAAAGTAGTATAAAGAATAAGCTGATCAAGCATGGTTTAAATAGGACTAAATTCTGCGGATCAAAAAAAAAAAAGGACTAAATTCTTGTTATGGTGGGACAAATTGTATACTGGATATAGTGGTCCATTGGAGGTATGTATAGTGCTAATCAATGTAGTAATGATGATGGGGGTAGAGAGATGGGACAGAACCATTACTCATGAGAAGACGCTCACTACACATCTGCTGATTTAATGGAGATAAAAACATTCCAACCACCAGCCTTCCATCCATCTCTTGAAGCACGGTTACGTAGTGTCTCTATAGTACTTTTGAATGTTACTAAATGTTTTCGCGTGTCTCGTCACTAATTGTTGAGACCACTTAACAATTACTCAGTTGGATGGATTGTGGGGACGAACCATGTAGACTTATAGAAATCCAAATTGCGGGTGTTTTTGTATGTGATGCTCCGAAAGTGTTTGCAAATAAAACGTTGTTTGGAGAAACAAGCTTGTGGGTGACATGGAATTTGGCTACTAATAGATGGTGAATCAATCAAAGTTATCAAACAACTCCTTGATCCACTGATTGGAAAAAGAAAAAAAAAAGAACTCCTTGATCCACTTGGGAAGAATTTTGGTCCCTCTTTTCTTGTTCATTCTCAATGGAATCTTTGATTATGTTCAAAGCAAAAAAGAGTTCGTCCGTTTCACTACAACTTTTTGGCTTTGGTTAATGCTGTGTTTGGATTGCTTTTTGAAAAATAATAAGTGGAGAGAGATAGAGAGAGAAATGTTGAAAGTAGAGAAATTTATGGGAAATTTTTTGAAAAATTCTTTTTGAGAAGTAAAAAGAACATAGCATAAGTTGTTCGTACTAAACTAAATTGTTTGGTCAAAAGTTAAGTTGTTTTCACTAAACTAAAATATTCAATACATTTTTTTTGTACAACTTTTAGTTTATTGGAAACAATTCGATTACAAATAGCTTCAAGAAGTAGTCTACAATTTCTAAATTAGCAGAAATGCTCCTTTAATTACACTCCAAACATAACGTATACGTCATAAAAAGTTGGATTAATTTCATGACGTCCTTCAAAAGCAGTATCCGTCGCAACTTGAATTAAGATTTTCTCATGTAACGATTTTTCATGTGTTTTTCGTGTGATGCATAATAGAATATTGTGTCATCTATTATCCAAATCAACCATTTATTTTGTAGGCATCCGCATCGATATGTAAATCATTTACGAGCCTAAGACATTCATTTTGTTTGGTTGAGGTTTTAGAAAGTTATTTTTGAGAGTTGAGTGGTAATGAGTGGAGAGAGATAGAGAGAGAAATTTATTGAAAATTGTGTTGAGAGTAATTGATACAGTATTTCTCTTAAGATAAATATATTGTATTTCGATCAAACACATATCGATATTCGATTGATATAGGTCTTTGCATTGTTAGCACATTGAAAATATACAGAATAGACGACTCGAACTTTCAAATAAGATCGTGATGCATGAATTTTATTCAACATTCTATGAAAAATTGCGTAATTGATTCGTCTTGTTCGGGGTTCTCACTATGTAAGTGTCCGTTCCGCTAACACTTTTTGCACTTTTAGAAAAAAGTGTACGTTTTGTCCTTATTCAAATTTTTTTTCGTTTGCTAGTTTTGTGCCAATTTTTTGTAAATTATCGAAAAAAGTAATTTTTAATAAATATTTTACTCCATCCGTTTCAAATTGAGAGTCAATTATTTCATTTTAAGTTGTCCCCCAAAATGATGGTTCTTTTCCAAAAATAGAAGAAATTTGATGATTTTTCAAAAGTGTCCCTCACAGGTGAACATAAGTGTTATAAAATAGGTAGAGTATAGAGGTAATGTTGAAAATGAGAGATATCTCCTTAAATAGTTAAAATCATCAAAAAAGACTCTTAATTTGGAGCGAAGGAAGTATGAAATAATCACTTTTAGCGAGAAAAAGAAAGTATAAAAAAAAGTTGAATTCTTAGAATCAATATTACTATCAAATACTGATGGAGAAAGGTGTCAATGAGTGTAAACTGGGGTGTCAGTCGACAGGCTGTGAATGCACAGCCGTACTGCCGCCGGTAGGGGGAAAGGGAAGGTGCAGCGATTGGCAGAAGTGACTGTTTTGACAATTTTTGATCGTCATGAAAACCTTAGATTAGGGACCGATTGAAACATCCGTGGAAGACGTGAGGATCTCGGCCACAGCTAAAAGGTCATGCATATTGATCGAGTAGGCTGTAGGCATGAGGCGCAGCTCGTGCTCATTTGGCAATTGGCAGTGGAATTGGATCCCATTCTGCCCCCTATAAATTCACGGGGACAAAACAGTCCAAATTCAAAATCGTCTATTTTTGCAATTAATCTTACCGGTAAGAGTACTAGTAGCAAGAATCCTTTATCGGTAAAATAATCTGAGCAAATCCGAACCATTCAGTGTGTTCAATTAAAATTCCGTCATTGTGATTTGGGATCCGGGGTGCTGTAGTGTACCCTCCGCACTATACGTGTAGTGCGGCCGATCTAGCAGTTTGATCCGTCAGTTTATAGAGGTTGTTGAAAACATATACTCCCTCCGTTCCTAAATGAGAGTTCCTATTTGGAATTCTAACTTTTTTAGGGGGACATGTAATCATTACACCTACTTTCCACCATTACTCCTATATTCTACCTATTTTGCACAATTTATATTCAAGTAAGAGGGACACTTTTGGAATTTTATCAAATTTTCACTTCTATTTTTGGAATGGGACAATCATTTTGGAACATCTCAAAATGGAATAAGGGACTCTCATTTTGGAACGGAGGGAGTAGTAAAACAAAAATCAAGCTAATCGGATAAAGATGTCTACACAACCAAAATTGATTTGTCTCACAAGACATTTTTGAACTGTATTGGCCATCATTTTAATTTTTTTTTTGGTTGAATGATATCCTCGGTAAACTTTACAAACTGAACGATTCAGATTAGCATAACGAAATTTCAGTTGAGTACATTGAGAGACGCACTACGGTAACCCCTTATCCGTGCCATCCGCCCATTGCGGATCTCATTTGATAGCTTTAAATATCGGAGCACATTTATTAACAAAAAAAAATTCTTGATCAAGTTTTAATTCATTGTTCTCAATACTTTTTTTTTTTCAAGGTTAATGTACTCAAAATTAATTGATGTTTGACAAACTTAAGTTCACACGATTATTCTATTCCACAAGCTCTACAATATATTAGTATATCAAATAACTAAAGTGTACCATCAGGGTGGTAGCCCAGTTGGCACAGGTGATGGGGCTTAAGTGCCTCTCCCTCCACGTGCACTCGGGTTCGAGCCCCTCCAGCTGCAAAAAAAAATATATGAGTTGGATGGTCACCCCCAAGGGGGGTTGCTACGCCGGTCGCCCCCTCCTCTACCCTCTTTGATTATCAAAAAAAAAAAAAAAAAAACTAAAGTGGATCCCAAAATGGCGTCCATAATAACCAGATAGCACCCTCCACTGGGCACCTTGAAACAACACGACTTTATTTTCAAATGCTTAAAACTCAAGGGCTTATTTTATTTTACTTTCTTGAATTTGTACTTTTTTTTTTTGATAATCAAAAAGGGTAGAGGAGGGGGCGACCGGCGTAGCAACCCCGTCACCACAGCACCACCTAGGTGCACAGCTGGCACAGGGCCCTCCACGCGTCCCTCCAACTCATATATATTTTTTTGCAGCTGGATTATAATTTTCTCTCTCTCTCTCTCTCTCTCTCTCTCTCTCGCTCGAGAGAGAGCTTGGACTGTGGCAGTATTGGGCCTAGTTGAATTGGTATGTCCAGATACTAACTATTAGGCCTATTTAGGATGTTCAAGGATCACATTGGGCCGTAACTGGGACTGTATCGGTTTTGGGCTACACAGAATTATAAGATTCCAAAATTGCCTTGTACAGCCTCAGCCTCAACCCAGCAAGTTAATGTAACCAATCATCAAACGATTAGATTCTTCGTCTCTGGTTGAAAAAGTCTACAATACACACCCCTTGTTTGGGTGTATCATATGCACCCCTTCATCTTTGGTTTGGGAGATAAATCTACCCAAAAGCTTAAACCGTTAGTGGAGTAACTTTATTATCTATATATCCTTTAACAGAAAGCCTAGGTGTGAAACTCGAACCCGTGACACAACAGACTATCACTTGGTGTTGTACTTTGCATTTTTGTACTTGCGTATAAGACCTTGTTCCAATAGTAACTTTTATGCCTTTTTTTGGATTTTGTCTTTATTTGAATTTTTTTTCGCGTTTGTTAGTTTTACGCATATTCATCTGAAAAAAGTAGAAAAAGTGTTAATGTAATGGGGTCTAAATATTTGGACCTATGTTAAAAGGACTCTCGTGACATAAGGAGAAGAGAATGGGGCCACCCCAACCACCCCATATAGACTCGAACCCGCAACCTCCATATATGGAAGAGGTTGCGGCAATTCCGATTCAGCTCCCAACAGGCCTTTTCACAACTGTTCAGTGTTCTTCACAGAGCATGCCAAGCGGAGACAAGTAACGAGTCTTTAATACTAAGATTTTATTTCTCATCTTTATTGGTGAGAGTGGAACAAAGAGAATGAACCAGAGAGTTTTAAGAGTCAGTGTTACTGTACCATTTTGCAAACTCCATTTTTCGGGGCGATCACATAGTGAAAACTTTTTATTCTCCGTTGAGCGGACATTCCAGCAAAACCACATATATCTTTAATGTCTATGTTTTGTACGTGACCCACGATCCCTAACACGAAAAGGCCTTGGCGTATCTAAATATTCACATAAGCTATGCTTCATTGTACATATACAATAACGTAACAAGGTACAGTGGCTTAGTTTTCATTGGCTGATATGTTCAATACTTCAATATGATCACAACTAACTTCAGCTTCTCATATAATAAGCTAACAAAATAAATTATGGAAGTCCAAAGTATGTTATATATTGTACAAAATTTTTAAAAAAAATACTCAGAAATAAGAACAAAGTTGATAACAAGCTGTAGAATCCCATCCCTCTCCGTTAGCATGTGACGATCAACTTTATTCCTACTACCTGGATACGTAAAAATGAGCCCTAACACCTAACCAAAACGGGGCATTAGGCAATAAGCACCAAAATGCAATGATATCAGGATGAACCGCGGGAATGGGAAGACAAAAACCTCAATGTCTATTTTCGCTAGTTAGATTTCAATATGACTGGAGCCAAGATCATCGTAACGGTAATCAACCAATTGATGATACCATGCGGTGGGGAGCTAGCTGCAAAATCATGAAATTAAGCACATTACATACTTACATAGCCAAACAAGATGTAACTAGTTATGAGTGTTCTATTACCATGAAATGAAGCAGCTATAAGTGATCGTAGTTAACAAAATTCAAATGCTTTTGTTAACAAATAGAAATTAGTGAAACTAGAATATCCCAAGCTAAGATTGATATTTGGTAGATACTTCAGTAAAAATATACTGTATCTTATACAGGACAAGTGATGAAAAAAAAAACATTTAAATAGGTTTTTGGAAGTGAAAATCTCACCTTGGTTGGTACCGCTATCAGTCATACTGCTGGGTGATGTAGGAGATGAGTTGTTCATTATTGAAATCCCGAGGTGCGCGCAATCCATCCCAAGTGCACCTTAAATCACATATGAAAACTCAGGTCAGTATTTGTCCTAAAGGCCTAATTTGCTGCATTATGCATTAAACAACTTCTTTTCAAGGATGAAAATTGCTGTTATTCTTTCCCATTAAATTTGTCAACCTAGAATTTGTTTGGATCAGGGATCTATATACTGATTTGAGGAAGGAAAAGGAGGAAAACGGATATGCGTAGGTAGTTTTTTTTTTATCCATTCTGTTGTTTTTATTTTCCCTCCGATCCCTCCACGGTCCAAACAGAGCATAACTGTGCTAGAAATACCTCTCAGCTCGCAACAAAACATAGGAAGTATATTACTGTAGTAGGTTTGTATTCTTACAGTCTTGGAAGCATGGGAAAGCACCGATTTTGAGTAGATTGTAGTAACCCTGTTTACATTCGCAAGTATATGTGACTGGCGATGTCTTGTTGCATGTGCCTCCGCCGCAATCACTCCAGTGGCAAGCTACAAGAACACACTCACACGTTACTCGGAAACTACCATTACTAGACTATGTCAAATGGAAACAATAGTAATATGGCGATTACGGTCAAAGATTGAAGTGTTAGCACGGGTTTCTTTATCCTGAACAGAAGGAGCAGGTTCCGTGCAAGAGAAATCCATGGTACCTGGAAAATCAGACATTGTCAATAGCGATAGAGCCACAATATTCAACAGATTTATTAGAAAACAAAAGATTATCCGGTGGATATAGTCAATCATCAAGTTAAGAAAAACAAATCCGATTGCTCACGCAAGCTAGCTACCACAACCATTTAAAAAGAAAACTTAAGATCTTCATCTTAGTCTGAGCAACATCAGTAGCTTGCGAGTTTTAACAAACGTCCCTTTTGACAAAACTGGATGTATCTAAACTTACTACGACAATCAAGATGGTTTAATAACTAGAACTAAACAAAGTCAGCCGCAGTTTCATTATGATATTGCCTGCCGTGTGGTTCTCACAAGTTGCCTATTGCAAGAAATTGTTGACCGGTTCCTACGTCCAACAAATAATGGAATTTAGCTACCACTCATGCAACGGCAAGGACCCGCAATTGTCATCTCCTTCTGTATACTTTACATTGTTGGGTTTGTGAAGCCTGATTCATGTAGTAAGTAGCAACCGATGTAATCCACTATAATTTTCCTTCATTCAATACATAGTGAAAAGTGAACTGAGCTGTTGATATACCTAATTACACTATTGCAAGGCTTTAAACAAAGGCCGTTACGTGTCGTATTGGACGTTACATAACGGGATTTTGGACCTCCGATACCGTAATTTACCTACGTATTGGCCGATACGGTCTCCTATCGGTCGACATATGGCTTTATCGCCGATACAATTAACTTTTCCAATACCACATGCTTAAAACCCTGCACAATTGAAAAACCACGCAAAATCTCTATGTCGTTTCTCTATGTCCTTGTTTGATATATTCTTTGTGCGATTGTGTGAGTTGTCTATTCAGTAACATACATGTCAAATTGTTCATATAGTCTTCGTTTTACCCCATTAAGTCTAAAAATTTGTTTTCTAGACCATTTTTGTAGCAAACAAAATTAAAATTTTCCACGTGCCCATCAATATCCAATCAAGATGAATATCAAAAGAGTAGGAATGGCAGAGAAAGTTTATTTTCCGGGAGGAACTACGAGATGAACAACGTGGCCGGCCCAACAAAATGGGTGTACGAAGGAGTATGAAGAGGAGCTCATCCCACACAGGCATATATATCTTCTCATCACTTCTCCAAAAGAATATGACGAACTCAAGCAAGCATTCTGGCAAATGCAATTTGGAACTTGCAACCACTGCAACCCCCAAGGGGTTTGACTAAGTAGACATGAAAAAACTAATAAGTGCTTGTCCTTCATGAGGTCGCACGTTCGAATCCTATGTAGGCCAAACATTCAAAACCTTGGGGCCACCGGACGGTTTGCCCGGACCTTAACTTCAGGACCCCGGAAAGAGTCAAGGTGCGTGGAAGCTAGCCTGGACATCCCGTTATGAAAAAAAAAAAAAAGAAAACCCTTGCAACCACTGCAAGATCTAACAGTAGCATCAAGCAATTAGGAATTCCTGAAATTGAGCATCTAAATAAATTCCAAAAGACCCAATAAGTTTATGCATCTGTTACATCACAAATCTTGATCCCATTATTTATACTCGTGTTGTTTAGTTCTATACTCAGAATGTTTGGTGGGATTAACGGAACCAGTGAGAGATTAGATTATAAAATGCCTATAATAAACAATATACTAGTAACAAATCCACTGAAAAATTTAAGTATCCAAAGAAAGATCAAGTTAACCATCAAAGCTAATTCTAATATCATGCATATGACCATTTCACATACCGGCCACTAAAAACAGCGCAATTTATTCCACACAAAATTCATGCCAAACGCACGTATTCGTGCAATAATAGTATATAAAGTCCTCACTTTTTCGAACTGAACAATCTTGCAGTATATAGATGTGTGTACGTATGTCGTATGTAGAGAGAGAGAGAGAGAGAGAGAGAGAGAGAGAGCTCACAGTTGGGGATAACGCAGGGAAGAAACTTGAAATCATCGTCCTTGTCAGAGCGAGTCTGCTTCCACCCAATTTCACATTCACAGACGAAAAAGAAAGTGGTGTTTAACGAAGGCTTACAATTCCCCTTTCCACACTCCACTCCCTTGCACACATTATCTGTCAAAGATCAAGAAACACAAAAGAAAAACCCCTAAAACATGATCAAAACTCTTCAATTCGTAATATGATCTTCAAAACTAAACTCGACCCAGTTGGTGATGGGTCGTAACATCCAAAACCCATTATGGGGTTTTTGCAAATCAATCTTAAAGTTCGCAACTTTAAGCCAAAGGGCAAAAAACGAATTGAGAAAGATAAGGAATAAGAACAGACCAAGTACAGGAGCGAAAATGTCGGAAGTAGCAGTCCAAGGATGAAGAAGAAGAAGAAGGAGGTTTGCGATTATAGCAGCGGCGATAATAGCAGAGGCCATGTTCGAGAGTTACAAAGAACAGAGAGAGAGAGGAGAGAGAGAGAGATTTGGAGGAGTCCTTGTATTTAATGGAAGGGTTTGAAAATGTAAAACGATAATAGGGCCATGAGGGGATATGGATGGGATGTTGGAAGATTTTAAACGCGGCTTGAGCTAGAATAGGGATAAATTGGGTAGTTGGGAGTTGGGGTGTATAGTTTTTCTCTTCAGTAATAACTCCAATCTTTGTTATGCCTGGTCTGATCAGCTTCTTTTGTACAGTAATTGACTTTTTTGGAAATTACTCCTTTGATAAAGAAAAAGGCAAATGCTAATCGATGCTCCTGGGCACAAGTTTGAGTGTATTAATTGAGTTTTGAACTTAGCAAATGAGTTAGTTCCCATGTAATGAGTTATTAGCCCCACCAACTTGCATTAACTACCACAGTAGGAACAATTTATATACCAACTACACCCATGCTTAAAGTTTATTTTTTCCTTTATGAAACTGAATGCTCCACATTTTTATTTCAAATAAAATGCGAACAACATCACATATTGCAGTAACAATAAACTGAGACCTTTTTTTAGAAAATAAACCTAACCCTTCGCCTAAGTAGGGAGGAAAAAAGAAGAGAAGAGATAGGATTGGTCTTGACGTGTATCATCGCTCATATACCACCAATATTCCATACATCTTACATATCGAATTTTAGAAGAAAAGTGTTCGTTTTGAAAGAAAAAATTTTAAAATTTTTGGAAGAAAAGTGTTGATTTTGGAAGAAAATTTTAAAAATTAATTTTTTTGCTCAATACTAATATTATTCAATCTGTTGCCCGTTTGAAAGGGATCGGATTTTGTTCAAAGTAGGAAACCTTGTTTTTTTTTTGAAAAATCAAGTTACAGTTGCAACGGAAAAATGACTCAATCCCTCTCCATGGCCTCCACAGTTTTGTTGTGTTTGAAAACCTTTCACCTACCTAACTTTTAAAAGGGAATTGTCATTAGGAAATTGATTTTAGCACTCCAAAAATTGATGGAGGGGCTCCAAAACGACGTCATTTTGTGTATCAACACAGTGTAATTTTGGAGCCCCTCCATCAATTTTTGGAGTGCCTAAATCACAATCCTTGTCATTACGAATAGGTTTTATAAATATTTATAACTAGTATAGAGAATAATGGTTAATGGTATTGATGTTTTGTTAGTTCCCATAAACACAACTCATTTATGTGGGTGTATTTATTGCACCTAAAGTAATGCCCCGGGGGCACTTATTAGCGGGACCGAAAGAAAAAAAAAGAATAAAATGCAATACTCATGCGGTTCGTGACCGGCTCGTTTTTGGCTTGTTCGAGCTCGGAATGCTAAGTTTTTTTTAGCTCAAGCTCGCAAAAATAAACAAGCCTGAATATTCGCACATGATCCTGTTGTGGAGGATTAACCTAAGTCATTAGATCATGTGAGAATCTAGAGAGATGAAAAAATTCTCGCGTAATTCTATAATAGATAGTGCACGAAAACACTGGAACAGAAACAATTGTGTATAGATAGAGAATTTGAGCTCTCGTGAGAGATTCCTTTTTTCACTTAGCATTCATCATCACTACTTTTAAGTAGTAACCATATACTGTACAAAATTAAAAGGGTTATAGTACTCCTATCATCGTATGCATTCTCACTAATTAAGTATACATCATTTTATTTATCTTATGGTGTTCTCGACCATAATATTTTTTTTAATTAGATGTCCGGACCAGCTTACGTGTACCTCGACTCCACCATAATATTCTTACGGTGTTCTCCATCATAATATTTAAAAAATAGTACAAGAAAAACAAGTACGATTTTATAGTTAGGCACACTATAAGTTAGGGAAATGATATTGGCACTCCAAAAATTGATACAGGCACTCCAAAATCAGTGTAACTCCAAAATCACTTTCCTTTATTTTTTGGAGTGCCTGCATCAATTTTTGGAGTGCCAATATCATTTCCCATAAGTTATTGACACAATAGACCATCCCTAATGTGAAATGAGAGTGCTTTTTTTCCACTTTCGTGTACATTATAGATGGGACCTCAAACCTCAAGACATAGGTAGGCTTGTCCTTTTAATTTCCATATAAGTATAGTTAACTACATCTGTGGAAACAAGTGTCGACTAAAAGTTGATAGAGACTGATTTTCAGCCATAAAGAGAGGTTCTAAATGAGGCAAATACAACCAACTCCACCTTAGAACCTTCTTCTTCTTTCTTCTATCCCCAAGTGGTTTCGCGAAGCGGGCACGAGGAAGCTAATAAGTATTTGTCCTCCATGCGATCGAGGTCGCATATTCGAATCTCACGGAGAGTTCAAAAATTCCAAACCTTAGGGCCACCGGAGGGTTCGCCCGGTAGTTAACTTTAGCGTCCCGAAACTAGTCGAGATACGCGTAAGCTGAGCCGGATATCTGATTTTTAAAATAAAAAGAATCCGTCTTTTCTTTCTTTTTCATGATCTTATGGCGTAGAAAAGTCAATCGAAAGGGCCAGATATGTTTTGTTAGTCACTAGGATAATGCTAAACAGCGTTGTTTCCTTTGGGACGGAACCTTGATTGTCATGCTCGTTTTCTGTTTTGTAATAGAGATTTCGAAGACGATGAGATAGGATTTGGGTCTAATAAGACGTAAAGTAGGGTTTTTGGTTGGGTCTAATAAGACGTAAAGTAGACTTTCCACTTTTTATATTGGGCATATTGATGCAAAGATTTTTTAAGCTGTTTCGGAGTGGGGGCCTTCAGTAGGCCTTCATTGGGTATGTATTTTTTTCCATAATTCAAGGGGAAAAATTCAAAAAAACCCCTGAACTTTGAACTCAATGTCAAATAGGCACCTGAACCGTCTCAATCCGTTACTTGTCGTTAACGGCACAGTTAAAAAAAAAAAACTTACCACTAGTTTGCAATCCTATGAAGCAGAAACGTGATTATGAGAGCCTTAGAGACAAAATTTGATTATGTCTCTTTAGAATAATATGATCAGAATAATAAGATCTTCACACCCGTTCAAACGGATTAAAAATTGGAGCACTTAATTTTTTAACCATATTTTTAATATATAAACGGTCTAAAAAAAAATTAAGTGCTCAAATTTTCAAAAAAAATTCCCCCTACTTCCAACATTTTTCTCTCTATCTCTCTCCATTTATTACCTGGACCCGGGGGCTTTACTGCTTAAATAAAAATTCATACCACCAGTTTTGAAGCCGAAACGTGATTATGAGAGCCTTAGAGACAAAATTTGATTATGTCTCTTTATAATAATATGATCGAATAATAAGATCTTCACACCCGTTCAAACGGATTAAAAATTGAAGCAATTAATTTTTTAATCATATTTTTAATATATAAACGGTCATAAAAAAATTAAGTGCTCAAATTTTTACTCCGTTTTGAATCAGTACAAAGATATTTAAGTACTCATAAAAAATTAAGTGCTCAGAAAATTAAGTGCTTATAATCACATTTCTTCTCCATAGGATCCTAAATAAAGAACACATACTTAATATGAGAGCCTTAGAGATAAAAATGAATTACGACCCTTTAGAATAATATGATAAGAATAAAAAGATCTTTGCACCGATTCAAACGGAGTGAAAATTTGAGCACTTAATTTTTTGAGACCGTTTATATATTAAAAAATATGGTTAAAAAATTAAGTGCTCCAATTTTTAATCCGTTTGAACGGATGTTATTATTCTGATCATATTATTCTAAAGAGACATAATCAAATTTTGTCTCTAAGACTCTCATAATCATGTTTCTGCTTCATAGGATTTTTAACTGTGTCGTTAACGACAAGTCACGGATTGAGACGGCAGGGGGTAAATTGATAACGGAGTGAAAGTTCTGGTGTTCAATTGAAGTTTATTTAAGTTCAGGTGCCTATTTGACATTGAGTTCAAAGTGTTAGTTTACGCTCATTTTGACTAACTCTGTGGGACCAATCCTACTGCCCACTAGCGCGATTCCAATTAAAGATAGAGTAAAGCTTTTGTATATAGGGATTGATTCCAAATGAGTTGATAGCACTTTCAAGGCCTTGACCACTAGGCCAACCGTTTGATTTGCTCATCTTAAGCAAATTAATTAGCGAATTAAATAGTTTGGATTGCTATTGCTTACTATTTGTTAATCCATTAACTACAATAAAGTAAACGAGCAAATAAGCAAAATGAATTGCCAAACGACTGTGTTTATTATGTGTCTTACTTATAACTTATTAAGCAAATAAGCAAGTGAACCAAACGGTTTCTAACTATTTACTTTAGGTTTGGTTTTCGGGTTTTAACCATCATTACTTCAAGGCGTAGCATTGAAACTGCTATGAAGGCTTTTTATCTACTAGGAGTTTGAATCCCTCCGCTCTCTTTTTTTCTAACAGCTTGTACATATCTCGATTAATTTTGAAGCTCTGAAATTAATGGTCGGGCAGGACAAACTCCGGTGACCCCAAGCTTTGAATGTATGGCCTTCATGAAATTCGACCTAGTGATCTCTTAGGGGCAATGAATCCCTCTTTCCACACCTTCACTTAATATATCAATATTAGTAAACTCTAATATAGCAATAGATACCATTATTCTACCACTCACACTATGCTTTGGTATAGATTCTGTATGTTGAATTGATAAGCACGCACTATCTTTCGAATTCCCTCTTCTTGGAATCCAATACTGGTAGTATAATTCTATCATGCATGTAAATCCATTTGAAAATTGTTCGAGAAACCAGTAAAACTGAAAATTTCCAGACGCCATTTCTCCACTGTAACACAAAAATATTCAATAACGTTTGGGGACGAAGCTACTCAGATGGTTGGTGGTGCATCAGAACATGTAGGGCTTTAGCCCTTGCCCATCAAAGGAGCAGACGGTAATACACATACAGTAAGCTCTCGAATTTAACATCTCGTTGCAACCACTCCAAGAGCCACTGGAATCAATATCCGGTGGCTCAGTGGCACCACATGACCGTATAACACGCCAACCACTCCATTTCCCGCCTCTGATGTTGGTGGGTATAAAAAGCCAGCATGAAAAAGAATGGATTTTCACTATTTAAATCAATCACAGTTAAGGTGCGTCACTCCTGTGACATTGTGACGCTCAATAACTTGTAACCTTTTGAGAGAATCTAAAATTTACTACTTTACAAGAAAAAAAAGACAAAAAGAAGAATATATCTTCAAAATTTGGCACCAGCTAAGAACAAATCCTAGCTCTGTCCTTTTCTAAACATCAGGTCAGAGTGACTCAAAGGAGCCCATTCTATTTCTATCCGTGTTTCTTGATACCACTTTAGTTGCAGTAACTAGTACAAGTAAATTTTCTGTTAACACACAAAAAGGCCACAAGGTATACACTAGAGGCGACTTTAGATTTGAACCGGGCTTCGACAACTGGGACAATTGGGATGTGAAGCAAGCCAGGGGTTTAGGCATTTGGAGTGAAACTTGTGGGAACATGGCAATTCCATCACTTGTTGATCCTCCGCCCGGCAACCTTCCAAGCACACAACACAGATCAGCTGCTGCCCTCCTTTCGATTTACTACTTGTACTGCTGTTGATTAATTGGAAATTCCAGGGTCTTCGCCCTAGTATTCTTGAAACCAAGCGTTGATCATCGCTCCTATCTCTTGCGATCGTCGTTAGTTGATCGGCTCTACCTTCATTTGCTTGAACTCCGTTCAACCTGTTACTGAGAGAACACAAGATGGACTTGATTAATATGGACAATGGTTTTTAGAAAGGTTTTTCTGCCCGAAACAAACGAAGCGTTTGAATATGAAACTAGAATCGGAAGGCGTATGGATATTAACAGTTGAACTGAGGCGGGATGAGTTACAGTTAGTCAGCTCTGCCTTGCCCAGAACTATGGGCGGGCATCGATTGTACTAAACTGGTAGAGCAGTTGTATGTGCACAATTCCGCCAAACTAATAAAGAGGCTTAACTTAGTACTACCTTATTTGTACTAAAGACTTAAAAGGGCCAAAACCATTACACACATCATTGTAGCTTTTATTTATTCGTTAAGAAAGTGTACAAAAAAAATACTCGTACGCAAATTAATACAAACCACATATATGAAAGAAAATACAAATAAGTACAATGTAGTAGTGTCGATACTAGATATGAACACATTTAGCAGCCTTATAGAAACTTCTTCAACAGACAAATTAAAAGTGTATGTATAGCCTGTATCTTCTATTCATGAAGATTTGGGCCAGATTAGGTTTGAAGGACTCTTCTCTAGCATGTCCCCTTCAACAAAGGACCTGAAATTTAAAAAAAAAGTCGGTCCTATGCTTGGGCGAATGATGGAAAGCGCTGGTCCGGGTGGAGCACAGTAGTCTCTTGGATGTGATACGGTTAATATGCTTGGTCTTCTCATAAGTATTTTGTTGTGAGAACAATCCGCCAATGGCTTCGATGGTGGATCAGGTTGTAATTGATTCGGATCTGGTTTTGTTCGAGCCACACCTCCCAACGGTTATCAATTTCAAATCCTTGATCAAGCAGGTTGCGTTGAGCTGGTTATGGAGCCTTATGTACCCTATAGATCCGTTTATTAGGCGATATAGAATTTGTGTATAAGATATGCAATCTCATCGAACTAATAATGATGATCGTATAACGTATGCTTATATCTGGTCAAACAAACATCCAAATGCTTAAATCCGGTCAAACAAACGAGTATTCAGAGTTTTACATCCTTATCACCTAGTTGGTAATTCCTAATTATATGACCTACAAGAATTTGTCCATAAAGTTCGAAACATTTCAGGGCACTCAAACTTAAAATAATAGAAATTTAATATATAAAAAAAACACAGTGCGTACCTACATTGACAAGCAATGATTTTTTTATAAAAAATTTCAAAGCGTTGATGTTAAGCTTGGTCCTGCCGGCTCCATGAGTTGAATTAAAAAAAGAGTTAGTAATAACTTTGAAACAACGTATGATCTTCAGTAAAGTAACAACTTTGAAACAACGAATGATCTTCAGTAAACCAATCGCGGCTAGCCAGTTGACCACGACTCATGCATCTCATCAGGAGGTCAGAGTTTGAATATTCCGACCTGAGCATGGGTGTTATAATCTTGTATAATCTTGTGTACCAAAAAGAAAGTAAAAAACAGATTCATATAGATTAATCATTCATTAATCAATGATGAAAACCCCAAGGGTTGGCCTAGTGGCCAAGACTTGAGAGTCGGGGTTTGCTCCCTCTTAAAATCTCAATTTGAAATGCCATCAACTCCTTTAGGGGTCTGTCCATACAGAGTTCTGACTTTAATTGGGATCACTGCAGGTGGGCGGCGGGATTGGTTCATAGGATTAATCTAGATGCGCGAAAGCTTATAAAAAAAAAAAACCAACGGTGAAGGGGGAAAAACCTTGAAGGACGGAAATAGCCGAGTTTCTCCTCCAGCCGCCGCCGCGCAATTAAAGCCGCTTCATCCATAGATGGGTCGATCCATGATCTCTGAGAAGAAGGGTAATTTCCGTGGGAATGATTATTGTCTTCATGAGCCCGTGGGGAATAAGTCTTTGATCTCCTTCTGTACTGCTCAACTCCGGGCAGCATTCCAGCCATGTTAATTTCTAGAGAGAGAGAGAGAGAGAGAGATGGGTAGAGGAAGTTTTGTTGTTTATCTCTAGAGGTGGGTATGGTTTTGGTTTGTGTGAAATTATAGAGGAAGTTTCCCAAGAAACCTGTGGGCCGAACGTTTCAACGAATGATTTGGGCGTGAACGAAACTCCCCGGTTTTCCTCCTAAACTTTTCTGTCTTTTCTTTTTGTTCATTTTAAAATTGAATAAAGTGCACAAAACTATCCTTAAGGTTTACAGTGGTGCTACAGTTCCTGACGGGTGGAATCCCGATCGGAATCCTGACGCCTCGCCGGGATCACTCCTGCCACCGGACGGTTGATCTGAGCCGTCCAAAAATTCTATAAAAAAAAACCGAGTGGGCCCACGTGAGAATCAATGGCATCCGATGTGTGTAGGTGCTCGGATCAAGCACTCCATGTTTTTGTATATATTCCGTCCGGTGGCCGGAGTGAGCCCGGTGAGGCGTCGGGATTCCGATCGGGATTCCACGGTCGGGAACCGTAGACTTTCCGTAAGATTTATAACAAGAGAAAATCTTATTCACAAAGAGATGGATATGTTACGGTGTTTGATGTGTGATTTAATATGTCTCACATGGGTTATCAATTTCAAATCCTTGATCAAACAGGTTGAGTTGAGCGGGTTATGGAGCGTTATTATTATTTTTTTTGTAACAGCAAAAAGATTTTATTAAATTTTTATAAACGATTACAAATATTAAATGGAACAAGGGCACACCGACAAAAGTCACCCAAGACCACCGAAGAACAACGGTAAAGAAAGCAAGACGCCAACCGAATACAATAAACCCAAAGAAAACCGACATGAAAACAAGCAAACACCAATCGAGCCTTAAGACCAAAACAAAAACAAACCCAACAGCATCAACACTGCCAAAACCTAAAAACCACCCGCAAGCCACCAAAAGGCCAGACAAACAAAACACTGAAACCAAACACACCCGCCAGGACCCACAAGGAAAAAAGAGCTCCAACGAAAGGGAAACGATAACCCCCAAACCACTGAAAGAGATAGAAAAGCCAAACAACAAAATCACCGAAACCTAAACACCAAAACAAAGGCACCCACAAGAAAAGCTAGAACTCCAAAGAAAGGGAAGCGTCATCCCCCATATCAGAAATTTCTCCCTCTTCTAACTCCGCATATTTCTTCAACGCTTCCTCCCTATTAGCGATTTCCTTCTCTTCCATTTCAACCAATCTCTTCAAATTAAAATTTCTTCCCACTTCGCAAATAATTCCCAGCCTTGCACCAACATCCATCATCTTGCTAGCATTCTTGAATAATAAAGAATTTCTATTCTAAATATCAATGAAAGACTTAGAAGAGGAAGATACCACCTTAGCTTTGTTAGAAATTTTTGTGGCCTTAATCCCAAACTCAGAAATATGTTTCTTCTTCTTTATCTTCCTTTTCGATCGATTTACTCTCCTTTCCAATTTCAAAATAGCTTCATGCGAGGTCCTCTCCCCAAGATTACTAATCTTATCTCTATTCTCCTTACCAAAAGGACTTGAAATCTGAAAACCAGACTTCGGCAAATGAAGAGAAGGGCTTGTAATTGAAAGGCTCTCTCCCGGGGAAGGAGTTAACATATCCCGTACTATTTTGGCCTATGTATTATGCATATTTAATTCGAACGGTAAATTAAATATGTTAACCGAACAATAAAGTCCTTTAAAAATTAATGTAGTCAAATCCAATGCTTATATCTGGTCAAACAAACGAGTATACAGAGTTTCTCATGCTTACCACTTAGTTGGTAATTCCTAATTGTATAACCTACAAGAATTTGTCCATAAAGTTCAAAAATTTACAGGGCACTCAAACTTAAAATAATAGAAATTTATTTAATATATAAAAAAACGCAATGCGTACCTAGATTGACATGAAATGATTTTTTATAAAAAAAATTCAAAGCATTGATGTTAAGCTTGGTCCTGCCCGCTCCATAAGTTGAATTAAGAAAAGAGTTAATAACTTTGAAACAAGGTATGATCTTCAGTAAACCAATTGCGGCTAGCCAGTTGATAACAACTCATGCATCTCATCAAGAGGTCAGAGTCTGAATATTCTGACCTCAACGTGGGTGTTTCTTTGTCTTGTATTTGTTGGGATGTGTTTCTCCTCCTAATGTGTCTTTACGTTAAGTTGGGCTTACAGTAATTGCGAAGTTATTTTTAATTTGATGAATTCTGATATATATGTATTCTCCTACCGCTCATATAGATTAATTATTCATTAATCAATGGTGAAAACTCCAAGGGGTTGGCCTAGCAGAAGGCTTGGGACTCAGTCGCTCCCTCAATCTCAGGTTCGAAATCTCTTAGTTGTCAGTAATTTTTTGAGCCGGTTCATACAGAGCTTTGACTTTAATTGAGACCCTGCAAGTGGGCAGTGTGATTGGCCTCTTAAGATTAGTTGAGGTGCATGAAAATTGACCCGGACTGCCGGACACATGACTTATCAAAAAAAAAAAAACAATGGTGAAGGGGGAAAACCTTGAGCTTGAAGGACGGAAATAGCCAAGTTTCTCCTCCAGCCGCCGCCGCGCAATTAAAGCCGCTTCATCCATGGATGGGTCGATCCATGATCTCAGAGAAGAAGGGTGATTTCCTTGGAAATGACTATCGTCCTCATGAGTCCGATGGGAATAAATCTTTGATCTCCTCCTGTACTGCATCTCAACTATGGGCATCATTCCAGCCATGTTAATTTCTAGAGAGAGAGAGAGAGAGAGAGAGAGAGAGGGGGAGATGGGGAGAAGAGGGTAGAGGAAGTTGTGATGTTTATCTAGAGGTGGGTATGGTTTTGGTTTGTGAAATTATTGAGGAAGTTTCTCATGTGTTGCCTGTGGGCCGAACGTGTCAACGAATCAATTGGGGCGTGAACGGCACTCCCCCCCTTATGTATTCCTCATAAACTTTTCTGTCTTTTTTTCCCTTCATTTTAAAATTAAAGAAGACCAAAATTACAAAGTTACTAGGCAAATGCTAACCAGTGCTATATTGCACTGGTTTGGGTACCTCACGCGCGCACTTTTCAACCTTTTAGATGTCACCGTCGCGTCAATGTCAAGCTTGTGCAGTGATACTTTTACCATTGTACACGAAAATGACATTCTTACCCTTCATTGTTGTTCCCAATCTTTGCTAAAATACTGTACTAGTCTCTCTTCATTTGCTTCTAGAGTAATATAAATACACCAAAATCAGGATAGTACGTGTAGAACTTTTTGTGGTTCAACAAATTCTAAACCACAATTTCTTGATTTTATGCGTGGGGTGTTTCTACAAACAAAAAATACTAAAAATTTAATACATTTACCATCTTGTTTTTACTAATAAAAGCATTTCAGCATTCTGTTTCCACTAACAAAACAGTTGTCAACAAAAACTTTTTTGCTACAGTAATTCTACTAAAAAATTCATCAATAATTTATTCACTACAGGAAACAACTTGACATTCCTCAACAAC